>CM063288.1:27742500-28942500 GCA_032173965.1 Sitta carolinensis
ACATCCATAAAAATTGGTTAAAACCACAATGTGCCAAATTTTTTCCCTTCACTTCAGATGAGGGAAGGGGAGGGAACTGCACACATTCTGTGGGAGAACTTTACAGGGGATATCTTTCCTCCAGGAACAGAATCTGCAGGATTTCAGTCACTGTCATTATTTAGGTTTGGGTGTTGCAGCAATGACATTTTGGTGCAACTCCTTGCTCCTCTCTAGTTCCGTGCTTGAAATGTTAAAGCACTGTAATGTGTGTGTGGCATTTTTTATCAACTGGTACATGTAAAACTAGATGAAGCTAGTATCTTGGTTTTTAGTTGCTGGATAGGTCAGATTTGAAGCTGTAGGGACTGAAGTTTATGCTTGATTTGATGCATATGAGTAAGCCAATTGAATTCAAAGTTCAGCATCTGTGCAGGGCTTCGAGACTGGGACCTGGTTTGTAAAGAAGATGATGTTTTCCTGTTGCATTGCTAGGACTTAGAGAAGACTTGGTTTTTGTTGTCCCTTCTTATTTTATTCTGGAAGAGAAACAGCTGCCAGAGAAATCTTAGGATGTGACCTGTTTCAAGAACCTCTCTAACAATTTATTTTGTAAGTGAAGTGAGAACTGAAAACCACCTTATCGACTAGCATAAATATTTTTGAAATGTTGTTAAAACGAGTAGTGGTATAATTATTAAGTGTTTTGGTATTTACTGTCACATTTTGATGAAAATCACTTGATAACAAATTAAAGCACTTTTATTGTAATTGCTATGGTTCTAGAGGATACACATGGTTATGCAGCATTAATTTTAAAGACTTACATGAATTTTTAAGCTTAGCAGATACAAACTGTTGGAGAATAGCCAGTATTTTTGAATGTGCTATATACACTCTAAGGAGTCTTTAACTAAATCTTTTGGACCTTGGTTGGAAGCAATTAACATTTCTTCTAAACTTTCAATAATTCATAATTTTTTTTTCTGGTTGCAGCTGCAGATTTGTTTAAAGAAAGCTCAAATGTTCTGTAGGTGCACATGGCGGGGGGACATATGAAAATGATATACATGCTCCAGAAGGTTGTAACATCTGATAGTTAATAATCTACATGAATAACCAAGCAATTGCAGATGAACTGACTACTAGGAGCACTAGTAATTGTCACTGAACCCAGGGAAAGTCTGGTTCTAGGAAAATGTTATTGCATCTGTCCATTATGAGCAACAATTGTTCCTGTGGAGGAAGGGGATCTTTTGGTAGCTGGTGTATATTTAAGGAATTTTTTTTTTTTTTTTTTTTTTTAGGAGTAGTGGGGTGGAGTGGGGAAGTTGTTTGGTGATTCTCCAGATAAATTGGCTTGAGTCTACTGCATTCAAAAGTTGTCCCCTAGGACTTCAGTGACCTATTTCCCCAGCATGGCTCAAGTCATTCTCATACACAATGGCTTTTATTGGCTAGTTTAGACTCTTATGACTCTTAAGACTTCAAACTGTCCAATTTGAATGCTTGTGATGAGGAATGGACAAGAGAGAGCCCCTATTATTTTTAAATTATGTTGAGCTCTAGTCCTGTGCAGACCCAGGGCTCTATGTTGATAGCCCTGGGTTTGTGGTGCATGTGAAGAACTGATACATCAAGCTCAGCTCACACATTGGATCTGTTGAGCTGTGGTAGTCACCTATCTCCCAGACGCTTTGAATCTGGGGCCTAGACCTTTCTCCCTGTTGCCTAAGAAAGAGGAATACAGCATGGCAACTCAGAAACTGGAAAAAGAACGTTAAAGGTCTTGCCTGTATTTGGCCCAGCCCCTAGCACATTTAGATTCATATTGTTCTGTGGTTGGGAGCACCAAAACAAAGTGTGCTCCTCAGGGCAGCTGCTTATCCTTCCTGTGGCTACTGAAAGCTTTTAAACACAATTTGTGGACTTTTATACCCGTGACCAGGGTGACTGGAGCCACTGCAAGTACTAATCAGGTGGTGCTGGCTCAGTTGGAGCGGCCAGTGGGTGGTGAAGACCTGAGAAGAGATCATGCATTGAATGTTTGTCAGGGACTCTGCACTGGGGTGTCTAGAGCAGGGGAGTGCTCTGGGGGTGTGATGGCCAGACCAGGGAGCTCCTGGGGGAGGTGGTAGCAGGATACTCAGGGTCTTGAGGGTACATCATGAGTAAAAAAGTGCTGCAAGTCGAAAGATGCTCTGGGAATCTGAAGTTTGGGGAGAAAACTCAGAAAGGAGGCAAAAGAGGGGGAGGAAAATTCTTAGGCAACTGTTGTCTACGTTTAGCTTTGGTATTAAACCAAAGTTTCCTGTTTCCTCAGAGAGGTACCCTGAGGCAAGGCCCTAAAATAGACTTGGGCATGTTTCAGGCTCTCTATGGTGTGGCGTGTTCTTATCACACTATTTCCTTTCAGAAAACTTACTGTTAAAGCCAAAAGTCTATTATATTTCTGTATTCACTGACAGTCAAAGTTTGTATTTCAGGAACAAACTCTTGGGGTTATAATCAAACAACAACATTAATCTCCTCTGCTAGATGTGGGTAATTGATTGTACTAAGTAATTCTTTGTGGTCTGTTTTAAGGAAAACATGTGTCCCAGTGTTCAGTGGGTAGAACTGCTTTCTCTTACACTAGCTGAACATCTCATGTAGCTTCTCATCTTGGCTGCTTTTTTAAAGCATACCCTTAATTTGTGATCTCACATCCAAATTTTGATTATGAATGCTTTGCCTACAAGGTTATCAGAAATCATGTTTCAGTAAATAAGTGTCATAAACACTGTGACTTCTGTAGCTTTGTTAGTTCATTGTAGAAGTAGAGCTGAAAGAGGGTGACAAATGCATCTTGCAGATGCTTTGCTCTTGTTCCTGAGTGTCTAGTGGTTAACATGGGATGAGCAAAAGAGCAGAATCATTGTCCATTTCTGTTCTGATATGTAGCTTAGCTGTGCAGTCATGTACTTAAACTATGTTCAGTTTTGTTTTCTTTAAAGAGGCTTTAATAATGCAAGGCACCTTAAGAAAATATATAATTGTGTGCAATTTGCTGCTTAAGAGTACATGGTGCTTCCCATTTGAACTACTGCTACCTTCTGAAAGCAGGAGCGGGGAACATGTATTCCTTGAATTTGAAAGTGATTTTCTCCTATGTGCAGAGTGACAGAATGCATAAAGCTGGTCTTTGGGACATGCGTATGCAAAGTGAAATTGTGATGAAACCTATTTTGAAGTCAGTTTATTACAGCTCTTCTGTATATGGCTGTTACCTCCTGTTGTAGAATAGTCTCTTTTGCCTCCTCAGTAGCTGTTTCTCTGCAAACAGATTCTCTCCTTGTTCTCCTTTGGTTCTGCCAGTGTGAGGCTGGGCTTTTGCTTTTACTTGGTTTCTTCCAGAAAGCTCTTTTATATGATGATCTCATGAGATAATCAAGGAAGTGCAAAAAGTACTGAATCAATCTGGTTTTACCTTTAAATTCTACTAGTGTTCAATCTTTCCTTTCTTTTAAAGATTAAAACCCCTAAGCAGTGTGATGCATATCATAGAGACAGTTTCACCTCATCTTATATGCAGCCTGCCATACTGGTTCTGAATTTTTGCTTGCTCCTGAAATTCCCAGTTGTCTCTGAAAATAAGAACATTTGATGCTCTGAAAGGCCTACTGCATCCTCTGGACAGGCTGTATGACGTTCTCCTGAAGGTCTAAAACATGCTTCTATCACCTTGACTTTTTCCATGGATGCTGGGTTATTTTCATGCATTGTACAAGACCTGTAATTTAACCCAGGAAGTCAGGCTATAGAGGAAGCACAGCCTGTCTATTAAGTGGTATATTTTTTGCTGTGGGCTTGTGTTGGGTTCAAGGCAGTGATTTTAATCTTCAGGAAATCAAATGGCCCGGGCATCCTAATCTGTAAGATTTTCCCTCTCTTCCCTTATGTTCTAAACCACAGAGAAGCACCATCTGTTCCAACTCTGAGTCTCATGTAGGACAAATATCTGACCGCGTCCCGAAGATTCCTATGAAGGGGTACACAACCCGGGACAGCCATTTTAAAGAGACAACATTCTTCAATACTCCAACATAGTGCCACTTTAAATATGCCTGTAGTGTAGATACTCAGTGGGAGAAGATGCTGTATTCAAAGAAGCTTATTTGTCAAAGTAGACATTTTGACTTTCAAATGTCATTTTTTCCTCTCTGTAAAATAGAAATGATGATGGGTTTTGATCTTTCAGTACCCTCTAGGTCAGATCTAATCTTAGAAAAAGCTTGAGGACAATGGTGGTTGGTTTTTTTTGCCAGCGTGCACAGTTTAGGAGACCACAGAATTAGACTCCAGGGGTGAGGGCAAGGCTTTGAGACAGCTACTTTTCCTGGGGGGTGGCATGCACAAATTTCAAGCTTCTTTGCTCAAGAATTCCTGTTGCAAATCAAACAGCATCTCCTGCCTGGCTTCAGCCTCACATGCTTCTCCAAATGGAGGCAATTGCTCTTGTATGAGGGATGTCTGCAGCCAAATTGTGTGACTTTCTGATGAGGGGGAGAAATGGCAGTGACTCTGGTCACTGGGATGTTTTGGGGTTTTTTTTAATGCTGCTTTCTCCTCAAGTCTAGATTTTCTTAGCTAATTTACCACATCAAGGTGCAAAGCTTCTGCCTTGCAATTTTTCAGTTTTTCAGAAGACCACTAAAAACATTCCGGTCAACAAATGTCAAGTTTCCAGTAAAAACTTGGTACCTTCCTGAAGTGGCAACTCTTATGGTGAAAACCACAAACCCATTTGGCCTGGGCAGCTGCTTTCATCTCTTTACTTCAGCTGAGTAAATGGTTCCTATGGTTCACCCCTCCCCCTGCTTATTTACTAACACAGGAGAAAGAGCCAAGATAGAGGGATTAAAGAAAAGAAAGAAACCAGGTTTGGGTTTTTAAAATTTATTTATTTTTCCCTCCATTTGAGGACTTGACTCTTTCACATAAATGTTCTTTGCTTTCCCAGATTCTAGTCCTCTTGTGGAATGTATGGAGACAGCAAATAAGTTATACTTAAAGTTACACAACTACATTTTTAGTAAATATGAAATGATCTTATTAGCGTTGTAATAAAAATACTACCGACTCCCAGGAGAAAAGGCAAACCAACACTGGCTCAAATACTGACAAAAACCCAATAGTAAACAGTGTGAGCAATTAATGCTTTTGGTATCTGCTGAGACAGTAAAACCTTGCATTGGCTACATAGAAAGCATCTAGTTCCTTCAGGTTTTGACATTGCAAATTCTTGCAGCAATTCAAGTTTCTGCATTAAAGGTGACCAAACAGGCTTATCCACCAAAAAAGAGAAGAGGGCCTCTACAGACTGGATTCAGATCTATGTTAAGTCCTTTTGAGGAGAAGGTAATGAGCGTGGGGAAAGGGTGTTTCTGGGGATGGCTGGGAGGGAGTGATGGTCAGTGGTGTGGAAGAGTTGATACCTTACACTTTCTTTGGGTGTATACATGCTTAAAACTCCTCAGGTGGGATGGAATAGAGAATATGGGAAAATATTTGGTTTCATTCAAGTCTCTTGTGAATGGTGATGGTAGGTGAGCAGTAGGACAAGAAGCAGAGCAGCCACCCTGGGTTTCTGTACCTCAGAGGGAATCTGACTTGTCATTTCATAGCAAAGCTGGTCACCAGAAGTGCTCCTTCCTTTGGTCTTCTGTGGAGTTATCCTATCTTATAGCTGTGCCTGAGGCAAGAAGGGGCAGGCTTTTATTATGGGGCAATTGTCTGTTCGCCATCAACTTCCAGCTGAAGGTATATCTCTAACTCTAAGGTTCCTGTGCAATAATATCAGCTCCCTGGACAAAACTGCTGGAAATAGGGACTGGTCCCAATGGGCTGTCCATTTGGATTGTGTCATATCTATTTACTTACAGCAACAAAACTAAACCTAGAGAAAGGGACAGTCTTCAGGAATATATGAACAAGTAGGAAAATGCTAGTCTTGTTTATCCTGTTGAATTGGAAGAATTACTAGCTAGTTAAAAAAAAGCCCAAATGAAGAACATTTATGTAGAACAAAAAGATCCATGTACAGTAAATGTCAAAGAAGCAAAAATGCAGTTTTAATATAAACTATTGCCAGTATGATGTGAAATTAATTTTTTGTTGTTATCTTAGGTGCCAAAGAATCCAAGGTCTCAGCCAGAGACCATCCTGTTTAGTTTATATTTTTTTTCTTTTACAAAATTTGAGGAGAAAATGTCCTGTTGGTATTAGAGCAGTAAAGGAAAAGAGTAATAAGTGATTTAAGATGCTCTATAGGCTGGTCCTCAGCATTTCTCACTTATGTGGACCAACATGTTTACTCTGAAATTTCTGAATAATTATAATCATATTATAGAGTTACATTCCATATCTTTCAGAAACAATAGTAAGTCATCAAAGGGAACTCATGTCTATATGCTGCTGTCACTATCAGAGCTTATCATGCTGTGGGTTGACACTATCAGCAGTGCTGCAAGTCAGGGATGTAACTGTTGGCGTGGTGAAGGCACAGACTGAAGGCCCAGCAGCTAGGACTGGCAGTCCCCAAGGAGATGAGGTGCTTGATTAACATGGAACAAAAACTTGTGTTGAATGAAGTAGTAAGAACTTATGGAGCTTTGAGTATGATGCTATGCAGAGGTGAAGAAGATGGGAGGCTGTGAATAAACCAGTCACTCTTTTGCATGAAGCAAGAACTTTGCTCAGCCTCTCCTTTATGTTCCTCCTCTGCTCTCTCTTGCCTTGGTTCTGGCTCGAAAGGACAACCAGTGTTTTTTCTTTCCTGAAACCATAGAAAACAACACAGTATGTTAGAAGTCCTGGGATGAGGTAATGGTGGAGGCAAAAGTTTCCTCTGGGCTGAGGTGCAAGACATTGTGCAAGCAAAACCAGATGACACTAAGAGGAGTGAGCCTCTTCAGAGAAGAGTCCTAGCGGACTTGCATGCATCTTAAATGCGTGCCTGGTAATGAATGTGCTGCAGAGGAGACTTGAACATCTGGTCACTTCATTCTAGTATTTCTTAATTTATAAGGATATGAAAATTTGAACATGATATTCAAGATAAAGTTACCAACCTGATAAGACTGTCGTTCCCCATGAGTGAGCATTGTTCTTGCGAATATGGGATGGAACTATTACTGTATAAGCTGTGCCTGTAGCTCATTAGCAATGTACATTTCTGAGCTGGAAGTCTACTTCACTTATTACTTTAAAGTTGGTGTGTGAGTGTCCCAAGCTCTTTACTTCTGCCTCTCTCATAAAATTGCAGAAGTGCTACATATCCAGGAAAAACTTCTCCAAAAATATTCTGTATGTGCAGCTTTGTGAGCAGCTGATTTCTTATTTTAAGAGTCAAAACCTTTGGCAGATGAACTGTTGCATGTCTGGTATGTGAATGTGCTTTCAGGAGTACTGTTTTTCTCAGAGAGAAGAGTTGGAAAAGTGGCAGGCTACCTTTGGGATGGTCATTACTAATTTGCAGCTCAGATGGGAGAACCTTTCCAAGTCCTGGCAGAACCCAAAACCAAATTTTACTGATGCCAGAATAAATGCCTGGGTTTAAAGACTTTTTTCATTTTTTCTTTTTCCATGGGAAGAGAATAACTCTCTTAATGATCATTAGCAGTACAAACTCCTGGTGGTCCTGACCAAGGGAACAACATCCATTCAATGTCTACTTTTATTTCTGTCTTTGAAAGCAGACTAAATACTTGGTACTCCTGCTTTTGTTTATAACTCTGCCTCCATGTCCATCTCTCAGCTGAAATGTAGCCTATGGCTTCTATAAGTTGAAGTTTTTGTGTGATGCCAGTATCCTAACTGTGGACAAAGGCATCTGTCTGTAGGATGCTGGCAGAGCCCTAGGGAGATGCCTTATTTTTAGACAGCTGAGGGTGCTTGAAGTACTTTCCCTGTTGCAAACTAGAGGTCTCAAGGTAGCACCAAACTAACTCACTGATCAGCCTCTGTCCCCTCTTCTGGTGGCCAATTATGGAAGATTGCAGCAAGGCCTGAGACGAGAGGTATTCTTCCTTGTTCATTTTTTCCAGAAGAATGATCCCAAGGTGTCTTGTACTTATATAAAACGTGAGGCCAAAATAAGACATGCTTGCTGTTGAAAGAAGCCCTTTAAGGCAAAGGGTGCATGGCATGTGGCCTTGGCTCAAAACAGTCTCTCTTGGTGGCACTGGGCCAGCTTCCCGTTGTGGTCCTGGCCAGCTCTCCAGCACGGCAATCCTCCCTTGGCACCTGGCAGCAGGACCAAGGGGAGCACACCATGCTGGAACCCTGGTACCACAAGGAGAACTCATGATTGCCTTGAAGGGAGGAAAACTAAAATCACAAATTATGAAAAAGTTAAACATACAATTCTGTGAGAGCTGCAAGTCTGACCTGACTCCTTAATGTTATATTTTGTATATTTTTTTATATTCACGTAATATTTTTTTTCTGTGGAGTACAGAGAAAAGAGAGCTAAGGTTAATGGTGATGTTTTGGAGCCAGGATGGGTGGGATCATCCTGGAACACACAGCCAGGTTTTTGGCCCATACTTCTGTGATTTTTGTCCCTAAGAGCACAGTGCTTGGGACTGTGGTGGGTTGGGGTTTTTTATTATTTTTCCCCTTCCTTTTCTTTTTCCTGGAGACGAAAGTGTTGTTCATTAATGCTTACCAAGACTGAGTGTTCTTGGAGAAAAGTCTTTTGCTAAGTGTCACATTATATAATCATGCTTTTTCTTTTTCCTTCTTTAACTTACCACTTAGTGCCAATGCTTGCTTGAGTGCTGTGTGGCATGGGGAGGAGCCTTTTGGATCAGTAAATTTGGTCTGAAGAACATTTTCAGGGCAGAAAAGCATGTTCTTACTCCATCCTTGCCCCATAACAAAATTACAGCACACTAGAAAAGAGAATTTTGTTAATCAGAATAGTCAACTGGGGAATCATTAGCTCTGATTTTAAACACTATTTGTAATTTGCTTTAGGGTCTGTAGCCTAATTCTTTCCTTTGAGTTAATTAAAATATGTTTGAATGTGACAGACATTTCCAAATCTTCCCACAATCCAGGAGGAAGGGTAGGGGTTTTGTCATCTTCCATCAAGTATAGAGGCTCTGAGCGCAGAAGAATTTCACTACAATGCTGCAAGGTTGTTTACCTTAGCTCCTTCACAAAAGATAATCCAACAAATTACATTAATTATAAACCAATATGTTCTGTTCAATTCCCACATGAGCCAAACCTGGGTATGAGCATCTGCTCTTATTTTCTGAGCTGGGTTTTGAGGACAAGGCTCACAACAATGCTCAATCCATAATTAACAGAAAAATTAAAGATGCAACATCCCTTGCATCCTGCTTTTTGAAGCAGCATGTTTAAAAATATACATGCACTGTCCTGGCAGTTTTTATTCAACATAAAAAAAACAATACTCTATTGTTACCCTGGTGTGTTTTTGTTTGTTTAAAATATTTACATTTATGTTAGGCTTAAAATAAACATGTAAATACTTTCCATAAGAAAAAAAAAGATTCATAATTCCCTCTTGTGCTACATTTTTTCTTTTCAATTGTTTCTCTCCCTCCCCCCAAAGATGACCTCTTTTCATAAAATGTGGTTTATTCTGCATTAAGCATATTGTTTTCTTTATGAAAAAAGGACTGGTTGGGCTTCTTCTTATTTTTTTAAGTGGCATATTTTTTCAGTTTCATTTCATAACAGGAAACAAAAGAGAACGTGATTGTTTGACCTGGTTACCAAAGAAATATTTGGCTAATAAAAACCCCATTAGCACGATGCCAAGTTCTGCTAGTTGTTTATGGTGAGCATGCCTATACAATTATACACCATTTGCCTGTCGAAGGAGTGCAGGAAAGAGTGCTTTTGTGGTTTAGGCACTAGGCTGGCACTTGAGATATGAGATCAGTTCCCAGCTGTGCAACAGACCGACTTTGAACAGACAGCAAATTTCCACAGCTTACTTTTGCAGAAGGGATTAATAACACATCTTTTTTCCCGTCTTCCATCTTGTTTCTGTAGAAACCAAACTCTAGAAGGCTGCTTGCCCTGGTGTGCAGTGCTCAGCCTGTTCTGGGCCTCCTCGTCCAGGGGGGTATTGGCTGGGTGGCTGTTACCTCAAGGTCTTGCAGGAGCAGGACTAAATTCATAATTCCACAGGATTTATTAATTGGTGCTTAATAAAGCTTATGCAGCACAAATGGAATAATAGGTAATGTGGCTGCTACCATCCATTCAAATTTCAGGAAGGAGAAGCTGAGTGTGATAATGAAGGTCTTTCCTTTGTGCCTGCGTTTCCCTGGGTTTGCCCATGGCCATGTCTGACAGTGCTGACGTTCCCCTGGCTGCCACTGGTGTGGAGCAGCCCCTTGGCCTGCCCTGGCTGTGGTCTGGCCCTCCCTGCCCAGGGGTGCCCTCTTGGCTGGGGCCCTGTGTTGGGCTGGCAGCGGGAGCACTGCTGCTGTCCCGGTGCAGTCGTGCTCCTCAAATGGCCGTGCTGGGCAGCAGCCTCTGTAGGCTTGCTCAGCTTCCTGCATTTCATGCAAGCCTTGTTTTAATGATTAAGTAATTGACAAGAAAACAATAGCATTTCATTAACTAAATGAAAATAACACGGAAAAGATTAACATGTTGGGAAACATTTCTTCTGGAAAGAGAAAAATAGAGAGAGAGACCATTTCTTTGAAAGCTGAGACATAGTCCCTGGAAGTTCAGTGGTGTTTCTTCTCTTGCCTGAGCTTAGCTATTCCTCTGGGACTTGCAGCATGGATTCAGCTGTGAACACGCTGCAGAGAGCAGGATGTGGTCAACCAGAGGCTCTGTGGGCTCCCTGCTGGCAGCACAGTCAGAGCTAGTGGGGCAGTGCAAGGAAGGACTGTGGGAGTTTTTCTGCAGTGACTGGTTGGTGCAGAAGATTCTTCTTGTTTAGCCCTTCTTGTTGGAAAGGCCCTGAGCCTGAGTGTAGTGGTCACAAATGCCAGCTCCTGTTAAGCATTCAGATCCTCCAAGGTTGTTTGTTTGTTTGTTTTTTTCTGGGGTTCTTGGTGTTTGTTTGAAAAAACAGAAAAACTCCCACCCCTTCCAGTTAAGGGAATAAGCTCAGTGTGAACAAGCACAAATAAATCCTCAGTGTGTGAAACTTTGTGGTGTTGAGGCTTAGAGCTGGCTGGTGAGCTCTGGTGCTGGACACAGAGGTACCACGAGTAACAGATTCTATGGGAATGGAAGGTGCCGCTGCCCAAAGGAAGGGGACTGGATCTGATGAGGCCTGCTCCCAGGGGATTGTCCACCTCCTTCTGCAGGGCCAGGGAAGGGGCTGCAGGGTCAGGCAGAGGCCCTTGTGCCTGGAGAGACACTCATGTGTGGCACATGCCACCCACAGGGGTAGGGAGTGCTTAAGCTGCTTCTGCCTCATATGGGTAAATGGTGGCACTGGGGTTGGATCTTTAGATATGTTTTTCTATAGGCAACATCTATATCTTCCTGGGCTGTAAATTGGTAACTACAGTGTCCTCAGTAAGAGAAACTTTCAGACAAAGGCATATCTCAACCTTCTTCCAAATTTAAAGAATAATCATCAGGCAGCTCTGGGTCTTTCTCACATCTTTGATTGTTTCTCCTCCCACTTCAGCTGTTCTCCTTGAATTCTGGGACACACATGCCGAAACCTCTTCCTTTGCTGAGAGCATGAAGTTTTCAGCAGCACAGTTTGCAGTGGAGAAAAGGACTTCTGCCTTCAGTATTGCTTGTGGGGAGAAAGATGTTTGTTCATTGCACAGCTAAGGCATGTGCTGTGCAGCAGCCCTCGCTTGGTAGGACTCCGAAAATTACTTCAAAATGGCACAGTGTGAACGCTGCATGCCCAACGTGTGATATTAAAACATTTAGAACTGGATCAAATCAAACCCAGTTTTTACCACAAACGCGCAGAGGCTGTTCTTCTTGTTTGAAGACTCTTTTCTTGCCAAATTCCATCTTTCCACACTGAGCTGCTTAAAAAAAGCCTTGTGGATGTATATATTTATATAGCTGAATGTTTTTTTGATCACATTTTATACAAAAATATTGCCTTTTGGCAGGGAGTTATCTAGTAGGTGTCGGATTCAGAATGTATCGTAAAGTTACGAGTGACTGCAAATGACATTTACGCTCTGTAAATCTGGTAGGGAAGTGTTAGGGTCGGGAAAAAAAAAGGGCTTCAAGGCTGGGAACTGACAGAATTAATAACTGAATTGAGACTGAGATAGCAGAGTGGTAATGGGGAAGCATGGACATAACTGGGGAGCAGTGTGTGCCTGTAAGTGGTGTTCCCGTGGGACCTGCAGAAGTTACTGGAAAGCCTGCAGCTAGGGTAAAGAAGTTTCACTGGATTTCCCAAGATGGAATGCACTAGCATTCCTCAGACAAAAGCCACAAGAATCGCCCAAATTTAAGGAAATGTAACTGCACCTGCTGAGTCCATTCCAAGAATCCCCAGCCCATTTTTGAAGGAAGTTGTCTTTGTTAAACAACCTCCAAAGAGAGAGGTCCCCTAACCTCCCATAGAGGTTCAAGTATCAAGCTACCATTCTTTTTTTTTTTTTCTCCCTAATCATAATCAAAGTGACTTTTGCTGTGAATCAAAGCAACTTCTTTCTGTGCTAGTCCTCATATTGTTGGAGAGCATTTGCTCAATGTCTTTTTCATAACCTCCTTTGGAAGAGCCTTATCACATTATCTGTTGTTTCTAAACAAAGGTTTACAGTGAAAGCTGTCACTTGGAGCGAAGGCTCATAAAGCAAAGGCATGTCTGTGTGTTATTTCATTGGTTCTGCATTGCAGAACCTTTTGGAACCCACCACAACTTAAAAGGAAAACCTTATAAAGCATTTTTATATTATTGGATTTTGGAGTTATTTTCAGTTTGGGGGATATTAGGTTTCTACGTATTATAGCTGGCTTAAGCTTTCTTGTTTGCTTGAGGTTTTCTCCTCTTAGGATCGTTTCTCTTTTTTTTTTTTTTTTTAATGGAATTTCTCTTCCTTTTAATTCTTTTTATTTTAAGCAGTGTGCTCATTGCACTTGGATCCTTATTTTGGAGTCACTTCACTTACTGAAGGATTAAATGGCATTTTGACATGTGTAAGGAATTTAACAAAATTTAGTGTGATTTATTGAATGATCTTATTTTTATTTATTCACAAAGTACACCAGGATATTACTCACTAAGACTCAAGTCTGATTTTTATCTGAGGTCCTGGCCCGTGCAAGAGACAAAAACAAGAGCAAATTAAACAAGAGCACCCCTCTTTAAAATAAACTTGTAAAGTAAATAAGCTGTGAGTGAAGTGGAAGAAAACTAAAGGAGAGTGAGAAGACCCAAGTCTTCTCACAGGTTTGTAAGAAGGAACTAGGTGATGGTGTGATTGGGGGTAGAATTAGTCCCATCTGCCAAGTGCCTCTGAGCAGTAGAGATGTCACCTGCCACCCGCTCCCCAGCAAGGCTTTAGGCCAGTCTCTGACCTGATTTTCACCCTGTGCAATGCTGACTGCAGTCTACCCGCACAGATACAAGTTAGGGAAGAGTTTGACTGAGTGGTTTTCTAAATATGAGTAAATAAAGGAGTACCGTTTGTGGTTTCTGGAAGTTCTGAAATTATGTTTACCTCATGTGATGGTAACTTCCTTGCAGTGCTTGCTAGAGGTGCCAGGCTGAGAGCCCTGGGCGATGTGTCCCTTGCAGCAGCCGTGCAAGCTCTACCAGGCTGTCACAGTAAACACTCCTTCCCTCCAGCCAGTGAGTTTGGTCCTCAGGGACTCTGCTGAGAGTCATAAACTGGGACCAAACTTACTAATCTAAATGAAGTAGATGTACGACACTGCAGTTTGGCAATGTAAAACTGGCTGTCCATAAAACAGAGCTGCTTCTCCTGGTAATTCTCTAAAAGGGTACCATCACATCCCAGTGATGGCTGCGCTGCCGCGTAATCTGCAGCTCATGGGAATCACTGCGGGGCTATTAAACCCAATATATGTCAGACTAGCAGGCAGTTTGTTCTGGGTTATGTCTCTTGCCTTAGGAAGGCTTCAAATATGATACAACCCATACCCCCTTCAGGTACCCACACTGACTGGCGCTGAAGGTGAAGAAGGGCTTGACTTATGTGGAGGCATTTGTAAGGCGTAACTTTGGTGTCAAAATTAACTGCTGCAGCTGAGATACCAACACAGTGAAGAGCTTCCTTTTTACTACCAGCTTCTCTTAGAGAAGCCAGGCTGCCTGGACTTTTGGTGATCACCCGGGGAGGCTGGCTCCTGGTACTAGTGTGATACCAGTGACTTCAGGAAAGTGTCATGAATTTTCCCCAAGCTCACCTAAAACTGCTCACCTAAATCCTTGTAGGTGAGAGTCTTCTGATCCTACACAGGTCTGTGTTGCCATTGTTGACAGGGATTTCTGGAAACCAGTGACTGCTTCAGTCATACCTTTGTTACTTTTTATCACTGTAAAATATAATGTGTCCCTTTGATTGCATTTAGAAAAATTAGTCTGTTCTGAGACAGCTGGCTGCTTTGACGGTGTGCAAGTATGTGTATGACAGAACATGCTTTTACTTTTTAATGAACTATTTCCCTTGGCTTCGTCTTACTTCCACAGTCTATTTTTGTTGTTATAATGACACTGGTCAGTGAAGCTCAGAGGAAATCAGTCATCAAGATGCATGGTGCTGAAACAGTATTTCTGCTGTGATGGGGATTGCATTAATGCCTTTGGAGATTTCTTGCTGTTGTCACTGCTGTATCCACACCATAATGCAGAACTACCTAAATTGAACCAAGAGGCAAAATTTGGAGCTATGTAACCAAGTTAACTAAGAAAAATTTCTTGGGACATTAATTTTAACTCATGCTGGAACAGTCAAAGTGACCCCGAGTATGTTCTGTTGGGATGTCTGACATCTGTTATCTTACTCTAATGCACAGGATTTTCTTCCTTCATTTCCTCACTAGCAAAAGTGGCCTGGAATCTGTGAAACTTTAACATTCTGGAGATACATAACAACAACAAAACAACCAGGTTTTGGAAATCAAATTCTTTTAAACGGTCACGTATGATGAGATTGGCATTCAGATAAAGGGTCCACCCAAACTGACCACCTACAACTGGTCTTGCACAGTTATTCCATAACTTTTCCCTTTTGCCTTCTTTCTCTGGCAGGTGCCCCTTTTCCCCACTGTTTTGAATGGCATTTCTCCAAGTGTTCTGGTGTATGTAAACCTGGTCTATGAAGTGTAGCTCTGCAGTACTCACATCATATCAAACAAATTTGGTTTCCTAAACCCTACAGTAATACCCATGGTTATCTTCCAGCAATATCCTCTGATTCTTCTATTCCTGTGGCATTTCTAGGATATTTCTCTTACTTCTAAAGCCTTCATTTTCTTAATTTGTTGTCTGTGTTTGGTTCCTTTGCTTCTTTTCAGAATGGCCTGAATACAAGCTCAACCTGTGGGGGAAAACTATGGACGAGCCCAAAGTGGAATGATGTAACAATTTTGCTCAAAAGTCTGTGGGTGGCTTGGAAGGCCAGTTATTCTACCTCTGCTATATAGGGGGTTTGAGTATGTTCAGCATTTATACTTCTGTGTGCATAGCCCTATATGTAATAAAAAAAATTGTTCTTAAGTTTTCCCTTCCGAGTTTCTACTTCAACTGACAAGGATCTTGTAGGAATGCAAGCAAAACCTAGTTCTTTAAACTAGTAGCCTCCACTGCTTATTCACAATTGTAGTTCTTTTTAATTTTTTTTTAATTAGTTACACTGTGGATTTATTCAGACATCACACTACGCACCTGGTATGAATGCCTATCAGGATAGACATCATAAATGCAATTAGTCTTTAATAATGCTCATTAAATAAAACTGAACTGATATTTGAAAATTCTTTTTTTAGCAGAGAGAACTGGTTCTTTCCTTCTTTTTTATGAAGTAACAGTAAGACCCTTATGATATTTGAGACTGCAAGTGGGAAGTTCCACTTATTTTCTTTCTCAATTTTTTAAATTTGTTTGGTTTTTTACCTGAAACCAAATTTGTCAGCTTTGGATACCTTGTTAACATAAAATTTAAACAACAACAACTTGTAAATTGTAAAATTTATGAAAATAAAAATGGATTAATATTTTATGATGCATCCATAAAAAAGAGACTTAATTGTTCATATATTATTTATGAACTTTGGGGAGCAATTTATCTTGTTTTTACCTTTTAGAACAGCCCTGAGAACTGTAGTGCAGAGGCACTTCCTTGAGTAGGAAGGGCTAGCATTCCTTCTTCCTAGGGGCTCATTTTCTCTGCAGTCAGCCATGAGCAGGGAAGGAGCCTCTGGTAGTGCCTGGACCTCCCTTCCCACTGAGGCCTTCTCCTGCTGTCCTTGCCATGGGCTCAGGCACAGTCAGACTCAGGCCAGAGGTGTCAGGGCTGCCTCTCCAGTGCCATAGAGTCAAAATCCTTCTGCCTTCAAGAGCAACCTTTCTCTGTCCCTTTGGCCTTCCTTGCTGGGGTTAGGGAGAGAGTCTGAGGGGAGACCTTTGTGTTGCAGAGGAATTAAATTGCAAAATCTACTAGGAACTTGTAATCCATGATTAGTTTGGTTTATGTCTCAGTGTGCATGTGTAGAGGCACTCTATGCCTTCTATGTGTAATACGTATAAATGGGTTGCACTATGAGTAAGGTGTTTTCTTATGGATTCATAAAAGCCATCTTTCCCTTTCAGCTGCCCTGATAATATTTTTCTTTCTTTTTCTTTATTTCCCCCTCCCACGGAGGGGAGAAGATCTGGGTAGAAACAGTAGATGAAACCTCTTCTTTTACTTGGGAAATCAGAGAACAGAACTTGGCAATGACTGTCAACATAATAGAAAATGTTTCTATGTTCCACCAGGAGACAAGTACTTAAAGAGGCTTCTCCTTAGTGAGGGTTGTTGCAGGCAATAATGTGAGGTGTAAAAGTCACTTTGCCTGAGATCAATTTTTGATAAATATATTTTAATTTCTTTATTGAGTTTTAAAGTATAACAACCACTGCTGAATAGGTACAACTGAAAACATGTTAAATAGCCTTCAACTCTTCACATTTGTATTGAACATCATCTCCAGAAGTGACATTTCATGTTACCATGGAAACAAATTTGACATTTCAAAAATACATTTATTCCTGGGTCACTAAGATAGGGATTCTGAAAGAAAAAAAGGTCAGAAGATTTGCCTGTCTCAGAGATACTCTACAGTTTGCTGTTTTCCTTTGGAGGAAAGAAATGCGTGGTATCGTTGTAAAATAGCACGCTCCAGCTTGATCCAGTTTGAAAATATTTTGACAAGATGGTGGCAATGTTACAGGTCAATAAAGCGTGTCTCAGTCGCTGAGATTTTGCAAAGTGATTAAAACTGTTTCTTGGATCAAGACCTTTTCTGGATCCATTCTTCCTAAGGACTTTCAGTCATGGTTTTCATAATCCCAGTAGCTGCTCTCTACTTTATAATTTCTCCTTGTAGAAAATACTCAAAAGATTGATATTAAGATTTTGTTTCATACTCAGGAAAAAACACTGCTATCTTTTGTAGGAATTATGCCAAAGTTTTATCCCAGATAATGCATTTCACAGAAAGTAGGAAATTGGAGAATCAGTGCTAAGGTTTGGTACTGAAGGATGTATGTCTGTTTTTTAAAAAGAATTACGTAATTTAGATAGTATTTTATTAAGATGGATCAAATGTTGTTTTTGAATGCTTTGGTGTAGGTCTTTAGTAATATGTTGTAAAATGAGGGTGGTAAAGTGAAAATACTGATCATATAAAGTGAAATACCATTTTTTCAAGAGATTTACCTTTTACATGGAGTCATTGAAAGGTAATAATGATTGCAGAATGAGTTAGGGCCTGCAGCAAGATCTTTGTAATTTGTACTAGCAAATAATTTGTTTGAGCAAGGAAAAAAGTGAGGGTTGAGGGAATGGGATTTTGGAGAGTGTGGCTCACTTCATGCTACTGAGCAATTGGCACAAATGTCTATGTGCAGAGGTGTGTGCTCACCTGCCCCTGGTGTTGAGCTGGAGCTTGCAGGACAGGAGTCAGCTCTGTTCTGTGTGCCCTGGATGCTCCTGCACCCTGTGGCACTTTCTTAGGAGGGATGCTCAGCTTCCAGTCAGAGCTGGCTCGTATCTGGCAGGTCACCAGGCCTGCACACTTCTCTGTACATATATATCCCCAGGGGATCAACATACATGTATTTCATTAGGCAAAGAAATACTTTGAGTGAGTGTGTTCTGCTCTTCTTAGGTCTGTGCTTTTGCCACTTTGTCCCACAAGCATGTTTTCTGAGCATCAGGAAAGGAAGAATCGTTTGACTCAAAGCCATTTCAGAAGCAGCATTAATTACCATGCCGAGCTGAATTGTCATTGTGGCATGTGGGGACTGGGGAGGAGTGCCTCCCATTAATATCAATGGACTAGTCCTGTGATGAAACCCTCAAGGACCACACAGAAGACTGACCTACTTAGGTATTAACACTGCCATTGCTAGATTTGTACCTGCCTTTGAATGCAACGAGGGTTATTAAATTAAAACCATCTAATTTGCTAGTAGAAGAAGAAAAACTGTCTGCAAGAACTCCTGCCTCTTATCCCAGGGAGGAGGGTATGGGTAAACAAGAGAATTTTTCTAATGGCCTTGTCTTTTCCTCATGGTTTTTATGGTGAATACAACCCAGGCAGAGTTCTGCTCCTCTTTGCATCTGGACTTGGCAGGAAATCAAACTGACCAGCAGTTTGACAATTGGAAAATGTGTTTTATTTATATATATATATATATATATATATATATGTGTGTGTGTGTGTGTGTGTGTGTGTGTGTGTGTATAAAAATCACAGGAGGTGCAGTAATGCGCGTGAATGTGTTACAGGGAGATTGTAGTGACTGTGCCACTCATGCTGAGTCTATGTTCTGTGTTCATGGTGCAGGGTATAGGTCTTTGTTTTCTGTTGGTTCCTTTAAGCACCTGTCTATTCAGAAAGTAAGGTGTTAAGTACTTGCAAATGCCCCAGCTGTGCAGGCAAACATGGTGGTTTGCAACTTATGCTCAGTTGTGTTTTGCATGACTTTGGACATTAGAGACTGTTTCTTGAGAGGAGACGTTGTCCCGGACACAGGGGTTATCCACCCTCTCCAATGGCTCACCTACACCTTGGACAGGTGGGAGGACTTGGTTTCAAGACGCTTCAAACACAGCGTTAATGCTACTGAGGCATCGGCACTCAGGAGACTAACGTCTCTGTTTATGATGCTGAGCAAAGCCAAGTCAGACTTTGAATGTGAGGACACTAGTTAATATTTTAAATAAAGCCTAACTAACTGCAAAGCTAACAGGAACAATTTCATGGTATTGGCAGCTTTAAAGTAAGCTGTAAAAGTCTGGTACAACTCCTTCGGGTTCTCTGGAGCACTCCCAAACTGAGTTTGGCTCATTCAGCATGGCACGCATAGGACTGCAACCCCCGAGTTATTAACAGAATTGTAATATACGTGCAATAAAAACACACGTGGTAGAGGCAGTCAGAGCTGGAATCCCCAGCTGGACCCCTGACAAAAAGGCGACTCCTCGTGGTCTGTCCTATGCCCCTTCAGAGCAAGGAGCTTTGGTGAAGGGGCACGCCTGTCTCCCTTATGTCCGTGCTGCTGAGACTGCCCATCCCTGCAGGGGGATGTGCTCTCGTGAGACTGCACACAAGGAAGAACAGCCCTAAACCGGTAGCTTGAGAGGAAGATGGCTGAGCCTCTGAACCTGCGTGAATGTGCATGGCATACTTCGCTCCGCTTTGTAGATGCACAAACTATAATCTCGTGGGAGTTATCAAATCCCAACTGACCTCTTGGTATGCTTGCTACTCTATTTCAGTATGAAGACATGCTTACTGTGATCTACTGTGATTTGCTCTGAATTAATTCCGGTTTGAATTAAAGCTGATCTTTGAGGGGTAGACTGTCAAGGAACACAGTCACTTCACTGTTCCCTGCTTAATTCCATGCTGTCTGCTGTTAACTAACTGCATCAATTAGTACTTTGTTTCTATTTTACACTTTCCAAATATTTTTTGTTATTTTTATAGTTCTCCTACAAAGCAGTTCTTTTCTTCAACACCTTCGGTCAGGACACCAGATTACACACAGCAATCCACCAGCAGTTACAGCTGGTCCAAAATCGTGGGTACCTCTTCTCCTTGGGTTCCTACTTCTCCTGGTGATGCCTGTGCTTCTGAATAGAGGAGGATGTCCATTCTTCTGTCTGCATCCTCATCATGAGAGTTCCTGTGCAGGCGATTGTCCACCAAGATGCTGTAATTTTCTCTTAAGAGTCAAAGGTAGCCTTCTCCCCATGCCCAGGAAGTACAACTCACTTGTTTGTTGGTATTTGAATCCCACTTACAAAGCAATCCAGGTTAATCTCTCCCTTATTTACTACTCTTTCACTTGTATCATCAATGTCCTTTATAAGCAATGACAGGTTTTCTACCAGGCCACTGAAAAACAGAATGTAGGGTTGAAAGCCCTTAGGACCACATCTGCTCAGTGAGATCTTCCTTTCCATATATTGTGATTTGTCAGCTCATCATTCTTAAAGCATTAGTATGTGCCAAGCTGACTTTTTTTTTGGTTTGTTGTGCTGCTATCTTAATCAAAATGTCATGCAGTCCACTATCTTTGTAGAAATAGTTATCTATTACATCAGTACTATTACATTTATTGGCAACAGTAATTTTATTTAGAGAAAAGATGTCAAATTAGTTTGAGGAGCTCTGTTTTCCATAAACCTTTGCTGCTCAGTATTAGTTATATTACCTTCCTTTAATTTTTAATTGATTGAATCCTACATCTGCTCTTCCATTATTCTACCTGGGATGATTCTTTTTCTGTTAGTATCTGCTTGGGCCGTTCCATTTCTCTTTCCAAAGCATTGTTTTAACATTAGTTTTGTGTAATTGACTTGATTCTGTCCCAGTATCCAAAAAGGTCTTGAAAATCAGCTTTAGATTTCAAACAGCCCTGATCTTTACTTTGAAAATTCATGAGTGATCATTTTTTACATTAACTTCGTTTAAAAAATTAACCTTAGCAGCTGCTTGACTTTTGTCCCCTTTAGTCTAAATATGTATTTGCCAATGAAATACTTTCTGGGAAATTTTGGCAGGTCTGCCAGCTGTTCCCAGATAGCGATGTTTATTGAGTTTTTTTGCAATACACCTAGAATTCTCTATTGTCCTCCTTGTATATTCTCTTATGTATTTATAACTTGTCTATAGTTCCTAGGGTTTTTTTGTTTTTATTTGTAGCACAAAATTGCTACATGTTGCTTGCACATTTCTATTTTGGTGTGTTTCCCTTGTCTATTCTCTTGTGTACTTAAAATTTTTCTATAATTCTTAGGATTTTAATTTTTATTTCTTGCTTACCACTTTTTTTGTACATTTCTATTGTGGTGTTTCATTTATTCTGGTTGCTCTGACTTCCCCTGAGCCAGGCTGAGTTCCTAACTAATATGGCCTTTTTTTGTTGATTGCGGCTTTTGGGCATCTAGTAATACATTCTTAAGGAGCTCCCAGTTATCATTCATGTTTTTCTATTTAAATTCATTTTCCTAACTGATTTGGTCCATAATTGTTTTCAGCTTTGTAAAATTGTCTTCTCAAACTGCCATGTGTATAACTTACTAGTTTGGACTTCATTCTGTTTGCATATATATGCAATCAAGTCACAATCACTTGTATGTAAGCTACCACTAATTTCTAGTTTGGTGATCAGTTCTTCTTTATCTGTCAAAATGAGATCTAGTGTAGAATTCCCCCCCTGCTGGATTTGATTTTTATTAAGTTAAGAAATTGTCAACTATAATTTTTTTAAGTGTCTAGGATATTTCATTACACAAGACCCCCTCAGGTTGGTGTACTTCATAGTAGTGTGCATGTCTACACACACACGTATGTCTGTATATAGGTAAAAAATATAATTTGTCTTTCCATAAGTTTATGAATTTCTGAAGGAGCTTAGGTTGAATTAAAAAAATACTCCAACAGCTAGAATTCCATTTCTGATTTGTTTATAGGTTATTTGGGGTTTTGTAAGGATTGCAGTGTTTTGAACAGCTACTCAAAATCTGGAAATGCAGAAATCCCCTGACCTTTTTATGACTTTGTACAAGTAGATAACACTGGTGCAATTTCATCATTTCATCATTTATGATTGGTGAATTCTTATTTATCTCTTTAAAAAAAAAAAAAAAAAAAAAAAAAAAAGCCCCAAACTGTCCCTGCAGCCCAGGTAGAGCAGGAACCACTCAGGTGTGGCACCAGAAGCCATCAGTGCCATGTGGCTGCTCTAAGGCACCGCACAGCAAGAGTTGTCTCTATCAGATGGCATCCCATGGGTCAAAGATTCTTTCCTTAAACTGTCTGGTAAACACATCTGTGTAATACTCAAGCTTCAGATGACTCACAAAGAGAAGCTCTGCTTGTAAATTGAGTTGCAGAGAAAAAAATCCCAGGGAATCTGTTAGTGACCCTTATTAAAAACTATCACAGATAAGTGAACTACTTACAGCTAAGAGTACACCCTGGACTCCATTCTCATGATGTAATGCAAAGAGACTGTTTATACTCAGGGGAAGGAAGATGAACTGCTGGTAAGGTCTGAGAACTTATGCTCATCTCTCTGACTGACAGTACTACTGGGTCATTAATTTCTCCAGTGTTCAGAGTGCCTGGATTAACCATAAAATAAATTTCCTTGTTCTTCTCAGGAACACTTCTAGAATACAGTAGCTTTTAGCTGAAATGTTAGCAAAAATTCTGCCAGTTTTGTAGCTCATGGAAGTTCTCAATACCTGATCTTGAAAGAACTTTCTGTATCTCACCTTCTCCTGGCCACACTCTAGTCCTGAAATCCTCTGCTTCCTTTGTAAGCTTCTATTACTCTGCCCTTGGGGATGGGGCACTACCTCCTCCTTGGGCCAGCAATGGCACCTGGAGAAGTTTCCCCGTGTGAGGGATGCTCTTCTCTGTTTTCCCTCGCTACTGAGTACCCTGTGCTGCCCGGAGTTGCTGGAGGGAAATTCTCTGAGCTGCCTGGTGTACAGAGGTGAGAGGCATTCGCGTGCCAAGCCATTTGCCTTAAACACACATTCCAGCACCTTCGCTGACCTTTTAATGGCTCACTTAGTGGAGGACTCGGGGCTTATGAATGAGTGTGTTTGACAGTTCCCCAGTACCTAGAGATTCAGCCATTGCAGGGGCTTGTTTTCCTGCACCAAACAGGATACGTACACCCGGGGTTTTGGGGAAAGCACAAACAAACAAACAAAAACCCAATCAAAAAAGCCCACGACCCCTCAACAAAAACAATGACAACAAAAAATATCGACCCAACCAAACCCAAAGCATACCAACAAAAACACCAGCTACATAGAAAAACACATGCAGAAGAAATTTGTCAGGGTAGATGGAAATACAGGGGTAGTTCTGTCAGTCCCCCCATCATCATATACCATAACTAGAAACTGCTTCTGTTTCTTTGGCTCCTGGGGCTCAGGGCTGTTGCCATACTCAGAGCATGCTAGTTTTGACAGCACAAGAAAGGTCAAGATCTGTCAAATTGCTTTTACAGGCAGGGGACAGCTTCAGCTTCTGTAGTTGAAAGTGTTTCCTCAGCCAGAAGGTCTTTTACTGGGACAGGGTCTGCAAAGAAAGAGGTAGCAGCAGTGGTGTAACTGAGAGCATGTAAAAAACACCGGAGGTGACATAGGTGAAGATACATCAATGGACAAAGTGTAGCGATTTTCAGACACAGCAGTAACAGATTAGGAAGGAAGGCTGGGAACACCTAAAACATCACACCAACAGTCTCTGCCTGGACCAACTTCAGTATCAACATGCTTCTGACTTTTTGCAATTTTTTGATAAAGTCAATTATTTCCTATGAAAATATTTTTAGCCCACAGCAGGTGAGGGGGAAGACCAGGAATTTCTTTAGGTTAAAATGTTGAAATGCTTCACTGCTGTTGTTAGCTTTGATGAGAGAAAAACCCCTCCTATTCTTTGCTTTTTTGCTTTCTGTATCACCTTTTTCAAAGAAAAGGCAGACACTAAAAAGCCCACTTATTAACTTTTTGAATAAGAATCTGGCAGTGTCCTGGATTCTTGAGTGAAATCACATCCCTTTTTACCTCTATCATGAAATATTTTCTTTGCAGCTGGATTGAAATGCAGCCACATAATCATTGAGGAACTGACAGGACCTACTTCAGAGTGCACCAAAGCAGGGTTACTGCTCCCTGCACTGGCTGGGCAGGAGCTGAAGCCTCCTGCTGCTGGGATGGGTGGGCCAGGCCAGAAGTAGCCCTTGCTGGGGCAGAGACTCTCTGCCTTTCTGCTGTGTCTCTTACCCTTAGGAAGGAAGGAAGGGCTTTGAACAGAGTAATGAGTTGCTCGCACAGGCTGTTGAATGTGGATTCCCAAGTTCAGGTGAGAAATGGACAATGCAGGATTTGCAGGAAGACCTCTCTCATTCTCTGAAGCTCAAGTGTCTCTTAGCACAGGGTGTCTCTACTTCTTCATGTCCGTGCTTGCCTCTAAAGGCACTGCCTTCCCTGCTGCCCACTGCTCAGAGGAGCAGTGGCCTCGTGTGGCATCCTGAGCTCACCTTAACTGCAAGGTCACAGCTCTCAGCTCCAAGACAAGCATTTTTCTCCACTGGCAGCTGCTCCTGGACTGCTGGCCCCAGTTGCTTCTCAGGCTTTTGTTTAAAACTTGGATAGTTTTTCATCTTTGTTCTAGCACTGGTGCAGCTCCAGAGAAAGTAACAGTGGTGGAAACAATGGCTTATTCATTTTTATCACTCCTTTCTATAGCAGTGTGGTGGTTATCCTTCATTTTTGCCTACAGGAAGGTAAAATGCTTCAAAGTCAGCTCTGAGGAGAGCAAGAAGGCTTGTACTGTGATTCATATCTAGAGAAGCTCAGTCTGTAGAGGTGTTTCCCACTCTGATACTGCTCTCCAGCTGGCATGTGACAGCCTAATTCAATCAGGAGAAACCTATGATACACTCCCCAAACCCAGGCCAGGATGGCCAGGTTGAGAGGTTGAGCTCTTTCTGCCCAAAACCCTCCTGGGATGGAAATGGCTGTGCCAGGGATTGGATGGAGGCCTCTGTTGTGAGATGAAGGAAAGGAAAACAACTCTTTTGCCATCACTTGCTTGAATGAAAGGAAAGGGGAGATGGAACCGCAACAGGCTATTCCTTCTGCCAAAGCTATTGGGTTCCTTCCATGTGAAGGAGCTACCTCAGATCCCTGTGTCTAAAGAATCAACTGGGAAGTCAGGCAAGTCTAAGGAAGTGAGAGTCCATACTTGCATATATGACCATACCAGGTGTTTTTTAAGGGAATGGCCATATTTTCCATTAAACAGATTAACTAGAGAAGGGCAATAGGATAAGTAAAGCCAAGAAGACTTTTGCAGTGTTTCTGGTGAAAGAACAGAGAAATAAAAAGAACCTCAGAGCAACCTTTAGGTGGATCTAAGTAAACCTGGGAGCATGAGGCTGTCCTTGTTGGCAAATTTTGGGTGACAGGCCACCCATAGCCCTTCTCATTACTGGCTACAGATCCAAGTAAAGTGTTGCTGCCTCCTTTGGGCAGATGCATTCACCACTGGGGTGCTTGTAAGGACCAGCCCAGCAATTAAATGCAACAGCCCCTACTACCCTGGTCAGAAGGCAGCATCTCCCTGTGGCATTAAACCTGCTCCCCTTTCAGGGGGACCTGTACATTTCGAAGAAGAAGGGATTTAGTAAGCCACAGGCTTTATTTAAATAAACCTTGATTAAATTGTATTTTAACTGGGGGGGGGGGGGGGGGGGGAGTGGGCAGAACAAAAGCAACCTGACAATAAAAATTAAAGGATTGGGTAAACTCTGCTCTGGTAAGGGGCATAGGAGTGGGAGGAAAGAGGCCCGTGGTTTTGAAATCCAGCTTGCAATGTGGTCCTGGATGCAAAATATAAATAGACTTTGTGTGGGTGCAGTCCTAATAGGAAATGAGTGTGCTTGCCCGCATTTGGCTGCCTGGAAAGTGGTGTCTGTGCTGGGCTCACCCTGCCCTGCTCAGCCACAGCTGCCTGATTGTATGTGGTATTTGGATCTGAAGCCATGCCTTGGGCTTCAATGCTGCCCAAACACTTGCACTTTTTTATTTCTGTGTTTCTTTTCTCAGGAGTCTGCAGGTTCCTTTGTTGCTCTTAGGCAGGGGTTTGGTGCTGCAAGCAGCATTGTCCAGACCTTTGTCCACACGGGAAGTGGAATTGCATCCAGAGTGGCACTACCTTCTGCTCTTTTCTGATGACAGCATTTGCAGTTTAGGGTCATGCACGGTGATATGGGATCACTTAAGATTATATGCCTATATGGTTTTCAAGAGTATGCTCATGGTGTCGCTTCCTACACTGATTTGTTTAAGGATCAAATAAGTTTAATTACCTCTTGGTACCTCTGTGCTCTTCCTGCCTGTAAAGCTAACCTGTGAGCCATTTTCATCTCCTCTAGTGGATCTGATAACTTTTCCTTCTGTCTATTTTGATGTTTATGGACGCTATTATGGTTATTCTGGTTCATAAACCCAGTTTAAAAATCAAGTATTGACTTGGTGATTCAAATATGCTTTTTTTGTGCTATAGACATTCTCCTTGAAACAAGTCTCTTCCTCTCACTGTTGCTAGAGGTCACAAGGATTTGCAGTCTAGGGTTCATTAATACTGCCTGCCCATTATTTCAGGCACTCAATCCTAACTGATGGCAGTTAGGATTGAGTTAGCTGCTTAAGAGAGAAAAATGAGCAGAAATGCCTCCAAATATGAGTGAGCTGGGAGAGGTTCCATTTTTGTATCACTGACTGGGCACAGTGAGGAAGCTCTGTAGGAATGGAAAGAGCCTTGGTGCTTCAGGGAGGAGGATTTAGAGATTTGCTGGGAAAGCTTGGTGAGGTCTTGGAGAGAGCCAGAACACACAGCTGGGTCATGATAACATGGCTTCCTCTGAACTTCATTTCACACCTCCTCTTTTACAGTAAGATGCTGCCAAAAGAGACATTTTTGGTGGTTGTGCTCTGTGCCCCCAAGCCTAGCCTTCAGTGACCCCTGAAGCCAGCTCCAGCAGAGGGAGGGTGTCGTGGGTCTCCTCTCTTTCATGTGTCCGCAACAGAGGGTGAGCAGGTGAGTCAAGTGGACAGGTCCCACTGGTTAACACAGGTTAAACCAACCTGGCCTGTGCCAAAGGAGCAACAGACCCTGATCCGTGTTTATTTTGCCCTTCTGTCTGAATACGGTCATGCAAAACCTCCTTACAGTGCTATAGAGTTGCTCTCTGTGTTAGTAAGCCAAATTCAAGAAATCCTGAGCTCTTCTTTCTGTCCTTCAACTTACTTTTTTTGTTTTCCACTAAGTGTTTCTTTGATGCTGCTTCAAAACATGTGGGAACCATTTTTTTCCTACTGCCTACCACCTTGTAATTTACACTTTAGCAGCATTGTTCCTACCAATCGTTTTTGGAACGATCTCTTTCTGTTAACTTTCTGTTTACTGTTCTTTCTTGAGAGGAAAACTCATTGGGAGATTTCCTAAGCCCCATTTATTTAAATCACAAATCCTGGTCACTATGGGAGCTGCATCTATTTCTTTGATGAAATGGTAAACTAGGACTGTGGCCAACACCTATAAAAGTGGCATTAGTAGAGTTGTAAGAGTCTAATGGCTGTGAGCTTAAACGCCATGTATGATGCAGTAAATTTTACAATCCACATTTTCAATGTAAAAATGGAAATGAGATACAATAAGCAGCTCCCCCAAGGTAGCAGTATAAAATCTACAGTAAATTCTTACAGCACTATAGGAGAAAAATCACTGCTAGTTTCTAGCTACTGTACTGGGAGGAGTTTCCTGCTCACCTAACTTGGGGTTATCTCTCTGCATTTCTGGCCCTTCTGCTTTGTAGATTGTTGTTAAATGACATTGTTTAATGTTGTTAAACTCTGCTAGTTTTGCAGAAAAATGCACAGTCCAGAAATGTGTCTGCTCTGAAGAGCTGGAGTCAAGTCTTGTTGGAAAGAGAAGGGATGCTGTGCATCAGAGCCGAGTAGGAAATTGCCTCTGGGCATAGGCATCATCAGAGCATGCGATCTCAGTGACGACCTGCTGTGGTGGTTTTGGGAAGCAGTGGTACTCAGGGGAGCACAAGATTAAGCTTGGCCAAGTACTGTGATAACAGTACTGGGAGATCCTTTTCTAGATTCGCTGTCATGTGGGTCCCCTTGCACGGGGGGAATTTCTTTTTTACCAAACTTCTGAGTAAAACAGGCTAGTGTGGGTTGTTTTTTTCCCTCTGCAAAATTGAAAATTGTTTTTTCTCTTAGAGATGGGACTCTTTTACTGGCTATATAATAGATAGTACTGTGCTGATTGTCAGTTCAGAGAAACCTTTTCTGGTAATAACAACCTGACTGGATTCGCAAAATAGTGTGTTAAAATATTCTCCAGGAAAGTAAATATGCTCTTTTGGCAGCTATAAAGAGGAGTTGCTTCTGCTTGGCTTTTCCTCTGGGAAAGAAGTCATTCTGGATGGGATATTTTTCCTTTGTATTGGCCCTGCCACTCTTCAAGGCCTCTGGGGAATTGCTTGTAGGTGCACAGACCTGAGAAGACATGTGTGAGTTGGTTCCCCACCTGCCAAGGAGAGGGGAACCGAAGGCTGCAGATGCCTTCTTTGCAGCCAGCATAGCCTGTGGTGCAAGGTTGCCCTTTCTGCCATGTCCCCTCAGCCAATTTTTCCCACCTGCTGCTCTGTCCCACTCAGGGTGTGGTAGCACAAGGTGCCTGGCCAGGTTCTCAGCAGAGATGCCCATGCTTTCCGTGCCCCAGTCTTGCATGAGCATGACAGACAGTGTGACATCTACTCCCAAATATCTAGATGAATGATTATAAAAAAGTGCTATTTTTGAAGGCATAGCAGTCGATTATGCATTTGACAGAAGGTTTTAGGAAATAGGCAATGTGGGATGTACTGGGAGGAAAAAAAAAATCAATCTGTGTATTTGTCTTTTAACTAGTTGGAGACACATTGGCACATATTTTTGGCACATTAATGAATTCTGCCTTATTTAATCTCTGCTACTCTTATAATATGAATTTGTGTTCCATTTGGGTGTTAAAAATCAGAAAGTCAGGGAGTTAAGTTTCTAGAGGAAGTTATAATCACTTCACGCTCCTGAGCTGGAATGAGGAGGCAGTCACAGCCGCCCGGAAGGAGAGCGGCCAGACAAAAGGCTCCGTGGCGCGGTTTGCGGTCGCTGTGCGGGGCGGCGGAGCGGGCAGGAGCAGCGCCTCCCGCAGCCCCCGCAGCTTGCTGGCACACCCCGGGCCAGCCGCGCCCCAGCCCGAGCTGCCGCCTGTGCCCGAGCGCGCAGGCCAGGCAGCGCTGACAGCCTCAGCCAGCAGGCTGGGGGTTGCCCTTTTTCAGAATGAGCTCTGCCAGTTTATTTGCATCTGACTCCATCCTGCTTTACAAGTGCGAGTGCTCTGTGCTTCTTATCGATGACTTATTTTCAGTAAACGTAATTCCTTTTTTTTTTTTTTTTTCTTTCTCTCTTTCTTTTTCCTTCTCACCGTTCATCCACTTCAACGTTTTGGTTTCTTTAGTTTGAATGCGTACACAACTGCCGCGTACAAAAGATCTTACAGTTTTTACTAAAAATTACTTAAATAAGAGAGCATTCCATCTTCCACAGAGTAAGGATCGGTTGGATTTTTTACCACACCACCCTCCCCACCACCACCCCCCCCCAAGGATGAATAGTTAAGAAGACAAAAGAGGAAGATTTGGAGAAAACAGCACTGTTTTGAGCATGAGTAACAGCACTGTAGCTGGGGCGATCGGCAGTGCTGCGAGCATTCCCAGGGCAGCTCAGGAACAGCTCGATTGTAGTGTTTCACCTCCATGGTGTGTATGGGAGCATGGCTGGGGTCAAAGCTGGATGGCACGGGCTAACAGCACGTTTTAGTAAACTAAGGGTGGCCCACATTTTTCCATAGGTTCAAAACATTTCGTGAGAGCCCGTAAACTGTTGATATTTGTCAGGTGAAAAAATGTCGATTTTTTTCCTACCCTGTCCCACTGCGTTTGACAAAATAATTTTGTTTTGACTGTGTTCAAATAACAGGCTTTAAGAGAATTGTTCACAAAACTCAAAAAAAGTGATTTTGACAAAGCCATTTTCTTTCTGTGTGAAATTGTCACTTGAATAAATATTTGATAAAAAGTTTCTAGAAAAACTAGAGTTAAATGGGGCTGTTTAATTCTGAGTAATTTTGTCTGGTTTCCAGTATTTTTTGTGATTCCTCATACCAGTTTTTTGTCTCACAACTCCCTTCCTCTACCTGTTCATTCACAATAAGGTTGACTCATAAAAGCACATAGAGTTTAAATTTATTTTACAGGAAACACTGACAATTTGGTATTTGTTTTGCCACTTTTGAGACAAAATATTTTGAAAACATTATCAACAGCAATGTTAGACACAGGAATTGTTTTTATTTTTATATTTTATTTTCTGACTGACAACAAAGCCAAACTTCAAAATCAGATTGGATTTTTTCATGAAATGTAAATGTTGAGGTCTGGTCTGCCTTAGGGTTTTTGGGTTTTTTCCCCCTATATTTCTGAAAGAAAAGGATTTAGCAATATACTTATGAATGATTTCATTAGTGCTAAGCTGAAGTGAAAATAGTTTTTAACCTATAAAAAAATCCAAAATTTTTTTCAGGCTTGGAAGGGTGAAGAGGAAGGTGTGAATTTCAGTTTCCAGCTACATACAGTGTCAAATACAGAAATGCAGCTGATCCCCAGGCTGAACAATTTTTCATGAATGAGGAAGAAGGAGGGGAGGACACCAGGTTTCCACCACAGGAACTGGGAATGGGGAAGATGTAAATTCTGCCCAGGTGGGTGCAGTGCCCCAGGGAGAGCTCCCCGGTGAAGAAGAGCAGCTGCGGGGGTTGGCCTGATGTGAGGAGGACTTGTGCCATCCTCCCTGCGGAGTCACCTTGTCCGTGGCAGGGTGGGTCCGTTTCTGCTCTGACTATCGGGAGCCCGCATGCCCCACTTGCTGCCTCACGCACAAGCACTTAGCAATTCCATTTTATGTGAAGTCCAGCTGTCCTCATTCTTTGAAGTACCTTCTCCAGCATTAACAGATGTTCAGTATCACGTTGCTTCCGTAATCAGGGTGTCCTTGATCTTCATTACAATGCACCGAACCTCTGTGAGCGATGATTCAGTGTGTGTGTGTGTGTGTGTGTGTGTGTATTTTCTACCTGATCCTCTGGAAGATCGTATGATGGAGGAAGTTCACTGCGGTGCCAGGACAGATCTGGGGGTCTGGTTGAACACCACAGTCAAATAAGGCAGAATAGCAAGTAGATGCTCAAGTTCATCACAAATGTACCCTAGGTAAAAAAATAAATTATTTGTAGAGCTATTTGGAAAAGCCTGGATGTCTGCATGGGTTTGTTCCATCTGATATCCAAATTGCTGTGCTTTCCATTTCTTGCTGTTATGTCATTTAAATTCCTCTTTATTTTGTGGTTTCTTTTTAAGGAAGGATTGATTTTTATTTTTTTTTGAGGTTGGTCAAGTGGCACAGATCAGCTTGTTTCCAGGACAGTGGTTTCAGTCTGCTCTAGATCACCAGAAACAATCATGCCATTTAATAACTATTCAGTGTATTCTATATGAGCAAATACTCTCATCCAATTTTCCAGTGGAAAATAATTTTATCAGAACTCCCTGGGAGGAAACTCCACCCCATAAACAACATCCATTGGCAATGGGAGCAGCACCTGCCTACCAGTGCTGTTACCATCTCCTCTGGTACCATACTGGCAGCCTAATCACTTCTGCATCTCAAGTGCCCTATTCCTCCCACAGCAGTAAGCCTTCCCACTAAATGAGATGTACCTTTTGGCTTTTGTTTGCCTTTTACTGTGGTAGATTGTGCCACTCCTAAATAATGGTAGATGTCCTGCTGCTGATAGTGATGGGGAGGGCAATACTTTAGTGCAAACCTGGTAATAAGAAAACTATGTATTTAATTTAGTGCAGTTTATTACCTATTAAATTAATGTCCCATGCATGTGGACTGTGGTAAGTTTGTCTGAGTTGCTTGGTAGGCAGGTTTTCCTGAGTTCACATTAGTGTAATATGGATAATGGACATGCACTTTCTAACAGCAGTGGAAGCTGCCCTTGTCTTCCTTCCTTATTTTCAGGCCTCCACTGCACTCTTTTCTACAAGGTATCTGCTGCCATGGGTGCTTGAGGAGGTGTCTCCAAGCCTAACTCCTGGCACAGTCTCAGTCCTTTCCTGCATTAATTTGCTTTTTCTACGAAGATATAGGTTCCTTCTAAATGTGCTGTTTTCATTAGGATGAATTTTGTAAGTCGTACAAGTGAATCTATGCTTTATGAATCTAAAACCCATGAAAGACTTGTTCCTTGCTAAATTGCAGTTCATCATTCTGTTCTGTGTGACGCTAGTGGGCCAGAGCAAACACTTCAATTGTTTGTATTGTCAGATGTTGGTGTCGGCTGTAATGAAGAAAATCTCATGGCTGTGGTATATTGATGACTGTTACCTAATTCCTGCTATGAATTTGTACAGAAAACAGGCCCCCAAACCACTTAGCTGTTACCCAAAGGAGTTGTAGTAATGGGACTGCAGCAGCTGTCGCTCCACCCCAGCATAGGCACAAAGACAGAAATACAGAGGGACATCATACCTCTATGAAGAGCTCCTTTGGGCAAAATTTTACCCCGGCTCTTGTCCTTGAAATGCTTTGGGGTCTGTGGCTGCCAGGACCTGGAAGGTTTGGAGGGTTGCCACTTGCTTCCTTGAGACGGGGTTGGGCAAAGTATTGTGGGAATAAGTGGGGTAGCCTTGAAGCTGCTGAACAGAGATTTTGGTAGGTGTTCCCAACTCAGGCATGCCAGCCTTGCTAGTGCAACTTACTAACAACAGAAAAGAAAGGACAAATCTGCTCTAGGGAAGCCACAACTTTTAAAATGTGTCCTTTGCTCTTTACTAAGAAGGCACACCAACTCTGGCAAAGAGTATTCAGATACTCAGCGTGCTGTGCACTGGGACGGCCGAGCCCATGACCCAAGGCACACCGGTAAAATGAGGAGTCTCTCACAGCGATGGACTGGGGGTGGCTACCCCATCTGGAAGCCTGGCAAGGCTGATGTTACCTTTTTTTACTCATTTTAGTCTGGAATGTTCTGAGACAGTTACTAGGAGAAGTCTGTCCAGTTGCTAAGGTTTCCAGAAAACTTATTTGAAGATTAGTTGTATATGGAAGACTCCATGTGAGAGTCCTATAGCTGTAAGGTTATGCTTAGGTTTGTGGTTAAGAAGGTGTGGTAGCTGTCTTCTTTTGGGGCTTTCCTTCCCCCTGCTTAAAATCTTGCCATCTTTTCTGAGTAGAATTCAGAAACATTTTCTGAGACACAGGAACATGCAAATGAAACAAATCGTTGGTTTGCCCTGATTGCTTCAGGGTAAAAAAATTAAGGGGACAATGGGATCAAGCAATAAAGCTCCAATGAACACCAAACTAATAAATCTTTAAAATCAATAGTCATTGACTGAGCAATCACAACTACTAATCACATAGTTGTTGCCTGGAATGAGGACTGTAGAGCTTTACAGTTCTGAGTTGGAGCAGGGTATGCCCACAGTTTTTGAAGACCTGGTTTCCTTTCATTTGCCGTTTTAACTCTGCAGTTGCTGATTCTGTGTACTCCTGCAAGCAGAACCAAATGCTCCTGTGTTCAGTTAGTGCTCAGAGTACTAAAATGATTGCTGGTATGAGTCTATGTCAGGGTTTTTCACCCAAGCCATATTTTAATTTTTTGTACTCTCTGTAGAGCAGAGAGTTTATCCAGTATCTGCATAGAGAAATCTTTAACTCTTTTTTCTGTCTTAGGACTTTTTATAGTTAGGAGATTTAGTCCTTTTGCTATGTGATTTTAAGTTTGTTGCAGGGTAGTTTGTGACCAGCATCAGGTGAAGATATTGGAGGACTCCTTGCAATAGCTATATATAGAATAGGTGGCTGTATTTGCCAATCTCCACTATACTTCCTGGGCTGAAATTTGTAACATCCCTTTAAGGTTTTTATCTGTAAAGTATTGACATGTACTTTCAGTCTTAATTTTCAATTTATTTATCATACATACCTATGTATGTGTGGTGTCTTGAAGCATTTAAGGCACTTTACTTGTTGATCAGGCATCAGTGATTTTCTTGTACCAAGGAATAGCATCCAAAATAAAATGTAGCTTTTAAAATACTGCCTCTGGGGGTTAATTATTCTGTTTTCATGCATGATTTGCACTGAAGTCAGTGGGAATTGCTATCGCAGAACAATGCAAACCAAAACCATGAACCCTGAAGCAGGGAAATGGTTTGTCCTATGCAAGATGTCAGTCAGAAGGGCTGCTCTCGCCTTATTTCAGAGTGGTCAAAATAAAAGTGCTAGTTAGGTTTTATATGGGCCTCAAAAAATTATTAGTTACTCAAGTGCAAGACCATCTTCTCCTGACAGCTGAGTTTGGTACGGTACCACTTCCATGGGAGCATTGAGCTCTTGGGGTGCCAGTGAAGTGGAATGGGGATTTGCTCCTTGTGCATAACTGTCCTGGACCATCACATCTGCAACCTGCAGCTGTGAGAGAAATAGAGACCCATCTTTCAAAACTCTGGAACAGTGATCTCTTTGAGATGCAAGGTTTGTCGTGGGTAACATAGGAATGTAAACCTAAACAGATTTAGAAAGCTGCTATATATAAATGCAGGTATGTGTTAGTGGAAGGTGAATTTCATAATGGGCAGCTTGGCCTGGAAGAGCTAAAGAGCATCCTCTGGTAGGCTGGAGCCTACTCTGGCAGGATTGTGCCAGGAATGGAGTTACTCATTCTTCAAGTAAAATTTCACATAGGAATATGCCTTGTGAAGTTGGATCTGTTATAGTGACAAGGAGCTATGGGGTGTTCTCATGCAGTGGTATGAAGCCAGTGTTTCTGGGACTGGAAATGTATTTAGGCTCCTCTGAAGTAGACCATTGTGTCAGTTCGTGCTACGACAATCTTTTTACGCATTTGTTACTTATTATTATTATTTTCCAGATTGAATTAGATGCTGTACAAGCTCAGAACATAAAGATGGGCCCTGCCCAGAGAAACTTAATATGGATGTGACTGCTTAAGCTATTTTTTTTTTATTATTTGAAAATAAATACATAACAGCTGCTGCTGGGAAGGAACGAGCCTATGAAATATCTGGCTTATATAAAAGTTAACAGTTCTTTTAAGTTAGATTCAAGTGATGGAGTGGGTGTGAAGGGGTGGGAAACTACTCAAATTGCCCACAGCCCTGGACTAACTGGGTTTTCCTGCTAATCAGATCAGCAGAGAAACTGTTAACAATGTTGACATTCACATTGTCACCATTAAGCTGCAGCCTAAACACTCCCTTTTGATTAAAGGCAGCATCTTAAATCTCTCCTCACTATTGTTGGAGCACTCCAGCAGCTTGAGCCAGCAGTCTGTCCTTATATCCCTTCTTGGAAGGTTTCCCTCCTAACCAGAGAACTAAGAAGCTTCACTGTCACTGAAAATAGCTGAGAACTTGCTTTCCTTTGTACGGGGCAGGGCACATCTTGCTAGCTGTAACTGCAATATTTTTTTTCCCTCTGTTGAGAGGATGTGGCTGCCTATTCTGTGACTTGGCTGCACACAAAGGCAATGACAGACAGGGGTTAGTTGACTTTTGCCCACAGTTCAAACGTGGGTTTAAAATTACAGGTGCAAGTTTTGTGGTTATAAATTACAGTTGCAAAAAGGAGAGGTGGCCCTGAAATAAACTGTGCCATTCGCTTTAGCAGTGGGAAACTGAACATGTATGAGGGGTGTTGCTGGGGAAAAGTTAGCATCTTGTAACCACCTGTCCCCATTGCAGTGGGATACTTGGAGATAATTAAAGACAAATATATGTTCAAACAAAAGGCAGGGCTTCTCCCTCTCAACTCCTTCATCTTCATTTAATCAAAATCAGGCACTATGTTTTCTTAAGAGTTTGTTTCCTTTAATAATATGGAGGGAAGTGAATTTGTCCCACTGTGTGAAGCAAAGCCCAGCTAAATTCAAATCCATGCTCTGGGACACCCATCCAGAAGACGGTTTGTGTGGAAACATTGGCACAGCCTGACCTGCAGTGGCAGTACCGAGCCTCATTAATATAATCATAGAATGTATGGGAAGCTGGAGCACAGCCCTGGGTGGGGTGCAGCACTGGTAGGATTTACAGGGTGCCACGTGTATTGGAAATGTGGTCATAAATGGGCATAAAAATTATCATCTTCAACTTACTTAATAAAATGAGTCAGAGTAAATAGGGAAATGTAAAAACACATTCTCTGCTTGATTTATTGAATAGGGGTTTGGCTCTAGAGATATGGTCATTCTTTTTGTGGAAGTGGGTTTTTTTTCCTTTTTCTCAGGATGCGTGTGTGAGTGAGGATACATAAAAGAAAAAAAGGAAGGGAAAAAAAAATCAATCCATTTATATCCTTCCTGAAGAGCTTAACTGTATTGCTTTGGGCCATACCAGTCTCTTTCTTCACTGGGCATGTTTGTAAATGTTTTTCCCTCTTGTAAGCTAACCTTCCTGCTCAGGGCAGTCAGGAGCCTCCTGCCAGGCTGCTCCCTACAGGGCGACTTCTAGAAGGTGAAGGGTGAAGGAGGATGCAGGTCACAGCTACCTGCAAAATCCTGTGGGGACACATGGCTTTGGATACTGGACAATGCTGTAGACTGTTTTCCTCTCTCCTTAATGCTATGATAAATCTGAGTGCCAGAGGAAAGGAAAATAAGCCTAGTTAAAAAGAGTTTGAATGGATCAAGTTAGAAAATCTTCATAGCAAACTGCTGGATGCCTCACAGTATCTTGGTTGGTTGTGGTAATGTCTTGGACCTTATGTCTGCTAATAGTCCCCAGAAGTTGTAAAGGAATGTTTAATTTATGGCAGTGCTCTGTGGTAGGGAAATGGCAAGGGTCAAGTCCTGTCCTTTGCAATGCCATGGGTAAGTGGTGAGGACATTCCTTGGGCAGGTGCCGGAGCCCTGGTGCTGTGACTGTGTATGATCTGCGTACTAGCTGTGCCCTCCTTCGCTTTCTAAAGTCCCAATTAACTCCTTTTTGTAAAGTGAAAAAGGGGCAAATACTTTTTTCTCATTTGTTGAAAAAGTAATGTGGTCCCAGTGGTGTCTGGAGAGGTTTGGCTCTCCATATGCCACTCCTGCCTTCTGTGGCATGACAGATGTAAAAGGTCCTTTCACGTTTACCATGGTGGCATGACAACAACGCGTGTCCCTGATTATCAGCAGTGTGTCACTCCCAAGGTTATGGAGTGCAAATGGTTCTGTAGCCATAAAAAATTAATCTCTATGTTCTCTGGTTTGTCAGTCTGTACATAATTGGCCACATTCAAATTTCGGTCAGGGCGGTGAAAATTAAGAATAATTCAGCTGAGTTTATAATTGCTCAGCCTGCCAAATAGTATCTGCCTTCATCTCTCTGTACTTATAGATTTATTTATATCAATATACAAAAATGAATGTCTGTATGAATGTCTGTATGTGAATGTGTGTATATGTGTAATGAAAATGCTCCATAGCCCAAACCACCTTTATTCAAAGATAGAAAGATACCAAGAGGATCGTACTGGAGGGGCAGTAACCACGGTGGGGGGAGGAGGGGAGGGAGAAGAAGATAATTATGAGCAGTATGAATGGAAGGGAGAGATAAAGATTTGTATCTTTGTAAATTCCAGTTTTTGTGTGTGCCTGCACTATTTTATTTGGAGTATACTCTCATGGCAGAAATAGAAGCAAAGTTCATTTACTCAGAGGAAATGAAATAAACCCACAAAGACTTAAACTAGCACAATGTAAAACATGCTGATGGCATTGACCTCCTCCTGCTTTACCTTGACAAAAAAGGAAAAAAAAAGAAAAGGTAATGTTTTTTGGAAGACAACTAGTGCTGTGACCTGCACTAATTAATCTGCCCATCAGATCTGATTAAGCACTTTCAAATCTGGCAAATTGCCACTTTTCTTGATACACAAATGTAAATAAATACAAAGGTGGTAAATCACAGCCCTCCAGTGACACCTCTGTCAGCAGCCCCAAGCAAAGAGCAGCAGATATTGAGACTCCAAACACTCCATGCCTGATAATAAAAATGTTTTTTCTGCCCGGGGATGAAGCAGAGCACATCACCATCTGCTCAAACCTGTCTGATGTTGGGCAGCTCATGCACCTGCTGAAAGGCCGGCTCTCCTGGATGCAGCCCCAGTCAGGCAACAGGCTCTGGGCAGGGCAGTGCCGGTGTGGCTTTCCTGCACGGGTCAGCTTTGAGACAGGATTCACATACACAGCTTGGCTGCTGCTGGGAGAGCAGTGAGGTGCAAAGCCACATGAAGGGGTTGTGCTTCCACTGGGAGGGGACTTGCAGGTGCTTTCCAGAGCTTCTTTTGCAGCCGACTGCCAGTTCCTTTGCATCCTGAGGTGAATGAGGGCAACCCCCTGGGAGGGCACCATGGAGCACTGTCCCCACACTCATGGGAGTTTGCTCCGGCTTCCCTGCTCAGGCCTGGCCTGGCCCTGCCTCAAGTGAGAGCTGGAGCTGCACTTCAGAAGTGCCTACAATAGCACTAGTTTAACCTCTTGGTTTATAGCCCTCTCCCTGCTTTAAGACCATCTGGTGTGACAGAGACTTCTAAATAACATGTATTGAAATTGGTGAAATGCTTTGATTTGATCCTTTGGTCTGAGCCATAAAATTATTTCCATGGACTGTTTGCCTCAGTGTACCATTAAACATTTAAGAGTTCGAATATCTTTATTGCAAAGGACTGAAGTCATTCCAGGTAAGGTCATGTTATCTTCAGTTACTCACAATGTACTGCAGGTGTCAATTGATCAGTCCCACCTACTCTGCTTGTGTACATACAATAAAAAAATAACAAAATATTGATAAAAGTGGGGTCTGACTGTTCAGAAGCTCTGACCATGCTTATAAAACAATGAAGTGTCCCAGAAGTTTAAAAATACCTGTCTTACTTTGGATCATTTTGTTACAGATAATTAATTATAGCAACGGGCTTTACAGTATGCAAAAAAAGGGAGGTTAACAAAAGTGAAGGACAGAGGGCAGTATGTCAAAGGTCCTTTTTCTGAGTATTTAGATTTCTGAAATCTTCCAGTATGAAACCTGTAAGATGTGTAACACCAAGCCCTTGTAGCCCCTGGTGCAGTTAATGAAGTGAGAGCTGTCTGGCTCGGCTGTGGGCAGTGGTTTTCCCCTGTTTCACATGGAATTTGAAAGCAAAGGTGAGCTGGAGATACTGAGGAGGGTGGTTTCAGCCCCAAAGAGGCTAGTATTGAAATCTAAGCTCTTTAAAGGCATTTAGGTCACAGTTTTCTGAGATTTGAGTGAAACAGTTTGAGGGTGGTTTAAATAAAGATCTCATATCTTCATGTACCTGAGAAATGGCCTGGTTTTCAGAGGTGGTGAACCCACACTTGACGAATGATTGATTGATTTCTTTACAGAAATCCTTTTCTTTGTGTAACTGCCTCTGAAGTTTAATCCTGGGTTGTAGGTGGTGCGAAAGCCTTCTTTTCAGGAAAAGAAAAGGGTTTTTTTTCTCCCCGTGTATTACACAATAGCTCTGAAATGACTTTGAGAGAGAAAAGTGCTTTACAGTTTTAGAAGGCTATCCGAGGATGGAGTACTTTTCCTGGCTCTGATATCCACATAGAGTTTAGCTGGTGCAGAAGTAGGTGGTGCCCCACAGCTTGCAGGGGGAGCTTCTTGGGATCAGCATGACTCTGCTTTCCCTTGGGCATGGCCAGGCCTGCAAGTCTGTGTATTTCTCTTCTTGCTGAAAAGTTTGCCTCCCATAGAGAGGAGTCTGATTGCTGGGCACCTTGCTGCCACCGCACAGTCCCATTTGAAGGCAATCTGTGCCTGTTACTGCTCACTTAAGCTTATGTTTTCTGCTTCCCTCTCACAGGAGATCACACGACCTGTGCTTTCTTCTGGTGCTCCCTTTGAGCCAACAGCTGAAAAGTAAACTAGGGAGAGCTGAGAAACTTGAAGCAGATTTAGCTGGGTGAGTCTGCTGAGTCTGCTGCAGGGATTTACCTGCATATCTAATTCAAGTCAATGAGGTCCCTTGGCTGTCTTAGGGGAGCAAGTGCAGCCAGAGGCCACTGGAAGGAAGGAGGAGCGATGTGTGCCAGAGGAGAAATGAGTGTTTAGGTCAAGAAAGGGGCTTCCTTTAGAGGTGAGGCTGGATTGGGAAATGGTCTCCTGAGCCTCCCTGTGTGGTCACCATGATCCGTACCCTGTGTGATTGGCAGCTGCAGAGTGAATGACATGCATGGTCACAGGCAATGCACATACCAAATGTGGCAGATACCAAATTCATTTGTGGTAGCAAGTCAGCTGTGCTGATTCACTTGGGAATGTAGAGAACAGGTCTGGATGAATGCTTGACATTGAATCTTCTCCTAGACATTGTTCTCTCACCTGTAAACCCCTCTGTCTTCTGGGCTTACAGGGAGTCAGCCCTGCTTTACAGTTTAGAGCAGAACCAGGTACTACAAGTGCTTCCAGTATCAGTGCCATGGTAGTGGAAGGGTTGGCAGCCTGGTTCAGTGTGTGGTTCAGCTTTGATAATTATAGTAGAGAGCCTTGAGGCTTGAGAAGAGCACAGCATGAGGGATTTTGCAGAAATTACAAGGCCTGTCTTTGGGCCTCCTTTCTCATCCAAGACAAGTACAGCATGTTGCAGTGTTTAAACAATACTAGTTCAAGGGCTTACGTTTCTAGGCTGAGCTTGATCCAAAAAAGTAGAAAAGACCTCTTCTATCCTTCAAACTACTCTGTGTTTCAAGCATGATCGCGTTCTGCATTGTGTTCTGTGTAGGAGATGACTTGAAGTGCACTGCAGGATCTGAACCAGTGAGTGACCTGTGAACTTCCATGCCTGGCAAGTCTGGTTTGATAATTATTTTCTTGAATCATCACAAAAGGACTCCTTGGTTAGTGTACCTCCTCCTCTTCCCATAACTTCACAATGCTCTGAGCAAATAATCCTTTCTTAAATGCAACCAGACAACAGTATCTTACACAATATGGAAATGTTTGTTGACCCATCAATTCATGGGGAAAGCAAGCCTTGAATACATCATACATCATATGTGTTATGGAATACAGTCTGAGGCAAAATATATTGTAATCCATTAGCCTTGCAAGAATAATTTTTTTAAAAATCCACACTGGTCTTAGCCAAACCACATAAAACTGACACCTTGTGTTTCATAAATGATTTAAGCATAGTAAAGCAATTGTCCTTGGCTGTAGGTCCATGTTCTTATGTGACCATGCCTTCCACACAATTATTTCATTATAAAGGTGTTTACCAGCCTTATTTTTCTTGCAACAGTTTTTAATAGCATTCTTTGGGGAGCACTTAAGAGTCTTAAATTACTAGCTTTTTTCAGACACATACGTGTTGGCACTTGTGTTTGTGAATGCATTTTGCCATTTCTTGTTTTTTTTTTTTTTTTTTTTTTTAAATGTGGATTAGTAGATTACGTGAGACTCAAAAGAGAATAAGTATATGGTTTTAGCCTTTAGAGCTGATAGTAAATGAAAATCTATTTTCATGAACATCTACAGTGTTTTTGAAGTTGTTTTCTTTTTTTTTAATGCAAGTTAAAAGTTAATTGGTTCCCTTTCTGTTCACCCTGTTTGTTTTTAAATTATATCAATATGTTTGAGAATTTTCTGTATCTTCTCCCAGTTTAACAAGTACTACTACAATGACAGCTTAAATAGGATTTTTGATTTATGAAAGGAAACATTTATTTTCCCCATGAAACCCACATTTTGGTGAAATTCATTACCATTTTCTGTAAAAGTTTTTTCTTTGTTTTTTTTTTTTTTTCCTCAAAGGCTGTATTTAGTTAAAGAAAAAACCATCTATAAATATGAAGAGTTCCACAGATTTCAAGAAGAGGGATGGGAAAGACCCAGCACTTGACTATTTCCTCCTAAACCTTAAGTGTTCTGCAAATGCTAACCAACTCGAGAAGGGGGGACAGGTGCCCTGCCACTGCATTAACTTCAGCCTGGTACCTGTGAACTTCTGTGCAGCTGCCTCAGTGAGGAATGCTGCTGCTCCTGCTCCTTTCTCCATTGAGGCTGCTTGTTCAGGTTGGCAGTCTCTGGCACTGTCATCTCTGTAAGTCATGCCAGGCTGTAGCATTATTTATTGCATCTACTCATCCCTGAACCCAGCTCTTCCACAGAGACAGAGCACGAGCTTGGCATCGGTGAGGACAAACTTGAAGCTCACATTGGCTCTTGAGAATGAATTTACCTTAACATGGATTTTCTATCTCTGTCTTTTCTACTTCTTTTATACCATTCTCACAAAATTCTGATAAATTCATATTTATGTTACTGAAAAATTGTTACCAGGAAAAGACTTCCCAGATCCAGTGCCAGTGATATCAAAGTCAAAAACATGTTTAAGAATCGGACAAAACATTACAAGTTTGTAGAAATTTGATTTTGTATGGCACAAAAAGCCATGCTAAAGATATAGATCTTCAATTCTATCAATTTCAAAGTTTCAGCTTATGATTTACATCAGTCATTTATGTAACGGTTGAAAAGAGAACAAAAATTATTTAAGTTTTTTTCTTTCTTTAAATGTGCATTTAAAGAATGCACATTTAAAGAATTGGTCTAAGCCAACAAAAAGCTTTGGGAACTCAAGACATAAAAAACAAGAGATAAACTCTCTTCTTGTTTGCACCTGCCAAGCCACACAGAAGTCAGCAGGCTGGTATGGGTGTAAACCCAGAGAGAATGTCAATCTTTGCCTTTTCTGCTGTAGAGCTCACATGTGCTGCTCAAGAGGCAGACTGAGGATGTTAAGCTACAGAAGTCTGAATCCAGTTTTCTAGGTCTAAGTGCTCTGGTCTGTCAGACTGGGTTTGACAAGAGCTCCACAGAGTTCTAGAATTCAGAGAAGAATTTCAATGGCTAAATATTTATTTTGAGCCTAAAGTGATCTTCTGCTTGTGGAGAATTTGGTTGTATCAATGCTTAGATAGCCATTTCTGTTTTGTTGGCCTCTTCTAAAATTTGAGTTTGCTTGCCAGTTTTGGATCTGGTTGGTAGATGAGACTAGCTGCCCTCTAAAATACATGATCACTTGTCTCTGGCTTCTTGAAATCAAGTAGTTTGTTTTTCTATCTGGAAAACCCTTCTTCTCCCAATAAAATGTGCACGCAAATTAAAGCTGTAGTTGAGGCATGGCTACAGACATGACTTGTACTGTGCTTGGATGGTTCATAGCACAGGTCCATGATGGATTAGAAGAATGGAGGGAGCAATACTTAAATATTTGAGTTTGAAGCTCAAAAGATATGGAGATTTTAAGGCAAAATGCCTTCTATTTCTTCTTCTCTAAATGTTACCTTTTTCAGAAATCACAGGAGGAAAACAATTGGTAAATTTCACAACCTACAAATTCCCTTCTTTGCTTGAAGAAGGTCTCTGGTGTTCAACCAGTCTCCTATGGTGCTTGGCCTTGAAAATGCACAGCAAGCTGGAGGTGTTACGTAGCGGTTTCTGGAAAACTTTTCAATGTGACATTTCAATTCCTTAAAGTCAAAGTAAGAGAACATTTCTCTTAATGACCGAGTCATGCAATTCCTAAGTGATATTAAAGCTGGGTGGAAATAGAAATGGAAGCAGAGAAGTGGCTTCTGTCAAGTGTGTTGTTAGGGAGAACTGCCATGTGCCTGTGTCCATACCTAGGGCTGGTTTCCATGCAGAGGAGACTCTCCTTATCTCAGAAAAACAACTCTGTGATAAATGGGGATATGAGAGGTTCTATGTGGTGGGACATAAGTGCTGTCTGAGAGATGCAATGGACTGGGTTGAAGTGCTTGGCATGTATTATTCACTGCAGTCTAACTTTGAGTTTTGGCACCACAGTACAGTAGCAGCTTTTACACAGTGAACAAGAGAAAAAGTGTGTCTGAATTTTTCCATGAACAGTCAAAAGCCTTTGTGTTTGAAACTCACACAGATATACTAATTCAGAAGAACTTCGGCATTGATTAAACAGGTCACATCTGATGTATTATGCATAAATGAGCCTAAAAACTGCTAGTCTTCACAAATAAAGCAAATACAACGAGGTGATATACATTTCTTTCTGAAAACCAGCAGTCACTTGGACTCAACAGAGAGTAATTAATACAATTTTTAAAGATACTCTATATAATTCCATGAATATTTATGGCTAGAATGAAATAATACCCTATATTGGTCTTGAACCACAATGAATAATATGATTATTTTTACTTTGCAAGAGGTCAAAACAAATGTTTGAGATTTAAGCTGCCATAGCTACAAATTTAGCAGAAAGTAGGCATTTAATGATAGATTTCATTGCTGTGGTTAAGGTTTTATTTTGAATGTTTGTTTTGTCTTAAAAACACTAATGCTAAAATGTTGTCTCAAATCTTTATTTTCAAATTACTTATTATATCGCCATAAATTACAGGGTGCAGTAAAAACCAGATTTAAAAGGAGGCATGCTTTACTTTCTCATATTGCTAAAAATAGTGCAATGCTTATGAAACACGAATCATCATTAAAAAAGTTCTTTTTATACAACTGAATTTGCTAGTGCTGAACTAGCGGCTTTCCTCCAAGTGGCACAATGGACTGCTCCAAATTTAGGTCTCTAATGGTAGAGGTTAACTTTAGGAAGTCCGAGTAAAACTGTAATCTATCATTCTACCACAATTACAATGTTTTCTCTCAAATGATACTGAAGTCCCTGGGGTGAATGCTAGCAAATACCTTGTAAAGATGTTCTTCTGGCTTTTATTGTTTTGATGCTTTTGCAATTTCAGCACATGTTCCTAGATTTGTCAAGAGACCTGGGCTGTGCCCCAGGATTGTTCAGAGGCTGTGGGCTGCAGTCGGCTCTCAGCACTCAGTCAGACGCAAAGGGTGGAGCACGTAGTTGATAGAGAAGAGATGCATATGCCACATTGACAAGATGATGGGTAAACAAAGCTTAAGGGACACTTGTTAAGCTCAACATAGCCAAAAATGAATCTTTTTCATTATATTTTTAGAAGGCTTCAGCCTAGGGAAAACATTCACCTGTGTGACCTGAGGAAAAGTCTAAAGAACTGGTTTCTATTTAGCCATCAAAAAAACCATATGTGCGTCTTTTTCAGATGCCCTCATCAGTTCTTTCCTTCCAGGCATATTTTTGGAAGACTCACACGTCTCCCTCTGTGAATCACAGTATCCTGCTGGCTTGTCAGAATGAGGTGGGACCAACAAGCGTCAACCCTGAACCTAAATCCTATCTAATAGGTGTGATGTGAGGGCTGCCAGCAGCCAGTGCTCTTTTGCCAGGCCACTGAGGGAACTCCGCACTACTGCTGCTGCTTGTTCCCTCAGCTCATGGTACAGTCTCAGTTAGGGCAAACCTGAAGTTGCCATTATAACGTTGCCTCTGCCTGGCAGTGAGAAGAGCTGGGTGCCCGCCAGCATTTGAACAAAAAAGCCCCAGTGTGAGCAGGATGGCTGGAGACGCAGGGGTGTGCAGATAGCAATCCAGTTGGGAAGCAGGGTGAGGGGCTGTCAGCCCTCAGGGTTTGGCCTAGACTGTACAAAGGTTCAGAATCAGGGGTGTTGCAGGCAGGTGTGTTGTCAGGAGAAGGGTCCCTGGGCAGCAAGCCTGCCTGGGGAGAGCTGCAGAGGGACCGAACATGGGGCACCTGCCTGTGCTGGTCAGCAGACGAACAGCTCTGGTGAAATGGGATTTCTGAGCAGGCATTTAATAATGAGTTCTTGCAAGCATACCCGAAATAAATGAAAATGTAGTGGAAATCTTTCTTAGCTAACTTCACCAAAGCTTTTGGCCTAACGTGCTGCAGGCGTTAGCGCAGCAAGTAGGTGGCCTGTGCTGCTGCCCATTCTCTGTCAGGAAGACAAAGAATCTGGGAGAAGCATCAATCTGTTTCTCTTCACAGGGCTGTCTCTTCCCCCCTTTGTCAGTCAAAGGTGTCAATGTCTCTCCCCTCTATCCTCCCCCCTCCCTGACTTGAGTAGTGTCAGTCATTCCTGTTTTTTTCTTTTTATTAATGATTTTGCAAGGCTATGTCATTACTGTGCTATACATTTTTATACAGATGGCACGACTGTGCATTTTAATGGCAAATCTGTTTCTCACATAACGCCTGAACTGCAAAAAGACTTTGACAGACTGGTTCAAGGAAAACAAACTGGTTTTAAATGTAGCAAAAACTAAAACAATGCCTTTTGGCTCTCCTAATCATCTGAACTCAAAGGATGATTTTATTTGAAAGTCAGGAATCTTAAGAAGTGGACCAAACTTGTGTGTTGAAAGAAAGCCAGAGGAAAAAGATAGAGGTTCGTCATTCATGGGCTGCATGCTTTGTTTAGCGAAACACAGAGAATTCATCCCTGATCCTCAACCTAAATGTGTGTGACCAGAACTGCATTTGGCCTGTAACTCTGGAGACTTCTGGACCCAGCAAGATTTTGAATTTCAGGAAGAAGTGAGGTATTAAGTTTATAAATGTGGAAAGTAGAATGCACGGGGCATAAAATCTCAGAAAGCAAAAAATATTTTTATTTTAAATACCACTAAAAACAAAGAGCAGAACATATCTGTCCATTTTTGATAAGTATGTTTCTTCTTTGATCATCTTCTTTGCATTTTATGTTATTTTAAGCCTATATAAGTACAAACAGTTCTCAGTGTCCTATCATCAATGTTCTCTGAAATAACACATAACTTCTTTTTATGTCTCATGTATCTCCTTCAATATCTCACCTTGCAGTTGCTATATGGACACAGTTCACAGTAGCCTTGATCCTTTTTTGCCTTTTGTACTGTGCAGTTGTTTGTCTCTGGTGCTCTGTTCCAATGGATTCATTTACATAAACTGACTGAGCTCAATGAAAAGGTGTCCTGGTATCCTACATCTCTTGCATGTCTGAATTTTCACATCCTTGATACCCTTATTTCCCAACCTAGAAGGCCTTGACAATTTGTTGCTTTGATACTTACATTTGTGGTGAATAAAGCTCAGTGGCTCTATTGGAAAGGATGATCAGGAGAAAGGAGAAGTGGAATTCATTCTTATTAGCACTGCAAACACAAGTATTTTCTGAGAGCCTCAAATAGCAGAAAATTCTCTCATATCATTGGCTGTGTTCTTGTGTATGCTGACTACAGTGAAGAGTAAGAATAGTAGTTTTCAGAAGTCTATGAATGTTAGCTTCAACAACATTTGAGGAATGAGGGAAAATGAGTAGGAGATGGAAAGCAGAGACAGACCTAGCTGCTATTATTGACATCTTAGGCTCTTGAGGTGACCCGAAGGTCCTTCTGTAGCTAAGAGGGATCACTCAGTCACAATGGTGCTCTGAGATACTGGAAAGACAGTAGAACATACAAGTATTCCTCAAATTTTCCATAGAAATCAGGATTTTCTGCTGTTGTTCTTCATCTGCTGGAGAGACACATCAGTGTTCAGATTCGGCTCCCAGGATGTTCTCCTTTTTTGTAGCCTGACTGACTGTAAACATCTGGATTTTGGCAGGCCAGTGCTTCAATAACATTGCAAAGATTGAGGATGGAAAAAGCACTTGGAGTATGTGTTCCCTCTTTCTTCTTCCAGGCTTAATGTTGAGCTAGCATCAGGCTGAAATCACATGGTTGTTGACCACAGCTGCATTTTATATCCACTTCTGCAGCATGTGTAGGACTATAAACATAAATTACTGGAGAGTTGTTTCAAGAACAACAGTGTATATAATTAAAAAAGCATCATCTACAGCATTCTTTCATGACAAAGTATTATGCCACTTTTGTTTCATCATAAATAAAAGGGGCGTTGGATAAATTCTTGTCATGATGAGAAAGATAACAAACATGAATGTGCCTTGAATTTATCATAAATCATTATTATTTTTATTCACTATGCTATGTTCGTGTGGTGTAAGTAACTTCTTTTCTCCACCCTAAAAGTGTGGCAGGTGAAAACCATTGCACTGAGATGTCAAAATCCCAAATTTTTTAAATGGCATTGTGAATTTTTTTCACCTGAAATATTTTTCCATCATGAAGGCAGACTTTTCCAGTACTGTTGCCTTTTTGTAATTTGAATGTTCCATGAGGCTTCCAATGCTGTTAGTTTACAGCTAGTTAACTCAGACAAGGTCGTAGGTAGATGTAGACACAGGTAAGCTTTTCAAACCCATCTTTAATGACACTTAGCAATAGCATTGCAAGATTGTAAGAGTTTAGCAAGTATCTTGCTTTCTTTTGAAATTTTCACTCCTTATTCCATAGCTCTTGTGAATGTACTTGTCCAGATGCTCACCCACGTGAATTTGTACTCGATGTAAACAGATGAACACAGGGTAGCTCTTTGAGCCGTAGCAGAATGCTAATTGCTGACTGCCTTCCCCAGCAACAAGGAGGCATAAAACCTACAGAGTGAGATACAGAGTGTCTGCAGGGGCAGGGGTCTACTGGATAATAGTCACTGATTCTGAAAGGGGCTGAGAGAAGGTGGCGAGCAAAGCTGATTTGTGGTGGGTGTTTTAACAGGGCTGGTGGGGACTCAAATAGTTTAGTGCAGGAACTGGAAAATTTGCAAAGAAATCCTGTCTTGATAGACCAGGATAGTAAGACCCCAATCCATCTTCTACTTATGCCCAGAAGAATTTATTTACTACCTATTCACTGTTTCTCCAGCAGATAACCACTTAGTGAAATGTCCCTGAGATAATTTGATGATGTTTTCAACACATTTTATTGAGACTGTGGCTTGCTAGTTATTTCTCAGTGGAAGTGTAAGTTCTTTTGCTTGCTGTGGTGCTGTCACAAGTCATCTGCTATTAGAGATGAAGATAGGATTTCACTCCAATGATGAATTTCTTGGGTCAAATACCTGTGAAAGTGTCCAGGCCACAGAGAATCACTACGTGGGACTTATTGCAACTCTCTCTTGAGAACAGTCCATCAGTCTGTCTGAGCACATACTGGGCACAGCAGGGCTTCTTTCTAGACCAAATCTTGGATTTTCTCTTTGTAGAACCCAGATGGAGGGCACAGGGCTCTTAAGAAGTTCTCACTCTGGGGTGCAGGAAAACGTGGTCATTGCTGCTCCCCACAAACACGGCAGGTGGATTCTCCTGCTGAAGGGAAACCCCAGGAGGAGATCCACATTTTGCCCATGGAATTCATTCCTGGATTAACACTTGTGGGATATCCTACCTCCTATGGCAAACAGCAGCAAAACTGTTATTCACAAGATAAGATGTGTTTCCCCTTTTTATTATCAGTGCATTAGGAGAACCAAATAGCAACACCTTAGAGGTTTTCCTTCTGGAAATCCAGGCTATAAATATCTTCACTGCTTAGCAAGGAGTTCTGAAGAGGGGGACTGTAGAGGAAATGCTACAGCTGGTTAAACAATGCAGCCTCTATGTGGATGTCTCTGTAAGATTAAGGGAAGCTATAAAGCCACTTTACTAAAAAGTCGTAATTTTTCATCAAAACATTTTTAATTGAAAAAAGATGGTTTTGATTTGCTGGAAAAAATTATGTGACGAACTTCTCCTTTGGCTTAATTTCTCTTTTTCTTCTAATAGAAAACCAAAATTTCACTTTTATCAGAAGAAAAAAAGCAAAGGTATTGGAAGGATGTGGACAGGAAGAAAATCATCATCTTTGCACTGTTTAGCTTCAGAAATGGATTCCTACATTTCCATTTGTTTAGTAAAGATACAAGTAAGAAATAACAAACATAGCCTTGGGGTGGGGCAGGGGAGGCGTGTGTGTGTGTGTGTGTGTGGTGTGATTTGGGGGAGTTTCACAATGACTGTCTTCAAACATTTCTTATAAGGCTGAAGGAAAGCAGAGGCTTTCCTCACAGGACATTTTCTCTGGTTTAGGCACTTCGTGTTTCCATCTAGTGGATCCCAGCCTTCCCCATTGCCTGAAGGTGCAGCCTGGGCAGACTAATTTCAATCTGGGCAGCACAAATACTTCATTTTGTTCACTTTGTGTGCCTGTATATGACTGGTAGAAAAACTTGGGGAATTTTTAACCAACTTCATGTCTAGTTGTAGTAATAGAAACATGCCTGGAGATGAGTTCTAATCCTGACTGTTAAATGTTAAAATGAAATAAATTAATAAAAAAGCTGTGGTGGTCCTGAGGAGGTGACATCTATGAAATTATGACTGGCACTGGGAAGGTGGATATGGACTGCTTTGTACATTGGGTTTTATTTTTGTTGGAAGAGTTGAAGGGCATCATATGTAGGTGGTGGGCAGTGTTTCTTCCCACAATGTGCAGTACCTTAATGTGCTCCCTTCCCCCTTCTGTGGTGTCACTGGCAGCTGCTTGGCTGCCTATTTGGATGCTGAGCTGAGAGGCACTTTTGATGTGACTGTGGGTGGTAAGCAGCTTGTCTTCCGCTGCTCTGAGCTTAGGAAGTCAGGGAATTAAACTATTTTCTCCTTGTTTTTCTCCCCATCTTCTCTCAATATTCACTAGTCCTTAGAGCAGTGGGTGTTGCTGCTTAGTATGCTCCATGGCTGCCCTGAGAGAGGTGAAGGCCTCCAATGGAGAAACTTTCACTGACTTCCTTGGGACCTCTGGTTAATTGCTGTCACCCAGGAAAGGATTGGAGAGGAGAAGAGGTATTGTCAATGGGGTATATGTAACTGCTCAGGCAGTCTGTGCTCGCAGAACTCACTTGTGTGGTCAGCCCAGCTCCTCCCAGCCAACAGAAAGTTCCAGTTTGTTGCTGTCTGGCATTGCTTGCAAGCAGAAACATACCTTGGTGGGAAGCCGAAGGCTTCAGATGATATGAAACCAAAAGCTGCTCGGAAGCAGAAATGCTAAATATTTTAGGGAAAAGCTTAGTTGGTACTTGAATTTCCAGACTGGCAGTGGCTGTCTTTTAGTGGGCCAGAGATTTGTATCTTTGCAGCTAATGAAAAATACACTATCTCCTTATTTTAGAATAATTAGTAGAGTTTTAGAAACCTTCCCCGTTGTTGTTAGCAAAAGTACAAACTTCTTAGGTCAGGAGAACTGCAGAATCCAGAGAGAATAAATGACATTAACATTTTAGTAGCTGTGTGACCCTCATGCATGCATGTTTGCTATTATTTCTAGGAGCTCCCTGATGATAAGCATGATATAAAAAATTTAACCACAAAGAAAAAAAAGAAGTTTGAAGAATCATTATGTGTTCACTAATCCCAGAAAAGCATGGAAGTTCAGAATTCAGCTGATTCCATCAGTAGTGCTGGTTGTGCTGGTTTCCGTTAGTGAAATCAGAATGTTGGATGATGCAATTTGCTATGAGCTCTGTATCGCCCTGAATATTTGTGCTGGTGGGTTTTAAAATCCTGGAAATGTAGGCCAGGAAAGATCTTGAGAGATCTTCTCATCTTCTGCAAGAATCTGGAATTGATCATGTGTTCTCCATCTCTAGCATGTGCTTGTCGAGGTTTTCACAAAATCTTCTAGAAAAGTGCAGCCTGCAGTTTTCCTCCCCCCGGTATTTCTTTATCTGTGGCCAGAAACCCAACCCGAGTCATGTTCAGACTCAGGGTGATTAATTTTTTTCTTGCTTGTTCTGTTAATTCCTGGGCCTTCAGTCATGGTCAATTTTCCACATTAAAACACTGCATGTCTGGTAGGCAAAGGAGAGCCAAGTCTCCAGAGAAAAGAGGCAAGAATGCAGTAGCAGCCCAACTTAGCAAAAGCTGGAGATGTTGTCACTCACATCATGCCAGAAATATTGTTTCTAGGCTGGGCTTCAGGCAGAGAATGAAGTTTCATGTGTGACCCATTCATTTAGATGCTGATCCTCGTGCTTTGAAAGAGCTGGCAGGCTCCTGTTCTTCCCTTCAGCTGGTGCTGACTGCTCCAGCCTGCAGAGCTGGGAAGTGGGGAGCAGCAGGGATCAGTTCTGCTCTGTGCAAACCCCTCCTGGGAGGGGGGACACCAAGGAAGGCCAGATGATATCAGGTTTGACTGCCATAAAATAAACCACTTTTCCTCTGTTTCCTTTACTTTCCTCTTGTGGCTATATAGAACTGGAAACAAGCAGAGAAAACAACTATATGTTTGTTCTGGTACTTCAGACCAAATATGAAAACATTACACATTTTACCTTCCTAGTGGAAAAAAGGGAGCAGTTGCTGGGGAGCCAAATAAATACTTCAGCATTGGCAGTATAGTCAGCTGACCACTACATGTGAAAAATGAACCAAAAAATGGATTGTAGTGGCCAAAGCTGTGCTCATTCCCCTTTCTGAATTAGCTTCCCGCAGAAATTCAAGTGTACCAAAAATTATTCATAGATGTTTCCAAGAATAATGAATAAAACCAAATTGTAAGCTGCTTGCAGGCATAGTCAGAAGGAGATCTAACTTTCCAGATTACTCAATGTGAATTATTAATTCTGCTTGACTAATGTTGAGCAGTCTCTTGGTGTTTAAGAGGAAAGATGGTCTGTTTTATCAATTCATTACTGATATCCTCCTGTACTTTTCACATCATATTATATTTAACTTATTCTGCCTTCCCAAATCAAACCTAGCATCAAAGGGAAGGAGTAGAAATGCTCTGGCTTGAACAGCTCTATGAGACATGAGCTATTTGATAACTTGACTCTTTCTGAGGTCTCTTCAGTCCACAAATGCGCATGAACACGTCCCTTGTAGGGCAGTGGGATGTGTGAGCTTGCATTAAAAAAAACCCCAACAAACAAATCACTTGTAGCTTACAATAAAACCAGAACAACAAAAGATATCCCCTGCCCCATGTTCCTCAGCTATAACTGTTTGTTGCCTTTTTGCTGTGTTCATCTCTAGCAAACTGTGCCAGAGGCTCAGTGCTCTGCTGCCTGTGGGTTGCGGGGTTTGTGTGGGTAGAGCACAGGTGGCTGCTCTGACTGACGGGATGAGAAGGGACTGGGGCTTAGCTTGTCTGGAAGGAAAGCCTGTTGCACTTTCAAGGTTAAATCTTACATGTTGTATAATCTTGGAGTAATTTCAGTGATTTGCTAGAGTTGCTTGGGATTTACTCTGGATTTACACCAGGATGAATTTCATCTGATGGATAAAATGGAGCTCAGACAATCTATGCCAAAATTGAACAAAGTGTAAATACTTCAGTCCCTCAAGAATACTCACCCCAAGTGATGAAGGAAAAAGCAAAATAATTTTGCATTCTGGCAGGTAACTCTCAAGAGCTAGCAAGCTGAAGGAGGTGAGAAAAAAATAACTGCACAGTGAACCAAGCCATTTTGAGTACTTTAGAACTGACCCATTTAAATGTCTTTTTTAAAAGGGTTGGAAAACTCAGATCTTGCTTTTCCTGCAAAGGCAGTAAGATGTGGTCCCTGTGTGCTGTGGGAGCAGGCAGGACAAGTGGTGCTCAGCCAGCTGGAAGGTGAGCTGCAGTATGGGATGCTCCAGCTGCCAGGTCTCTGAAGCCTCACTTGAGTAATACTTCAGGAAATGTTTTCTGATCTAGTTTGTGGCAGCAATGAGAAACGCCACAAAAATGAATATTTTAACAATAACCCCTTGTCATACAGAAACATTCTTCTTCATATAGAACGACATATTCTAGCTGAAAGCAGCCTTTCCCTAACTTTTCCCCAGTTCCTACATACTATGGCTTTTCTGTGGCTTGAGCTGATTTCCAGCTAAAGAACTATGCTCAAAGTAAAAGGATAAATACAGGGAGGGTGTATTTGTGCCACATCCACAGGTGTTACAATGGGACTGTCCCCAGTCTCCAGGTCAGTACCAGCAACTGAGTTATCACAAGATTTTGTTGGGTTTTTTTTCAAAGTAAATAAAATAAAAGATGTTTTTATCTCAAAAAGATTTTTACTAATTTTCCTGTAAAGTTCTGTCCTGCTTTTTGTTTTCAGGCTACTTGATGTATAGGTTGCAGTCACTTAATGACTTATCACTCATAACTCCAAAGACATCCTTCATGAATTAAAAATGTCTACAACTGCTTATTTTAGATAGGAACCATACTTATTGAAGTATGCAGCATCCCCCTTCTGTAAAATACACAGCTCTGCCCACTGCATTGTATTTTAGTCATCATTTTTGGATATCCGTTAGCAAAAGAGCCATTAATGAGACTTTCTGTGTCGCTTTCCTCGGGTACATAATACACACTATGTCTTTAATTAGCACCTTCGTTCCTCTCCCCCTTCCCCCTCTCCCAGGAAAAAGCCAAACCTTCTTCACTACCAAAATGGCCTGTCAAAACCTGACAACTGAAGTTCTGCCTTGTCAATATAAAATTGTCTGTACCACTATGAAAGCTGAATATTTGGGGCTGGTGCAAAATAACGCACCAGCTGCATTGTCTGTTTTCCTACTTTATTCCATTTCTGCTTAATTTTTTCAGGGCTACTGGAGGATTTCTGGACTTCCCTGAGTATTTGCTATAGGAAACAGATCCTGTTTCCTTAGGGGCTGTGTGGAGAATTGCTCTAAGAGAGTATTTGTGGATTCATATGGCAATTGACATGCGTATCCATTTCTATATGTGCTTTCCTGTGTGTATTAGTATATTCAGAAGCACTGAGAACTCTTCTGTCAAAGGGTACATGAATTCAAGCATTGTTTTCCTTTCAGAAGTGGGATTTTACTGGGAATGCTGGCAGGCGCCTCACAACAGAAGGACGGGTGGGTGCAGCTACTGTATGTATCTGTTGTCACATTGGATTTTGTGCAATAAAAATAAAACCCTTGGTCAGAAGTGTCATAAAAGTTTGATTGACTTTCCTCTTTAATTGCTTATCATCTTTGAAGAGACTTCTTGGCATTTAGGAACCAGTGAATCTGTTTCCCATTTCTTCAGGCTTTATAAATACACCCTGTTTATATTAAAATGATAGACAAATATACATAAAGCTGGAAAACATGACCACAAACTCTTTTCCTCTCTCTATGCATTTAAAAAACAAAACCCTAAAGACACTTTTATTGTTGCTAAACTTTTGCCCTTGGCTGGTAGGGCCTTCTTTATATTTTAACAGATCCAGACATTCTTTTCATGTGGTCCTTGGATGTTCTATATTTTATATCTTTTGTGGCTTTATAAAAAGGGAAGAATGAGCTTGCTGCACAAACATATCTGATGGTAATTTTTTTTGTTGGGTTTCTTTTGCAAGTCAGAAGTATTGTGACGTTTCCATTTTTAAAAGAGTCTTGTTTCTCCCTGCTCTGGGAAGTTGTGTTAGAGGGCTTCAGTAAGCCAAATGAAACTGAATAGATGTTGAAGTATTTTGGAGGTGGGTGCTGGGGATAACCAGGCGAGTGCAGACACCTTCCCTTGCTTTTTCTGTCATCTCCCAGATGAGGCGTGTGCTGCCTGCAGCCTGGTGCAGGGAGAGCTGAGAGCTTCCTGGGGCCTTTGGCACTAGGATAATACCCAGAGACTGTTGCCACAAAGGTTTAGCTCCTTTCACGAGGGTTTTTCCCCTGCTGTGGAAAAGTTCTTGCTGTAGAGCAGCATCATCCCCCAGAGGCACTTGAATCCTGCAGAAGTTAAATTCTGGGCTCTGCTGCAGGGGCAGACAGGGAAAGGTGCTTGGTCTGCACTGTACCCCTGGCTCAAGGAGCAGGTAGATGAGGTCGTCCAAAACAGTGCAGTGTAACTAGAAACAGGAAAGAAAATGGAAATGAGGGGACCAGCAAGGTGCTCTGTGTGGCATGTGGATCTGGCAAGGCTCTGACCGGGCCTTTCACAGCTGAGGTGGATGGTGGGCATGGGCAAAAAGAGGGGTCAGGAACTGGATGAAGGGCCATTGACCTCACTGCACCTCTGGAGTGAGCAGAAGTCCCTGAAGCACAGAGGTGCTCGATCCTTGTGCAGGGAGATGGTCTCAACAAATTCAAAGATGCTCAAATGTGTCAGACCTATAGGGCAGTTTTGTAGCACAAAAGAAAATTTGGTTTAATAATACTAGTTTTCCAGTCAGGAGAACAGAGCTCGCAAATGATTCACTGGCTAAATAGAACACCCGGATATTTCTAGAGTAGTAAAACCCAAGTTAGATACAGTGCAGCTCCACCATGAAAATATGTGGTAGTTGTACAACAGCCAAATGAGAAAAAGTTTATCAGAAAACATTTTCAGATGTTTGCTGTCTTCTCATATAAAGCATGACTTCAGCCCAGATCTGCATCTGCACAGGGATGTGGCTGCTGTGAGCTTGGGCATGGGGCTTGAGAGGCTTGGGCAGAGAAGCAAACTCCCTGATTTTCTTTTTGAGGCGCTGCTTACTTGTGTTCCAGATTCCAGGACCTGAGAAATTAATGAAATTTCTTTTTCATGAAATGCTTTTAAACAATGGGAGAAGGTGCCTCCTTTTACTGGATTTTAAAATTAAACCTTATTTAAACAGACAGCATAGCTGACCACATGCCCCAGGGGGGTAATTTTGAACTTTGTTATTTTCAGGGCTCCCATGCATGTTTGTTAGCCTTGTGGTCCAAACTGCAGCAGTTCTCGTGGAGTATTAGCTTCAGTCTCTGTGAAGTTCCCTTTTCTTGCACAGCTTTATCCATGCGTTTCTCCTTGCACACATACTGCTCTCGTAGACACAAAGTTGTTGTCGGTCAGGATTTTCCACTGTGAGTGACAAGCAGAGACATCTCTGTGACAAGCACCTTAGAACTTTGCAGAAACAAGAAAATCCATTTGAAGAACAGGCATCCTTTTACTGTTAGTCTTCAGCAGTGAGATACTCAGATTTTACTGGCTTGTGGTGTATTTAAAAGGTGTATGAGAAGTCTTACATACCACTTGAGGAAGATAAAGGAGAGATACATTAGAGTAGGAGTAAATGTCCTCTCTGGGATATTTATGCCCCAAATTATCCTTAAGTTTTAATGTAGGAAAAGTTTTTTTGCTATGGGCTGATCCCCGAGCCTTCTCTTTTCAAATATGTTTCCTCATTTGCTTGACCAAAACCATGTTATTCTCCTACCTGAAGTCTGCCTAGGTACCAGGATTTCCCTAGTGTAGGGAGTTCATCCTGGAAAGGGCCCCTCATTGCTTTTATACAAGGTAGCCAGGTGCCTTCTTCAACCACCAGCAGCACTCTCTACCAAGGGCTGTACTTATGAGTAGCTGACTCCAGCTCTGGCTCGTGATGTTTAGAGGATAAGGGGCCTCAGGGCATCCATATGTGCCATTACAGGGTCTGGTAGGCAGCAGCTAGGAGAAAGTCACACAAGTCCCTGTGTTTATAGCATGTCTGAAGCTAGGTGGGTCGCATAGAAGCAGAAGATAGATTTTGTGACTCTAGACTATGCTGCATCAGTATTTTTTAACTGTGGGCAATATATAAAGGTACTCTAGAGGATTTAAGCTGCAAGAAATGTTGGAGTGTAATTCTCTTCAGCCAAGGGAATCCTGCACAGGGTAAGAGTATTGTAGAAGCAATCCACTCCTTCTACAGTTCCCTGTCCTAGTGAGAAGAGAAGCACAGAGGTAGTTCATTGGTCTGGCAACCTTAACTAGTCTTTTCATCCCACATTTTCTCTGGAAATTTTCTGTGTGCTGATGTGATATCCAAGGGTTTGGGTATTTTTTGACGTTTTGTTGTGAATTTTTTGGTGACGTTTGCGTAGGCTGTGGTGAGCCCTTTTGTATCCCACAGGGAACTACGAGGAGCAGCCTTGGACTTTTTGACCACGAGACTTGATTACTGTAATTTGGTCTTCACAGGGCATTCAGTGCAGCACCTCCCCAACTTACAGTATGTTTGGGCTGTAAGTAACCCAGTATTTTACTTATGGAGGCAGGAGTAGCCAGCATTTTTTAAACAACACTCCATCTTTGTGGCCTTACTTGTATTTGCCTCTGGCATGCTTTCCATTAAATTTCTTCGCTGATCTCTTGTTCAAGCCTTATAAATTTTCAAATCCAATGATGAAAGTATGAAAGAAGAGATGTATTGGTGATTTGGCTGTGCTTAGATAAGGAGCGGGCGGAGGCCGTGGGCCCCACATGCCCTCAAATTCATAGGTATGGCATTGCAACACAGCTAATGTCTGCCTGACAGGAAGCCCAGATGAATTTGTTATTTGGGAAATATGTCTGGGTTTGAAAACTGAAGCTGTGCTTGCTGCCATGGATGCTACTGTAACTCACATTCAGGACTCTGTCTCAGCTCTTTCACTGCCTCTGATCTTTGCCTTTCTTCTCTGTTAAAAGAGACAGGAAGTGTTCACAGGACCCTTGAACCCTGTTAATGGGCCTCAAGTAGAATTAATTCTACCTCTGTCTCAAAATATCTTTATTTAGCACCTGGATCTCACTGGGAATGTTTTTATTTTTAGAGTTATTTTAGAAAAAATATCCCATTATGAATATAGTTATTAATTATGAAAATAAAATCTCTACTCAGCAAACAAAGGTTCATCTATGCATTTCTTTGGTCACAGTTTTTTATTAGTAGTGCTAGAGGTATTTTAAAGTGTTTATTTAATCCAGCTATTCAGTAGTCTCTAGAGTCCAAGCTTCTGCTTTAATGCTGAATCAATGCTTGGTCAAGCCTTAAACTTTATGGCTTTTGGCACGGTGTTGAAACAGAAGCTTTGATGCTTGAGACTGCTGCCTGCACAGAGCAAATACAAATTTTGATCAGTAACAGTAAGTGTTTGCCATTTGAAATGCCGGTGGGCAGCCTCTGTCCCTGCCCAGAGCCACTGGGCTGTGTGTTGGGCACAGCACAGTTAAAGGCTGCAGCACCTTCCTGAGTGCTGCCCCAGCCCACATCCACTGTGTTGAAACAGCATTGTTGTCTGATGGCAGTTTGGGATGAAATTATTCTTTCAAAATTCCTACTGGGCAGTTATTTTTGGTCTTGCAGAGCCTTACAGAAGGTTTACAAACCTCTCTCCTCTGAGAGAAGCTGCGGGTCAAGGTCAGGTGTGAGGAACTTTGTGCTGTGACCTGAGAGTCAAAGCTGTAACTTCTAATATTGTCATTCAAGTGTGCGTCAAGCCTGTGAGGCTTTGTCTTCTACAGTCTGGGCTGACTCTAGTGGTTTTACATGTACCCAGATCTCACCTGGATAATGTATACAGACAAGTCTCTGATACAGAGGAAAGCCAAAATTTATCCTTTCAGAGCTCCATAGCTGAGATGCATTTTTTGCCTGGTGATCTTGGTGAGTTCTTCAAGGTAAGATATAGTAGACAAAAGCTTAATTACAAAGACTCACTTTCATCTCCCTGGCATGGCTCTGTGGGATACAGTCTGTGTGTGTGCCAGCTGTCCTGCCCCTGCCCTGAGCCTGCACAACTTTGCAAAATAGCAGTGCCATGCACTAAGCAGAAGCAAGTTGTGGACACCCATCCTCCAGAGCACTCAGGAACCGTGTGATCTTCTCTCCCTACAACCTCGGCTTCCCTGACTCCCTGTGTGGCAAATGAGGCAGCAGGGCCCCAGGCAGTATCCTACAGTAGGGGGTTCTTCCTGCCTAGCATGCAGTGGTGGCTATGATGTGAAAATTAATATTTCTGCTTCCTTATATTGACAGTTCTTCCTTCTTTTTTGGCTTGTATCTTCATCCCTTCCACTTGAGATTTGATTGCAACCTGGGCTGTAAGTCCTGCAGTGCCAATGCTGGTTAACAGCATATGATGGAGTAATATTGTTTCAGTACTTTACTCATGACCCAAAGAATTCTGTTAATTTCTTCCCTTATGTATTTCTATGTGAATATGCAAAGTGTATGTTGCAATTAGGTCCTGTAGAGATTTCACTGACATGAAAGCCCATTATATGTGTCATCTGTTTTATCTCTATCTAATAATTCTTATTAATTTTTGAGCATCATTTGGAGCATACAAGGGGCCTGCCTGGGTTCCTGTACACCTCTCATTCTCTCATTTTGCTTGTCTCCCACCTCCTGGTGATTTGTGTGTGCTGTGGCTCCTCACCATAGCAGAGTCTGTGCCGGGGGAGCTGGCATCGCTTTCTCGGTAATGCCAGAATGCCAAGGATCACAGTAATATTAGCCTGTGGCACTGCCCAGAGCTTTTTGCAGCATCACAGTCTGTGTCACTCTGCTTCAGCCAGACGTTTCCATCAGGGGCCAAAAGGGTTGTTGAGTTGGAGGGCAGAGATGCCTCCTGCTAGCTAGCAAGGACTGAATGCTGCTGTGCAGAGCTAATGCCTTCCTTTGTGGTGGTGCTTAATAGACAATGACTGAGAATTTTATTAGCATGCTTGACTGACACTGTGAAGTCTCAAAATTGACCACAAGGGGAAAGGATACAGTGTGATTTCGCTGGACTGGGACATCAGTTCCTTCACATCCCACAGAGCAGAACTGGGACAGGGAGCAAGGGCGCAACCAGGACAGAAAATGTCAGAGGAGCTTACCTTAATGTTGCAAATTAAATTACAGTCTTCTCCTGATATGGTTCCAAGGCTACATTTAAGAAAAAGAAATAAAAAAATAAAATATGTGTTATGGGATCACTTACCAATCCCAAGAATTCATGGCCTCTCTGTAAGCCTTTAATGGGATGTTGAGGGAAAAGAGGGGCTCCTTTCCCCTCCTGCAACAAAGGGAGCTCAGCAGCCTGTTGTCTTTCCTCAGCTGCACTGGCTCTCTGCACAGACACTGACAAATTTGATGCTCTCCTTCCTCTGCTCCATTGTGCCCATGCTGGCCGTCTTAAGGGTGGGGACTCACCTGAGTGGCAGCACAGGCAAGCCCTGATCTTAGCAGGCACCATTTGGCATAACTACGACACCAACAGGTTGTGGTACCTGTAAATGTTCCCTGTTACTTGTTCAACGAAGCTACCCTCTGCTCCTCCTTGGAGTGGAAGAAGTCAGACAACTGAGTAATCTGCTACAGCAGCATGTCACAGCTGCATCAAGAAAATTTGGACCCTGAAGCCCTTGGCTGTCTCCAGGTACTCCCATTTGCTGGCAGGTGGAGCGCCTTTCCTCTCTGGAGTGCAGGTTACTGTGAGAGTAGTTCCAGGTTTCCAACTTCCAGAGCATGGCTGCCGCTGCAAAAGGGGACAATCAACACATCACCCTCAGAAAGCTGAGGTGGCTGAGCCATGGTATGCCCATGTCCCCATCTCGGGAAGCTGGTTAGGGATGCTTTTGTGCTGGCAGGAGGCTGGGCAGGGGTACAGGTGAGCTCTCTTCCTCCCTCCTCCCCTCACCTCTGCAGGTCCCTGGAACTTGGTGTGATCTCTCTGCCTCCTGCCGCAGGAGGAGGGGCAGATCATAGCACCCAACACTTCCAAACCCTTGTCAGTCAGACTTTTAAACAAGGGAAGTAATTACCATCTTGGTGACAACTTGCATCTGATCTGCTTTTGGTGGAGATAACCCTTCATTTTTATCATGTCTAAATTAGGAAACTTTAATAATATATGCAATTTGTCATAAGGCTTATGTGATAATGGTGGAAACTGATATAAAATGAAGAATTTATAATGCTGGATTAGTCTTATGAAATAGTAGTGTACCTTCATAAAGAGTCCAAAGAGCAATTATTATATGTGTTTGACTGGCACTGTAAAGTCGTTAGTTCAATCATCATTGACCAATTACTGCTTTATTGTATTTTCTTTTTATTTTTATGGTCAGAGAATGGCCTTTTCCCCACAATCAGTCCTTGAGCACAAAGACAATAACAATTAAAAGAAATATTTTAAATCTGGATTTTATCTGCACAGAGGGACCCATTCGTCTTTATAAAGATCAGTTTTGTGTGCAGCTGTATTTCAATCCAATAGCCCCCAAATATTCAATTTTCCAGAATCAGGAGTTTTAACTTTAAACATTCTTCAAAAAATGAGTAGTTTGTGTTTCACAAACTTGCTTAAAATATTAGAGTTCCTTATGACCTTATACGTGTTTAAACGCTGCATGTTTACAAAGAGGTGTGCGTGATAAGGTTGCATATGACACTGATTAGAGTCCAGATAAGAACGATTATTGTGGTCATTGGGGACAGACTTGGGCAGTATCCAATATTATCAGCCAAAAGAAATAGAGAAATGTAATACTGTGTGAAAATGCTTATTTATCCTGACAGAGTACTGACCCGCAAATAGGGGTTTGCTCTGTAATTAGGCCGAAGGTATTACTTACAGTAGCGTTGTACCTGTACCTGAGCTGCAGCTGCCTGATCCAAAACTCAGGAGCGCAGGAGCAGACTGGCCTGTGGTTAGGAGTGAGGTGCCTTGGTGACAGGCTGGGGGATGACCTTGACTTCAGCACGGTTGCATCGAGGACATGCTTTTGGATCGTGTTCAGAGCCAGGCGTACTGTGTGAAAACCATCTTTTGACATCTAACGCAGCGTGTGTCCCCTTAATTGTGCCTGTGTGCTGTGTTGCCACCCGGGTGCCCTGTGCTGCCTGGCTGAGGCTGCCTGGGTTCGGGGGGCAGCCATGGACAGCCCCTTGCTCTGGCTTTCCCTTGGCCAGGCACCCCAGGAATCTCCAGGGACGACCCTGGCTGTCTGCACATAAGGTGCTTAGTCCAAGACAGACTCAGGGCTGCTTGGTGTCCCTAAATGAAAATAAACCCAAGCCCAGCATTTCTCTGCCTGCTCCTCCCCAGCACAGCTCCTAGCACTGCCCAGAGGGGCGACTGCTCCTGCACCGTGCCCGTGCTCGGCCCTTCCCTTCTCCAGAGAGAGCTGCTTCTTTGCGGTGCCCGCCCAGCCTTGGCAGGAGCCGGCTCCCTTGGGCATGCTGCTGTCTCTTCACCCTGTGAGGAGGAGCAGCACACAGCGCCAGAGCCCCCAGGTAAGAACACATGGCCTCACATGCACAGCTCAGTCTTGTACTGTCTGGTGAGAGCTGTCAGGTGTGTCTGAGTGGCAGAGATAAAACACCAACTCTTTTTCAGAGCCCTTCCCAGTCCAGTGGGGCGAGTGGAGGAATGTGTGGAGGCTGCCTCATGGCTGCTGCAGGTTTCCACAGGCTCTGCATTAGCAGAGCTCTGAATCAGCTTCTGGGAATGGATTTGTAAGGAGTGAGCCCATCCCCTTTGGCTGGTGTGATGCAGGCAGTGGTGGCTCTCCGGGGTGAGGTCCTGAGCAGGCTGCAGCTCCCAGGCAGGGCTGTGACCAGAGTTCAGCATCAGCTCACTTCTTGGGAGACACAAGTAAATCTGCTTTGTCCACCTTTGTCCTCCTCAGGAATATATTTTTTGAGCTTGAGCTTAACTTTTGAGTCAGGAGAAGCTTTTTTAAGTATATGAAAAGCCCTCTCAGGGTGAGGAGAGGCAAGAAGAGGGAGCAAGTCACAGGAATGGAAAAAGGGCTACTGAAAATAATACGTTGCACAGAGGAAGTTTCTTCTTTTTCCTTATTTCAGTTTCACTGTGGAAGTCATTCTTTTTATCCTGCCTGATATACATCCAAAAATTTAATTTCATTCCCAATTGGACAAAGTATCTACAAGTCCCTCAGCGCTACAGTTAACTATAATTAAATGGTGAGAAAATCAGATTAACTGAAGAGGTCCGCCAGATCTCTAGACAAAATGTTTTTTTTTTCTCCTGTTTAGAGGTGCACCTGGCAGACTTACAACCAAATTCATAGGTGATTTACCCTGAGGTCATTGAGCAAGTTCCTCAGTTCTCATGGTCCAGTTTTGAAATAATTTGTTTTACTTAAATGTGGAAGCAATGAGATAAACCTCCTAGTTAAAAAAGCCTGCAGAAAGCTGGTATTGTGCATTCCCATCTGATTTCAGCTAAGTTTCTGTGAATAACCTCTGCACAGTCTCTGGCTACAGAGCCTGAAGTAACAAGGGCATTGGAGTTGAAATGCCTATCATGGCTCATTCAGTTGGAGCCCCTATCACAAACACTGACAAGGCTTATGGTGGGTGAGGAATTTCTCCTTGGCTCCATTCCTGCTGCATCCAGCCTGGGAAGTTTGACAAGCTACACCCATCTCCTTCCCACTCCTGTCCCAGTGATTTTCTCCACGAGGGTAATTTTACTAAGTCAGACCCCTCCTTTCCCTCACCCTCACTTTATTTTCTTTAGAGACTTAATCAAAGGTAATTTGAGTTCCCGTTGCTCTATCAATGGTTTTATTTAAAAGGGGCTTATCTGATTTCCATCACCAATTATGGGCTCCCATTTCTTGTTTATATCCATCTCAAATCTGACCAGGTCCCTGTTTGATTTTGATAGGAAGTCAGGGCTTCGTACAAAGCTAAGGAGACTCTGAAGCACATTTGTTCGGGTAAAATAATATCTTGAGAATTACTTCACTTGTACTGCATGAGGAGGGGGTGGAATAGGGTGGTCCCTGCCACTTCTGTTGAAAAATAAATTCTGAAGCCAAGACAGTAAATATATCCCTGAGCCAGCACAGTGGGAGGGAAATCACAGTGCCCAGGAATATTGCTATTAAAGAGACTTGAGGTCAGAGGTTAATGTAACAGGAGTTGGTCTAGCCAGAAAGGTTAGGAAAGGTTGGCCTTGTAAGTACAGAGCTGTTTGATGAATTAACTATTTTGGGCAAGAAAAACATCTCTGCCTATGTTGTTGGGAGATAGCTGGCAAAATCTGAGGTCTGTTAGGGAAGTGGTTGTTAAAAAGTGATGGGGCAAATTCATGCACAAAATGAGCTATTCCTCAACCTTTAAGGCTTTTTCAGCTTTGACACAGCAGACTTTAACCTACTCCAGTGTTTTGCTGTACTTGGTTTTAAAAATTCATTTATTTGAGGCATATGAGCTCGCAGGATGCCACCGTAACTCACTCAGAGCTTTGGTAGTGCATATCAAAGTATGGGGTGCCATTTCCCAAACTAATTCATCTAGCATGCTCCTGGAAGAGACTGAAACCTTGGAGCCCTTCCCAGCAGTGGCAGAGGGTTAGCAGAGAAAGGATCATAGATTCAGGAGACAGTTGCCACTACATGGAGAGCTTTGTTTTTGCTGTTTGGACAATCAGGTGGATATTTTTATTTTCTTGGGGGAGGGAGATGGTTTGGTTTTTTGATTTTTAAAAATTTTGCATAGTATGAGGTCTGTAAAACCCCAAAAGTAGTCAGGCTCTTCTAATACTTACCAGAGGGTAGCTTGGTGAGGTTAGTGTGAGCCTCCTTCCCATTTCAATTAACTCCCCAGGCCACCCTGATGCCAGCTGGGGTGTTAGAGTGTGAGTGTTCTGCATCCTGTCCCTGCTTGCCAAGTCCTGGGGAACCCTGTGGGTTGCCTGTCCCACTTCTGGACACACAAACTGGGCCTGAACTCTGTAGTGACCACACCAGCACAGCTTCTGGATAGGCTGGAGCAAAGACAGGGTGAGCTTATGCCTGCAACAAAAGGCAGTCGGGAATTCTGCATGATGAAATACATCTTTTCCTGGGAGACAATGACTAAGGGAGTGTTTATTCCTCTTTCCAAAGCTATGGATATTCCTCAAGTACACAAGAACCCCCACTGTGTGGGGGAGAGGGAGGCAGGGCACCTGAAACCGCAGCACTTTGTGCAGCAGTCAGTTGGAAAAGCCACCTACAGTGCTTCCCTGCTGTCTGCCAAAAGCAGGATCCCCCTGGGATAGCGTGTGCAGGAGCAGCATGTGAGCGGAGGGAAAGTGCTGCAGTTTGGATGCTCCATAGACTCAGGGAGATAAATTAGTACTCATAAAGTCTTTTTGCTGGGCCTTCTGTCCCTGAAGGAAGTGATGGAGCAAAGTATAATGCTCTTTGGGAAAGGTGCATATTTGCTGTGTAATAAGGAGCTCAATTGCCTGCAGGAGGAGTCAGGAGCATTTGGAACCAGGAATTCTTCAGGAAATTTGCAGGAAAATCCCAGCAGTGTATTCCAGGCGCATGCATTTGTGTCACTATGCAGAGCATCAGTGCCAGAGACCCTGTGCTGGGATTAACTGGTGATAAGAGCAATTATGAGGCATTTTGAAATGTCAGTCGCATGGAGCCAACACACACAAAGTATTCTTGGTCTGCCAGGCTGTATCTTGGTGGCTCTTTGCTGTCTCTTTCAGCTGGATGAGCATTTCTTGCTCAAAAAAAAATTAAAGTTGGTCTGTTTTTGGACTGCAGTGATTTATTTTTGTGCGGAAACTGAGTAAAAACTGGTGAAAAAGGAAGTTCACCCCAGCCAACTATGCAAGATCATGCTGGTGTAACCACTGAAATATTTCAGAGGCAAGTTAAGTTCCTCTGAAAATACGTGATACGCATGTTTTGACACTCCTGTTATTTCTCTTTTGGGGGTAATGTCATGCCTCTTTCTCTGAGGACATCAGCCTGGAGGTATGTCTAATTGTTTTGACTGGTATAAAATGTGGACGAGCTGCCCTGGAAAGCAAATCTGCCCATGCCTTGATGTGAAAGCTTGTAGAACTCAAAAGTTTAATATTAATCTCAGTAACTGGTTGCAGACTTTTGATTCCCATTGGCACCTGTCTCTCATTACAAAAGGAGAAGCTCCTTCACTGGAGCTTTCCAATCCTCTGGTATTGCTGATTGCTTCTCCACAGTGATACATACTTTCCTGATAGATTGGCCACATCACATGTAAGGCGAGGTTAGCGTTGTTCCACATTTTCCTCTCTCTTCCTATGAGCTTCACATTCTACGTGGGCCTCATTCCATTCTCCCCACTATGGAAAATCTCAGCATTCTTGATTTATTTTGTGCACCGCCCATGTTGGTTGTGCCTTGCTGTTCCTGCAGTGGCCCATGTGCTTCAGCTTTGCAATAAAAGCTCTGTGCAACACACAGCAGGATCATGGGACAGATATTGGCAGGGAAGCACGTCAGTGTCAAGCCAATTAAACCCTTAAACCTGATATACTAAGCCTGACTGCAACTGACTGTCTGAGGTCCTCACCAAATATGCTCCAGAGAAGGGAGATGTGAACAGAATGTGCAGAAGGGGGCCCTGCAGGAGGAGCTGGGAAGCTTTGACATCCATGCTTTTGAGTAATTACATCAGTTTGGACTGTAATGCAGAAAAGATTTTTTTAGTGCATGCATTAAGAAACTACTCAAATTCTTTATGATGTGAGATTAAATTATTTCATCCCAGATAAAACTTAAGACCAGCAAAAATTCTAATGCTTGATTGCTCTGGAGGTAATATTTCAAGACTTGAATCATTCTGTTTTAAAATACCTCAAGTTTACAATGATAAATCTACGAAGCACTAAAAATCCTACTCAATCAACTCTGGTTCTTGGAATGGCATCTGCCTTTGAGCTATAAAAATAACAGATGATTTTTTGATAGCTTATCAGTTAACAGACTGCTTAGTTAGGATAGCACATTTTTATGCTAATCTTAGGGCTGTGATGAGGGAGAGAGAGAAAGAAAATCTATAGTATTATTTTGTATCTACTTTAAGTTCAGCCTAGCTTTTGGAAAAGATCTGTCCTCTTCTAGGAATTGCCAGCCACACGGGGGTTTCAACACTTATCTGAATGGAGGTGGAATTGATTTAAACATGTTAAAATGGTAGTATATGTGGCTGTTTAATGGTGTCTCTTGTGCACCACAGAGCAGACACAGGCGGCAAGGAAAAAAGGTTCTGAGTGCTTGCTGGCATGGCTGCAGAAGCGAATCCATCAGCCCAGAACAGGCAGCATCACTGTCTCCCTGAGGCTGTAGGTGCCTTTATCTCTGAGAGCTGATGAGGCAGAGGGCAGAAGCAGAGATTGTCCAAACTCATGATCCTGCTCCCTGCCCTTGGCCCTGCTCCTGTGTGTATCCTCTGAGAGGTGGGAGGAGACAGTCTGTGCTGGTGGGGTGCTTTGGGAAGGTAGAATGGATGACAACGGGGGAAGCATCTGGGCTTTTCTGTCCAAATATCAGATGTGCATGCTGTGGTCTGGTCGGAGTTTTGCAATGGAGAAATGGTTCCTTCCATTTATCTAATTTCTTAATTCCCTATGACTCTCATTAGTTAGGCAAAAGAAAATATTGCAACAAATTTGAGGCTGATTTGGCATTTTGCTGGCATGGGTTAGAATTGATAGTGTCTCAGTGGCCAGGAAGTGATACAAATTGAATCCTCTTTTTGTTCACTCTAAAGAATTCTCATAATCTTTAAGCAGAAATTGTACTAATTTGGGTTGGTATCCACTACCAGTTCCATGGGGAAATGAAGTGACAACTTAGATGGACCTTGATTTGATGGACCTATATTTTCACTTTCGCATTCTCGTGTCTTTGATCTCTCATTTGAATATATTCTTTTTCTAATTTCTCAGATATGAAAAGCTCAGAGTGCATTTTTTAAAATAATAATAAATTGAATCCTCATTCAGACATGATTTTCCTTGAATTTTAGGTGGGTAGAAATAAGGTAATAGTGATTTGAATATGATGCTCCTTACTGAGATTGTTTCCTACCCAATTCTATTTTTTTGGAATGGAGAAGAATATTTTAACTGAAAATTAGCATGAGCATTAAAAATATGCCTCATACATACATAAGTCAGCTTTCCTTTTGTCAGTTCTCTATACTACGCTGACCATGACTTCTTTGTCTTTTGTCTCATGAAGAATTATTTCAGATGTGTATAAAAGTGTCTCATGAAGCATGAGAGCTGCCCGTGGAGGTAAAGTGTTTTCCTTTTCTCTGATAAACTTGCCAACAGCAGTCAGTCTCCTTGATCTCTCTGACAGGGACAAATAACAAGCTAAGACTAAATGAGGAGGAATGTGAAATCTTTGTCTGCATTTGTTTCAGCTGGGGATTTGTACTTTAGAGCTGGGGTAAATCAAAGTGGCACTCAGCTCTTGACTGGCCAGTAGCAACAGTGTGTTCTCAGTCAAGTTGTCCTGACAGATCCAGAGAGGAATTTTGACTTCCATTTAATAGAAGTGGGTCCTCTTTCTCTAGATTTGATCCAAAGTCAAAGCATAAGGGATATTGGGAAATAAAAACTGAAACCTGAAGATACGAAAGGCTATTAATTATAACATGTAGATGACAAAATCAGGGATATTTTTCCTCTTTAGGGTCAAAGCTAAAGAAACATACTTGTTCCCCTCAGTCTTGAATGTATGCAGGAAGGAGAAAAGAACAAGACTGCCTGCTGCCTTCCATCCAGTGTGATTTCCCTAGGCTCACATTTTCCTTTTAGATATGCCACTTGGCTTCAAGCATTGGAAAGAGGAGGGAAGGTGTATCTCTTGGTCTGCTGCAGATCTTTGTCCTCCGGAAATCATCCAAGGTGCATTTGTAGAGGAGCAAGCCAACCCCTTCCTCCATCCTAGTAGATGGGAGTTTGTACAGTGTCTGAAATGCAGAATGACTAGAATCTGTGCTTTCATGGGGCTGCCTTTTTTAACTTGCATATTTCTTTACAGGAAACTTTTGCTGAAGACTGCCTTACCCAGAGACCGTCTTTATCCGTGACACAAAATTGTGAAGAGTCAATGTAATTAAAATCAACTAATAGTGCTGGGGTCCCACAGACCCCCAAATTCTGGGTAGGAGCATTAAAAGGAAATAGACTTTCTGTGACTCTTCTTGGTTTTTCTACCCTTAGGTTAAGTCAAAAGCCTGAAGAGATGAGTCTTTCAGTCACCTGAGTCTTATCCAGAGGTATTTATCAGCTAAAAATACCATTAAGGATAGGAGTGAGAAAATTCCTTTTTCCATGTATAAATCAATGTTTTGGTGAATTTGGAGCTTGTGGTGGACAGGACAGGTAAAAGGTTTCCTTCAGTAGTCCTGTCCCCATGCTGGCTAACTTGTTAATGGATTTCCACCCAGACCAATCCCATATCTCATGTCTTAATGCAGCACTACAATGGCAGATATACTTTTCTCAATGTCCCCATCCTTCCTGCTTCCAGAGCAAGGTACTCCATTACTTACACACACATAGAAATTTACTTTGCCCCTCTACCAACAAGACGACTTCAAGAAGGGTAAAATTTTTAAAAGCCTGCTCTTTAAAAGTTTTTGCTGAATGGTGTGTGAAAAAGTTTAATAGAAAAATTTTTTTACAACTTCAGACTCTGACAGTGCTCAAGTGGATAGAAGCTAGAGACAAAGGAAAGTGTTTGTTTTTATTTCTGAAAAGAGGTAGTCGGGATTCAAAATGCCTGCAATACAATGAGACAAGTGCTCATTAAAATGAATTTACTACAAGAGTGTACAGAACTTTATAGAGATTTCATAAAATCTAATGCTGAAAATTTATGATAGCAAATAACTAGACTTTGGTTAGGCCGACGGGAATGAAAGTTCTTGAAGAGTTTGGATTTAATGGAAACTAGCAGTACATGCTAGAGGCAATTGAGCTAAATATCATGATTCAGGGCTTGTGGTGACTTTTAAACATATAGCTTGTCGGTTCCTTGAAGTAGGTAAGCAAAACACATGCTAGTTTAACTTGCCTTCGGAAGGTTTCCAGGCATGGCTGCAGCTAAACATTTTACAATTGCTGGGTGTCATTCTGATTTATAATTTCCTTCTTGCTAATGTTTCTTTAGCTTATTTTCCCCTCTGGACTGTGTGATATCGTGCAGAAGAGGCTGCGTGGGTTTGGGTTTTGTGCATATGTGAGTGAGAGGGAAGAGAGAAGTGTAACAGTGGCTGATTTGGGTCCTGTTCCTGCCACACACTGAGCTCCGATGCTGCATTGCTTACACACAGTCCCGCTGCAGGCGTGGGCTGAGGCACTGCCCGGTGTTGTGATCTCCACAGAGCTCAGCTTTTCTATCCGGGTCCTTTAATTGGGTGCAAATTCTCTGTGTAGGTGAGAGTGGTGTGGGAATTAGATCATCTTAAAGGAGGCTACAGATGGGTGCCAACAAGGAGAAGGAAATCTTCTCCTCATTCTGTACTGGGTTCCTAAGAAATATCCGGGGAAAAGAGAGCAGTCCCACCCCTGTCAGCCATCCTGGGATTTTCCAAGCGCTCTCACCCAAACTATTTTGATGATGTTCCCAAGACTGAAGACAAAATCCAGTTTGGATGCCTAACTCCCTTGCCTTCTCCTCGTTTAGAACACACTTCTCAGCGAGAGGCAACCTTCCCATTTATGCACAGAAAATGTGAATACTTGGTCCACTGCCCAAAGACAGGTGTTATTTTGGAATGAATGGATTTTATTTTTTTATCCGTTAAAACCTTTCCAACTTCAGTGTCTTAAATCTTAATTATATTAGGTAGATTAATGTTAGATATGCAAGACTTTAAGTATTGGAGCGGCATCCTTAGTCTTGCTTACCTGGAAAGGAATGCTCAGTGGTATGGGGCACATTGAGCAGATGTTTCCCTGTTTCCCATGCTGAAAATAGCCTCTTAATACATCTAATACTTACTTTCACTTCAGATTCATATCAGGGATGATGGCAAAGTTATTACTGGGTGGTCAGTCATTCCCCCCTCTCTTGTTTCAAAGAATATTGAAGTATTTTATAGAAAGCAGAACAAGTCCTAAAGGACTGAGTGCCAGCATTTTGTCTGGAATACCTGTGTTTACCTACTTAAGAAACATTCCCTTGGCATAGGTAGATGGCCTTCCCTTAGACATAGCTCATTTTCACAGCAATCCATGAATTCTTAGAAAAATGAAGTGTGTGTGTGTGGTGGGAGCTTTTTTTTTCCCTGCACAGTAAATGAAGCTTAAGAAAAGTACTTCCACATCAATGTGAATTTTTTTCGCTGTTTTTTTTGATGTTGTAAGTCAAGCCACAGAGCTGATAAATGTGCTATTTATGTGGTGCTATTCAAAGCCTTGTGATCTGGGGCCAGGCCGTGGCCGTGGTATTTAGCCTGTATGTCAAGGTGTGGATCACACCGAGGTGATTGCCAACTGCTCTGCACTGAGACATTTTGAGAGCAACGACGTTTCGCTCTGCAGAAAGGCAAGAAAACAAGCCATTCCCCTCTTCCCCTGCTGCAACGGTTTTTATTTTACACCACCAAGAGATGACATAAAATTTGATGAATTTCATCCTTTTTTTTTTTTTTTATACCCACTTGAACTACTATATAAATATTAATAGCTAAACACATTGCAAACAGGTGGGACCCGTTCTGCCTCTGGAGAGCTGCCACCACTAAGTGATATCTCAGATGGGGTGACAGAACTTTCCCATGTGGGCGCTGTCTCTCCCTGCCAGCCCCTCGGACACGCCTGGAGCTGAGAGCTCTTTGTTTTTTTTTTTTGGGCTTTCTTCTTTTTATGGTATCGCTATAACAGTTTTTCTTGGTCTTTTAACAGCTCATTCAGAAGGAGAAGGACAGGGAATTAAAAGGCATTTTTTTCATTCTCTTCTAGTTAGTGGGGTGTATCAAAGTGGGTTTGCTCCCGATGATAACAGACCCCTGTTGTGTATTTGTGTCTGAGGGCAGCACCTCTAAAAGAGAAATAAAGTGTTTATCCGTGAAATGTTCGGTAAATTTGGCTTCCTACCACCTCGCTTGTTCCTCTAAGCTGCTCTGCAGGTACCGTTTGGGCAGCGGCTGAGGATCCACCCTGTGTGTGCTACTGGGCCAGCAATGGCAAATCACATCTGTGATTCGTTCTTGCGGCTGGGCTCTTCCAGCTGGGTTTTGGGCAGCAAAGGGAGAAGGGTGGTTACAAGAAGCTGCAGGTCCGAAAGGAAGGCTGGGAGGTGGTTGGGGACAGCATGCACACGAGAATGCCCGAATTACCCACTTACTCTTTGATTATTTCCTCCACCCTGTCCTGATTCATCCCCTCTCCTCTATAAAACCTTAAAAGAGAAGTAATGCTTAGAGCTGATTTGTCACAGACTGTATTGGGGGTCAGTTTGCTGCAGGGCCGTTTCCAGCCTGATGGAGCTGTGGAGCAATTGCCGCTGCCTTCCCAGGGCATGTGGATCTTCCTTGTTTTCCCTGAAGAAGTGGTGACCTTTTTCCTGAGCAAAATCATGGGTGGAGTTCAAAAAGGTCATTTGGGTTTTGGTTTTTCTGCTCAAAATTAAGTTTCCTCAGAAGCTGTCAGCACATTTTGTCTTTCAAACAATTACAAATACAAAAATGTTGGGTTTATTTTTTTAATTAATTTTTCTCTAAAATATTTTTGATGAAAAATTTATTATGCTGCTCATACCATTTACTTACTTCTTTCCTGTTGAAACTAGAGAGATGTAATGTAACCCCAGCCAAATTTGTGAGTCTGTGAATCTGTGACTTGTAGGCTATATTGTACTCACAATAGTTTTAAGTGACATATTTCAATAATTTTCAATTTCTCTTTTTGCAATAATTCAGAACAGAAGAGAAGGTTGTTTCAGTTGATGGTGTTTTGTTTGGGTTTTTTTTTCCTCTGAAAAGCCTGCACAAAAATTAAAGATTCAAATTTTCCCCAGGGGCAAGAACAGAAATATTAGTGATGTGCCACTTGCTTGGTGGCACTGTGGAGGGAACGGTACAGGCATGAATCAGGGACTGCTGGCAGAGTCACTTTCCAATATGTGCAAATAAAAATGCAGACCACATATTACATCTGGGGTCTGAAGATTTACCAGGCTGCCATAAGGCCATAAGTTTGTTTGCAGTTTGGGGGTTTTTTGAATGATCTAAACAGGCTGCATGAAATGCTGCCTCCATATTTTTATTAATACATCTTTAAAATTGATTCTAGCTGGGGAGACTCCAGCATTCCTATTTAATGTTCTGATTAATGAGCATAAACAATGCTTTTAAGATATTTTTTACCTGTGTATAATCAAGCCATCTAGCCACCAGTAACTGCAAATGTCACAGATTTCAATGGTCTCCTTGGGACTTTTAATCTGTTTGCTTTTATAAAGGAGGTGATTTTATTTTTACATTAAGGAAGCATTAACATCATTAAATGGGCTCCCACTTTATGATAACTGCAAATGTCACATTGATCCAGAAAGATAAGAAAATGTGCTCGTCTTTGGAACAATATCCAAGGCAAGAGCAGGCAACCCACACTATTTGCATTAAAAAACAAATTGTATAAATGCAGAAGATTGATGTGCCATCTGTTCATGTCCTTCACTTTTCTGGCTCTTCTGTGTTGAGATATTTTTATGGAATAGTTACGTTTATTATTTTGAAAATGACTCACAGGTTAAAAAAGTTTACGATGGGCAATATAAGTTGAAGATATTCATTTACAGTATCTCAGATATAAAAACTGACATTAAAATTAACTTCCATGCCCACAAACAAACTACAGTATTCTGCAATCTGCATTACCTAGATCCTAGGATTAGAGAAAAAGACTTTACTAGCAGCTCTAGCAGTTTATGATGTGAATCTGAAATATTTAATTTGTAAATTGTACTTCCCAAGTAATGCAAAGGCTTCAGGAAGGTATAGTGTCTAGAAAAAGCTACCAACTGGCCTTTGTAACAAGAAGGTAAATATGTGGTATGACCCTAAAACTTGTTTAGGGTCAGGCTGTGTGTTCCCATGAAACCCCGGTGTTAGCTGAGGAGGATGCAGTGAGCAGAGTGCTGAACTGTCAGAACGTGGAGCCCAAATCCCAGGCAATAACTACTGCAAGCTCCAGAAAGTTACCATGAGGAAAACCTGTCTTCCTCACCACGATCCCTCACTGTCATTTTCGTGCCCCTCCTGCTTGCCTCACCAAGCCTCCTGTTGCCTGGTGTAGTGCCCATTGAGGCCATCCTCTGCAGGCCCAGGTTTATTTTTTTTGTACCAAGCTCTATTTGAAAGTTATCCTTGTCCCTGAGTCCTCTGGAACCAAGGACACAATGGTGGAAGGGTAGGGGAAGGCAGAAGCGTTGCTGTGATGACCAGAGGCTGGGAGCTGGCATATGTGGCACAGCACATGGGATGAAAAAGATGGAAGATTCCAAGGGTGAGTGACAGCTGGAAAGGAGGGAAAGAGAGAACCTGGCTGCAGGGGCTGTTTAAAGCATCAGCTCTCTGTATCTGCTGAGAATTGGGCCCCATACAAGCCTTCAGAACAGCAGTCAGGGAATGGTGGCTGGGAGAAGGGGGCTGATACTTGTCATGCAGGATCAGAGAAACCACTAACCCCATGAGACCCTTCAAGGGTAAACCACAACACCCAGGACATTCACATTTGGAGATATTCAATAGGCTGGATTTAATCTCCTCTCTCCTAACATTCCTCCTGCTAAAAATGGAGTTGCTCAGAGCCTTCATGAATGAAGAAATCTCACAAGTCCACAAATTTGTCTCATCCCTCTCTGAACCCATTTATCTTTCAAGTTCTACAGTGAGCTGTTCTCAGGTTAGCTATGCTTTGTTTGCAAACGTTCCTGCATTGCCTGCTTGAACCCTGCTACCCAGTTGGTTTGTCTGGTACTTTTCCCATCTTCAGTTCTTGGTTTGGAAGAAACACTGAACCATCAGTTTCCTTGAATGATTTGTCTTCTCCATAGGTTAATCAGTTTCTGATAATCTACTGGTCATTATTGGGAGCAGACCTTGTATCAGAAAAATGTACTATGAGTTAGTTGCATGTTTTAAACCCAAGTGAAAATATTGTGTTGGCATTGGTAGTGTGCTTGATAGCTCCATCTGAAATGAAGATACTGTCCTACAGCCTGTATTTGGTGGAACATGGAGTTCCATGCTTCTCTGAGAGTCATGGGGGATGAAATTAGGAAGAACAAATACATTTTTAATTGGCATAAATCAGTAGTACGCATGCCTGCCTCTTCTCTACTGAACTTGTTTTAGTATTGGCCAATTGAAATACTTGAAAATAGTTTCAGTGCAATTTCAAGACATACTAAAAGTATCTCAGCCCAGAGGTGTGCTGCCAAAACCTAGCAAAGCAGGAAGCGGGTGCATGGGCAAAAGAAGTGATTAAATGTGCCCAGAAATAAAGTGAAGAACTAATGACTCATACTCAGCATGGTTTTATAACCTGTATGCAGAGCCTGACTCATCATGCCACCTAATCATACCCATGGGACAGGACTTGGCGAATCAAAAGTTCTTCCCGTCTTTTCAAGGTGTCTGCTCTACCCTTTAAACCAAACAGGTTTGCCACTGCCTCAGGAAATGCTGCCTTTTTACACAGCAGGCAAGTCTGACAGCTGCCACACTACCTGGGATTTCGGCAGTAATACGATGGTGGTTTGAGGTTTTGCCTGTTGGTGTTTAATGGTGTAACTTCTCTCGTGTCACCATACATGGCATCATGATCAGAGTCACAGGTCATGTCATGCCATGGCCACAGCTGAGTCACATCTAAATGAGTTCTGGATATGTATAGTGTTTCCATAATGGATCTTAAAGTCCTTACAGCTGAGTCTGATACTTCAGTCTGCCTCATAAAACTCAGCTACAGAAATTGAACATGAGGCAAAAGAAACCATGTTATTTCAAACAAAAATGATTTAATTTTGCTGTTGGAATACCTTTTACCTTCTTCAAACCTTTTCTAGGAACACTTGTCTAAAAACCCAAGTTTTTAAATTGTGTATTGAACAAGGGAATATAGAGAACACATGGCACCTAGAAATGACATTTTCTTTTTAAGTAGATAAGCCACGTCCTTAAAGTTTTACATTTTGTCTTTTTTTAAAGAAGCTCACCTTTAAATTGGAGAAGACAGAAGTCTTTCTCTTTGGGGAATCTGATGTTTCTACTGTCAGGGTCACAAAATTATTTCTCAGTGAACAGTCTTCTCAAATAACTTGTGTGCTGAACAAGTTCACCTCGAAAAAGACCCAGCACTTACATTTCACTTTAAGAAGGAGGTCAGCTTTGATGGAGTCTGCATGTCTAACTTTTCAAACAATCTTTATCACACTGCTCCAGCTAACTATGCACAAAGAGAATCCTGCCCTACAGATCAGTATGCTGTACAGCTAAAAAGAAAATAGCATTTAAAAAGCTCCAGATGTTTGAGTTGATGAAAAGAAATAGAACAGCTCAGCACTGTAACACCAATCTTCACTCATCATCTTCTGTGCTCTCTCTCTCTCTCGGCTTGTTTCTGTCTTTCACTCGAGACTTAGACTGTAAACAGAACATAGCAAGGACAAGCTGCAGTGATATTTCCTGGTGCAGACACCAGCAAACTGACCTGGGTCTTGAGTCGCAGCTGAAGCTCCTAGAGCTGCTACTGCAGTTTAAAAAAGGATTATTAATTCCAGGTGCTCCAAAAGTACTTCTGGAATGTCACGATAAAATGAGGAGTGTCCTATTAAGGAAAAGTTTACTGCTTTTGCCCACCTCCAATTGCTTGGACTTTTCCTGTTTTGATGGAATGGGCTATTTGCTTTTCATTTGAGCCTTCCATAAACCCAGGAGTGACCAGTGACAGCGCAACCAAAAGGCATCTATTTGTTATGGAATGAAACCAGTGACTCAGGTTCTGTGCAAGTTCACCCTGGTTTGAGATGGATGCTGTGAATGTAGAAGAGCAGAACTGCCCATAGCCAACTCCATTCAGGCTGCAACTGCCATGAGTAGCTGCAGGAGAAACCTCTCTCCTACCTTCTGATGGGCTCAAGGTGTTTGGAGAAACTACCTGCTCTTGGGTTTCAGTGGGATTAGAACACCTGACTCTCTTTAAGTTGTTCTGCAGATCCTGAATGACAAAAAATACCCTAGGAAATTACAGAAAATTGACAGAAGCCCAGATAAACAACTGAATCTACTGACTATTTTGTAGGCTATCCCCTGCATCTCTGTAACAAACACTGTATTTGGCTGTGCATCTTGCCAGATGTCAGGCAGGAAGCCCACAACAAACTGCAGGTAGTTTTTCCAAAGACTGTTAGTATAATTTTCACACTTCTTTAGGAGTTTGGGTGGGGGAAATAAATATCTACTTCTGTGCTTGTGGCAGTAGGAGAACAGCCCATTGTTTGGTCATTTGGGAGCCTGGTTTCATGCAACGATGAGTACCCAGGTTAGTTTGGTCAGCTCTCCCTTTTCTTCTCCACCTTGGCTTCAGTGCCTGGAGGAAGGCTGTGTGCTTAGACTGACCAGAGTAGGAAAATGCTCAGCCTTTTATATCCCTCCGACTGCTGTTGTTATTACAGCTTGTAGCTCAGTTGTGTATGCTTTGTTTTCTTTCCAAAACCTGCTTGAAAGCTATCCTTAGTATAGGAATTGCATCCAAGCATTTGCTGGTGTGCATGTCCTTCCTCACACGTATTCTTCTTTTCTGTCACGGGTGTGACAGCAGAGCTCAGGACTAGGCAGGGAGGACCCGGGCATCACTGCTTTGTATGGGTAAAAAGATGCAGACAGAGGGAGAGAGATTTATATCTCTGTGAGAATGGCTTGAGTTGCCACTCAGCAGCTTGGGTGGATGACCTTCACACCAGGGAAGAGTCTGGTCTACAGTGACTGCATTTTACTCCTGTTCATAGAAAAACCGCATAATGTTTTAACTGCATCTTGTCACAAAAATAGGTTACAAAAAGAAAGAGGCTAAACTAGCTGCCTCAAAGAGGGGGAAAGGGGAGAAATTCAGCACTGGTTTATGTATTTGTCTGTGGGAAACCTCTAGAGCTTTGCTTTTTTGAGATGGCCGGGGTGTGGTGGCACAGTTTTTTGTGTGATGGAAACCATTATTTATGTGACACTTAGACCACAATGTTCATTTCACTCATTAACTCAGCAACATTAAGACTGCTCTCCAGACAATGGGCGTTAGACATTCAGCGTATTGTTATTTCTATGCCTATGCCATTTGTGCAATGGAAGATGTTTGCATATTACATTTGTCACAGACAACTATGAGGTATCAGATGTAGTGGTTTATTTTAAAATAGAACTGTAAAATGCAACTAAATATGCTCAGCTACAGATAGCTTTGGATTTTCTAAACTGAAAATTCCCATAATCTTACAAGAATGTGGTGTAATGCGAATGTTAATGGCTCAGGGGACTGGTGAAGGGAAACAAGGTTTTTAACTCTTGATAAATAACAGAAATCAAACCCAGCTTGATCATGTCTGAAAGTCACTATTATTCTCAGATTTGCTTGTATTTTGGTTTGGTTTGGTTGTGGTTTGACTAGATGAATATATGATCCAGTTTATCAAATAAAAAGATGACTCATTCTGATTTAAAAAAAAGAAATCTGAGTTAAAAATGAAAAACAAACATTTTTTTTAGGTACTAACACAAAATGAGATCTTCCTCATCCCTCTTCTTTGAATGAATGCTCCTAAATGAATCCTCCCCAGTGGAATCTTTTTTGTCCTCCAGGATGAAGTGGCAGTGCTGGAAGTCAAGTCTGCACTCATTTGCACTTTGGGTGTGTTCACAAAAGGTCTACTGCACCTTTGGCTGGAGAAGGGAGCATTGTTAACCTGTACGGGGAACACTGTTAACCTGGGAAGAGCTCAGCGGGAGCCTGGAGGGATGGGATTGTCAGGTGACAATTGTCCCACATTGCCTTACAGCATCCCGGCAGAAGCCGAGCTGGTTCAGCCCCAGGGCCACATTGTGCTTCAAGGGAGGAGATTTTGAGAAATTACATCTTTTAAAGAAGAGGATGGTGAATGTTAAAAAAAGTCTGAGGAGGAGCAGTGGAGAGTATGTAAAAATCCTCAAGTCTGGAAATACGACAGGTAATGCTAAAAGACAGTACGGTTGAGGTAAAATATACAGCAATTTTGTTCTGCTATGTAAAATAAGCTTTTGATTTATGGAGTGTCAAAAATGTAGATTTCTACGCCTTTCACGATGAATGTTTTTGGCAAATTTTTGGATTAAAATTATTATGGGAAAAATGTTCAGAATATAATTATGGCTTTGCTGAAGAATTGAGGGCTCTTTAAAGATGTTTTCTGCTTGTATCTGCCATTGCTGCTGTCAGAGTGCCTCGCTGAACTACTGGGTGGCCACAGCTGTTCTGTATATTTTACCCCCACCCCCCCTCCAGGGAGTAAAAGCACAATTTGGCCCAATACTTGTTAGAAATGAATTGATTCCACTGCAGACTCCATGCAGTACGTGCTGAGATAATTAAATAAGGACTGTAAACTGTTGTAATAAAATATCGTGATTTGAAGTAGGGATAATCATCTTTGTTTTGTGGTGGGACAGCACCTATGGGGTCCTGGCCCATAATGCCAATCAAAATGGTAATACAGAACATCCTTTATGTGTGTTTGCTTCTTTTGGGAGGCAAAGTCCAGCTGAAAGCATTTTGAATGCTGCTTATTTGAAAGCATTTTTATTTCTAGCTTCTGCAATTGGAACAGTGAAATTTGACTGGGAACATTATTTTAACAGAGGAAATCTTAGCCTACAACTGAGTCTCAATGTGTTTGGTTAGAAGAATTGCACAACAAGACTTTTGGGAGCATCCACTGGTAAATAACCTCACAGTGAACTGTTTGTAGTGCAAACATTTTTTTAGCACTTGGCACCTCTCCTGTAAATGTACGGTAGACCCCCTTAAGGGCATGCTGTTGCTTCCTCTGCTTTGAACACTAAGGGAGCAGCAGGGACCTCACCCTCTTTTTGAAACTGATGCCAGCTTCACCTGGTGGCCCCATTCCAGTCATTCCCTCCAGGGACCTGTGTTTGGTGTCAGTGTATCTCTGAACACCAGACAAATCCTTTCTCTTCAAATCGGACCTTTCTTACTGTTTGAGTATTGCATACCCTTCATTATTAACAACCTTCCATTTAAATTAACCATTTCTCTTTTGTCAGAAATTTGTCAGTAGTTTCCACAGGAGCCAGGGATGAATTAATAAGAGCTGTGAATGCATTAAGGTTTGCATGCTTAGCTCTTCCTGAGGGCTATTGTGAAAGTCAGTCCCAGCCTGGGCAGGAGCACATCAGTAGTGCCTCTGTGAGGTATGGATGTGGGCCATTGAGTCCACATGTGGTGTCTGGAAAGATCTTATGTCCGGCAAGCCACTTACTCTTATCTTGCTGTAGTATCTAACAATTTAGGATGTTAATTAACACTTCCCTTGGCACTACATAAGGTCTGCATTATGGTGTGCATCTACAGTATGGGCTTCTGAAGGAGAAGACATTAGTGCCAGGGTGCTCCTTGGTGACCTGCAGGGCGGGGACCTAGTCTTCATTCTTTGCCAGCCAGCAGGCTTTTCTTTCTGTACACAGCCCCTACAGATACAGGTCAGGTGCTGATCTGGTGCCAGTCCGTGTGCTGTGACTCCAGCAGACCCGTTGCAGGCTGCACAGCCGGGGAGCTGGGCCTGAGCACTCTCTGGCCCTCTGAGCTAATGCTGCTGGCTCTCTTCAGCGCTGTGTTCTCCTCCTGCCATTAGTGCTTCTATAATTAAGCTGCTGCCATCGTTCGCTGCCCTTTTCTACACATACACCCTCCTACATTTTTGGAGGAATGTTCCCTTAGCAAAACAGTTTGCATGTCAATTGCTGATACAACATTGCGTTCTCGATGCCATGAGGTTATATTAGCACTTATATTTGTGTTCACAAGGGTTGCTTGCATACATAAAGCTTGTGAGTGTTTCAGGGCCATAGTATGCAGTGTTACTGGGCAATAATCTTATGATGTAACCATAAACCTCGATTGTCTGTTTAATATCTCAGATGTTTCAATTTGCATTTCGTTAAAACTTGGCAAAAGGTTATCAGCTCAGATCCAAAATTCTCACAAAAATTGTTCTAATATGTAAAGTAAGTTTTGATTTATGGAGTGACAAAAATGTAAATTTCTAAGCATTTCAGTTTATTTTTTTGCCAAACTTTAGACTAAAATGACTTTTTTTTTTCTTTCTTTTTTTTTTTTTTTTTTTAAAGTGAAATGATTCTGGATGTAGTTATTTTCATGATTGTGGAGTAAAAGCAGTTGAAGATGTTAATTTAACTGCATTTACAAATAACTCTGGTAAAGAACATTGCTTCCCAGGAAATGAATAAGATGTCTATACTGAGCTTATTAAGAGTTAGATGTATAGACAGAATATAGTATTATTTTTTTGCAGGGAACCTGACTATAAAATAAACTACAAGTACATTTAATATTACCAAAATATATATTGCTCTTGATCTCCTCCTGAATGCTGTTTACTCATTCCAGAACTGTTCTGCATTATAAAATATGACATATAATTGTTGGGTAACCCTTGTTGTAAAAGAGCACACTGCAAATATGCAATATTTCGGAGGAGACTTGTTTTATAATAGGAATAGCTTTGACCATTGAGGAAAATACTAATTTCATGCTGTATTTACTGCTGGAATATCACTAAAAGTACGACAGACTTCCTGTGTACATACATAGATTTTGTAGAAGAAATGTCTAACAACAGATTGCCTTAGATGGTATAAAATTTGAGCAGTGGGATAGTCTCAGATTTGTAGTAGTAGTTTGGAGAAGGAAAGAGTATCAACAGCTCACATAACTGATTTTAAATTGAGGATTTTTTTATCATATTTTCCTGTAAGATACACAGAAACATGATATTTCTTTCATAAATCCCAACTTTGTTGTTGTTTTATACATAAAACAGGCAATGGGGTCTCTTGTGTTTAATCATTTTAATTAAAAGTGTGAATTTTGCCAGTTGCATCAGCTGGTCTCTCATTTTCTATGGAAGGATTTCTACTGTGAAATTGGTTTGAAATCTGGATACCTTTTAATATTTGAAATCCTTGAAAAGTGTTTGGATTCTAATTAAGACCTATTAACCTTGCTTTAAATATTGGAATGTTATTATTTAAATTTGGTATTTTCCAACAAGTCTTCTAAAATACTTGTGGGGTGGAGTGCAAGGAATTCAGTATACTTGTAGGCACAACTTCTCTAGATAAAGCTTGAAATATCTCTTGCAAGAAATGTCAGCATTTCCAAATTCTTTCTCCCCAGTGGAACAAATTTAAAAAAAAAAAAATCAGAAAAGGAACATTTTCACACAGCGGGGAAAGGATTCTGAGGAGTTTTGAATGGGAAATGTCAAAACAGAAAGTGTAACTGTTTCAGTTTTCAATTTCTTTACATTTTGATTCACGATGCGATTTTTCATTTTGATTATCTCTATCACAGAATGAAAGGCCTTTGTCAAAACTGCCATTTTCACATGAAAAAGTTTCAAGTTCTAAAAATCACCTTTTTCCGGCAAGAAATCTTGTTGACTGAGGCAGCTGGACCAGCTGGACTGTGATGCTGAACTGCAACCAGCAGCTGTCCAGGGCTCACAGGTGGGTTTTAGGGGGCTCTGCTGGCCGTCCCCACAGGCTCTGCCCCTCCGCTGGGGCCTGGCGAGTGGAAGGGACCGTCTGGCTTGGGTGGCTGTCAGGCAATGGCAGGTGGCAATGTGGCCCCGCAGCACTTTGAAGGAGGTGCAGGCAAGGAGAGGGCATGTGGCATGGGAAGGGACATGGCCCTAAGACACAATCATCCCGCCCATAGGCAGGCAAGACTTGATGTGCCAGATGTGCCCATCCTGTGTCCATAAACCATCTCACTGAGAGGCACCCAGGACTGAAGGCTCCAGCATGCAGCTGATCAGAGTTTCTCATAGGCTCATATGTCTGAAATGTCAGGCACTGTGCTGACGCTTTTGGGTTTGATACTTTCATGTGCTTCAGCCGTGGAGCAGCCAGGGATGAAGGACACAACTTTGGTTCCTCCCTTGCTCCCTCTGTCCCTTGCCTGCCTGCACCTGCATGGGCAGCAGGGCTGTCTCCTCTTCACCATGTCCTGTGGCCCCTTTGCCAGAGCTAGGGCAGGCAGTGAAGCCTTAGGACAGACACTGCCACCTCCCTGCAATGGGAAGGCTGCTGTCCCTGCACAGTCCCCAGCCTGCTGTGCCCATGGGAAGGGCAGCAGTCCTCTGTGTGGGGCCAGCTGTGACGTGCTTCTCTGGGGAGCTGTATTTGGGGGTCTGAAGGGGTACTCTGGTGGTGACAACAGGACGCCTTTGATTGCTTTCACCAGAAAGACTCCTTCTTTCAAATCTTTTAAGTTTTGTGCATGCATGCAATGCATCTCCCTGAAAGACTGATGACATGTCATAAGGAAACCAATTCCCTTGCTGTGCAAGAACAGGATAGGGTTTTGTAAACCCTAAGGACACAGAAGGTGCTGTGGTAAATAGGCATGTAGGCTCTCAAACCTTTAGTTATTCGTGTGTTTCATTGATCCTAGCAGGATAAGTGACATGATTTTAGTAAAATATGTGAGTACAATTTTCAGAATCCTTTATAAAAGTGAAATTCCACTTCTGGTGGTGGAAGTCACAGCTGGAATGGTTTTTGTATGCAAGAGAAAAAAGACAGCATAACCCCTCTCAATCTTAAGCTCTGTTCAATCTTTGCCCCATGTAAATAGACCCCATCTTACTTTTCTTTTACATTCCTGATGCTGTGTATACTCTATGTACTTTGTCACTGTGATCTGCTTAGGAAAGAAGCATATATTTAAATAGATATATTTTATACTTATGTATATTATTTAAATGCGTATATACATATTTAAAAGTAAAAAGATGCTGTTTCTTCAATTGCCTTCAATTGCAGCCGAGAAAAACAAAGCCTTGATTTTTAAATGCTTGTAAACCATGCTTTCAGGTCTTACAATGAAGTTTACATTTCCATCTGAGTCCCTGTGCCTGAAGCTACTAATTTTGAAAGGACTTTCATCCTGGAAAAGTTTAGATGAGTCCAGCAGGTCTCAGGAATACATGGGCTGTATTTGTACGTGGTTTTCAACACACCTAGGAAGTCTCAGTCTAAACAATTCCATCATAATTCTGCCCCTAAATCTTTTATTATTAACAGTCCGTGAGCCTTAACTCCTTTTTACTGCATTGATTATTCTTGATAATGTTCCTGCTTTGGTTTCCTTTTGGCAATGATCCTGTCCAAGCTGATAACCTCTGAGTAGACATATTTGTGCAATACTCAGCCGTGCCTTTATCAATCCTTGATGCATGTGGGACGCCAAATTGTCCTTGCATTAGCATAAACAAAAGAAATGTAGTTTAAGAAACATTAGTGTGTTTTCCCTATATTTGTGTTAATTACAAGTACACCATACCCAAGTACTGATATAACTTTACAGTATAGAAGCCTTCAAGTAAAACCGTATTTATTGTGAAAGATGATTGCAGTTTCAATAACAACTCCTTCTTATTACTTAAAAAACATATATTTAGCCAGATACCATGAATACTAAATTTAGTTCACTTGGCAGCACTTTAACCAACACTTTTATAATCTTTGTACTTAAAATCCCAAATAAGCCATAATTCACTGGCCATGCTGAGCAGTGACTGTATGCATCCTATGTTTTAGAATAAAAGTATAAAATTACAGAGATATGATCAATTATTTTAAAAATGTAAATGTAGTGAAATAGCATAGAAGAGAACCGCACTGGTCTTCATTACTCTGAAAACAGAAATTGCTGGGAAGCAGAAGTAAAGGCAATCTGAAAAGAAATGGTTCCTGTGGAGAAATGGCTTTTCTACGAATGGCACCGACTGAATTCAAAAGAAAGGGGATAACAAGGCATTGGTTAATAACAAGCCAAGGGTGTTTCATACCCTTTCATCTCTAAAATTACAAATGTAAAGTAACTGTATTCTGTCTGATCACAGGATTATTCACTGGAACCCATTTTCCTTTGGGACTGAGAGTAGTGCATGTTGAGTGAAACTCCCTCAGTGTTGTAAGTGACCATCTCTTCTGAATCACACAGGGAAGCACTTGGGATCCACTTGCATGAGAGGCCTTTTACCTTCATCTCAAATGCTCTACATGCAAGAGTTGGAGGAGCATTGAAATACAACCTTGACACTTTGGTTCTTCCTTCTTGAAGGAAAATGCCTTTAAAGGAGTTCTTTGATTTTCTGTTAGAAAAAAGGAGGAACACAGAGGTCCTTGGATTAAAGTGGGAGGTGTCTGTGTGCTGGCAGTGACCCACTCATGCCACTGGTTAAGGGCTGGTGAGAAGGGAGCAGAGCTGGGTCCTTTAAAAGCATCTCCTTTGAGTTGTCCTGATGATGCAATTCACTCTGGAGCAGAACAGGGAAGGGTCATACCTCCACCAAGGAGGGATTAATTCCCTCAGTTAATAATTTAATTGGGGGTAAAGTCTGGATTTATAAATCCTGGGAGCAGAGAGTGGATGAGCAAAATTTTTCAACTTAACCTTGCAACAAATTAGTTTCAGAAATATGGGGATGTGGAAAAAACCAAAGCCTTCCTCTAAAATGGAAATACTTAACACTGGCCAAATAATTATAACCTGATAAACAAGGCTTTATAAAAATGTAACATTTTAAAATTTTGGTTAACTTGGTAAAAATTAGGAACAACATGAACAATTATACATGATAACTTGAAGACTGGTTATAGAAATGAGCTAATATTTCACTATTTGGGGGTTAGGATGTGGACCTTTTCCCCCAAATTTCTTTTAAAATTGCTCCAAAGGGTCTGGGGACCTCTTGTGGGAAGTGACCGCTAAAGACAAAAGCATTTGGAGACAGTGCCCCAGGGATGGTCTTCAAATACATTTCCCTTTAGTTTGAAGTTGCTTTTTTTCTTTTCTTCTGTGTTGTTTCAGTTCTTCTGTTGGATTATTTGTTAAGAATATGGGATTGTCTGGTAATACTGTTTTGTGCATTTTTTACCAGATTCAAAGGCAGTGGAAACTGTCAGTTGTCCTCATCCAAATTAGTTGAAGCATCAAAGGCCTCAGGGACGATTAATTTCCAGCAAGTTTTAGGAATATATGTGGTAGTTTAGAGCAGAAAGGCTCTGTGAGTTTTGACAGAAGGACGTGGCATGAGCATGCCTGTTGGCAGGCCTGGAGATGTCGTGCTGTACAGCCCAGGTACCTGCAGCCCTTGGCTATCAGCTCACAGCCCATGGACCCATGAGCTCAAGTTTTGTTGTTTCCAGTGCCATGGAAATGTGGAATCTTACCTAGGTTGCACTTCTGCTGTCCCTCGCTGCCAAGAGTGCCAGTCCTGCTGTCCATCCCTGCACTGCTGTCCCAGTCACTATGACAGCACCAGTATGCTCACTGTGGAGGGTCGCAGTCTGTCAAAACCGGGATTTTTTTTGGCCAAGTGAGTCTGCAGCTGAGTGAGATTCTTGATCTGGCCCCTGAGGCAGCTGTGTCAGTATTGATGCAGGCCAAGGGATAATCCTGTCCCAGGATCCCTTTTGGTATCTTCAGCAGATCAGGACACCAGATGCTGGGGCTTCCAATGAATTATTTGTGTGTTGTATGTTGCCTTCTTTTTCTTTCCTGCTCCCATTTCAGGTAAACCATTGTGAGTTATTGAGAAAGTCTCTCTGCATCTTTGTTGCAAGCCTTTTGGGTGAACAGCAGCAGCTTTGCACTTGTGAATTTTCTTCTGTTCCTCCTAACCATAATCTAATTTGGAGTTTTTTTCATCTTTCTGTTTAACAGGAAAGATGCCTGCTCTAAAAATATAGAATATGGCTCCAGATCTCTGTTCTGAGAACAGCTGGTCACGTTCAAAATGAATGCCTAAAGAAAATAGCAAATTTGAAAAGAAATGTGAGTTTCTGAATTCTGGCAAGTGAAAGGCTGGCCTGAGGTAAGCCAGCCAATTCCTGGATAACTCCAGCACCAGTGTGAGTGCCAGCACTTTTGCCTTCTCTCTTTCACTGCAGAGCTGGTGCTAAGGTTTCAGTTTCACGTAAACTGTTCCCCAAATGGTTAGTTCTGGAAATAACAGCCCAGTTCCAATGATGACACAGGTGACATTTTCAAAATCAAAAACTGGGACAGTTCTGTAGTGACATTTTTAGGGTCTCAAAATATCCCTGCAAAAGACGAACGTATGCTTAAAAAAACATGCTGATGTCACTATTGCCAGTGTCTGCTTCAACAGCGATACATACATACTTCCCTGAGCACAAGGTTTTTTCCAGCTGCTTTAATTTGAAGTAAATTGTGTCATGAAACACCAAAAGTGCTGCTAACATTCATTCTGGTCTTGTCTGAATCGTGAGGCTGAACCAATTTAACTCAAATTAGTTCAGTAAACCAGCAGGACAAGTATGCAGCACTTCTCGGATTGTGTAAAATCATTATCTTTTAGCCCATCCGTTTGATGGCCACAGCTTGGGTTTGAAATATCACGGAGGCATTTGCACACAAGGGAGGCTGGGTATGGAATCCCAGGGCTGTACAAGCCACCACGGATGTGCAAAGGCTGGCACAGAGAGGGAGCTGTGCAGGGGCTGCACTCGGTGGGCTGCCCTGCGCATCCCAGCTCCTGCTGCGAGCTGCATTCAGGCCTTTGATCTCCACAAACTGGGAGAAATGTCTTGCCTGTGTGTTTTCCACCCAGGAAGAAATCAGCATTTTTTTCAGTTTATATTGAAAGTGGAATAACCTGTACAGTCCAGGTGCTGAAAGAAACTCCTGGGTTGCTGAGATGTCCTATGGGGCCAGGACAATATTGCTAAAAGAAATGTCAATGTTCCCTTTTTTTTAACTATTAGAAACTAAATTAGTTTTTCCCAGAGAGTCACAAGTCCCTCTTATTATAAGTGGGACTAATTTTCACCAAAATACAGTAAATCCCAGATGTTTTGCTAGATATCTTGTCTTTAGGGCAACATGTTGGAGGTACCTCTGCTGATGGGCCAGGGTGTAAGCAGACAGGAGGTGTCCCTGCTGCTCAGAGTGCGCTGGGAGGAGCTGCAGGGCTGCCAGGCATCTGCAAGGGAACTGAACTCCTTTGTCCAGACCCCTCAGCTTAAGGACAGCTGCTTAAAGCTCTTCACTCTGTTAAGTGTACACGCCAAAAGGTGACAGGTACACAGAAGTAAATTGTAGGCATCTTAAATATACTGGCTCTACCCCTTGTTACAAAATGGCTTTTCTGCTGATGGCTATTTCCTACAGTGTTTGTCAAACAGTAGGTTCATGGCTTAGTCAGGGACAAAGTTATTAAGGATATAAAACACCATCTGGATGATGCTAATAAACATAAAACCTAACCTTCAGATGCACTGCAGCAGTGACCAGACTGCACCAGACCAGATTACCCTTTGTGTTAAAATCTGAGCCCCCTGTACTAACCCTCGTGGCTGCCCAGCCTCATGTATTTCACTCTGAAAACCTAAAACATGTTATTTCAGTGATATGACCAAGTGACCTATCCCTGACATCTTACTGGAACACTGTCTTAAAAGGACTGGTTTCCTAGTGGAGTTTCTTTTTCAGTTCCTAAACAGTTGGTGGTTGCTTTTAAACTTTTATTTAGGATTTCTGTTTCTCAGTTTAGTTGGCAGTTCATGTGGCAAGGAAAAAAAATTTAAAACCCTTTTGCAAGCCGAAAACACCCCAACCTATCCTATAAATGCATTTTGTACTTGTTTATATAAGAAAATGCTGGGATTTTCCATTCAAAATCTATTCTGTGCTCTAGGAATAACCCAGTTATCACTTTACTTCCGTAATCTCTTGCAGATTATATCACTGTTAGGGAGAGAGAAGGCTATGCGGGCCTAACCCTAAACTATTTAGCATTAAAGGATGGTATTACTCTGCAGGAAGATTTTGGGTTTTTTCTATGACAGGACATGGTTTGTCAAATGAATTTGTGTTTAACACTTGCTATTCAAAGTGGGTATTCACTAACAAACATCACACAGGCATTGTGATTTATTGTTCTAAATACAACTGCTGTGCAGACAGCAGGTGAGAAGTGCTAGCAAAGGGCAGGCTGCTCTGTCTGCCCCCAGTCCTGCTGACCTCTACAAGGCTCCAAGGCAAGGTCTGGCATCGCCTTTGGTGAGCTGTGCCGTGCTCTCCGAGGACTTGCACTGAAACCTGTGACTCAGCTTGCAGTCAGGATCTCACCCCTGTGGCTGCAGTGTAAATAAATATCTGCCTCTTTACCCGCCCAGGCTGAACTGAGCAGACCTCTAGACAAATGTAGCTTCATGTGTTATTCAGTGCTATGAGACTGTGAGGAAGAAGCACACATTAAGGTGTCCAAATCTGATGCCAGAACTAGTCAGATGCTTCCCAAATGAGCATGCACATGTGCGAGAATTGAAAATGTTACACTTAAAAAGGACAGAAAGTGAAGTTTGCTGTATAATCAGAGGCCTCTCCATGCTGTCAGGCTGATTTGCAGCTTTGTGTACTGTGCGTTAAAATAGACAGGACAATTGTAAGGTACTTGTAAGTCTGGTCTAACCTTCCACTTCCAGCACAACCCAGCAGTAGACTGGTTAAATAGCTTTGCCACCATCACTTGGTACTCGTCAAACAGTGTTTCCATTTTTCGGAAAAAAATAAATCACAAAACACTGCGAGCCCTGCCATGCACATTGCTGTGCAAACAGTGGCAAAGGATTGACCACTTGGCAGCATCACTATGTGCCCACAGGCTGAGCAGTAACTCTGGCATGGGGAAACTGCAGCTATGGGCACATCTGTTATCTTTTTCTTGTCTATGTAGGCTCAGTATTAGAAAAACATTTTCTACAGGAATAAATGGTATTTCCACTGTGCCTGTACTATTGGAAACATTATGATAGCAAGAGTGTGAGTAGCTGACTCTCACTTTGTGAAATGGTGTTGATGTTAATTATTCCTCTGTACTTCTACACCTTTGTTGTGGCCATCATTTAATGCTTACTGTAGATGATTCTTTCGTTATGTGAGTTTAAAAGTATCCCCTCTGATCCTCACAGAGAATTCAGCTGGAGGTCTTTTCTCTGTCTCTGCTAATTATATTGCTGCTACTACATGGCCACCCCTCATCTCCACACAGTAGATGAGCCCAGATGGGTCCTGATCATTTTTTTGGAGCCTCACAAAAAAGCACAGGAAGAACTTGCTGGCCCCAGCAGTGTCCAGTCTCAAGGGAAAGAAAGAGTGGGAGAGTTTTAAACAAGCATGGTGAGGGAAAGTTGGTGTCGTAGTGCAGGGCACAGGTTTCCACCTGGACAAGTGTTCTTGCCTCACCTCCACCACCCAGTCCTGATGGGCAACTTGGTGCCATGCAGAAGTTTGGGAAGGGCTTCCCATCCCAGTACTGTGATCCGTGTGTGGAGAGCGAGCACTTGGTTTCTCCTCTCCAGACCCCTCTTTCTCTGTCCCATACACTCTCCACTTAGGATATGGGTTTTTTGCTTATTTCTGGTCAGAGACATGAGGTGTAAATAAAGTGAAAATGCTCAGTCAGTAGCATGTTCTCTACTAAATCAACTTCTATTCATGAACTTTAAATACTAGTACAACATTTGGTAAAAATATTAATTTGGCTGAAGCCATTATGGGTGTATGACACTCAAATGAAAGTAACATTTCTGGTTTTCACCCAGATATATACTTTGGCTCAGATTTTATGTTCCTTCTCAAGAATATATTGCCTCTAGTTGTCTCCATGTGTAGTGAATTTAGCTTCAGGTGGAAGAAAGTAGCAATTTTTGCAAACAAAAAAAAAATCATCCTTATGAAAATTGGTCGAAATTTAATAATTCAAAGAGTAATATTTAGAACAAGAAACATCAGAATAAAACAACTAAATGTTCACAGTTTGGGAATATTCATGTTTGCTTGCTAATGCTTCTTGCAAAATAAGAGCCCAAATATAGGAAATCTGTGATATTATTCATTACAATTAAATGGGCTTTGGTTCTCAGAGACTCCTGCTAAAATCTGCACTCTGGTGAACAAGTTTGTACTAGATTATTTAGTGTCTGCTATTAATAAATATTTCATTGTGCTGATGGAAAATATTCCTTTTGCTTTGTGATAAAGCCTTTTTTTTTTCATCCTGAAGGAAACTTAAGGCCCCTTCTTCTTTCTTTTTTTTTTTTTTTTTTTTCCTCTGGGACGGGACTTTTATGCACAGGCAGCTGCTGATCTGATTTAGCAGTTTGTGTTCAGGTTAGTTGGCTGGATGTAATTGAGATGATGTGATCATCTGAGAAAGGCAAATGGAAGAAGTGATAAGGAGCCCAACTCATTTTTTTAGAACCTGTCCCCTCCTTCAGTGATACTGAGTTGCTGCTGAATTCAGCCAAGGCTCCTGACATTACACTAGACTTTCAAATGGAGAGAGGCCTTTTCAGTCAATGGTCTTGTTAAGGCCAATGGAAAACAAGTCAGTTTTCCAAAAACCATTTTTCAATTGAAATATTCTTTTGCCAGAGAAGCCATGAGTAATCAGTTCCTGCCACCAGAATGAGACTCTATTGTGTATCAGAGAATTGAGATGAAGGAGGAAACCTGGCCAAAGCATCTTTGAATTTCACCACACAGCCCTGGAAAACCAAGGAAATTTCTAACAAATACATCTTTCCCTTTTATTTTTATGAAAACACCTATGGAAAGATAAAGGGGCAGGAGGGAAAGAAGGGTCAGGTGATGGGTTTCCTGACCAGGTCAGTTCCCTTGGCTATAGGACCAGAAGATCCTCTGTCCCACAGGATACTATCCCTCTTCTTTGCTGGTGAATTCAGTGGGCTGCAGTAATCCTTGGAACCCTGGGATTTGTTCTATGCCACAAGGATCAATGCATATCCTGAGGTATCTGTGCATGCTCTTTTCTGCTCTGATGGCCTCTCAGGAAGGCTTCTCTAAACCCCCTCCCTTGATATCTTTAAGCAGGGGCTGTGCACTGGCTAGCATTAATTTAACATGATACTCAGATTCACCCTTGCATGCTATTCCAACACTCATTAAAATTGTCAAAAACTGTTTCTTCACCTCAATAAGAGCAAGATTTCTCTGGCTGTCCTCAAAGTCATCAATTTTCCTGTTGAGTTTGGGACTTCAATAAAAAGATCAGTGGTAGCCAAAGAAGCAACTTCAAGGTAACAGTGCTCAGGGAGTGCATGTTCTGCCCTTCCTGTACCCGCCTCAAGGTCTGGGTGTGATCCAGGCTCTGCAAGCCCCATGTCTGGGCACCCTTACAGATCCAGCAGAAGGTACGGAAGAGGAAAGCATGGATGCAGGAAAACAAAACGCTTCCCACTGCCTCTCAACAGCAGAGCTGACCAAATCAGCATTGCCTTTTGCTTCTTGGTCTGCTCTCTGCTTTGGGCTTTGTTGCTTCTACAGTGTTACAATGTCCAGAACATGGTGTGTGTTTCTGGCATAAATCTGGGGGGACAAGGGGCTATGGGCACTTCAGTTATTCAAATACAAGGTTTTGTGGAAAAGACAGCAAAGTACACACAATCTCTTGCTTTTTAGGCAGTAGTGTAATGTTTCTTCCCTGACATCCAAGTCTAATAGTTGTTTAGGAAGCAAAACATAAAGATTGACAGTTTTCTAATTCTTCCATTACTCCAGATGATTGATTCCATTTTCTAACTGAAGAAGTTGGCTTTTAGTGTTGAATGAACCATGTTCCAATGCCCTTTCATTATTTATGTTCATTAATGAACAACCCCCCTCCTGCCCTACCACCTCCCATTTGCCCATAATGTAGTGGCCATTATGTCCCTATACCAAAATCACACACCCTTAACTGTTTTTAATAATCTGCGTGTGGTCTGTCTGGCTGTTCTGTCTGTCTGGCATAAGTTTCCAAGGCTATTAAAAAGGAAAAATAGCATTGGCTCCTGTCAATGAGACTGTGGACGATTTTCAAGGTCAAATCCTGCAGCAAACTGCTTTCTTTCACAAATGTGAGAGACTTGTAAGAACCCCATTCACGTGATAAATATTTATGATTTGGGAGGAGGAATTCAAGAGTAAGCGAAATCTTCTGACATTGACTATCGTGGGAATTTGGGGGGAGAAGGATGCGAACAAAATTAAGGGGAAAACCTTCAGCAATTTTAATCATTTCAATTGCATTTTCTCAGCAATTTACTTTTCACTTGGGAAAAATTCTTTTCCATTGGAAATAGGGAATGGGAGGGGAACTTTTTTCCTTTCCAGTCTAAGTTCTTTATATTAAGCCTGTAAATCCTGAAGCGGGACTCTCTCAGTGCTAAATACTATTGTGGTAATGGATTTGTTGGCACCCCTTAAAGCTGAGGGACTACATGAATTTGCCAATGTATGGATCTGCTTTCCTTCATTCCAAGTTTCTCAGCTGACTTGTAATTACATTGCATGGAAGGCATATATGTTTTCTTGGGGTAAACTGAGATTTTGACCCAGGGGAAGACTAAATTCTTGTTCCTTTTCCTTTCTTCATGCGGAAGCCTAAGGAGATGGAGACTGCTCCCTTTAGACTTGACATGTTTCTTCACCAAGAGCATTATATCTTGTTTAAGGGATGAAGTGCGTTGAATAAATATAATTTACATGTTATCAGAGAATTTAAACTCTGAGTATCCTAGAGGAGACTGGCCAGATTTTCTCATTAGTAACTGGACATTTCTAGGAAAGTCTGGAGTCACAATTCAGCATGGTTTCTGTGCAATCTGATTTATCCGTGGGATTCTGACTTTTTTCCCATCAAAACAGTTTCAACTTTTTTTTAGTGGGTCCTTGTGTGACTTGGACTTTTCCTTAAGAAATGAAATTCAATTAAATTTTAAAATTGACTATTCAGAATCTTTGAGTAGAAAACATTGTCCCCCTAACAGAGATGTTCCTTTGGGCGTGCTGAGGCATCCACTCAGCCATGTTGGACAGAGACAGGGAAATTTCATATTCCCAAGTAGTAGTGTTTTCCTCCTACCACAGTTTGATTTTCTGCTGTATTTGTGCATAATCTAAAGATACTTCTGCATGAAATTAGATTGTTAGTTCAGCTACATCCTCTAAGATGCACCTTTTTGTGGGTTTCAGCAATAAGAAGCAGAGGCATTTGTGTTCCTCTGGCAGCTGAAACTTTCTTTGAGCTGATGAGGGAAATTAAAGAAAAAAAAAGTAGTTTATACACAGAGGTAAATGCTTTCAAATAATTTTGTATGTAAAAGAAAAAAAGAAATAAAAACAGAACAAAATTATCCTATTACTCTGAAAAACTTAGCCAGAAATTAATATATTAAAGTCCAGAAACATCATGTAAAAGGAAAACATTTTTGCACAGTTTGGGTAGTCCATTATCATGTTCCTGTGCTTAGTCCAGGGGGACCCAGGGGATAGAGCATGCAGGACATGATATATGGTACCAGCAGGCTCCACAGATTTCCTTCCTCTGCCCATCTCAGACCTCAGTGCCAACATCTACTCCCTCTTTTCTTTCACCTCCCTCCTCAGATCATGTTTATTTTATTATTATTATTATTATTTTATTATTATTATTATTTTGTTCTTAATCTTGCTGCCTCCCTGGCCTCCTCATACACCCCTTGTGCCAAGGGTTTTGGCCATGGTCTCTGGCACCTGGAGAACCTGCAAGTTTTCCAGAGACCTGAGAGCTGGGCCAAACACTTAGGAAAATCTCCAGGAAAACAGAGCACTTGCTTTCAGCCTTACCCCTTTAGTTCTGTAATATTCTCATGTAAATCCAAAACTTTCCAGAAGTGCTCTCAAAATATGGAAAATCTTTTGTGCAGAGCATCCAGTGGGTGCATCGTGTGTAGCACTTAGGAGCCCCTGAGTACCACTGCTGGTGACTTTTATCCTGGGGAAAATACAAAAGACAGGTTAGTTGTGACTATACTGCATAAAAAAATTCAAGTTGCCAAAAATCAGAAGGAAAAGTTATGTCTTCTACTTAATTTATTTAATAATTGGTAAGCAAACCAACTTTCTTGAGAATAATAGCTTAAATTATGAGATTCTTAGAAAAATGAAATTGAAATGGAACCTCCAGTCTGACATAGAGACAAAGTTACAGTCCCTCCTTCTTGACACTGACTGTGAGAGAGCTTTATAAGCCTTTGTGTGGAGCCTGAATAGATGAGAGGGTGTTTTATCTGTTACAAATAATGTTTGGCAACACTAAGCTAAATGCATTTCAGCTTTGAGTGGAGAGATATATGCAGTGATAAGGTCAGTGATGTTATTTTAAATTAACATTTATTAAATATCACTATTTACTTGATTGGTGCTTGCTCTGCAAACTTGTAAACTTGCAGACAGCAAAGATTTCACAAAGTTTCCCATTTTCAAACTATTTGAATATATTTAGGGTAAATCACAGATACAAAACCAACGTGTTGCATTCGCTTCTGAAATGACTCTTTTTCTCATCCTCTTGTTTGTTTTCAGAATGAAATCAAATAACTTTAATAGAAGTAGGTCAGTATTCCTACAAGCAGCACCCCTGCTCTTTGGCTGGCTGGATGTTTGCTCTGCTGGATGATGGTCAGGATGTGGGTGGAGTGGATCCCTGCTCTCACCAGGGGCCACAGGCTTCTCAGGGCCAGGCATCAGCTGGCAGCAACCCAAGAGCTGAGCACTTCAGAACTCTCCCTGTGGAGATGCCTCTGGTTGTGTGCACAAGGCCCACATGCCAAGCAGAGTAAAGGAACAGGAAAGGAGCTGCATCACAAAACATAGACCTGACTGCTTTATGTCATTGTATTGCTAGAGACCTGCCAGCAGCTTCCTTCTGTTCCCAGCACCTTCGCAGCTTTGCTCCCATTTCCTCAGGGCATGTCCTGCCGTTGGCAGGGGGGATGGTGGCGCATCCCATCTGCGTCTGGCAGAGCTCACGTTGGAACCACAGAATATTGCACCGAGGGCTTCAGTTTTCAGTGCTTAGGCACCAGAGCATGCACCCAGGCAATTTAGCATGAGCTCACTGTTTATTTGGAGAGAGATAAAATGCCACTTTCAGTCCCACTCTCATAACAATTTTTCTGCAACTCTGCTTCTGCTCGATGTAAGTCCTGGAGATGAAGCCTGCAACCTGGGAGCAAGCTCTGCTCTTGGGTCAGCAATGCATGAAGATGGTACAGCCTCACCACAGCCCAGCTAGCCTGGTCTCACCTGCCTGGTCTGTGGTCAGGAAAGTTCCGCCTTTGGCTTTGTGTGGTTCACCATTCCCATCGTTTGGGTATTTGTTTGCACCCAAGATGATTAACCTGATGCTGCTGGTGGCTGCCTGACATCGAGCAGAACAAACACAGGAGTTTACTGTGCCCCAGCCAGATTCACAGTTCACAGAAGTCAAAAACTCTCACGTTGCAAATAATTTTTTCCCATTGATTTGTGTATGACACTGGAATAAAAGGAACCATTTCCTCTGAAGGAGGCTGTGCTAATAATTAAGTTCTGTGCCAGGACGTTTAAGGAAGAGCAGATACTGAGCTAAATTCTAAACAAAAGTGTAACGGAGAGCGAATCTGTGTTTTCCGTCTAATTTTCTTAGATGTTAAGGCCTATTTATGATCCCCCTCATGCCTCAGAAACCTCTCTGAAATCAACACATATGTGCTGTCATGCAACCTGGTTATATTTAGCAGGGGATGAATTTTCATTTAGGACAACTGTTTGCTCAAAGCTGATATTGTTTCAGTTTCAGGAGGAGCTCTGGGTTTAGTTGTTGCTGATCTGTTGCCTTGAGAGCTGCGTGATCATCCAGTTAATGTGCTCTGCAACTACTTTGTATGCACCAGCACTGAGGCTTGCTGCTGCCCCATAGCCCCGGTATTGGGGTCCAGATCCCCAGCTGGGGTGTCCAGCCTGACCCTCCCCAGCTCCAATTTGGCTCTGTCAGTTTGCAGCAGCTCAGGGTATGATCCTGCCTGCAAATTGCACCAGCAAGTGAAACAAAATTCTCTTTCTTACTTCGAAATAAGCGAAATTGGGGGTATAAGACAGCCAAGGTGGATGCCGGAGCTGGGGTTTCTTTCCCTAACCACGGGGTGACTCCCTGCTTTCTAGGGAACAAGTGAAGCTATGTGTCCCCACTTCTAAAGTCTGCAAGCTAAAGCAATCTGAAATCTTGCCTTCTCTGCCTGTGCATGAGGAGTAGGTTCAAAAGGAGCTGAAGCAAGTGCTGCTAAGCACAGGCACACGATGCTCTCACCTCTAGGACTGCTGCTGCAGCCCTGGACCTGTCTTCTGAGCCAAAAGCTTTTCCTTGCTTCAAAATCCTCTGCTTGCATGAGTTAAAAAAGGGGACTAAAGAGAGAGTCAAAGGGGCTGACTTTCACCAAACCTGAGAAGGAAGCCTCACTCCAGCCAACAGTGTTGTGCTGGTATATGGACCTAGGAAATCAGTCTGTTATTTTTCTGATTTTACATGAGACAGTGTGGATGGAACTCACAGCTTTCATTTTTGTTGGAAAACAGTACCTAGTAAGCTGACTCTTAGATGGGCAACACTAACAACACTACTGTTTAATGAACATTACTGTTTCAGCATATGTGGATGTGTACACACGGCAGACAGCGCATGAATAGTTGGTAACAGCTGGAATTTAATTTAACAAATGATCATAGAAAATGTAGGGCTGACTAGTAAGGTGAATTATTGGCTTTTTCATCACTGAGATTATGAACCACATCCAATCCAGACCAGAGAATAAAAAAAACTCTTTTTGATTAAATGCAAGGAGTCTTCCAGGAAATTTGAGTACAAGCAGGTCAATTCTGTCTCACAGTTGCCAAGCAGAGGCTGTGGGAGGTCTGGGGTCTGTTGCCAGCTGCTGTTGGAACATTAGGGGTCTGTGACAATGGGCTGACATAGTTGGACCCTACCTTTAATGGTGCTGTCCCAATACTCTGTATTAGAAACCAGAATATGAAACAATCTTCTTGAGCAAATTCCCTCACACATACATAGCAGCATCTCCAGGAAACTGTGGGGCTGGGGACAGGGAGAGTGCTGTGAAGTTTTTGGTGGTTTTTTTTTGGTTTTTTTTTTTCCGACCTAACATATCAACAGACTCCTAACCAAGGGGATTGGTTTTTGTAAGTTTGAGATTAAACAGAGATGGCAGTTTGGACATACTAAGGAATTTTTTTAAAAAAGGGCATTTTCATTGTTTGCCATCATTGCTTTCCCCTAAGAGAGGATGGTGTTACCATATGTGAGAACGACTTGGTCTGGAAATATTGCATCTGTTTTATCTACTGGCTCTTGCTGTGAACTAATGTATTTGATTATAGATTTTAAACTGTATGCTTACTGTTGGATCTTTTCTGTTTGAAGTGTTAGGAGTCTGAAAACTTCATTGGGTGCTTTAAATCTTATGTACCTAAACCCTGCAAGGAAGTTATTTTTGTTGGCTATTTCTCAAGCACCAGCAGTATGGCTTGGTGATGTGTGAAATGCTAATATCAGGAAACTTTCTTTCTGAAGTAATTTACATTAGAGAATGAACAGATTCAGTGAGACAGGGTGAAGCCCCCAGGCCCCTGTCATGAAGTCAACAGGAGATGTTTTTCTCCTCCTTAACCCGACATGTTTTTTCTTGTTTCATATTAAGGCACTTTGGAGGAAGCGATCTTCCTAAACACTGGGCTTGTGCAGACTGCTGTGTGTATTTTAATATCCCTGTGGTGGGAAGGGAGAGGAGACAAGAGGCAAGAGAGAGCCTGTCTGGATGCAGTCTGGGGGCTCAGTGGGCTGAAGCCTCAGTAGCCCCTGCTCCACGATGCCCTTGGTGCTGCATGGGTGCTGAGCACTGCCCTGCCGTGAGGCAGTGTTTGCACTCACTGCAGTGGCATCTGCAGCTACTCACGGCACAGATGACAGGTTAAATCTGCTTCAAGTGTCCCAGAAGTCCTTGGACTTGTCATTTCTCCAAGTTTAAAGATATAGCCAAGGATTCTAAAAATATTGCATCTTCCCACAAAAAAGTAATAAATTGAAAACTGTTAGCATTCGTTAAGGGCACTCACCCTGACCGTGCCTAAAAGCAAGGGAGTGTCCACTTAAGAGAGTACATATTCTTCCTATTTTAACCCACAGAAATCACACTTATAAATTCCCCTGACAGACACTGTCTCTATAAATAAGTCCCCGTCACCTCCCCCGGGTACAATAACACAGTATACTAGAGGTGTCAAACATACGGCCCATAGGCCAGATCAGCCCACATATGTACTCAGAACTGACAGAATCTAATCTTTCATCTGAAGAAAGAGAAGTCTCTAGACCTCAGAGGGTTTGGGGTTTTTTTTAAAAAGGTACAAAAAAGGGCTTTGGCAAGGAGTTGGAACTAAGGAGTTCAATAACATCTGTTTGAATCCACGGGCAGCCAGACACAGGAATGGAGGACAGGAATTTGTTGTCGACTTCATTGGGATGTCAGTGATTTAGAAGGCTTATCAAGCCTCACATGTTTTCTTTGTTTGAGAGACCATAGATCAATATAACACTCTGAAGAAAACAGTAATGTTCATTTATGGCTAGTTAACCACTTGTTAGGTATCTTTTGCCTACACAGTTATTGAAAAGAATTTCCCTCCATGACACTTATTCCTCCTTTTCATTTTGTGCTGCAACGATTCTGTAGCCACAATTTTGAGGCTTGAAGCTGCTTGAGGCTTCACTTTTCTGGACTAAACCAGCCAAGATCCTTGTGATCCATGCCTCCCTGGCCATCCTAATAGTCTTTCTCTCTACTTGTTTCATATTTCCCAAACATGTGTGGTGATAAGAGTCTGCCTGGTGAAGTCTCCTGAACTCCAACAGGGCTGTTACTGGTACATTACTTCTGGGAGGATTACTTCACTTTACCCGCCACAGCAGATGCCTTTTTCTCAAGGCCAAGTTGTGTTAGTTTACATGCATTTGTCCTGTGATCAGCCAGTACATCTCAGCCGCTGCCCTTCCCTGACAGTGAGCTCCCAGAGCACAGCAGCGATGCTGCTCTGACTCCTTACAGCTTGTGGTTGGGCACATATGCTGTTGAATCCCACCCATTTCTATCACTCCAGTCATCCAGCTCTTCCAGTTCTCCTGCTCCAGAAATACCCCTCCTATGTACTCCTTTTCTCTACCTTTGTTGTGTTGATCCAACCATCAAAAACATAAAATATTAAACACTTGTTTAAAAAGGACATTTAGGTGTTTTTGTCAAGTTTTCAAATGCAGGGGATTTGACTAATTTCATTTTGTAAGAAACAAAACAATAACAAAAAATGGAATTCCTTTCTCTTGCAAAGTTATTTTGTTTGTTTTCTTTTCGACCTGGAAAATACAGTGTGGATATTACTTTGAGAAAGTGCAGTGATTCACCACATGTCCCAGCCAAGATGGGTGAAATCCTTTTATCTGAAGTCCAAGACACTGCTGGGATGTACACTGCCCCTAAACTTCATCTGAAGCTCCATCAGTACCAAGTAGCAGAGTATTAAGTTCTGCTCCTTGCCCCAGTCAAGGGGGTGGTCACAGGACATGGTCACAGGAAATTTGGCCAGGTATAAGTTATCTAAAGAACCTGGTTGACCTCTGGTGATTCAGGACTTTACCTATAAAGTTGTAGAAACACAAAGATGTCTCCTCCTACCTGAGATATTGGGATTTATAATTTTTTCTTGACCAGGTCTCAAGCTAGTTAAAGGAATTCCTTCCCTCTTCCTTTCATGTATATGATTGTCTTAGCTGCTCAGTGCTCTCAATTCCTTATTCAGTAGTGAGGGAGTCACACCATCCTCCACCAACTCTCTCGAGGGGCTTTTATGGCATTTAAGAACTACTTCTGTTTATGTAAGCACTGCATTCCCAGGCACGGCTGTTTCGGGCACATGTAACCTTTTCGGCCATAAACCAAGAGAATCCTATTGAGGTGAAACTGGAAACCATCACACCCACATGGAAAACAACACCATAAAATATTGACAGGAAAGAGAAGGTTGAGGCTCTTGCTGTTCATTCTCATTTAGAAGACAGAGACATTCAGCACTGACTCACTGAAAACTTTACTAGGGGAAAAATCATCAAGATAGATCTATTTTCAACCACAATACCCAAGTTGTTTTTCATTTTTTTCAGTCAGGTTATTTCTGTAATGAGACTTTCGCACGAGGTATAGAGCACAAGCCAATATACCATATTCATTTGGCCTGGGAAAACCAAAATGACTTTATTTTTGACCCTTGAAAGTTTCTGATATCTCCATTTGGTTTGGATTTTCTCAATCTCCAACATGATGCTGTAGCTGAGTAGAGCATATGGTCCTAATAGATATTCAGTCCAGATGTTAGTTGTCTAATATGTATCCTGAACGGCTGTGCCGAGCAGCATATAAGAAAAGCTGGTGGAGCAGTTAAATAAGGAACATGCACATTCCAGTATTCTCACCAGTTTACGAAAGTTAAAAGTTCCAGATTGCAATACCTCCGGTTCTGTCACTTTGAATTTCTGGGAAATGTTAAGAGCATGAAGCTTGGAGTACACGCTAAGAGCAGGCGGGGAACAGCCCCACCTGAAAGCCAAGCAGAAATGTGGGGCTGGGAGCTGTGGTGCCTCCTGTCTTGTGGGGGCAGCGAGAGGGGATTGCCCTCTGTTCTGGGTGGGAGAAGTGCCCAGATATTTGTGGTCTCCTGGTGCAATTGAAGATTGGATAGCAGCTTGCTGTCCAGAGAGCCTCAGAAAGGGGGTAGGTCTGAGAGAAAACTTCACACTTAATGAAGGAGGGAAAAATCATCTCCTGCACCTTTTGAACCCAGGGTCTCTGCTAATCTTGAGCAGCGTCTGTGAGTGGTAGAGGGTTTAACTCTGGCAGATGAGATAAAACTGGTGATGGACAAAGAGCATTAATGCTGCTGCCAAGAGAAGGGCTGCTCCCAGAGTGGCAGCCTGAATGCCCCCCACCAGTGGGAAGAGCTTCAGTCAGAGCTTGCCTACTGCTCAGCACAAGAAAATCCCACCACAAATTACAAAGCCAAGGAAGCCTTCATGTTTTCCCTGCTGCTCGGAGAGCTATTTATATTTTAGTGTTCAACATAGCATGTAAGCTGAGAACAGACCTGCTTTTCTTCTCCCATACCATGTCCTCTTCTTACTGAGGTGATGCTGGGACTTCTGGGGAGTCCCACGCTGCTGGTTCCTGGCGTAAGAGGAACTTGTGCGCAGAGCTTGTGCACAGCTGAATACAGCCAAAGTGGTTCACAGTAGTCTTGAAGTAGTCTGAGACATCTGGCATGTCCTTCGTTCCCTTTTCTTTGGCTAGAGCTGAGGAAGGATAAATCTGTGTGATGCGTAACTATTCTTTAGCTCTCTCCGATTTTAATTCAAGAATGAGGACAGGACTTAATCCATTTGGTTCCTTAAAAATAAAGGATTAAAACCTCTCCTTCTCTCCTTGCCCTTTCAGTTCATGAGAAAGATTCACTCCCTATAACAGCCCCCCATAAACTGTGACCAGATGAGGGTCCTGACCTCACTGCCCGAGTTCTCTCACCTCAAGCCTCATCCTCATTTTCATGGAAGACCCCCTGTCAGCTGATAAAGCAAATTGTTTTATAGTTTTAACCTGTGAGCACAAGTTACTAAGCAAGGAAATCAGCAGTTTTGAATGCATACACAGGTATACACAGACCCTCTTATTACTCAAGGAAACCTGAAAGTAGTTTCAGAGCTACAAGTTTATTGACTGGGAAGTCAATAAAAAAGATTAGCTTTTAAGATTAACAGTAAAACTTGATTGCTGCTTTCAGCAGCTAACCTAATAATTTCAGGAACAGAGAGTCTGTGAGCAGTAGATCACATACAAAAACTTGGTGAACATCTTTGAAAAGGAATGTTTTTTACACATGGATGGAAATAATTTAAGTCGCATAAAGCAGCCTAGATATGCTCTACTATGTGTGGGTTTTGTCCTTGTCGAGTAGAGAAAAGAAGACTTTGACCTTTTTAGGAACAAAAGGAGAGAGTTTTCTTTATGAGAAGTACTCTAGTGATTAAGAACTAGTCTCTTACTGCGTTAATTCACAGGGTCTATGCTTATTAATGTTCAATTGTTGATTAAAAGCATTGTCTATGATTAATTCCTGTCACTGATGTTTGCATGTGATGGTGATATTTCATTAGAAAAGATAATACTGTTAATAAGTTGCAGCCCTGAGAAATAAACAGAAGGGTAAGTGCCACACAGAGGCCATCAATCACACACAGGCTGTTGGGTGCTAAACTGGACTCCTGAATATCATCCCTGAGCTTGCTCACAAAGGCTTTGCCTGCTTTGCAGATAGGTGGGTTTCTGCTTTTGGATTAGAGTGATGGAAGAGACACAAGGGGGAATGTGAACACAGCTGACAGGATCCCAATAGCAGTCCTCTGGTGGCAGGACTCCTGGGGTGAACACCACGGTTACCTGAGCTGAAAAACACACAAGCAGGTCTGCATTCCTTCTCAGTGGCCTTTAGGAGAATGTGTTTGTCTTTTCCCCAAGGTTTTCACAATTCTGCCTCAACATCTTTGAAAGACTTTTTAAGATTTGTGGTAATTTGAGGCAGCGCTGTTCCTGAGCATGCTTGTGTTTCAGCCTGTAGTGAAGCTGTGCGTCTTTCCTGTATTGTATTAACAGCTTGACTGTGGGGCCCTGAATGCTGAAGGGAATTTGCTCTTCTCAGCTCCCTCAGTCTCAAGCAAAATCATGGGTTTGAAGTGAAATTCTCAAAAAAATCTCCCATAAGAATAGTGCAAAAGACAGCTGGAATTCTCTCATCTGAGGTGGCTGCTTCTTGGCTGGATGAGATGAAACCATCTTTACCAACTGTCAGAGCAGTTAAAGTGTGCATACTCAGCAAAACAGACTTTTCTTCAACAATACGGTTGTTGATATCTTCCTATCTAGAGTTGTCTTCAACAAGTCAACAAGTTATTGCAGGAAAGGTGTTTAAAAGGAAAAAAAACAACTTTTTTCACCTCCTGCCAATCAAGTTGCTGACGTAGCACCCTGCACTAAGCTGTGACCAGTTCTGAGCCATCATAGATGGACTCTACAAAGTTAAGTTTTTTCCCTTTATTTTGAATAAGTTTGTTGAAAGAAGAAACAAAATTGTTTCAATTAACTTTCACTTTTGCTTTTCCAGAACTTACCACTGAAATTCCAATGGAAGGTACTTTTTTGAGTTGTAAGTATTAAGCATTCACTTCTCACTGAGTGGTAAGTGGAGGTTTCCATCCTCACATGGACAGATCATTCTTAATGCAAACAGAGCTCTGCTTTTCTTGGAAACATGCATTAAAAGAAGCAGGGCACAATCAGCCTCATGTCATTAGAAGTCTTGCTCTCTTTAGAAATTCTCAGTGTGCTACACTTTGCTTTGCATTCACCCTTCCAGTGTCTCTGCTTTCTTTGATTTGACCCACCTAATTTTTGGTGTTCCAGATTCAGTCAGGTCTCAGTTTTATTGGCAAGAAGGTGCTCCTTGGAGACTTCATCTGCAGCTCAGTTCAGTCAGTAAGAGGGCCCTTGCTGACTCCAGCAGATGCTGGATGAGATCTTGAGTGTCTTTTGCTACATTATCTTTGGCGTCTACTACATAGGGTGCACAGCTTGCAAGCATTCCAGAGCTTCTGAATTTCCCAACATCTGCATTCCAGATAACCAAGTGTGTGCTTCTCAAAAAAAAAAAAAAAAAAAATGGTGCCTATAAACCGTCCTAGAAGTTTACATTACATCAAAGTTCAGGCAAACACATAACTGTTTCTTTCTGCTTCCAATCTTTCATGCACAGTTCTAGGTTATCCTTTCTGTTTTAGGAAAACCTTTAAATATGATCTGGGGTGTCATAAATCTACCCAGCTGACTGGGAAAGAGATAGTGTGCCCTTTCTGAAAAAATCATTGTGTCTATTTAGATATTAGGCTTTAGCTTTTTAGTCAAAAATATGTCATACACAGCATTTTGTGTGTGTGTGTGTGTCTGTGTGTGTGTGTGTGTGTGTGTGTGTGTGTGTGTGAAAATACAATGCAGATTTTGAAGTTTAAAAAAGTCTGGCAAATTACAAATTAGGATAATAATTCATGGGAGTAATAAAATATCAGACTTTATTGCACTATGAAAGGGCATTAAAAAGCATCTTGGGAAACTTGATGGTTTGGAAAGATGGTCTTTGAAAGACTTGGTGGGTTAAATATTAATGTAGAAAATATGGCATCTGTAAATGCCTGGAAATATGCTAATAGGGTTTGATTCAGTGAAGGATTAAGCATTCCTTTGGGGTGCTGAGTGCCTCCAGGAGCTCCTGCTGACAAAGGGAGCTGAAGGACCTCAATATCTCCTAAAAGCCTGTGGTGCCTGAGAGAGCTGTGCTTCTATGGATCATATTGAGAGCTTTTGGTGTCGGACCAGCCAAGGGGGGCATGGCAAAGTGAGAGTCACCCATGCAGTGGAGATGCCCCAGCACAGCATTTTCCCAGGCCAGCCTGGGCCCCAGGGTGCCAGGAGGAAGCAGCAGAGGCCCTGCAGACAGCACTGACTGGCATGGAGCTGTGGGGCATGGGAAGCTGGGAGGAGGGAGGAAACAAAGGCCGTCCATCTTCCAATGCCTGTAGTCCAGTACCCTCTGGCTGCCAGGCTGAAGGCAATTCCCTGACAGTTATCTGTGGTAAGCTGCAGGAATACTGGCCAGAAATGTTGCTGTGCCCCAGTGTGGTGGGAATGGGAGATGTCTTCTGGGGCAAGCAGGGCTGGAGAAAGAGATCCTCACATTGTTCCCATTTCTTCTAAGTCTGGGTAGCAGCTGTGGTTATCCTTCCATAAAGTCGTCTTCTCTTTTCACCTTAATTTCAGTTGTATTTTTCAGTCTGTTGTTTGTTTAGATGCAATGGTCTCGGGAGAACTGAAGTCCTCACTCATCAGCCTTTTATTGTTTGTGCTGAGGAAACCATCCCTTGTTAGCAGTGCAAACCTCCAGAGGCGTGTGCTTTTCGTGCTGTTTTTCAACACAGAGAACCAGTATGTGTGACTTACTTGTCCTTTTGAAGACTCTGTCACTGTCAGGGAGACTGGTGAACTGGGACAAGCCACTTTTCTGCTTCAGGCACCACTTCCTACTTTGCAGTGGGCTGCCACAGCTTTCCACCTTGCTGCAGCAGCAGCAGGTTGCTCACCACTGGGTGAGGACTTCTCTCTGCTCTTGAAACATCTTGATTTTATTTGCATTACTGGTTTTCTTACTCTTCTCCCTCACTCTCTCTCCCCACACCTGCATGGTCTTCCGATTGCTGGAAGAGTTTCTGTGCCATGTGCTCCCCATGGTCTAGGTGCAGCAGCAGAGCTGTGGTGGTGCTCATGGCTGGCGGGGCCTCAGGCTCCAGCTCCACAGGTCCTCAGCAGGGAAAGCAGTGCTGTCCCTCTCTCAGCTATCCAGGGCTGCCAGCACTGTTGGTGCAAGCTGCTGGGAGAGCCTTGGGAATGCCAAGGGCCTTTGTTAGCACTTGCTAAGGAGCAGAGTGGTGAGGGGTCTGTGCATTGCCTTTCCTGAGACAGAACAAATACGTCTCAGCTTTCTGGCATTGATTTTTGACAAAGGAATGAAGAAACTGCAGCTGTGCTGGCTTTCTTGTACCTCCCCCACTTTATTACAATGCGTGTTGTTCTGAAATACTCAATTCAGCTATAAACAATCTACTCTATCAACAACATGCTTTTGCACTTTTTGAAATGGTGCTTTGAGGCAGATAAATGAAAGTAAGTATGGCAGCTTGCCAGTAAAAATCCTGCAAACTGTATCATCACAGGGGCACTGACTAAGACAGCACATTATTTTATTTACTGTGGAAACTGAAAATCCATTTCTGCCCATACAATAGCTGTTTATTTCATCTTTGCTTTATGTTTGTTCTAATCTTTCTTGACACTTCTAGATAGTAATGGTTCACAAGCTGTTCAGATCGGTGCTTGCAGGGCTCCATCAGCCAGCACTTCCTTCTGGTTTTGGAAGTCCAGCACCCTCTTTGCTGGTGTGCGCCCACTGGCCAACAGCAAGGGAACCTGCCCATGCCCTGGAGACAGGCAAAGGACTGGAGAGGTCCCACAACTCCCTGAATCCATCCCCTGGGCTAAACTAGCAGGCTCATCTCTATCAGCCAAGGTGTACTGCGAATGCATTGCAGTGGGATGACCTGGACAAAGGAGTTCCTCAGGATTTGAGTGTTTCTTTCTGAACATTCAGTCTGTCAGATGTTTATGTTGCCAGCTGTCTAAATGACATCATGCTTCCCATACTAGAAAAACTGATTCTGAGATGCAGACAGATGAGGTGACAGGGTGGCCAGTGCATTCCTGCTAAAACCTGCAGGATTCAGATTAGCCTTGGTGATTTCTTAATCTGGGCAGTGTGTCCCCTGACAGTGTGATGGTGTGTTCCTCAGCTCCTGCTCGGGTAGAGCAGCTCCTCCGGCACCACTCATCACAATGGCTTGGAGACGGGAGAAAACCAGGCTGGGGAAGAATGCTGAAATCATTTCAAAAACCTCTGGAGAGAAAATGAGTAATACTTTGTTTTCCTGAATGGTTTCACTGAAATTTAGGGAAAATAATTGTAGTTGAAAGATCTCAGTTTTTGTTGTTCTGTTCTTTCTTTTCTGTTTGTTTTCACATGCTTCCTATTGAATGTACTTCTTCCTTTTCATCTCCACCCTCTCCTTTGTTGCCCTTTATCTCATACCCCACCACAGAAAGGTGTAGAGACAGCAGAAGGGAAAGAAATATAATACAGAAAAGATAAAAAAACATTTCAAATTTCCTTTTCCAGATCCAGAGAAAACTGGTCTTATTAACTTTCAGATCTTAATGATGGCATTCTGTGACCAAAAACCAGCTGAAAAATATTCTAAGGAGCTATGATTTAACTTGTATTTCGTTACCTAGCTACTTCTGGGGAATTCCATTTTGTCCTTTTACATAGCCAAAGGGTTTACCAAATTAATTTTGCTCTGAAGATTTCTCCCCAGAGATATCCATTATAGCCCATCATGCTAAATGATAGGAAACTCTTGAAGAGCCTTTTTCTGTTGTGTGGTTGGCCATATTTCATATGCTTATCCAGAGCACAGTCTCTTTCGATGTCCTCTTCTTGTCTTTGAGGGTGTTTGGGTTAGAGTTTCACATGTGATTTTTTTTTCCTTGCTGATTCTATATATTCTACAGTCCTGGTTACTTAAGAAAAAGCACTTGTATGTAAAGAGATGCATTAGAGGTCAAATAATAGCCAAAACATCTCTATATGCTGAAGCAGGGGAAACACAGGACTTCGTGATACCTAGAAATTTTACTGAGTAAACAAAACAAACGTCTTTTAAAGGTACTATCTGTGCCCCAGAGACAGAACCCCTTTGACGCTTAAAGGCAGGGCTGAGAATCCCAAACAGAGAGGCTGGTAACAGTCCTGTTGTGCCCCTGGGCAGTGCTAATGAGCGTTTGGCAGTGGGAAGGCAAAAAAGCCGTGTATGGCATGAGATGAGGTTGCTGGGCTGGAGGCAGGCAACCTCTAGCAGAAGAGAGATGGCTGAGTATGAATTAATAAAAATTACATGTTTGGAGACAGGTGTCCCTTTATAACTGCAGTTTTGGCCCTGCTTTTACATGTCTTGTCTAAGTTCCAAGCAAAAAAGGCTAACACAATTTTCTGTTAGAGAATAACCTGCAAGCTAAACATGCAGGATTGATGAGCATTTTCAAATGGTTCCAGGCAGATAGGTAGGAGTTGTTCTTCATTCTGCCAAATTCAGAATGTACCCGAGTGCCTGCATTTCTGTTTGGTTTATCTTACCTTGAATCAATTCCAAATAAACTAGAACTGACAATTACACACATGTACCATACACTTGAGACCCACAAGTGCACTTGCAAATCAGCCTAGGGGACTGAAATACGTGTCTTTGATTAATTTCAGTGGTAAAATGTCCAAATCCCTTACTCAGCCTTGCAGTGCTCACCTGTAAGTATCAGCCATACTCCATATTGTTGGCTTTTTGTATTTTTATCTGCAGATAAACACAGTCATAGCCCTTGGAACTCTGTATTGCTTAAACCCCAGGGCAGACAGGATTGCTATTGTAAAATTTGTCCTAATAGCCCACTGCCTAGTCATTACATGAGTTTATTTCTCAAATGGATGAGAATGTTTGACCACTGCAGAGCTGGGGTAAAGCTATTGTGTGCACACAACTGTTGTGACAGCAAATAGAAAATGACATAAAAGTGTCTTGGTGAGCACAGCTTGTTTCGCTCCAGGACACTTACAGCTATGGTCTAGCTGGCATGGGGATGTGTCATCGAAGATTGGACTTGATCCTGTAGATCTTTTCCAGCCTTAATGATTCTACGATTTTATGCCAGGCAAAAAGCAGCTTGCAAGAAGTCATCATCTTTGGAGCAGTTCCTGTCTAGACAAGGTTGCTCTGGCATGGGAAAGATTGTTTGCCACCTGTGTGATGCACAAGTGTGTTCAGAGCTGGAAGGAAGCAGACAGGAGGGGCTAGACAAAAAGCTTTAAGGAAATCCCCCCCAAAATGCCCCAGGCCAGAAATGCCTTTGCTTGTTTTCTTACTGAAAAGCAAATGTTTTAGAAGATGTTTCTTCTGGCCTCATATATCAAACATGACCACATTTTATCTTCTCAAGTACTGACGGGATTTCCAGTTCTTTACAGAGGCTCAGAGAACTTCCACAGCAATGAGATCCTTAAAGAGACCAAAAATAAAAAATAGCAAAAAAGCTGTGGACACTGTAAGATGTCAGTGTAAGTAGCAAATCAATGTCACCTCTGCCCTTGCAGAGTATTCTGTCTCCCTTTGGATCAGGGTTGATGAATGGCTATTGCCCTGTTCCTGCATTCAAATATGCAGCAAACCTCTGCTAGATATTCCCATAATGAAATGCCTGTTTGAGTCTCTTGTTTGCTTTCCATTTTCCTTGTTTCTTGTCTGGAATGTCCCATACCTTATTAGCAGAATTAGCTCTGCCAAATTACATGCCTTCTGTCTCTCAGCTCCTGCGCACTGTGACAAGTGTCCTAGCTTAGCATTTTGGGGTGTGGCTGTCCCGATGCAGCTGGAGGGACCCTCTCAGAGTTCCCTTCAACCCACTGGCCCTCAGGAAGGATTCAGGCCCTCACTGGTGCCAGTTCTACCCTGAAACCTGCCAGTGCTGATTAATGAGGGTAGTGAGGCCTCGGTGTGAGCAGGGAGGAGAGGCAGAGCAGTCCTTTGCACTGTGTGCTCCATGGAAACCTCCCTCTGTTCAGCCAGCCCAGGAGAAGTCCAGAGGGCACTCCTGCCCTGCCCTGAGCTCACAGCTCTTCCCTTCAGCACAGCCACCTGCACATGCCCTGGGGGAAGTGCTCACACTCCCTGTCAGCAGGAGATGCCTGCTTGCTCCACCTGCTTGTAAGGTGAGACCTTACCCGGGTAAAAGAAGAGGCATTTGGCCTTACAACTGTGTCCCAGGCTTAGCACCACAGATGCGGGTTTACCACATAGACAAGCTCTTAGAAGAGGTATCACCCACAGCTGGGGTGATGGGTGTGCTCTAAGTGCCCTTGGACTCAAAAGATGTCCCTTCAAGGGAATAATGGTTCTAGTTAATACAGATCAGGGACACAAGAAGACTTTTTCTTGGGAAAGCAAAGTCAATTTAACCCAGCTAGCCCCTGTTCCTCCAAAGAGTGATTGCTTCCTCAACCTGCAGTGGGAATTTGCTTCTAAAAAAAGAAAAAAAGAAGTTGGATTTTCCATGCAACAGATATCAAATGTAACTGCTGGGGGAGAAAGCAGGTGGAGAGATTAGACATGCCTGGTGCTGACAGATAGCATGTTTGTGCCTAATACGTTGGAGAAATTGTTCAGAAACAATTCAGCCATGTGAAAATGCATCCCTTGTAATATTGCCAAGGTCAGAAAAACCTAAGGAGATACGCTGAGTAAGTGCTAGTCCTGCAAGGAAAAGCCATCTAGAGGCAGTGTGGTCGTGTTGCTGAGGCACTTTTCCATCAGGGTCCCATAAGAGCAGAGGAGCTCCTGCTGCTTTTCTCTGCTCTTTCTGCTCACAATGAGAAGTCCTTTGTCAAGGCCCAAACCTGTTCAAGCCCACGGGGCTGATGGCCCTTTAATCACTTTCAGTTGAATCTAAAAACCCATATTGATCTAGAGAGGTTCATGAAGTGGGAGGGAGTTGAGTCTCCTATGGGTCCTCTTTCCATGCTGTCTTCTTTACCTTTTGCTCTGTTAATTAGTGAGGTTTAATAACCCGTTTCTTTCTTTCTCATCCAGGCCAGCATGGGGAAGAGAGGGAACATGGCTGTTCCTACCTGTGAACATGTCCCTGCATGGAAAGTCCATCTGCAAACACATAAGAGGTGTGTGAGCCTTTTGGGGTAATCCTAGGGTGTACCAGGTGCAGAGGAAAAAGCAGATGCTTTTACAGAAGAATTACATACAGGCAGGAATGTATCTCCTCTGGAGTCCTGTCTTTCATTTCCCTAGAGATCTAATGTAAAAGACCAGTCCTATATCTGCTTGGAGAATTAGACTGAAGGGAAGTAATAGCCAAATGTTCTTTCCAAGAAACTAAGAAATGCCATGGGTCAGATTTCTGTCATGCCCTAGCTGTGCACAGCCAGCAGGCCTTAGGTCTGTAAGCAGGGAGGAATGGAAGAGGCAAATAATTTTGGGTTGGTGCGGACAATTTTCACAGTCCCAACTCGGCACTCTGTCACTCTCTTGATATCATCCAAGAAGATTTTGTAGGGAAGGCAGCTCTGGAGATTGTCTGGAGCTATGTGAAAGAGGGGGGGAAAAAGATAAACTAGCAAAAAGTTAATTAAAACTCTTCTGATTATGAGGTGGAATTTAATACTTTAAAAAATGCAGTGTGACACATTGCAGCACTGCAGCTGAATTAATCATGAATGAGGATAGTAATTTTTAATTTTTGTGTGCATGAGAAAAACACTCAACAGATTTGACAATTAGAGCAGGGTAACAGCATTGCATGGCACAATGTGAAGTAGTTTTTCCCAGTGGTTTTTGAGAGGGAGCTAAACAGATGTGCTCAAATATTTACAAGTGCACAATATTCACATGCTTTTCAAATGCTGACCCTGCTGATTCGCAAAAGTCTGCTTCAATCTGGAGACCAGCTACTGTGGTGACACAGGCTATTTATCATAGGTAACACAGCGGCACTGCCGCCAGCTCCTGTGTACTCGTGTGCACAGTTATCTCCTGCTCTCCTGATACGGGTACACCACCCCAGCAACTCACCTGCATCACCAGCTTGTCCCAACACAGTCCTGGCAGCACACTGGGCCCTGCTGGCTCAGCCCCAGTTTGCAGAGTAGGAGTGGTTCCTGTGAAACTGAAGAGAAACACGTTTGATTTGAGCCACAGCATAAAAGTCAGGGAGTTCAATTGAAGTGTCACAAGGGCAAAGCACTCCTGTAAGAGTCTAATATTACATGTTTACTCTGTGTAATTCAACAGGGTTAGCCATCAATTATCTGCATCAAAGTGACCACCCAGATACCCAGTGTATTTGGCCTCATCTGTCACTTATCTGTCCCCTGTCATGCTTCAGTTAAGAGCTGAGAATGCCAGTTAACACTGTCCATATCACCAGCAGTGTTTCATTGCCTTGTTTTCTTCAAAGGGAGCCCAAAGAAAAGTCAGGTTTGTTCAGCACAAGCTGTAGCTGGGGAGGATTCAGGTAAGCCAGATGGCAGTGTCAGTGATGAATGGCACAGATAGGGCTATGACTGGATATCCTAACTGGGAAAGCTGAGATGCACTGTACCTCACTGAAATAGTGACTATTGCAGCAGTTGCTTTACACTGTTCAATTGGCTGTGTAATTACTTTCAAAAATTCCACAAAAACAATGGTGAAAATATGTAAAATGTCACCTGGACTAAATTGTGGTTCAGATCCCCAGTGAAAATTAGTTTGGCAGCCTCCCCTCACATTCTAATCTGCTCGATTTCAGCCTGAACGCCTCTTTGCTCTCAAGCCCAGGTTGGTGTTGCAGGTCAGGCTTTAGATGTGGTGTGGGTGCAGCTGTGTGAGAAGCCTGCTTATCTGGTTCAAACCAGGATAATTAGTGCCCCAATTTTTTCAAGCCATCCCACTCTTGGGTGGGATGCTCTCTTGGGTTTCTTTTCTTTGAAAGGCAAACATGCAATGATGCACTTCTCTTTTCAGCTCACATTTATTTTCCTTTAGCATTTAGCCCTTATATGTTCACCTGTTGCACCTGAAGAAATGCACCAAGAGACACTGCCATAGACCTGCAGACAGTAACTGCAACTGCTGTGATGCATCTCATGGGCTTTCAGGAACAGAGGTTGATTCACCCACTTTTGAGTGAGGAGACTGGTAAACCCTGTACTCTTGAGTCCTCAAGGAAAATATTCTCACGTTGCCTTCGCCAGTGGGTGTGAAGAGCTCTACCCAGTGTTAGCCACTGTCTGGTCTTAGATTGACTGAATGGCTTGGTTTTCTCCTCTTCTAGCAATTTAGATTGGAGGGCTTTTATAAAATACCAAATGAAAGATGGCTCTGTTTCAGCCACACTCTTGAAAGCCAATATGCCTTAAATGCCAGTTACTATGTATCCTGAAAAGAATGGGAAGTTTTGAGTTCGCTCTCTTGGGTTTGGTTGACAGAGGTTCATGTAGAAAATTAGATGTCTGCATTCATCCTAAGGAGCAGACTAGCCCAGATACCTATAGTACAAAATCTACTCTTGGTGAAATGAGAAGCTTTTTATCCCAGTGAGAATCTGGATTGCCACAGCTGGATTCACCATCAGGCAGTCACAGAAACAGTGTGTTCTGTCAGGCAGGCTGGAGGAGCCCAGGCTTCTCATCAGATGGATGTGTAGTGCCTTTTAATACTTTTTAATAGTTTACAAAATTATGATAAGCTCTGCAAGGCCATTTAAAATGGATAATCTTCAAGTGGTATTAAGGACTAAAATGTGTCTGCCTTGTATGCCTTAATGGGCCCCTCACAGACTGTTCAACATTATCAAAAGGTGATTTTAAGAGGTCGTAATAAATACGTTCCTTTGGGGAAGATTAGGAAACAGGGTGGGATTTGCCATCCTTCTGCTACCTCCAAATTGCTGTGCTTTAACTGAATTAATTACAGTGGGTCTGCCTTGAACTCCAGAGTGCCAGTTCACTTCTGATCTATTGCTCAGTAAGGAGGTTTTTCCTTAGGGGGAAATGTTTGCTCCAAGAGCCAGGGCTATTTAGTATTTGATTATCAGCCTAGGAGAAATTAGTCAAATAAGTCTCCAGCTTTGTGAACACTTACGTGCATGTTTAAACTTCCATTCCTGAGGAGTCCTTTGGGTTTCAAAGTGCAATAAAATAAAGTGCGTCTGCAGAAATCTTATGGGGACCAGGGACTATGAGAGTTATTTATTCACAAACCAGAAGTGAATGACTTCATTCAGAAAGTTTCCCTTGTGCAAGCTGTGCTTATACTCTTTTAGTGTCCAACCTTGTCTTTGTTGCAAACCCAGCCTTTGTCCACACCACTTTCAAGGGCTGGGCCTGAAATCCCAGGGAGATTTGAAGTGATATGAGTGAAACTGGATAAAATTACAGACATTACCCTCCCTAAGTGTTAATTTGTCATTTCACACTTTTCTGCATTGACAAAGTTCATGTCCTTGGGCAACCGACTTGTCAGAGTGATACAAAATCCACAATAATAATCCTTCCCTGTCAACCTTCTGGGGTTGTTCTTTATATATTAATTCCATTGTACATCAGTTAAAGGATTTAAAGTACAATTATGAAACTTGCCCATTTCATAAAATGTTGAAGGTTGAACAATTTCTTGTAGGACCCACCAGAAAACTTCTCATAACAGCTACTATCAGCATCTTGCCAGCAATGTGCTTCTCAGTATTTTTGTCTGCCTAAAAGGAACACGCTGGAATTTATCGATTTGTTGAAATCAATCAATTTAGGAGGTTTAAGAGGAAAAAGTAGTTTCTTATGGTTTTACCAAATCTATTTGATGTTTACTGTATTTGAAGCAAACTCTCCTGGCTCCTCAGCCCTCTAAGCTTTGTCCTTTGAAGTCAACATTCCCAGAACTTTCATACTGACTGACTTCCTGTTATTCTTCTTGCTGAAATACTGAAAACCCTTAAAAACTGAGATGGTCCGTATTTTCATGGACATTGAGTGTGATTTGGAGGCCTCAGTTCAGGCAGAGAGCTTTCAAAAGTCACAATACTCTGTATATCACCAAAGGATTCTGTATAAATGGAAACTTCCCACAGTGATGTGTGTGTGCGCCCAGAGAACTCCATACTTAGCTCCAGCCATCTTTCTTGACTGACAGATTATTTTTGGTTATTGTCACCCAAACAGATCTTGTGCACAGGGTATTAGTTTTCTTAATTTACTTAGCCATATTTTGCAATATCAACGTGTAATACAAGAGTAAAGAAGCTTTAATACAGTAATTTGTTTTAAGTCCTCAATATTATGATATGAGAAATTATCATCTTTGTATCTAACTTGCACTGAATTCAACCAAAATACATCGTAAATAAATTTTAGGGGCTTGAAAATGTATTGAATTGATCTGATGATGGCTAATTTCAATGAATAATTGAGGGAAGGGCAAAGCAGGGGTTCCTGGGGCTGGAAACCTGCTAACCCCATGCCGTGGTAGTTGCTCTTGCCAGTTCACATGATAAGAGGAGTACATAATCAGGCTGAGCAACCACCCTGCTCCAAGTGTGGCTTTGTTTGCTCTTCTTATTATGACTGCTTCCAAGTATGTAGTTCCAGTTTAACTGAGCCTAAGGATACACAATTCCTAAATTTCAGATTGTAGATTCTGAGCTGGTGATTAGTGCCTAAACTCTGTTTTGGGGTTAAACTCTGACTCAAGAAATTGAAGTGGGCAAATGCTTCTATTACCTCTTGTATTTCACACCCTTAATCCTACTTTTAGGCATCCTGGTGAATCAGATCTACTAAGGAAAATGCTAAAGCAGATATTTCACTTGGAGCACACAAATAATCCTACACTAACATTTGAAGGCCAGGACTTTTTAGATCCAAGAATTTGCTGAAAAACTCCAGTGAGGTATGTACTGCTTTTACTTTTACCCTACAGGGCAGTGGTATTCACATATTTTTGCCTGCAAGACCATGCTGGGTGACTGAAAGCATGTGTGGAATCTGGAACATTTATGGTGCAAACATGATTTCAGCATTCTCCTACGCAAGAGATGATGAAACTTCCTAAGATGAGAGCCTATGTAAATATGTGTTACCCATCAGCTAGGCAAACAGATGATGGGCTGCTGTTTTTAGAAGCTCCAGATGATGGCCATGATCCTGTAGTGTGATTATTGTGAGCAGAGACATACATCTGCAATCCAATTCTTGCTCTGCAGATCCACTGAATATAAAAAAGAATACCCAGAATGTAAAAAAGATTACCCTCCATAAATCCCCGTGTCATCTTCTCTATTCTTATTAATGCTTAGTTTAATAAGACATCCAACTCTTCTTCAGCATTCATGATTAGAGAAAATAATTTACAGTTTCTTCTGAAATCATAACATCAAATGGTAATCAATAAAGGTAGCCATTTATTGCTCCAGCAGTGTGGTTAAACAGCTTGTGCTTTTAACTGCATGGTACAAAATATGTAAAGCTGTTTGCTTGAGTTATTAATCTGGGATGACCTGATGTAATGTGATAGTAAAAGTTCTTTTCCAAAAGAAGAAAATACATGCTCTGCTCAGTATCTCCTGATGACTCTCTGCTCCACATGAATAAACATACAGCTGAATTCTCACATCCAGGTGTGATCCAGGAACAAACTGGCGGCAAATCTTTGTGTCTGCTGATGTAAATTCTCACAGAAGTGGCCCACCATTAGTTCCGCAGTTAAAAATACTTGCTCTGTCTTGTCAAGAATCATGTTCCACAGAACATGCCACAAGCCCAGAAAAACCACCTTTATTCTCTAAAGAATGAAGCTCATGGCTTGCACTGATGTACAATGAAGTATATCACGTGCAAAACTGGTGTTTCAGGACTCAGCCACTATAGACAAAATGGAAATAAAAAAGGGAAATCGTTTATGAAATAGAAAATAAATATTCTTAAAGACAACTTACAAAGACTAATGTCTACAGAAGTGATCTGAACTAGCAGAGCTTAGCTCATCTGAAATAATCTGCTCCTCAGAACACGGAGAAACATTCCCTCAGCCTGCTGCTGCTAAACTGCCTGGCAGGTCACCCTAGGAAAATTGCATACTGAATTTGAGTATTTGTCCTTTTCTTCTCTAAAGCAAGTATAGATCTCTGTCTTTTTCTTATCTCAGAAAAAACATGAAACTCAATTAAACTTACCTCAATACCTCAATTTATGCTGCATATAGAGAACATTCGCTCTTGTCTGTAAAATACACACTTGGATTTGAATAAGTCAGCTTTGTCTTGGTATGGTAATAACAAAAAAGAGGGTTAAGAAAATATATGGCCATATACCTAAAGCTAAGAGAAGCCAGGCAATAGGTACCAATACATGAGAAGTCTTCCACAGGACTCCACTTGAACAGAAAGAGTAAAAAACAAGGAACCTCATGGTTAATCATTGCGATGGAATACTGATTGGTTGCCATTGGCTGAAAAAGAATTCAGACAGTTCAGAACTCGATGCACTTTGATCCTTTGGATGTTAAGCTCTGAAGCAGTGCTGAGTTTGGCAAATTGATGACAAAAACCCATTCTTTTTTGAATGCTACTTTAGCTACTAGCTTTTCATTTAAGAAAGGGTTTTGTTGACAGCAAGATTATTTTCTCAGAAAAAACACTAAACGAGAAGATGACAAATGCTGTTGTGAATGTTCACACAACTCTAGGAGCAATCAACCACAATTATTCAGACAGGACTCCTGCAGGAATGGAGAGAGCTAAAATCTTGAAATTTGGCAAGAATAAAGTCCTCGATAAGGAGCAGCACTTACAGTTGCTCTGGAGAAAATGTGGTTTCATCAGCGGGATTCATGCTCATTTGGAATTGACCATGTGCAATAGAACATCTTGTCTGTGTGTGTGCAATTAAGAGATGCACAGTGAATAGTTGCCATGCAGTTAGTGTAACATATGCTCCAGTACTTCCAGACGTGACTACTGAAGTTGGTAGCAAAATCCTGATGTCTTCAACCAGGCCTCAATTTTAGTCAGATAAAAACTGCTATGTGTGAAAGCAGCTGGAGATCTTTCTCTTCACTGAAAAAATGTGAGAAAGAGAAGAGGAATCCATACTGAGGAACTGACTGAAAGGCTGGAGAGGCTACAGGCACTGGCTTGTAGCATTCAAGAGATAGAATGATATTGCTGCCCAGTCTGTGAACTGCTGTTTGCCTTCTGGCAGATGCTTTTATATTTCTTGCACTTTGCCTGATGCAGCTCAATAAGAAATCCTTAGGAGGATACTTAAAGGCATCAGGGCATTTCTCCTTAGTCTCCCCAGGCATTGAAGTAATGTGCTTAGCATTTAAATCCCAGGGCCGTATGTACTATACTCTCTGGAAGAAGAAAGGCTGAATCACTGCACTGGACCACTGTCACAACATCTTGGTCTCAAGGACTGAAGCTCACTTGGTGGCCTGTGTGACATAGGACAGTAAGAGGCTGCACAACAGAGAGGCAGTGATCTGAGGAGAAGCAGTCTTAGTCCTAACACCAGTCGTGGATCTGAAGCCTCCTTCAGTCTATTGTGCCAAAATCCAGGACTGAACTCTGCAATTCACATGTATTTCCCTAGTGACCTACCCTGAATGCTGGCTCCATACAACCCCCACTGGAACTGTGTGTGGTTCCCCACTTGAACTGGCTGATGTGAGCCCATCTCTCATCATGACAAGCCCAGCAGGTGATGCACAGGTTCATCTGGTGCTCCAGTTTGTCACCAGCTCTCTGGCTCCACAGACAGCAGGACTGTGCTAAAGCTTTAGACAAGGCAAACAGTTTCAGGCAAGATAAGAATAGACTAGGTTTTTACCCAACCAGAATTTATTTATGTGAGGCTTCTAAAAGTTCAGTAGTTTTAACTCCATTGCTGTGTGCTTCACTGCTGTTTTCTGGAATCAGGAGAGGAAGTAACAAATTAGCACAGGGAAAGCATTCTTGCAGCAACATCCTGCTGGGGAAGAAAGTAATGATCTGCTGGAAATCCACCCAAAAACATTCCTCTGATCTTTCAGGGTTTTTTAATCTCAGTTCCAGATCTCAGAGGTCTATAATGCAGTAAGTTGTGGATAGGTCTGCCCAACTCTGATGCCAAATTTGAATTGGGATTTTTGATGCTTTCTTCCGTCTAGTTTCCTTTTTTCCAAGTCCGGGGGTTGGAACATTTTCCTTCTCACTTTGAACTCGGGGTCTACTGCTTTTAGCAAAACTTGATGAGCTGGGGCCATGGTGGGTTCATAGGCTGGACACCAGCTGGATAATGTACTCAGAAAAGCTACCTGCTGTAGCCAGGGTCTCAGAGAATGCTGCCCCACTGGCTCCACAGCTTTTTCCTTATCCTTCATTGATGCCATCCAAGAAAATGGGTCTGTGCACCAGCTCTTTAACTCCACCTTTAACTCCAGGACTGAATTGCCTGCCCTGGAGCCAGAGCTGGATTCTAAGGACTAATTTGAACATCTGAGTTTTTAAGTCCAAAGTTAGCATTGTTTAAAAAGCAGGTCAGATTCTATTGAACCACAATAGTCAGCAGGTAATTCAAATGCGAATCCTCAGTCTAGGCCATGGATTTATGTGTGTCATGAAAGCGAACGTAAACACACCACACACACCCGCACTCCAAAGAAGGTTATGGGGAGCAGTGGCTGGCTGATTCTGCGCACTGCAGAGAGGAATCACTGTAAGGTCATGGACAGCATTCCAGCTCATCAGTGCTACAGATAAACATACTTCCTTCCCAAAGAACGTATGAAAACAGCTCTTTGGCATTACAGTATATTGCAAGGGATTTCTTGTCTCATCAGAGGCAATTGTTCTTGGATAATTCAGAGGTAGTGGTCTGAGAAGCAGCCGGTACCTGCACTGAGCTACAATGCTTGGAGAGGAAGCTGGAGCCGAGAAAAGGCAGTGATTTGCTAGATTAATTGGTTTGCATACAACATTTATTAAGATGCTTTTGTGAAACAAGTGGAGGGGGAAAAGTCAGGTGTTTAATGACCAAACTTCTGAAGCAGGCAACATGTCAAATATTTCTCCAATGATCTTACAGTAACTTGTTTCACTTTCCTTGCATCAAAATATTGCTAGGCCTTGGCCTCATGAGGTTCAATGTGGACCTATGCAGGGAGGCACAGCCAGAGGCTGGAGTGCAGGAAGGGTCTGTGGGGAGCACACTAACAACAGGGGCAGAGATAAGGAGCATCTCATGAGGGAGGAGTGACACAGGGGCTGTGACACCATGGAAAACCAGACCTGCTAGCATGTGGAAGGGGAACAGGATCAGCCCGAGAACCTGGCTGGGCAGGTACAGAGGTCAGGACTCTGAGTGGAGGACCGGAGGTGGACTGGGACGTGTGTGCTTCCCTTGCTCTGCAGTAACCTGTAAAGCAGGCAGCTCCAGGTTTCTCCTGCCTGATCGTGAGATCAAAAGCGTACAGAGAAGGCAACCTGCACTGCACACACCTGCTGAGGAGGCAGCGCACCAGGCCCTGCGGCCTGGCAGGAGAACATGCAGGAAAAGATGTGTTCTGGTACTGTCCTTGTCCTTTCTTTAGTTGTAAAGCTACCCAGGATAGTGTTTGTTTATCATCCTAGGCTTGTGTGTGTGAATTGAGTGCTAACTTGCTATTTACATGCCCCCACAGTGGGCCATCTTTCGAAGGCCGCATTAAAACCATTGGTTTGCTGTATTGGGACAACTGACAATTGATGAAAATGCTTCAGAGCAGAGTCCACAGAAATACATAACTCAATTCCTCCAAACTGAAGGCAGCCATCCACCCCACCCCCCCCACCCCAAAATGTTTCTGTTAAGGTACTGTTTACACAGATTTAATCAGTTGTGTCACTGGTGCACAGCAAAAAGAAGCAATGTGACCTGCTGAGATTTAGCACCAGATTGCGATTTACAATCAAGGCACCAAGAGTCACTGAAGTGCATAGCTCCTGCCCCAATTACTAATTAATCAGACCCAAAGAGGTCTCTGTAAAAGGCATAGCAGTCAGCTGTGAGCCCTATAAATACAGAGGGCTTCTCTGTCTTTTATGTAGGAAGAATGACCTGTGAAGTTTGCATTCTGCAGATACATGCTGGTCACAGAAGAGGCCAAACTTGTAATTTGGTTTTATTGAGGTTTTTTCTCTCACTCCCTAGTAAGAATGCAACCAGCTTGATTGCAGTAAAGCATTGTTAAAAAGGCAGTGTGAGATGCTGGGATGAAATGAGAGGTAGCTTTCTCCAAAGTGTGACTCTTCACAGGTGCTTCAGTGCTTCTTCCCTTCTTCAGAGTGCTGCTGCCTTTGTGAGGGACATAGGGGCTTTGCCAGCAGCCGGCAGTGGCATCTTGGCTTGGGCTTGTGCAAGGCCTGTCACCTGTGGGGGAGGATTGAGGGGAGTGAGGCAAGGGCTTGGCAGTATTTGTTGAACTCTTGCTGGGTTTACAGAATTTGATGCTTTGTAAACTGCACTGTGGGTATCTAGCTGGGCTTGAGGTGAGTAGTGCTGCTCCCCAGGGGCTGAGGGAAATGGCCCTGCACACATTTCCCAGCAATCCCAGCTTCTTTCCAGGGATTAGAGACTTTTCTGATGCCATTGGCTATGCTAGACTGGTGGGTATTGGGCTCAATAGGCTCTGAAAAATATCTCAGAGTACCTCAATCACTCCTCAATATATCTTTGAAAGTAGAAGAGGTAATTCTGACACTATAAAAAAACCAGAGCAGGAAATATAAACGTATGAGCTAGATACTCACTTTGATGTTTTTGCTCACTTTATTGCATTTCGTCTCATTACTTTTATGGTAAGAGCAAACCATCCTGATGTTGATAGTCCAAAATAGAAACCCACAATTTTTAATACATGCTTTTAGATGAAACCACAAGATATTGTGAAAACAGACAGTGCAGTGTGTCGTTAACATGAGTTATTTAAGTATAAATATTCTATTTTCTATTTTTTTAAGAGTTTTGTCTACATTTTAGGAAATGATATAGATTTATTTTTTGAGGGCCAGAAATAACAGGGTAAAATCTTGCTGGTAGTATTTTTCTAGTCACTTTGTCAAATGCACGACTGCGCCATTACATAGGGGAGAGGAAAAAGCCTTCCCTCTCCTCACCCCTCAGCAACATAACAGGGAACAGAACTGCACATCTGTAAATAAATGCATCATTAGATTCTCATCAATTTGTAAGCTTCACTTGATATATGGCTAAAATAATCCCACAAGGATAACTAAAGAAATGTTTGCTTTCAAGCACACAGTACGCAGACCAGCGGAAACACTTTTTCAGTTGAACTCAGTATGCTGGGAATTTTTGTCGTTGGCTATTTTCTTTTTTTTAACAACAGTCCACACTGAAAAATTATTTTAGATGCATTGCTACCAATATATTCATTAGCTGAGGATCTCTGGACATATTAAAAGAACACAGTAAAACAACTAATGATGCACTTGAGCAGTAACAGGTTGTCATTAGAGCAGCATCTGCTCTCATCAGAGTTAATTATTCAGTTGCTTTGTTTTCCAAGTAGGTGTCTGGTAGAATTTAGCAGAATCTTAATTAAAACACATTTTCAAACTCCATGGATGCTCATCTCATCTAAAGAAATCAAGACAATTTCCACCATAAACATCAAGCTTCAGTTGAGCCATCAAACAGCAGAAGGATCTCAGCCAAGGCAAGTTTTAGTCATTAACCATTACAGTGCCAGTGGGATGCAGATTGTTGTGGAACAGTGCCCTCATGAAATCCCCTGATAAACTGTCCTGTGCACACACCCACAGCCAACAAGGCCCACAGTTAAGTAATGATAACATTCACATTGCGAAATTGTAATTTTACCACTTTCACTGTACAAACCCTTCCAATGCTGCGTGTTAATTCTGCACTGCCAAGGGGCAGTGTGTGCTCCCAGGAAACAGGAGTCACTCCATGTTCAGGCACAGACCTGCCCTTCTGCCCACTTCTACTGTTCTGGACAGCCCTGCCCTGTGCATGTCCCCTGAGCAGACCTAGAGCAGATGCCGGCACTTTTGAAACTCTCCCTGCTCTCTTCCACTGTTCTGGAAAAAAATGTCTTTCCTCTTATGAAAATTTATCTCTTGGAAAGTCTGTGGAAGTGTTTTGTCTTTGGACATAAAAAGATTAGGTAATTATTATGAGGCTGCACTGACTCTCAGAAACTTGCTGCTGATATAGTAGCTGCAGTCATGCTACAGAAATCTTCCCATCGAATGTGGCAAACCCAGCAAGCTCACAGGATGCTTTCAGGGAAGGAGTAGGGAACTGCGAAAATCCATGGCTTTGTTTCCACTCAGCTAAAAACTCTCGTAAAGAAAACACTGTGAAGTAAATAAGCTTAGATTCAACCTGCTTCACTTGAATGCCAGTATCTATGGTTACTTTCCAGGGTCTCCTCTTTATTACTTTTCAGCAAGTGCATACCAAAAAAGTTCAGTTGACGAGCAAAACCTTTATTTCCCAATGGCCAGCACAGAATATGAGAACTTGAATCTTAAGCTTGAAGGTTTTTGCTGCAGTGTATTGACTTACACCTGAAGCTAATTGGGAAATTTCTATCATAAAAGTGCTGTTTCATCAGAAGAAAATATTTCATGAAAATAGAGTATTCTAAGCATGGTAAAACAGTTGCATTCATACTTGTAAATGGCAATATTCTGATTTTTCACGTTGAAACTGGTTTTATAAAAAACATTTTTATTTGTAATGTTATAAACAGTATTTTGAAAACTACAGATAAAAAAAAAATCAAAATTGTCATGACACTTCAATACAGTACACAATGCAATCTCTATTTCAGTCCTATTTTATAGAGCTTTTCAAAGCTTTTTTGGTTGGTGGTGTTTGGAAATGGAGATGCATCTGGAGAATTTTATCTTTGCTTTTCTGATCTGTGTTAAAATAAAAGCTGTTCCAATAGAGACTACCTGTCTGTTGTGAAAGGAAAAAATGGAAATCTATCACTCAGTGACTTTATTTTAATGGCTTGTACAATTATTTTAAGGTCATTTTGAGGAGCTGAGGAAGCAAACCCTGCACAGGGCAGGGGTTAATTCCAGGCTGTGCAGTATTGCAGGACTCCTGACTTGGTTGGTGGAAATACCTTCTGGTTTGGGTTCCTTAAGGGAAAACAAGCTTCTGAAGGACACCAAGGTATTTCCTTCTATGTATTTTCTTCCTCCTCCATGCTGCTGCTTCTCACCCCGGAACAGCTGTTAGAACTGTTTCCCCATCACCATCTTCCCTCTTCCCACCAGAAGTGACTCAAGATGAAGCCGCCAGCTCTCTCCTGCCTGGATGACTTTTCAGATCTCGCATCTGACAAACAGCACACTCCAGGAGCACAGCAGTCCTGGTGGGAGGAGATGGACATCTCAGGGCGTCCTGAGGGGTTTGAAAGGAAACACAATCATTTTTCATCCCAGGCCTGGGCAGCTGGACTCGCTTTCTGGCACATTGAGTTCCTGGGCAGCAGGGCTCAAAGCAATAATGAACTGATAACCAATTGCTACCACCACCTCTGAAACCACAAGCTTTTCTCAAAAATACTCAGTTTTACATCAGAATTATTCTGGAAACTGGCTCGTACTGAACAGCTGATAGTCCACAGGTGAGCACATGCAGAAGATGACCTGAAAAACTCACCCACAGTTTTATGCCTCAGAACAGTCCAGTTGTCCCCAAACTGACTCTGTTAGGAGCCACACCATGGCTGTTTTTACTCTCCTTCACTAACAGGCAAAGCAGGAGGCAGATCAACACAGCTGTGGGCATTTTCATGCCGTGACACTTGAAGATGACACAGAGCCCTGCCACATTCAAGCTGTGGGCTCCTGCTTCAGCAGTGGTGAGCAGCCGTGGCTGCAGCTGCCATGGTGGGTGACAGCCTATGTCTGGGGAGTTTTGCTGCCATGCTACCTTTTAAATCCTCCTTTTTGCCTAGGAAAAAACCTATCTAGGGCCCCCTCCAGCACTGGAGGGTGCTTGTGCATGACCACTTTGGGTGTTCAAACCTCTCAGAACAGTTGCCAGGATTTGCTGCTTGAAGGGGAAAACACCTATAGTGGTACCCTGTCCTGAAGAAAGGCGGCATTTTGGAGGGAAAGGAGACTTTCTGATTGTCCTGTTCCTGTCATTGGTACATTTGTTGTGCACAGGGAAAATAAATAAATGGGAGCAGTACTTTGGTCTTCACAAAAGCAGCTGTTATTCACTGCTGAGTGGAGTTTCTTCTGAAGAGTGGCTGCTTTCCAGCAGAAGTGGGCGCTGGGGCCTGCAAGCAGCCTGTGTGTGTTAGCTCCATGTGACATCTGATGGAAGACAACCATGACAAGCTGGTAGCACCTCTCTGTGCCAGGGCAATGGAGAGGGCCACTGTTGCTGTTCCTGTGGCTGTCATGTAGTCATGGTGACTCAGCCAAGCTGGACCTTGCGCATGACCCTCACTTTTGAGAGAGAGAAACATGTATTTACTCACTGCCATGTGCCTCCAGGAGAAAGGTCTACCTAAAGCCATCCTGTTTAATTGGAGCTTGGATCAAGCAGCTGCTCAGACAAAATTTGTGCCCACACCTTTGCAAGCAAATATATCCGCACAGCTGTCTACACTTAAGCACATAACTTGCAGCTGGCATCTGTGTCATATGGAGCTCAGCATGCCAGGGGTCTGCCACCAAGCAGTGAGGGCTGAGGTGGGGCTCTGGAAGGACTGGAAGGGGCAAGACAGGATACACACCAGGACACCCAGCCTGCCCCATTTGAGCTGTGGACAAGAACTCTGTCTTTATGCTGTGAAGATTTCTGTGCCTGCAGAAGTGTGTTTTCCACCCAAAGTGAGATCAGATGGGTTGTAATAGCAGAGTAGGCAGAGAGGGGGGCATGTAGCAAGCCCAAAACTGTAAGTGGGGAGCTACAGTGATGCAAATAGCTCATTCCCAGAACTCACACTTTTGGTTCAGTGATATGATCTGATCAAATTTGTCAAATTCTTTGACAGTTATAAAAAAAAAAAAATCGAAGATGAGGAATTCTATTTGGGTAAATGGATTTTTATTAAAGTCTTTATAGCATATTTTGTTTCACTCAGAACTTAACTTGAATCAATGTGCCAAAAACTGAGTTTCTAATGAAGCTCTGTTTTGGCTTCCTTTTGCATGGGCCTGATTGCAGGATCAGCACCCTCACTACCCTGACTGATGTGCACAGTGATCAGTGTGGCAAAGGAGCCAAGCCCCCAAGGATCTTCATCTGCACAGACACACACAGAGCAGACTTGGAGGGCCTGCCACTGTAGGGGTGCTGCCAGAACATCCCGGGGCAGCTGCGAGGTCTGAACTTAGCCCTAGAAGGTGCCCCTGGGCAGGACCCTAACAGGGCTTGGGCCAAGCTAACTTCTGGGTGAGCTAATTTTTTTTTTTTTTTTGCATTAATTTCAGCTGAAGCTCAGAGGAAGGAAGCTGAGGCTGACCTGCAGAGGACGTGCAGCAGTGAGAAGCACTGAGCTGCACCAACCAGTCTCAGCAGGGAGATGTGCAGCAAGGCTTCCTGGCTGTATCCCAGGTTTCCTGTTGCCCACCTGCCACTGCTGTAGCAGGAGTAGAAATGCTGCATGAAGACCACCGAGTGGTTTGGACTCTGCCAGGTAAGACAGTATGAGCATGTATTTGTGGCCAGGTGGTTTGTTTTATGATACTCTGGTGAGTTGTTATGCTTGGCTTCCTGGTAGCGATACTACTTACTGTCTTTCATACTGTTTGAACCCAGCTGTGGTGATTTTGCCTGTGATAGTGCCTGAGTGAAGTATTGCAGAGACTGCTTCTTGATGGCTTTGTGAAAACAGAGATGAGAGCAAGTGATGTTAATAAGAGGGAGAGGGGAAAGCTATGCACTTGGGTGTAAAATCTATGTTTAAAACCAAGTTGCTCACTGTGCTCTGAAGTGTGTTTTTGCTGCCAGGGTTTGACCCAGTTCTCAGTTCAGCCAGGCCAGCTGGTTCTGGGAAACTCCTTTCTTTGCAATACAACATCAGCTCAATTAATCAGGCTCCATGCAGTGAATTCAAAACGAAAAAGTCCCCTCTGACATTTATCTCTGTCTTCATTCCTGGGGGAAAAACACAGGCACACAAACCCCTCCTAATGAAAATCAGACAGTGTGAGCAAGTGGCTCTGAAGCAAAGTTTTTCTGCTCCTAAACTGTACTTCAAGTCATTACAAGCTTTGCTTGCCAACCTTACAGTAGCTGAAGCAGTATGTACAGCCTGTGATACGCAGACTGGAGTAAAACCTTCTTCATGACATTTTGTTGTATGGGAAAGCTTGAGTTTTTGGAAGACGCTCCGATAACACAATATGGAAAGCATGCTATCTTAGCATTTCCTACGCCGACTTGGAATGCCTTCTGTTTGGAGAAGATCCACTGGCAAGTGAGGGAAGGTCTGAACAGTCAATTTAGATTTTCTTTTAAATGTATTCTGTATGCATATATTGTGGTTATTTTGAGATTTTTGCCTTCTGGAATGATTACTGTCTGATACCAGATAGAAAAGTCATTATGCATAAAACATAGGTGTACAATGAGTTCAATAGCTATGGGGAGCTGTGGATGGAACCAATTAAGTTTCGTGAAGAGGTGCAGACCTTATTTTTCTCTAAAACCATATTCCACACCTGTGGAGCTGTTACCACTAAATTAAAATCAGTTGTTGAGGCTGCTTTCTTTTTCTGAAGCATGCTTTTGCTGAGGACACCCTGAAAACGTAGCAACATGTAGGTGCTGACCCTGGATCAAATACATGATCTAGCTGTGTCTTACACCCTTCTGCCGTTTTGTCCTTCTGTGCCCAGCTCAGATAGGCTTTGGAGGGAAGTTGGGAGTCCCAGTCTCTTTGACCAGCATCCCCTCTGGGCTGTACCCTGAAAGTCTGACAGCACAACTTGCCCAGAAGGGCAGCACAGGACCTTCCATCCCTGTTTGAGCATGCAGGGCTACTCCTGCCCTGTGGTACAAGTGTGTTGTGCAATGGGAGCATCTGTGTGTCTCTTTCAAAGAGCTCACAACTCACAGGGGAATGTGCGTGGGATGTTATCAGAATATGTAAAAGTGTTTTGTACATTATATCTATATTAAATGCCTTCAAGATGACTGTGAGTGGCAGGAGGATTGATGTGGTTGACTGGAACGGTTGGCTGGCCAGTCTGTGTTGGTGGAGAAGTGGAAAGGCTATGCAGGAGGAATGGCAGCACTTGTATTGTTCAGAGTGGCACAGCAGAAAGGACACAGATGGCTGGAAGGGAGGTGCCAAAGTGACTGGATAACCCCACTCATCTACAGCATTAAAGGAAACAGCCTTGGGGCAGGAAAGTGGAAGCTCAGATTAAGGGTATTATATTGCACCTTGTACTGCCTGTACAGCACAAAGACAAAATAATAATACTTCCTTCTTGTCCCTCTCTGAAGGAAAACAACAGGCAGGGCATAGTTACTAAACTTGGCAGACAGCACTGTGCACCCATAGCCTCTGCTTGTTGCCATTGCTGCCCTGCTTCGAGTATGGCACAGCTTCAGGATGGAGCGTGACCTGCTGCTGGGGAAGCCAGGGAGCTCCTCTGGCTCTTCGCCTCCTTCCTGCTCTAAATGGAGCCTGGCTGATGTGTCTGGGTCCAGCAGGGCCAGCACGTTTTTTTCAAAACCTGGCCCAGTAAGCCCTGAAGCTGCTGAGCTACAGTTCCAGCAGCCTGATCCAGTTCTCTGCACATATGGGCAGCAAGTCAAAAATGTGGGATGCTCAACTCTGCCGTGGTTTTGTGGAGACCTTAGCCTGTGTGGGAAGTGAGCTGCTGGTGCAGCCTCCTTTCCTGCTTTCTGGAAGCACTGCTGACATTGGCCTTCGGTTGCTGTCGTGCAGTGACTGCGCCTCATCTCCAGTCAAAAGCCGCTTGCTTACTGCTAATACCTGTGTGGAGTTTTGCCTCTCCTCAGTGCTGGGAGATGCCTGTCACAGGTAGGGAGAGTGTCAGGGCCCATTGCTGAGCTTTCAGCTCACACCTGGCTTTCATAAGCAGTATTAACTGAAATTTGAGGCTACAGGCTAGCACAGACAGCAGCTTTTTCCTCCTTTCCTCTCTACTCCTGGAGCATGCAGCTGTGCAGTTGCCAAAGTCTGAAGCCTTCTTAGCCCTGGGCTCTCAGGGATGCTGTGCAGTATTAAAGACTATAACCTCTGTGCTGTTTGTAAGCAGCTAGAGAAAGGCTATCCAAAAGGAGCAGAAACAGAAGGCTGGAAAAAGAGCGTCTTGATTATTCAGTTTTTTAGAGGGGAAAATGCTGCGAGAGCAGCAGAACTTAGGAATCCTGTTTTCTCACTGATGCTCTCTCCCATGACTTGATTATCTTGTGCTCATCCTGTTTAAAGCTTTTCTGGTGGCTGGAGTATAACGTTGCTTTCCCATGCAGGATTTGGGGTATGTAATAGCATGGGTAATTTTACATTGCAGTCTTATTCTTCAGAGGGGAGAGAAGTTCAATCTCTTTATGTATTTTCTTGAGACTCTTGGGAATTTGGTACATCTGAGATTCCTCAGTGGCATTAATTTTGACTGAAACCAGCCATCAGAGCATAGTAGTATCAGAAAGGACTGGAAAGTAAATAGTATAGTTGCATAAATCTTTCCTCCTTAACAAATCATACCATGAAAAAATCTAAATATTTTAACAACGTGTTATTGAATACCAGGGTTATTTCTTCTCCCACATCCCCAGCTGAAGGTTCACATAATGCTTTCAGCACACCTGTTGTCTTATTAGGCTCTGATATTGCAAACAGTTAGGGTATTTTTTTTCCTCAACAAGTGCCCTGGAAGCTGCAGAGCTCTGGTAACACTGAAATGAGGCACACAGGTACTGCTGGGCAGCCATAGCATTAGACTAGTTCATGGTGGAGGGGAATAGCCTGCATTCCTAAATCTGGATGAGGCTTCCCAAAGTGCTACTGCTGGTGGGTGAAAGTGTTTAAACACCATTCCCATGGGCAGAGGGATCTGCTGGCCCATTTCACATGAAGGTTGCAACACAGGGTGCCCTGCTGTGAGGTGACACTGTGTCACTGTCCCTCATGGGTGGCAAGGGCACGGTCCCATACTAGAGGCTGCTGGGCATGATGCTGGTATTGGTGTCCCAGTTTCGGCACAAGCACATGGCAGCTGTGTTCATGCCAGGAAGGAAAAGGTGTTTTCAGGACCTGTGTCCTTCGGTGTGAACTGATGTAGAAAATGAAGTGCCTGTGGGAGGCATTTAGTCCTAGCTTTGGGAAGGAAGGAACTCAAAGTTTAGCAAAACATTCCTAATCTCAGGAAAATGCTTTGCTTCAAAACCCACAGTAGGATCCAAGTAGTCTGACATGCTTTTAGTGCTGTCCCAGCTCAGTCTGCAGAATCCAACATGAAGCCCATTGCAGAGCCTCTGTGGATCGGCGCGGGCATGGCCAAGCGCTGCTGGCAGTCACTCCCCAGCTCAGCGCTCAGCGCCGGCGCCAGCCAGAAACAAACAGGCAAAGTGCCGCGCCAAGGAGAAGGGAAACATCTTACTCCTTACATAATCAATATCAACAGACATATTAACAATCATGTCAACACGCACAATTATTTGTAACCTACCAGTAAACATGCTCGCTAGGCCAAATCCGGAGGTGCCCTGCAGAGGCAAGGAGGCAGGGGTGTGTTTGGGAGTGGCTGTTTCCTGGGAGCTGCGGATGGGCTGGGTGCAGGGTGCTGCAGGCACAAAGCCGGGGAGGAGAGTGCTCCAGGAGCATCATGACTCCATTGGTGGCACATGTTACATGAGGGCAAAGCCATCCCCTCTGCTGGAAGGGGCCTGCAGCACCAACCATCTGCTCTGGGCCCCACATGTGTTACCCTGTGCAAGCTTTGTACAGAGGCCTGGAGCTTCATCTTTGGTGCTGCTTGTGACTGGAAATGCTGAAGGTTTGTGTTGTGTGTGCTATGGGCTAGAAGAAAAAGTGGTATCTAAAAAGTAGAAACCCAAAGTCTGGCCTACAGCAGAGTGATCCTTGGTGCTTGAACTCTGCAGGCTCTGGCAGTGACAGAGAAGCTTGCAGCAGGGGTGGTATCAGACAGTGGTTCATAGCCTCCCATGCACAGGTGGGGACAGGGGAAGCAGCACTCCTGGAGTGGTCCAGGGAGGACCTGCAGGAAGGCTGATGAATATGGGTTTGTCAGAGCATAGCTGGGGCTTCAGGTTCTCTCTCATCTGTGCAGGAGGTGGGAGTGGCTGTGTGATGGTGTTGTAATGGCATTGGTTGAAGAATAAACTAAACCTTAGTCCTCCTTATTCATGTGAATGCAGAAAGCATCCAGTCTTAGGCTTCTCATTTCTTCCCTGGAACCGATGAAATTTCATGAGTCCTACTGGCTGCAATGAAGGTATGTCCATAAAGAGAGATAAAAGAAGACCTCTGCTTTAATTTGAGGAATGTATGTTTTTCTCTAGTGGCAAAAGCCCCTGGTGCCCCCCAGATGAATGTGCTATCAAAGATGAATGTGTGCAGACAAGGCTGACCAGACCATTTGGGTGGTGGTTTGGTGGGAGACATGCTGCCTCTCCCCTCCTGGGACCAGAGGGCAGTGTGGCTACCCTGTGTGGGGAGCACCAAAGCTTGGTGTGGGCTGCTTTCCTGAGCCCCTATCTGGATGTCAGCTCAAAGACCATCCGCTCCCTGCAATATTTACAAATATATCTGCCTCTGGAATCTGCCCAAGTTTATCAATGAGACAGGAATAACATTACAGAGCTGTGCACACACATGTTATACATTCCCCCAGCAATAATTCCTTCCTCCAGTTATGCTATGTACTTAGTGCATTCCTCCAGTATGATAATCATCAACATGCCTTAAAAAAAAAAAAAAAAAAAAAAAAAAAGGCTAACAAGATCAAAACAAAACATATAAGCTGGTCAGACTGGCCAGATAGTGGGAAGAGAGTGCTGCAGGCCCTGAGGCTGGGACTTCATCGTCCTGGCAGCTTCTGCCCTCTCGGAGGACAGTGGAGCTGCTGCCTGTTGTGAGAGTAGCAATGCTGCGGTGAGGAGGGTGACAGCAGCCAGCCTCACTCACTGCCTGCCGGGCAAACAGAGGGGGCTGGCAGGGGCAGAGGAGAAAGGAAGGCTAAAACATAACAGAAGTAATAGAAAGCAGCTTGAAAATCTTTTCTCTATTTATGTATCAACCCACAGAGGCAGGGGGAAGCTGTGTGCTGTGTTCAGCTGTTGTTAGCTGACTCCCCTGTGCCGAGGGTGAAGGAACTGCCATGAGACCACGACTGGACCTGTGGGCCTGCTCTGAGTCCCTTAAGAGAGGAGTGTGCTGTTCTTTCCCAAAGCAGATGCCTTCTTCTTGGGCTCAAAACCTGCTTTCCCACAGTTTGCACGTGAAGCAGTAAATGGTGCAAGGCTGTTAGCTGTGTCACAGGGTTTTGTTTGGTTTTAAAATTGATTTGAAGGCTCTATATGTGCTGACGTTCAGCTAATAATGAAATTTTCTCAGATTTTCTGTGGCCAGTCTATTCTCTTTGGCTTGTTCTCAGTGGAAAGCTGCTTCTCAAGCTGGCCCCAGCACAAAGCAATTGCTGGTCCTTTCCTTTCATTCCACTTGCTTGGGCATGAGCACCCTGTGGCCGCTAACTGCTCTCCAGCCAGCAAAATTGCAGGTGACTGTCTGTGCTTTCTCTCTTCCCCTTGCTATCATCAGATGATGCTGTGTTTGCCCCAGACATCTCTTCTGGTTGTTCCTGTGTTACCCTGGCCTGCATCTTCCAAGGCTTTCCTTATCCAGGACTGATGGGCAGTGTCTTTTGAGGGAGAGAAAGATGAAAAGGAGTTGCCTGTGTCTGTTTGCTCTCTGTGGGGCACCCGGGATTGTTAGCCAGGCAGATGCCATTAACCCAGCAGGTCTGGGTAGGAATTAATAGTTGGAGATGTATTTCTCCCTGCTGCATCCTGCTCCCTTGCTTTGTGGGACCCGTTAACTTTCCTCGTGGAGCACATGTTCAAGCATCTCAATGACAGCATGCCCCTTTCAGCCTGAACATGTTACCTGCTTATTAGTAAGCACAAGAAGTGGTGAAATGCATCAAAGATGGCCTTTACCACAAAGGCTTGTGTGGATTCCCAGGTTGCCCAGCTTCCTTCCAGCTGCCCTACATTTCCCATAGCCTCCCTGCACAAGGATACTTCACTCTACAATTATGACTGACTGAGCTGTGGGGCCATGTGGTACACAGGGATCCAAGCAGCAGCCACAGGTATCCAGGGGACCTGGTGGCAAGTGGTACGTGGAGGATCAGGGCGGCTGAGAATCTCCACCTGTGCCACCTCCCAGCTTGCCACCAAGCTGTGTCATCTCCAATGCTTGTAGCCTCTGCTCTGTTACAGCTGCTGTACCCCACCCTACTGCCAGAGGGATGGCTGCTGGGTTTGGGAAAAATCCTAGCCCTTGCAGGATATACCAGTGCTGAATACTTCTGTAGATTTTTGTTTTCTCCCTAAAGGCAAGAGACACATGTTTGGGAAAGGAAAGCAACTTTTTTTCTTCTAACCCTTCCCAGTACAATTGTGGGGTTTTTTCCATTCCCCAGGACAATTCAATCCTAGCATTTCAGCCAGGCAGCAAAGCAAGCTTTCCTGATGTCTGAGGGGCAGAAGCACATGAAGGGAGGTCACATGAAGGTCTGGGGAAGTGGCAGTGGCTTGAGTTTAGTGCCTGAAGTGCAAATAGTTGGTTGGGAGCACGTGTGGAAGCACTGCTGTGTGCAGCACTCTCTGTCTGCATTCGTCTTTCAGGCAACAAGCGGCAGCACGTTATCGGGTGTGTGAATACATATTTACTATGGTAGGCCCAGAAGGGCTTTTCAACAACTTTCCCTGCATGTGTTGCTAACAAGTCACTCTACAGATTTACCAAGTGAGCAGAATCGCAAATGTTTCTCTTTACAATGAGAAGTAATCAGAGGAGGTCTAAATGGCAAACAGCGATCCAATATATACATTTGTCACAGATATAATGTGAAGTCAGCTCAGCCTCTTTGATGTCACATAAACATGTCATTTTGAAGTGACTCAGTTTCGCTGGCATTTCATCAGCCAGTGCACAACAAACAGCACCAATTACGCTCCTTTGCTGTTTATCATTTGCCTCCTTTAAAATGCCCATCCATTACCAGCAGAGTGGTTTGCAGTGTTTAGTCTCTGGTGGGAATGGTATTCCACAGCCCTCAGCCCGAGGCAGATTCTCTCTTCTGCTGCTTAACCCACTGGTTTAATTACTGTGTGGGTTCAAAAAAACACCCAAAACCTACCCTGAAATGTCCTGTATGCCAAACCTTTGTAATATTTAGCCTCTGAAAAAAGAGATGCTGTGGAGAGATGTGTTAGGAGTAGGATTTCTGTTTGAGGGGAAAGGGAAGGGCATGTCTCCTTGAGCATTCCTGCTATTTGTCTGGTTTCCTTTTCCCAAGAGGAAGGAAACGGCTCTCATGGCTGGGCCCAGGGGATTACCATCATGGCACAGGCACAGTGACCAAAGCATGTCCCACTGGCTCAGCCACATTGGGTCCCACTGCAGCCAGAAGAGTGCATGGAGAACCGGTCTGAATTCCCAATGAAGTGACAGAATCCCAGCACTTGTGCTCTAACACGCACTGCCAGCTAATGAAAGGAGGATGCGGTGCAATCCCTCGTGTGCTGGTGAATGCATCACTCGTAACGTACGTCAACCTCCACACGTACATGTGTGTGTGACGTAGGCATCAGATCCTGCACGGATGTCCTTTCAAAGAGTTCGGAGATGGGATGCTACAAATGTGGTGCTTGAAACACTAATGCTACCAGCTGCTGAACTCACCAAAAAGAATACAGTTCTTCTGTCTGTTTCCCTGCTACTAGTTAAAAAGTAATGAATCCTTTTATACTTTCTTTACATAATAGGCTCCAGCCAGAAAACTGGATGTTTCCTCGTCAATAAAATGAAAAAGAAATTCCCAATATTAAAGGAACAAAGATGAAATTGAGCAAGTCTGATGTTATTGTGGTTAACAGTCAATAAGGAAAACCAGAGTTTTGTTCTGCTGACTTAAAAAAGCATTAAGCTGTAAATATCTTACTCTGTTCTATTTTAGTGTTGGGGTTTCTTTCCTTTAAATTTAATTCATGACAAAATTCCCTCCCAAAGTTTTGGTGCTAGTTTTCTTCCCCTTCTTCTTTCCTCAAAACATCAAGCAGTTTACATACAAGGGCCTTGTCTTCCTAAAATCTACAAGGTTTAGTGGAAGCAGTAATTTTTCATGGCTAAAGTAATCCTGGGACTGCTGCATAGTTAAAATGGGATTTCACCACTCACGGAAACCCAGTCAAAGGATAGGAGCACAATGTCTGTGGTTTGTGCTTGTGTGGGCAGAGCAGGGAGTGAGGTGGCTGCAACTTTCCTGGGCAGCTTGAGGTTCAGCCACTGGTGACAGGACAAGTACCTCTGAGAGTGACTGAGATATCTGAGCCAACATTAAATATGGACACCCTTATTATCTGACTCATTATCAGAATTGTTTTTGATGAGGTTTTTGTACATGTCTGAAGACATTCTATGACAAATTTTTGTCTTGGGTAGGAAAGCCCAGCAACCCTTTCCTGACACACAGGAACCCAGCTCCCAAACATTTTACTTCTAGGGGGATAGGTCCAGGCACACAAGCTGGAGCCAGTTGCTGCAAATCCAGCATGGCAGGGGTAACATGTTGGAAGAATAACATACCTGAATAATTTTGAGCAGTTTATAGATGAGCGAAGTTGGACCCTCACATGAACTTGAGTTAGCAGGCAGATCACATTGGTCATAAATATAGCTGTGCTGTAAAGTGTGTGCACACAAATCCTCTCTATATATTTTAAGTGCACTGACAAAGACTTTGGTTGCAGTATTTAGAGGAGAAAACTGTTTTCTTTCCCCTGAGCCCAAACTGTTCCCAATGAATAATTTGTCCAGTTCTAATGTATAATTAACATCCGAAGGTGGAGGCTGCTGTCGCCTATAAACATTACCATATTTCCATATTCCTACTCCGCAAGTTATCAGTTTTAAAAAGGAAACTGCACATGGATGCACACAGGAGTGAAGCTGGCCCTGTGACCTGGCAGCAGCGAGTGCCACTGGTGGCAGTGTGGTCACCAGAGCCCCTCAGCCCTTGTCCCTTTACATTCCTCAGCCTGCCCTTTACCCCCAGCAACCCCCCTGACAGCCTTTGCGTGCCTTCCTTGAAGGCTTATTTAAAGGCTTATACCAAGTCGTAGGTGGCCGCAGTGGGACTGACACGAAAGCAGCTGCTGGTCCCTTCCTGCCTGTGAATGGGGGCTGAATGCTGCCTGCGGAAAACTTCTCAAGGATCCGTCCACAGAAACTATGGAAGGGTTTTGGATCATCTGCAGAAACTTGATTTATTTGGAGTTTGTTTGTCAGTTTAGGTCTCTTTAATCTACTTCACAGAACAGATCCTAGGAACTTTTTTCCTGGCTTTTTGGGCTTTTACCATCTGCTAGCACTAATCACTCGATGCCAAACGGCGCCTATCTTCAGGAACAAGCACATTGCAAAGGCCTCAGCCCTCTCTGGAGTGGGACCAGAGCTGGGGTGTGTGGTACTGCCCACTGACATGGCTGTATCAATGCCTGCACAGCTGGTAAACAGTGAGGAATCGGAATCGGCGCTCCTGGGAGCAGAGCCCTGTGCTCCACACGTCAGCCTGGTGCAACACTGTTCTGGGCCAGGGGAGTAAATTAATAGTACAGCACTGGTGGTTAAGCCATCTCAGCACAACCATCAGATGGGTTGTTATGAAGAAATTCACCTGGATCACCCCAGATGAATACAGGGTGAATACACCCCAGCTGCTATCAGAAAAGAGCCTTTTTGTTGCCTTTCATCTTCTGAGTTGGTTGAAGGAGGCAACTGCCAGCATCCTCCCCAATAAGTCTGCAGCCCCAAGCCTTCACACATCTTTGCACGTGTGTGGGATGGAGGGGCCCACCAGTGGCTCCAGCCTGCGTGTGCCCAGACTGCCTCGCCTCCGTGCTGGAGCTTTGCGGAGGCTCTCGCTCAGCACAGCCGTCGGCCAGGGCTGTGGGGTCTCTGTGCTGTGTTGCAATAACTCTCTTTGCAGTGTGCAGCGCATGGGAGCATATGGCTCTGTCTGGTTTGTTTGTTTGTTTTAGGGGTTTTTTTGTTTCTTTCTATTTTGGTTTACTGTCACAAATAATTTAATTATCCCATGACTTGCCATTTCAGTTATGCATTGTCTCTGTTCCTGTTTGACTTGGGGGCAGCTGTTGAGCTCTCCAGATTTAGGGCTCAAATCTGCTCATCATTATGTGTGAACACAACACAGCCCATCTTGTAAAACTGGCAACTCTGCACAAGGTAGGCATGTGTGAGAGCTGATGTGCTGGGATGCAGCTCACATCCTGCACGAGGAGCTGGGACCAGTCCTTGGCCCCCAGGAGTGCCGAGGGGACCCAGAGAAGCCTGAGCACACAGTGGGTGTTTGTTAGCAGCTGGCAAATGGTGACCTACCTGAAGCACTCATGGATTGCGAGGTAGGCTAAAAATCAGCTCAGAAATATTTGTTTTTGCTGTCAACAAAACTAGCCATGAATGTTTCTTAATTTGCATTTTTTTTTTGGTCCAGAGTCTCAAGTTTAGAGTCCCTCCTGTTCTCAAATTTTCTATTTTTAGCTCTGATACCTAGTAGTTTAAAACCTTTATGCTACCTGTATAACTGGAGATGTCGGTGAATGATAGATGGAGATCAAGGAATCCCCTGAATTCAGTAGGCTAGGGCTTGAAGATAAACACCTTTTAATAAAATGCCAAAAGATGGCTGTAATTAGCATTGTGTTGATGACTGACAAATTAGGTGTGGCAGCCCTTGCTCAGAAAATAGAATCAACTTGTGTGTTGGTCCATCACTTTTTATCAAACTATTTGTGTTCATCTTTATATCTGTGAATCCCAAAAAGTAACTGTAAACTCTCTGCTGGAGATGGATGGATGACTTGTGCCTACAAACATGTGCCCAGAGGACAACATTTGTTTGGCTTTTACCTACACTTTTCTCCCATGCAGTGGATGTAGGAGGCATGTCCTGTGGGAAGGTAGGGAAGCAAACAATTCAGCAGTATCTCACTGGAGCTCTGCAGACATTTACAAGACATACAGCTGTTTCTCTTTTTAATTTGGAGGAATACAGGCCTCACAAACAGGGTGGTTGGTTGTTCCTACAAATAAAAGCCCACAGCTTAAAGGCAAAATATTTTGAAGACAATGTACAATAAGAGCCTTTTTTTTTAGCCATGTAAAAGCTGTTTTATGAAATTAAGCTGGAAATATCATAAGTGGGAAATGACCACAGAATAAATAGAACCTTTTAAAAAGACAGCAAACATGTGTTATTTATTTTCCTAGTAAATGGAAGTGGCAGATCCAATCAGCAAGAAACATCAGATAGTTATGACCATTTTAATCACATAAAAAAAGTTCATAAGTTTTGTTTGTGGTACATTTAACATTTTCAGTTTAGTGAAGGGGAGGGGGGGAGGAAAGGGAATAACTCATGTTTACCAGTAAACAAGAGATAAGATGAGACTGATTCTTTTTATATTGCCAGAAAGAGGACAAGAGGTAGAACAGCGAAGTGGCTGTGCCATTACCTTTTGCACTCCATGTACTCATCTGGAAAGAATTATGACCCATTGCATCAGAAATATTTTAAAACTATCAAACAGTTCCAAAACATTCACTGTACCCCATGAAGAGAGACAGCCTTCATGCCTGCCATTTCAGGAGGCTTGTCATCATGCCAAGGAAACCTATTTTACGTAGGTCCATCTCTGCTTATATTTGCTTGAAGGCTTTAAAGTCACATTCAAAAATGTTAATGCTAGATGTTAATTTTAGAGATGGGACAAAGCAAGGGTTACAAAATAGCCAGCTGAGATTAAATCCCTGCATAATGACAAGATGCTGATATGCCATCAGTAGCTGCAAAGTAAAGTGGGAGGAGGGACAAGGAAATGTGGCATGTCTTGGCTCTGGGGTGTGTGTATATCAATGCTGACCAAAGCAAACATAGTGTTTGTCCATCTTTCCCTGTATTTTGTAAGTCATGCATCTCAAGTTGAAACCTGCCTCATGGATTTGTGCATTATAAAGAAAATAGTCATAAACAGATGTGTTGAGAGTTTGATCTTCCAAGTGTCCCTGTAGCTGAAGTGGGTCACTGTGTCAGCTTCATCTGACACAGTCCTCTTTCAGTGAAAGTTACAGAATATTCTGATTGGAAGGCACCCATGTGGATCATTGAGTCCAACTCTTAAATGAATGGCCCATACAGGGATTGAGCTGAATGTGTGGTCTGGAAGAGCTGTACAACTTCAACAGCTCAGTGAAAAAGGTTAATTTTCTTCTTTTGCAGATGTTCTATTACAGCAAGAGGGAAAGGCTTGTATTTGAGGGACACAGAAGGAAAATACACAAGCAATATAAATACAAGGGAGTATTAACTGTATGTGGAATGGACTGATTTATTAAAGGAGTCTGTGTGCTTTTGTGGGTACCACATGTGTTTTCTTTAGACACAGCAGTAGATATAAAGTAAGCTCATATCTATTGGATATCAGCTCTATTGACTTCTACACAGCAGTGGATCCAAAGAGGATAGAAGGCAAAAGCTCAGGGAAATTCATCTGGAAGAAGAAAAAGGAATTAGCAGTAGGATAGCAGAGAAGAAATAAACCCCCAGAAGGACTTAGGTGGAAACATGCTCAAAGTCGAGGAGTAGTGATGTTCCTTGAGCACCTTAGGTATTAGTGCAGGCAAGTGGCATAACCATTGCCTCCCTGCTCTCCTCTACCTCACTTGCTTTCCACTGAAGAACAAAAACTTGTTAGATCTAGTCTTAGAGTTCAGGGGTTAACTTACAATGCAGGGCTTGATGATACTTGGAGTATAATTGCCTGGGGTGCGCCAAGATCCCACTTTAGTGGGATTGGCCTTGGTGGGAAAACAGTCATGGCCTCCTCTGGCCCCTTGGCAGGTTCAGTTCTGGGTATGTCAGAGATTTGAGGGTTTCTTGTCTCCCCAGAGGTTATTCTTGCTCATTGGCAGAAAAAGCCTGATCAATTCTTCTGTTGTAGAAAGCCTTGTATTTCACCACATTTCATCTAAGAAATGTGACAGGTTTGTTGCTGTATTTGTATGGAGCAAATACAGGTAATAGCTAAGTGACCTCCAGAGCTGGATAGCTTGGTTTTGCAGCAGCAGGAGAAGAAGCCTGGGAAAGCACAAACAGCTGTGAGAAACCACCTCTGCACAGCATGGCACTGTGGGGCTCACTGTCAGACAGAAGTCTCTTCAGTGTCCTTCAAAGCACAAGGTCTGAGGGGGGCACTAGCAGATGGCCCCTTTCCCAAAGGCTGGATTTGGGGTTCGCCTTTCTTGGAGGCTCATGACTGACACTGCTTTGTCAGGGACCTAGAATCAACACCCAGGATGGGATGGAGAGAGGGTAAAGCGAAATTTTGGTATGTTAGAAAAAATACGTTTCCACTTTGTTGAAACCCTGAAATACCAAAAGCACAGCAAGAGCAGCCAGAGCATCAGTGCTCAGTACAGGGCTGCTGACTCTAGCAGGTCTCTGTCATGCACATGCTCTGCCTCTATATCTACACATACATAGTTATCTTAAAATAAACAATGCCACACAGCTGCTGAGTCAGACACTTGGCCCAGCCCGGGAGCCCACAGCTTGGCATCACCTCTGTTCCCTCAGAGAATTTCCAGCATAATTTAGCCTTGAGCTTGATTAAGACCTTTGTTTGCAGCAGCCAAATGAAGGCTTATAATAATAAAGAAGATAAAAGCAAGTCATAATGCTGTGTAAGAGAAAAGCAAAGCCCATGAATTGCGTGGCAGGAGGAACAGCCACTGTTGTGTAGTGGTGCAGCCTCACATGTGGCGCTGCGGTGGATCCTGGGCATGCTGCTGCTGCTGCTTCCAGTGCAACCAGCATACTACAACAAAGTCATGCAACAGATAATGTCCTTTTCCTCTGACCCCTGATGTTTTCTAGAAAAAAGGAGTATCCATGACACAACAAACATTAAATTAGTTCAAGTTGCACCATGGAAACACAGCACCACACCAGTGAGCAACCTCTCAGGTTCTGTTGTCTGCCAGCCATAGTGTGCCGCCCTAGATGGGGACTGAAGTCCATCTGGTGTGTGGAGACAGCCCCCAGAGGATGTTTTCTGTGCTGACTTCCAGGCACAAAAATGGCAAGCTCATCCCCTTAGAGAGATGAAAAACTGGCTGCTGCTGGCCCACGCACAGCCAATATTTGTGCATCAAAGCATGGGCAACACTGCTGGGCTCAGACACAGTGGTGGAAAGGTGCAAATGTGCACTCATGAACAGGGAAGAGCCCCTCACTGCAGTTTGGTGACTAGCACTGGACTTGACTATGCAGAGTAATGTCTGTTCTGCATTCAGGATTTTCTCTCTCTCTTTGCCCCAAACACACACGACTGGGTAATTAAAGTCACCAAAATCTTCTAATGCAGGAAGGTAGTCTGCATTTCATCAGGAGAAACAAACAAACAAAAAAAAAAAAGCCAGCACTGGCTGCTATGCAATGCTACAGACAATAGCTGGAAGAAGCCTAGCTCTTTTCTCTCTTGGAAACAGATCTCCCATGCTAAAATAGACTTTGGCTGTTGCATTCTTTCTTCAGGGTTAAAGAGACAATTTTTAGAGAAAAAAATATTAATCCAGGACACGATGCTAATTCATCTTTGCATCTTAGGGATCATTTATCCCTGCACACTGCTGCTCTGTGCCAGAAGCATCTTTGGGCTGTTGTGGCCGTGGGGTTGGTGGCAGGACAGGAGCTGTGCCACAGGCTGTCCTTTTGGGAGCAGAGTGGGATGCTTCACTGCCAGGCTGAGCCGGAACTGGGTATGGCATCCATGGCAGCAATGGTGCCTTGTAAAAGTAAGACCTAACCCTTGTATATGCCCTGGGTGGCAGAGTCCAGCACAAGACTGGTTACCGGCTGTGGGGAGCAGGAGGGCTAATGGCAACTCTCCACCATGTGGGAGTGATTAAAGAAAGAATTGTGCTAGATAGATCCCAGATGAGTTAACTTAATAAAGTTGTGGTCTAATTAAACCACATCCCTTGCATCTTATCTGTCTTCCTGCATGTCCAGAGCAGTGCCCAAAGACTGTTGCAACCAAGCATTCACCTTGTGCTACAGCCCAATAACCACTCCCTGCACCCAGTCTCTGGGCAGTGCTAATGGAATTGCAGGGGGATATAATCTGATTTCAGGTTCTCACTACCTGGAGTCATTGCACACTGTTCAAGTGCTTGAGGGTTATCCCTTCTTATAAAGAGGGAGGCAGATGCATGGAGCTCTTTCAAACATGGCTATTTCTATTAAGTTTATCCAATTAACCTTGAGCAGTACAGAAGTCTGAGACCCAGGAACAAAACTCATCATGTAAAAGGTACATGAAATCTTCAGTAATGAAGTAAAATGCCTGTGAGTTTAAAGGGTCTCCTGCTCACCCAGCACTTCAGGAGGTTTATTACTGCCCAGCCTCTCAGTGGCCAAGCAGGAGATGTCACCTGGAGGTGACAAATCTGTGTCTGGTGCCAGTTAAACAGAGGAGGCAGCATTAAGGGGAACTCGGCAGGGTGTTTTTGCAAGTGAAGCCTCACATCTGCACCTGTGGGCAACTGTTCAGTAAATGCAGAAGCTGCCAGTGTGGTTTGCTGTGAGTAGATGTGAATTTTATTGCAGTTCTGTAAAAGCCAGAACCAGAGGGTGTCTGGGATTGCTGAAGCAGCCCTGTGGGCTTTCCTCAGCCTCGCCAGAGTGGTAGAATGGGTCCAGGGCAGGACCTGACAGGGACCTGGGGTGGCCATGTCAGAAGCAGAATTCTTGGCTTGTCCATTGATTCCTCCGTCTGCTGGTACTAGGAAGGGCTGCCCACAAGCTGCTCCTCAGCATGGAGCTGACACTGGACAGCTTGGGAGACTGCCACTCTACTGCTGTCAAAAAGAAAGGAAAAGAAAAAACCTTTTGCCCTACTTTCATTTAGAGAAACTAACTAATAGTGACCTGTAAAATGCCATTGCTAACACATGTAGAAATAATCTTGTGGAAATTTATGACTGACTTATAAGAAGGCAAATAAAAGCTTCTCTTGAGTGGGAGTGTAGGGGGTGTCTGCAGCCAGGACCAGACAGGCTGGTTACTTCTCACTTGGCACGATAATCATGGCTGCATTTCTGACTCCTAGCTCACACACAGCCAGAAAGCTGATCCCCAAAATTGTGTGCCATTGAATGACTTGGAAGGAAAAAAACCACACAAGTGAGTCCTAATAGGAAGGTTTATATTCTGCATATCTGGTCTATGTCTTGCTGCAGAAATAAACAGCACTTAACTGAAATCTTTGTGGGCAGGAATGTAATGGATGAAGGAGAGATGCCTGTATCGTTTTGCTCAGTTGGTCATTACATGGAATTACAACTATTATCAATAAGCTTCAATGTCATTATTTCGTTATACTTGCCAAATGCAGGCATGCACTCAAACAAACATTCTCCATTAGAAACATTGCAGCCCATTAGCCAACTCAAGTGCCTGCAGCCCAGCAGCCTGCTGCTCACCTGAATCAGGGGATACACCGTGCTGCTCCCACAGCAGCACCAGGGCCCCCACATCCCCTTCCCCACACCCTGAGGGCTCTGGGCAGGCTTTAGCAGGATGTGGGCACCAGCAGCCACCTTGTTGTAACGTTTTGCTGAGTCTCAAAGTCCTTCTCCAAAGGAAAAGAAATTTTAGCACTTGTGTAGCCATATCAGCATCTGCAGTCTGTGCAGTAAATCTTGTTGTGAGTTTCAGGATATTTATTTTTAAAGAGAGAATTAATAATAATTGTTTCCTCCCTAATGAAGGTAAGTATCACAGGAAACTCAAGCTATTGTGTATTTCATGTGTATGGTCTCAAATTCTTCTGTATCTCTCTGCAGTTTATTCACTCAATTAATTTTATTTTATGATAAAGTAAATGGCCCACAGTGCTGATGGGCATTAGCTGTGGAGCTATCACATTATAATACAATCAGGTTAACTCCTCACACTATGAGTTAACACTCCCATCTGCCACACATGTCCAAAAAATTATTATCTTTCTGGAAAAGCACATCTCTAAGTGTGCTCGTAACCTGCAGCTGGTTACTGTCACAAGCTAAAGGAGTGTGCACCCCATGGGGGGCTGCAGTGCAGGACCTGTGTTGCCTCTGAGAAGCAGCAGAGCAGATCAGATGTGTTTAATGTGTTTGTTATTATTTATAGGAATTTTTTTTTAATTGTGCAGGTCTGTTTGTTAAACTTCTGTGGATTTTAAGCAGCAAGGAAAAGTCGAGTTTCAAAATATTGCAGACTTTGAAAAAGAAAATTTATATTTTCTGAAGTTGCACTGAAAAATTGTTACAAACATTTCTAGAAGGGTAATCTGCTGCATTTGAGAGAGGACAAAATAAGATAATTCTTTTCCCCTAAGTTCTGCGTAATACATTCACATTCAGTTGAAAACAGATTTTTGTTCAGGATGTCGGAGGTGCCTGCCTACAGCCAGGATGCATTTCCCAGCCTCTCTCCTGGTTTCTTCTTTACATCAGTGCCTCGGGGCACTGCATCTCAGCAAGGTGCAGTTGGATGTGTCTGCAGGGGCTTACCAGCATCCACTGGAAACTGGGGGGGCATGTTCCTACAATGTTGATGCTGTCCTCTTGCTGTGCTCCGTGGACTAAGGATGAGTCAAACCACAGCTGAGACCTGTCCCATCTTGCCCATCATTCCTTTAGGAAAGGCTATTATATTCTTCTTTGATGGCTTCAGTTTGAACTAAATGGGCTTTTGCTTAGAAAAAGTCTAAGTTCAAAGCCACGTGTAAGGTTCCGAGCCAAGCTTAATGGTTGTGTTTGAAATTTGCCCCAAGCAGGGGTTTGCTGTGGAAATGCTCCCCAGCCTTTGCTGTAGCAGCAGCCGGCTCTGCCAGGAGTGCCCTCTTCTTGACGGGGCTGCCGGGTGGCATAGGGACAAGCCCCCCCCAAACGGAGACACCCTACATTTGGTAAGGGCCAGATGGGCTTTGCCCTGCAGCTCCTTGCTGCCACCTCTGCCGGTGCAGTGCGGGGCACTCACAGCGTGCAGCCCGGGCAGGACTGTTGGGAGGCAGTGGTGCTTCAGGCAGCCCGATGGCTGGGGAGACACGGTTCAGTTTGGTGCTGCAAGTACTGAGCGCATCAAGCACTCCAGAGCGATTACACTGGGTTGAACACCACAAGTTCTTGCTAACTGATGAGATTTGGGGCTATTTGTTTTCTTGCCCCAAATGTATCTGAAGATTTTCCTTGCAGTCAGTACAATTGTAAACTTGGTTTTTAAACTTGACTCTATTGCCCCAGCTCTGAGAGGTAATTCTTGAGGGAATAACTCTTTACTGATAGTGATAAAAATGCTTTAGCCGATAATAACATACTCCCAGAGTCTGTGCCACTGATTTTCCCTCACAAAGGAAATCCTTGCAGCCTGGAACAGTTTGCTGTGTAGAGAATGCACAATCTGCTGATTAAAAAAGAATAATTAAAAATCTTCCCAAATTTTAAATATTAAATCAGCAGCAAAGTTTGTGTCTCTTTGGTTTGGCCTACTCAGAACCTGACTTGAAGCAGCCCCTCCTGGGTTGCAGGGAGCATGAGCCTGGGGCAGGCTTGTTCTGGCTGAGGCTGGTTTTAGCTCAAGCGAGAGATCTGCTTGAGGTGCAGTGCCAGAGCAGCATCCCACCTTCCCTCAGCATCCATGCCTGCAGCACTGGGACACCATGGCTGCCCTGGGGAGACACATGCTAGCAGGAACCTACGCAGGGGACTTCAGGCAGCAAAATGGCAGTTTTATGGCTTAAGTGCAAACAACTAAAAACGCTTTCTGAACAAGCACCCAATAAAATTGTATTATTACATCCTGTGAACAGCTCCAAAATCCTTAACTTGGGGATATCAGCAGCTTCTCAGTGAAACTAAGCTAATAAACAAGTAGATAATTAACAAAAACAAACATGAATCTTGGTACCAGTGACTTCATATTAAGAAAACTTCTGGTTTTAATATTTGGCATGTATGCATGAAATAATTTATTGCTGTTTCAAAGCAATTTCAACTGTTAAACATTCATTGGTTTGCTGAAGGAAATAGTAAAAAAAATTCTTTCATGTGAACATTAGTTCTTAATTTTAACATTTCCTTATTTTCTATAATGGGATTTGATGTGGCAATAAGCTTTAGAAACAGATCTAAGTGGAAAAATATTGTTAGCAGGTGAAGGTTTTCTTACCAGATCTCTGGACTGTCTGCAGAGCAGGATGTTTCATCAGAAAGCACGCTCTGAAGCACAGTGCTTGGGTGTTAGGGAGGATCACCGTCCTCCCATGCCTCCCTGAGGAGCAGCCTCAGGGTTAGCTAAATACATCCACAGAGGCACACACAGCACATCCCTGTGCTGCTACTGCTGCCCAGAGTTTGGGAAGTGTCAATTTATTGAAGGTGCATGTAAATAAGTGCATCAACTTATGACCCGTGTACAGAGAAGTGCTATTCAATTGTCACTGTGGGTCTGCCCTTGGCAGCCCAAGCCTGGCTGCAGGCGTCTGGTGAGCCCTGGTTCACTGTCAGAGCTGGAAAAAAAATCTCTGCTTTGCCCAGAGATGCTGCTAGTGGTAACTTTGTCAAAAAACTGAATTATACATAGAAATCAGGCATTTTTGCACACAGACAAATTCCGTGCCCTGTTATATCTGGTTTATGTTTGTGCATTGATTGAAGAAAGAAGACATTTTGCTTGACAGCGCTGTGCAGCTGAGAGATAATACACAGAAACATCTCCAAAATAATTCCAATCTATTTTTCCAGCAGTCCTGGATTGTGTCATGGAATGGTACACACCTTTAACTCTGAACAAAAATCCCACACGGGAAGGACCCATCATCTGCCCAGTGCCAACTGCCAGAGTGACCTTGTGCTGCCCCTGCTCAGCATGAGGGTTGCAGCCACTGTGACCTACCACGTGGCAGAGAGATGGCTGTAATGGTGTTAGAGGAGCTTTGGCTGAAAGAAAAGTCATTTGATTCTGAAATAATTTCTAACAGCTAATGCAATGAGAGCCACAATCAGGACAGGGTATGCTGCATTCTCAGTTTGCCTAGACAAGTCCCCTCCTTGCTCAGCACAAGCCTGTGGTTGTCATCCCTTTGCAGTCCAGGCACCCCACATGCAACATGCATGGCATGAGCTCCCTGCCTCACCTCACACACCTGAGCTCTGTGTGCCTGCATTAGAAAGGTTTGATTTAACAGAAGCATGGAAAAGTGATGAGATGGTTTTATTTTCCAACCTTATTTTGCTGTTAGTGCTCTGAGATATAGAGAGGTATGGAGAGGAAGAAAAGCTTTGGCATACTTTTGGATAGGAAATTTAGCAATTTCTTTGCAGTGGAATTAATCCCCTACATTTTTGCCAGTTTGGTTTTCACTATTATTAGACACAATTAAAAATTAGTAAAGCTGACGTAAGAATTAAAGTTTGTAATTAAATTTTCTCTCCCTCCCATGGTTAGCATGAATTTGATGTCAATTTACAAAGGAGACTCCTTTTTGCAGCAATTAGCCTTCAAAGAAGTATGCAGTAATGTAAAGCACTGGCTAAATTAAAAAGACTGGCAAACCATGGTTATTTAGAGTTAAGGGGCACTTTCTACTCGGTGTGGGGCCGCTGTCAGACTGCATCGCTCTCTGCCAGTGCCTGTGTGGACCCTGTGGCTGCCAGTGATGCCCTGCAGAGCATCTACCTCAGCACCTGAGTGAGCCTCTGCACATGGAAGGGAGCAGCAGGTGAGCCCTGTGCCTTCATCCAGCAGCCTTTGTGTTGAAGTTGGAGGTGCTCTTGCTCCACTTGCCGCCACTCTTCCCCCGCACCACAAAACCAGGGAGGTGGGAGCTGCCCGCCTGCGCGGCGGCTGCCCTACATAGAGCGACTTCCCAGGCTTGCATCTCATTTCAGTGCAAAAGTCAAACTGAATGACTCATGCCAAATCTTTTTATCTTGTCTCTGCGACTGTCAGCGTAGCAGAACTCCAATATGACTATACTTATTGGAGGGATTATTTTTAAGTACGAAGCATATATTTATATGTGCGTCGATACTTTATCATTTTCAGCTGAATTGATCTACTGGAGCAGAATAGTCCCTCTTTATAATAATCTCCAACATGTTAACTCATTCATCTGGGTAAGCCAAGAAGTTCAAGTGAGGCCTCCAATATGTAAATTATTCATGCATGAATCTTTTATTTCATCTAGCCTCATCCGCCCCAGACTGCCTTTTCTAGGAAAGCGCTCTGTTGAGAAGAAAGCAACAAATACTGTACGGTGATTTGACGGGGGAAAAAAATCATCTGCATATTCCAAATTATAAATTGTCTAGTCTCAGACTTTTTTCTCTACTGCCATCTATTGTGCAGCAAAAAATGCATAGTTCAGTGGTGTAAAATCATGAGTTCTGGTTTAAATGAGAAGGTTTGGTGGTGGCTGCTGGGTGCTTGCAATTGCTTTTGCTTTATGAGAGAAACTATTAAATTAATAAGGAGAAGTAAAACTGACCAGGAAGTAATAATTAGGAGGCCTTAGGAGCACCTAAGTATATAGATAGGATCTGGTGTTAGAAAGTACAAAATGGGCTGCCGGGCCTTTTCTTGTAAAAATTCCCTATAAAGGGAAAGCAGGCCCTGGCTCTCTGGACAGTTGGCACCTGGATGTCCCAGCATGGGGCCAGCCCATGCATGGCCTTAGGCAGGGTAGACACAGGCTCCTATCCCCCTGTTCAGGGCTTGTCCCCACCCTAGGCAGGCCAGGCAGGGGCCCCTTGTCTGTGTTTCTGCTCCCTCTATCCCCTGCACAGCTGCAGCCCCTCCAAAGGACAACTGCTGTTAGTACCTGTGCAAGAGCAGGAGCTGGCCAGAATGGAAATGGAGGTTTTCTCCTCTGCTCCTTCCCTCTTAGGGACTGCCTCCTCTCTCCAGAGTGTCACTGCTTTTCTGCAGAATGGGTTGTGCCACCTGTGCAGAGAGTTAAAAGACACTGTTGCTGTCTGTAGTGTCAGTAACTGGGCAAAAATGCCTTCAGAAAGGTATGTGCTATGGGCCATGTGTTTTTCCCTGTGGGATTGGTTCAGCTGTATTACAGGTGTTTTGTCTTTTGCACATACTGGTTTTACCCTAACCCTAATAACTGGATTACCCCCAATTAACCCAACATGATGGAAGAACTCATGGCCAAAGCCAACTTCAGAGAGCCTGGATTTTCAAAAGTATCATCTGGCTTCAAATCTCAGACTGTGTGAGTTTCCTCAGGATCTTACTCCCAGCCTTGGTGGCCAAAGACTGGGACCCATCATGGCAGAATGCAGCAGGCAGCCACACCCTTTCTCCCTGCTCTGCTGATGGGGTGTTGTGCATGTGGTCTCCAGTGCTGGAGGTTACTGGTGACCACTGGTTCTTAGGGGTGCCTTGTTCATGTAGGCAAAGACAGACCTATCAGTAAAGGAAGGATTAGTGCTACTGGAATCTCAGGGCAAGCCCCTCACTGGGGCATGGGGAATGCATGGCAGATGCACCAGCTGCTGCCTGTACCACTGCAGGGGCAAGGTCACATCTCGACTACTCATTTGAATACACCTGTATGGCATCAAAAACAGTAAATCCACAAAGTAAAGAGAACTCAGCAGCAAAATCAAGTGCAGTATCACAGTAGCATTGATGTACACTTAAAAAGATAAAATCCTAAAGATTGTGATCAGAATATTTTCAGGTGAAAAAAAGGTTAAAATAATGAAAATTAGGATCAAGTAATGGCAAGTACACAAAAATTAACAACCATCCTAAATACAACTTGCATGAAAGACAACTAAAAGCCAGGTACTGGTGGTGTACATATGACAGAGTATTAAATTGGGTTTGAACACGTGAGTGGTGTAATGTGCTGTGGCCCCAGGGCAGAAAGGAATACAGCCACTACAGCAAATACTGTTTCCTCCACCAAGGGCCGTGGCAGTACCTGTTTTACAAGTTCACAAATACTAAAAAGTCATCCATCTATATCTAAACCAAAATGACATTACATATTTTCTCAGATTTATTAGTAAACTACTAAGTAGTAACATTAAGCTTTTAGAAAAAGATTAACAACACTGGAGCAGTAACCTGTCATCTTAATTTAAGGGAAAATCGCTGAGAATGCTCACTCTTTGTGAGGGAACATGCAAAATCCTTTACCTAATGGATGTGGAAATGGTATTAGATCCCTCACATCAGGACATTAAGAGCATGTTATTGGTTCTTTATTTGCTTGTTTGGTTTTGTTTGGGGTTCGGTCGCTGCTGTGGCCGCTGCCCCGACCCCTCCGCCAGCGCGGCCGGAGCCCTTTCCCGCTGCCGCCGCCGCCCGTGCCCGCTCCGCTCCACCGGAGCCCGAGGGGCCGCCTGTCGCCCTGGGCAGCGGCTCCCGGGTGCCAGCGCTGAGAGGCACGGGGCCTCTGTCCCTTCGCTCAGGCTGGCAGCATTCTCCTGAGGCTTAGACCGTCGTGTTTGGACTTCAGGTTGATTTCCCTGTTATCAAAGGCTATTTTGGTGGTGCTGGGAGAATCCAAACCTTTTAAAGAAGTTAAAAGCAGAGACGGGAACAAATGCCTGTATTTGCTGACATATAACAAACATGATTTTTTCCTCTTAGTCTGGGAGGGGCAATATAAACACGTATTTTTGTCTTCATTTGCTTCTCTCAAGCATCATAAGTGGCAGCAGCAGCAGTTTAGGAGCAGACACTGATTTCTTCTCTGCGATTACCAGTGACAGGAGACGAGGGAATGTCCTGAAGTTGGATATGGGGTGGTTTAGATTCGATATTAGAAAAAGGTTCTTCACCCTCTGGAGTGGCTGGGCACTGGGACAGGCTCCCCAGGGCAGTGGTCCCAGCACCAAGGCTGACAGAGTTCAGGAAGTGTTTGGACAATGCTCTCAGGCACGGGGTGTGACTCTTGGGGATGGTGCTGTGCAGGGCCAGCAGCTGGATCCTTGAGGGTTGCTTCTAACTCAGATTATTCTGTGATTCTGTGAAAAGTGGTCCTGGTTCCTGCTGTCTGGAATAGAGCTGCCCAGCAGCACCCCACAAACCCACTTTTCATAGGAAGCTCATGGTTTGCCAAAGCAAATAGATCTCCATAACATGTGGGTTATCCTGCACCTGTGATGGCAAGCCTGCCAGGCCCTGCTCAGTGTTGGTAAATGCTGAAGATAGGCTAGTGGTGGACTTGTCCCTGCAGGAATTGTTCAACAAAGCCACCCCGGAGCCCCAAAATTGTAGTGCCTGACTGTGTGCTGCCCTGTATGGAGCTGTGGGGCAAAGGCCACCAGGCTCAGCTTCACCTGGTTGTAGCCAGCTGAAACGTGTGTTGGCTTGAAAAATGGTAAATTTGAACTGTAGCCCAAAATTAATTTGCATTTACATTGGAATCAAAATGCTGCTATGCTGTTGTTGGGACCTGGTGACACTGTTGCTTACTATGCCTTAGTGTAAATGAAATGGAATATACCAAACTATAGCAAACCAAATATTATAAAAGCTTTTGAGCTCATTTGAACACAGAGGCAGGCTAAACAGAATTTTCCATATCAAGGCTGGACAAAAATTCTTAATTGCTTCCCAGATAAGCAGTCATCAATATGTGCCAGTGAAACCACATGTGCTCAGACAGCACTTTTGGCACAAAACTCCAAGCCCACTTGTTACCTGCAATTATTGTCCTAAAATCTCTTAGAAAACCACGTAAGGGGAGAGAGCACACAAAAATCTTGCTAATGATTCAACAATAAAATATAATATAGGTACTGAATCAGTATTGCATTCTGGTCCAAAGCTCATTTGGGTCAAAGCATAATTCCAAAAGAATGGGATACAGATTGGATCAGCCCTTAATGAGGTGTCACAAAAGAAGTGTCAGTAAAATATACAGGCCAGCATATATTTTATGGGGAAGATAGTCTGAAGTCAACATTACAATTTACTAATTCAGTAGAACAGCTGGAAAAATAAATTTGTTTAGCTAGTATAGCACATCTATTTATTGAGCCTCCTTCTAAAGCTGTGCACATATCAACAGTAGGATTGGTCTCTAAAACACGGGGGAGGGGAGGAGGGGGATGATGGTGAATTCAAATTGATGCACTACTTATTCCACACTAGTAATTCAATTAATGATTTTATAGACCCTACGCTGTCTCACATTCTCAGTCGTTCTCAGGCAAATGAGATGGGGAATCACACAATTAGCTGGGGTTGGCAACACAGCGGGTTCAGCCTGAGCAAAGTGCTTCACAAAAGCCATCCCTCTGGCTTCCTGCTGGAGTGTGGGGCAACAGGGAGCTTGCTTTCGGCTTTTGGAGAGGAGCCTGGGCAGCTGCTTTCACACTCTAGCTATCAGAAACTTTGGTCTGTTATTCTCACCAACAGCAGTGGACTGGTCAGTACCAAAGCAAAACACTTTTATCTCATTACTCTTATCCATGACCTTTTTGGCAACAGAAAAACCCTAACTGAAGTTTTCCATATTTGATCTTTGCTAAGGGCTGATGACATAAGGAAATAGCTGTGTGCGATTTCTGAGTTATCACCAAACTTTTGGTCAAAGCTACAGCAAAGCCAGTGCTTGAAATTTGAGATGAATGTAAACTTAATTCAGGAAATTGTTTTGGTACCTGCCTAATTTTAAGCAGTGAAATTGTCCTCCTGAATTCACCTGAATTACTGAAGTGTTTGAAGATAAACATTTGACATCATGGCCTGAGACCCCCTGGTCCCTGCTACTCTCAGACCTGGATGAAGACGGGGTAAACAAAGTGAGGGTCTCCCATAAGTCATGGTTTAAGTATTTAATTTCACTCAGGTACTTCATAGCAGTATTTGTTGTTCTGCATCAGCAGACCTGCCATTGAGAAGTCATTTTTGTATGCACATGTGCCTGTCCGTTGCAGACACCAGTCTTTATGTCCCCTATCCTGCCTGGGTAGGTTGGCTGGGTGTGTGTGGATGCCCAACAAGCCCATGCCCTGGCACAGTCTGGGGTAACAGCCCTTCTGGCTAAGCAGCAAGCTTATTTGAGCATTGAGGCATTCCTCCTTCAATCTTTTTTTCCCCAGCATTCATCCTATTAGTCATTGTTTTGTTTGCAAATGAACTTCTCTCTGAAGACTTCAAACTGCACTTTTGCTAAGACATCTGACAACTGCCATCCTTGATCTCAAGGATGCTTTGTGCCCAGGTGACAGGAGACAGGAATGCCAGCTGGACACACTGCCAGCACTGCCTGTGTTGGGCCAGGGTTTCAGGGAGAGTGGCACCCTGTGCCTTGGTGCCTGCAGGGCATGGCCTCAGCACTTATGCCTGCTGCTAAGGCACACAGTTATTTTCTTCCTATGCAGCAAAACTACATTTTTTTCAGGAGGCCAGTGGAGGTCTCTATATTTTATTCACATAATCCAGACCTTCAGTGTCAGTGCCTGAAACGAATTACTGTTTATATTAGAAACTTAGTTTAATAAATTAAGTCTGGTCTATGACCTGTCAAAGTTCCTATAGTCTGCAATTCATATAGAACAGATGCCTTTTCCATGACTCTTAACTAGAAGTGGCCAGCTTGATTGCTTCCTTTTTGCCATTACTACATTCTGTAGGTTTAGTTATCTACTGCCTACAGAGAATTCAAAACAATTTAAGAGGGCATCTGGTATAAAGCACTCTCTGGGAAAAAAAAGTCTTTCCATATACAATAACTTTCTGTTTAGATCAGAGAATTATTCAATAATTGGCACTTGTTTGACTAGACCATTCAGAATCAGTTTGGTTTGGGTTTTCAATTGTAGGTAGAATTACAGACTTTTTTTCTTTCCAAACAAGCAGGTTTGTAAGTCCTAATTTCCAACATATTTGTGGCACTGCTGTGATTAAGACCTAACAACTAATTTTTGTACAAGTAACAAACACATATTTCAAAAGTGCCATAAATAATTCAGTAATTTTTTTCCCCCAGATTGTTTATAAATTATAAATTTTCATTTACTCTGTCCTAGTTTTATATAATACTGATAAAAATGAATAGCTAAAAGCAATGGTTTAATTGAAGAATAGAAAACAAGGGTAGGATGGTCAGAGCTGACCTCTCTGACTTGCGTTCCACTTTCTCAGTCACCATCATTTAAAAGGCTGGACCCACTAATATGTGCTGTTAGAAGTCCTCACTTCCAATATTTATGTTTTGTGAAGCACTCTTAATGCACAAACAGTTGTCACATGAAAAGTTAATAATGAAGCATATTTATGAGGATGAAAAGAGAGTGGGGATGATGCTCATTGCATCAGGAGTTGCACGTCCAGGCATTTCCAGGTAATATTTTTTCCATGTTGCACATTAAAATGATTCATTGCAGGACCTGAAGCCTGCTGGCACAGCAGACTGAGGCTGCAGGACTGGGACAAGTCCCCACAAGGACCACAGGGAACAGCTGCCTGATGAAATTTTCATCGTGCTCCCTGCTAACATGTTAAGCTTTTGGGATGGGCTATAGCCGTGTCGTGGTTGGAAGTGAGAAACATTTTTCCGTGTTCCTGTGTCTGTCACAGCCTGTGAGATGAAACAGCCACAGGACAGCCTGAGCCAGGGCCACTGCAGCTGTGGGTATGGTGCTATTTGGCAGAGATCATTTTGTAATGGCTTGGCAGGGGTGGCTGAGAGTGGGGCTGTGCAGAACCTCTGCACCCCTCACCCCACCATCTTTGAGCTTTACTCTGTTGCTGTCCAAAACATGCTTCTCCAGAAAGGCTTAGCTCCTTTACAATCTTGTTTCCCAGCACAGGGCTGTGGCCCATGCATTTCCCATCTATATCCAGAGGATATTTAATGAAAGTGGTTGTGGTTTGTGCTTTCTTTGGTGATTTTCACAGTTCATGCTAACTGTGTCATGCCACTGAACACAGGTTGTGCTCTTCTGGGAAGAAGTTCTTTGCTTTGGTGCTCTCCTTTGAGAGCAGAAAACCAGAGTAAGGCCAGAGGAAAAGAGAAAACTAAGCGGGATGGGCCATCATTCTTTATTTTTTTTGCAGCCTGCTCCCCACCTGTGGCAAAAGTCACTTGAGTTAGGAAGGCCAAGTTTGAAATAAAAGTTAGTGAACCTCTGCAAACGAGCAGCTTTCTCATATCCTGAGTTCTGAGAGGTCCCTACCTGCAGCAATGTGCTCTGCCTGTCCCAATTGGGAGTGAACACAGTCTGACCTGGCTTGCTGTTTCTTTGGAAATCCTCCTTGTTTTTTTACTGTGAAGGTTAGTATTTGTAAAAAAATGTGACAGTGGTGCAAATTGCCACAGAGGATGACATGAGGAGGAACATACTGACACCCCCCCACTGCAATAGCTGTGACAGGTAGTCAGCAACACCAACCTGCAAGACCCAAGGTTTCTATGATACAGGGATGCTGCTCCATCCCACTGTAGCTGTGTGAGTTTACACAGCCAAGAATCAGGCCTGGTAGCCTTAAAAAACCCAGCCAGTTACCCAGTGCAAGCAGAGAGAAGGGAATGCATCAAAAGTGGGTGACAGGAGAGCGGGGGCTGCCAGGCCTCTGCAGGGAGCTGTGCTTCATATCAAGCATATCAATCATGATAACCAGCCCCAGGGACAGCCCACCCTGCTTAGGGCCGGGGTACATGGGGTGTGTTGAAAGCAGTGCCTGCTCCCACAGCCCCAGCTGCCACAGTCACAGAGCTGGGCTGGAGTCACGGGCTCAAAAACTCTTTATGCTGCCTACTTTCATAATTGATCATGACAACATGGGTGATAGTGTTACTCATTAGGTATAAAAGTTTCCTCTGTGGAAAACCGAACTGCACAAGGACAGTTATATATACATCTCTGTGTTTATACTATGTATACATATAAATTATGTATACATGTGTAAGTAATATGTAGAAGCATAATTCTGTTTGTGTGGGAGAGAAACATCTCTTACTGTGTTTGTGTAGACCTACACTCTTACACAAATAGATTTTGTTGGAGTTTCAAACACAAAACTAATAGCAAGCAGAAATCAGGACTGAGAAACTAGAATCTAAAAGGCAGACCTGAGAGCACACTCTCTGTGCACAACTGCACTGCTGGTGCATGGTTTGCTTTCCTACAGGAGGATGAACAACACTGGAGATAGGGAGCACTGGGAAAGTCCCGTCACCTCACCAGTTTTAGTGCAGCACCTACTTTTTGTAAAATGGGTGCCTGCAGAACTTATCCCATTGTATTTGCTGGCAAAATTCCTGTTGGCTTGGGTGTTTTACATTGTACAGTCATCTCAGGTTTCATGTAAGAAGGGATTTCATATGAAACAGGGCTCCTAAGTGTGTGATTGTAGGGGTGGATGGTCTGCGCCATACATGTGTTTAGGCACAGGTTCAAGTGCCTTGCTGAACAGCGCTCAGACTTGCTAACTTGACTGAGGTGCTTCTGCATCAATGAAAGGCTTCTCAGTTTATATAACTTTTTTATTACTTGTCAGGCCAAAACAGGCAAGGATCTACTCAAAATGTTACTTCCAAAAGTACTTATTCTCTTCTCTCATGCTTCCTCTAAGATATTTTAACTTAAGTCCATTCAGAAACCCTCTGTAATTTCCAGATGTGTCTTTCCTGGCACTTTTAAATTCATTTATTAATCTCAAATTGTTGGGAGGTTGGTCATTGTTTTCCTTGGTGTGCGTATCCTTTTCCTGCTGTAGAAATGACATGACTCCAATATGCTGGCTATGCCCTTCTTCTTCAATTATTCCATTCTGAAACTTTCTTCATGTCTCTAACCCATTTTTTTTTTCATTGGCTTGTCTTTTTTTGACTTCTACCCTTTATTTTACTGTCTCTCCTTTCCACAATGCTCTAATTATCTTGACTTTCCACAGCCATTTTGCAAGCCACTAGCCAAGGCAATTTCAATGTATTTGAGCTTGCCAAAGTATTCTTGGATGGTCCCTGCAATGGAATTATACTGTACTGAACCTAAATTTGACCCGCTGCTGCTCTGATTATAGTCCTGCCTGGTCTGCATTGAAAAACCCCAGCACATTTAAAGAGACAGGTTTCCTTTTATCTTAAGAGGCAGCTGTCATTCTCCCATATTTCTTCTTTGTCGAATTAGTTTAGAGAAATTGTGCCTGTCAAAGCCACTCTTGATGGCGATCTTTGCGCTCCTTAAGCTGAAATGCCATTGTCCCATAAACCATCAAGGGCATATTGTGAGAGACTCCATTATACAGCACTATGACATGAAACATTTTTCAGCCAAATCCACATGAGCCTGGTTCATAGACCACTGGAATTAGAGGGACTCTTTCCACTGACTTCAGGGCTTTAGATTCTTCTCTATTTTTATTTGCCCTAAAAAGTGCAACCTTTTGGCTAATGCTCCATGGCATTGTCCTCCCAGACACAGCTTTACCTCTCATGCTTTTCACTACAAATAAAAAAGTTTCTGCACTGACCCTAGATGACCTCCCAGGGCTGTTTTTCACTCCATTGCAGGACTTCTGGTTTTTCAGCTGTTTCGCCCCAGCTGGAATCACACATACAGGGGATTTAGTGGCAGGAAGTCAGAGAATTTTACCATGATTCTAAGGGTTCAAATGTAGGAGGTCCCATACTTTGTGTCTATATCTATATGGATGCTGTGTGACCTGGGACTGCGCATCCCTTTTAATGAGCACATGGAAAACCAGCGCCTGCAAACGCCAGGATCTGATGGAGGCAGGATTCAGGGCCATTCTTGTGGAGACTTCTGGAGTGGGCAAGCAGTGGGATGGCTGGAAGCAAACATCTCTGAGATAACTTGTTAGGATGAAGAACCAGTGCTAGGAGGATATTTAAACACCACCAACAAACTAATCATAAATAGCTGAATTCGTTTAATATTACCTCAGAACATATCTGTCAGCCTTTAGGGATACTAATTCCTTCAAACTTATCTATCAATCCCTTTTTGATGCCTCTTTCCCCCTTTCTCTTGGAACATACTTTTATTTCTGAAGGTACCATACTGATACCTCTTTGTCTCCTTTCAAGACTCTCTAAGGATTAATTGTGAGTCTCACAGATATTTTTCTACAGGTTTAAATTCCGCAGGTCCACAAGCAATGTGTGATCTATCCAGTCTACCTGATGAGCTCTTGTGCAGTCTTGAAGCTGTCTTTCTCCCTTCGATTTCTCAGCTCTCTCTCTGCTGCAAGGACAGTGAGTAGTCACTGTACACTGTGTATGGCTGGTGTCTGTGCTCCATTTTCTTGCTTGTCCCCAGCTCCCTGATGATGTTCCAAGGGCTAAAGCTGTAAGGAAGCCCCTGGCCCCTCTCCAGTCCCATGGAGCTTGGAGGGGCAGACCCCTCAGCGCCTCTCAATTATTTCCCACCTGCTGTGAAGCTTCTTCAGGTATTGTCTTGGCAATCAATGACACCTCAATGTTTTGTGAAAGGATTCTTCATCCCTGTCCTTTGATGGTGTTGTTGAGTCCCTACTCATTCGCTTCAAGGTCTCCAGCATCGGCGGAGCGGTGGCGTCTTCAGATCACAGGTGGCTCAGGTCCTTGGGTCCTTTTCTTTATCCTTGGAAGCCTTGAAAGTTTTCTCCAGATGGGAGGTGAAGAGTCTGTTAATTTCACACTTCAAAATAATCTTTGCCCTCTATTTCTTGTTCTTAAATACGATTATGTTATCCAAGGAGATGTTTTAGGGACTCAGGCACAATGTGGGGCTTCTCTGGCTTTCTCATCCAGTGCTCCCACAATGCTTTCATTTCCATTGTCTTGAAGCATTTCTTGCCATTCACGAATGTTGACCGCAATGCCCTGCAGGCTGCTATCCCTCTGGCTCCATGCTTGGAGGCGGCCAGCCAGACAAGTTGGCAGTAAACATCTAAATCTTGGCAATGCTAAGGTAAATTACTTTCCCCTGTGCTGCAGAAGGTAGGAGGCACAGAGCACCTTGGCATGTTTCTGTCAACCTGCACTACCGAACTGTGGGACAGTGAGGAAGAAGGAGACAGCCCCTGCTCCTGCTGGTGGGGCACTGGTGCCCCAACACAGGAGCCAAGTGCTGGCACGAGCCCGGTAAAGCATGACACCCCCCTGCCAGCCGGTGTCTTCTCTTTCCATCCCAACCCTTTTCTCCAAAGAGGTAGAGAAAAACGTGTGGGATTTGCCTGCTGGCCTTGCAATTGGTCCTTCCTGCAGTCTGATGCCATCAGTGCAGCCCATTGCCTGAGCACAGCTCTGTGCCACTGCCCCAGTGCCACCCCCACCCCGTAATGATCCTCTGGCACTTCTGTCCTTGGGTGCAGTAAGGACCAGGATTTACTCAGAGAGACTGCTGATATGAAGAAAATGAAGCAAAGAAACATTTGTACATATGGTCACATTTCTAGTCAGATTTTCTCCTACAGCTTTGATTCAATTTCAGCCAATTAACTCATCTCATACTGCAGGTCTTGTGCACAGTGGCTGGGAAAAACATAAACTTACTGAGTTCCAGCACAATTTTATTGGTGCAAATGGGACTTCTGAGAGTGGAGCTTGAAATATTTTAAAATTAGAATTTTAACACAGAAGGATCCTAGAAGTGCTGTGGTGAGGAACCCATGTGTGAACAAGAGAGAAAGACAAAACCATGGGCTGAGTTTGGCTGGGGAATAATGAGCCTAGGAAAGTGCTGGGGTGACTGACATATTCAAACTACTTCCATGCCACCTGGGGAACATCTAAACACAGCTTTTGGCTGACACTTCTGTCATCTTCTCTTCCTACTAGAGAAGAAACTCCATGTGTATCTGATACCAAATATGGGCCTTCACTTCTGTGCTGTGAGGCCAGGCAGCTCATGGAGTGCCAGGCTGCTCCATGCAGCCCACAGACCCCTCAGACCCCACCCTCACTGAGCTGAGTTTATGGGAAGACTGAGGGGTCTCCTGCTTCTCCCTTCCACTCATCCCCAGGTCCACACCAGGAGCTCCAAGCACACAGCCCAGTACTGGTGGGGCACAGTGCATTTTGTTCAGCGAGGGGGCTTGGAGCAGACTTGGGAAGCAACAGGACGTTTTAATCTTTTCCTGCAAAGCTTTGCACAAGAATGGGTGTTATGTTTGGCTGCATAGAGGCGTCCTGTCTTAAAGAGCTGGTTTCCTTCTTGCCTGAGGGGGAAGGAATGATATCAACCAGATTTGTTGAATACTAGCAGTTTTATATGTCGTCGTTGGGATTGTAAACACTTTGGGTCATCAGCCTTCTCTTCTTCCGATGCCTTTGCCTGGGTCCTGCATGAGGAGCCCCTTCCCCTTGTTTCTTGATGTGGAAAGGACACTGATAAGAAATCACAGCACTATTTCTATTCTGCCCCAAAGTGCTCACAGCTGCAAGGGCTGCTCTGACCCCCTGAGCTGCTGCTGTGGTGTCCACAGCAACACTTCTGTCATTTTAGGCCTCCCCCTTCCCGATTTCTGTTTTCCTGCTTATGGCCAGGTGTATTTCCAGCATGTTTTGGGGCATGTATCTGCTGTGAGGGCTCTCCTGTGACCTCCTCAGTGGTGGCTGGTCCCTAACCCCAGGCTGCAGCAGCCAGGAAAGGGCACAAGTCCCTATACGGACACCCGTTTGTAGGAATGAACATGTCTTCACAATCACTTGGACAAAGAAAAACCATATGTGTTTTGGATTAGTTTTTCCCAGATGGTTTTCAGCTTGCATTTACCCTCAAGCTGAATGGGATTTGTTTATGCGCTACCCAGGTTTCCTGTTCCCATGGGCCCTGGCACTGTACCCCCTGCCCCTGGGACAGCAGGTCCGATCCCTGAGGGCTTTAGAAACTCTGCAGACTCAATCATCCCAAACCACACATCAGTCTGGAGACCCTGGGCCCTGTTATCCCACAGTGCTGGCAGTGCCCTCCTATCCCCAGTGTGGTGATGCACAGGTTGCTGCATCCAGCTGGTCCAGTGGAGTTTCATCTCCAGCTCTCCCTGCTCTTGCAGTCCCCCTCTGCTCTGCACCCGAGATACTCTATCTGTGGCCTGACTGCAGCTGCTCCAGCACCTGGGTTAGCCAGCACAGATCATCACAAATCTGCACATGGCAGAGCATGGTTTTGGGGCAAGGTGTGTGTCCTGCTCACATTTTGGCTGCTGGTGAGGCAGCAGCTGCCCATCCTCCTGCCCAGCTGTGGTCTTGAAGGATCTGAGCCAGCCATTCCTGGCTGTAGGAGCAGCCCACCTGCCATACAGGGCATTGCACAGGCCTAGTTATCAGCTTGCAAAATTATTATCCCAACATCAAAGGGAAGGAGACCATGGTGAGAAAGTGGACTTCCACAAAGGTGCTGGCTGCAGGACTGACCCACATTGCAGACTCTGCCTGCACCAGCAACCTCTCAGCAAACTGGGTCAGGTCCTGCCTTCAGATGTCAAAACTTTCTCACAAGTTGTTAACTGACTTTGTATTCTGACTTTAAAATGTTTATTTTTCCTCTTTCTTTGTAAGAGTCACTTTTGCAAAATTAAGTGACGAAGCAAAGAACTGTGGGATTTTGATTCAGTTTCTTTCATTTTACCAAATATGTGAAGGCTGTGGTGAGTTCACAATACACTAACTCATGCTACCTGGTGGCTTGGTGGCAGTGGCATGAACTGGGGAACAAGTGACCCTTGCTGAAGAGCCCATTTTGATCCAGGCTGTCTTTGTTTGGGAGAGGTTAAGTGCATTCCAGCACTGATAATCATGATGTGAGAGGCTCTCAGGAGGAAGCAGCCTGCATGGGAGGGAGGGGAGATGCCTTGCACAGGAGAGAACAGCCAGCCCTCCTTAAAACTGAGTGACAGAGAGATGATCATCTCTGCTTGGCAAGGAATTGCTCATACTTGTGTCTCTTGTTGTACTTAAGGAGAGCGTATTTCCTTCAGTCAGGGGGTCAAAATTGTGCTCTGGTTGCAGGGAGCTTGGGAGCAAAGCATCCCATGGATGCAAGAATCCCTCCTCAATTCCTGGTGTGCACTGAACCCATGCTCAGGCAGCACCTCTGCATCATTTATACTGTAGCTCCCTTAAGAGTAAATACATGCTTTCCTCTCAGCATTTTAAACAACTAGAAAGGCAGCACTACTCTACAAGCAGCGCTGAGGGCTGTGTGCCTTTGATTCCTGCTTCAGTGTCCAAGCCCCTGGTCTCAGTTTCAGTGAGGAAAGGCCACCCTTTGCAGCACAGTACTGTCAGAAGACCTGAAGCTCATAGTTTAAGAGAGCCTATTAACAGAAAACTCAGATGTTTAGTCTTCTCTTCCCTGAGGTTTTTTAAAAAAATGTTTTCCAAATATTGTTGCATGCCATAAGGTCTTTCCCCCACTGCCAGTCGCTTCTGCAGTGCTTGGATGGGAGTCATGAATTCACTGACAGGCTGTGCAGCAAACCGCCGCTTCTGGCTCCTGCCACCCATACACCGGCCCCTATTAGGAGGGATATGGCAAGTGGTTTATCTGCTGCCCGTATGGCAGCCCTTATGGGGCAGACGTGGGGGAAAGGGATGCCTGCCAGGGGGTTGGCCCCCTCTGGCTGGCATCGCTCTGCCCCCTGATGCCTCCTCCCATTCAGAAGCCTGCCTCTGCTGAGACTCCACTCCCCCAGCATCTCCCTGCTGCCATTCCTCATCTTTGACATAAAAATGGAGGCTGGGGGGCAAATCCCATCAAAATCATGATGCTGATCCCCTTTGGCTTTCCTCCTCTGCAGAGCATCACTGTGGACCTGCCATCAGCATGGTCCCTCAGTAACCCCATTCTCCTAGCTTGTTTTCCTTGGAAAGGCCGTGGCTCCTGCGGTTGCTGACAAAGTTTCTTTGTAAGCGTCCTGCAGGCTGTCAGTGCCTACTTGCCCGGCCGGCAAGGAGGGCTATCACTAATGTGTGTCATTCATCAAAGCAAAATTACATGTGTCCCAAAAAAAGGGACAGCGTGCAGACAAATTACAGCATGCAGCAAATTGCTTACTTGCAGAGGAAAAAAAAAATACAACACGCTGTTTTCCTCCCCTCCCAGAAGTAGGTGTTTAATTCAACATATTAACACTGAGAAATCTAATTATAGCTGCAGGACAAGGGAAACCCAATTGCAGCGCAGCACAGCTCTTGCCCCATCCGGTGGGTGTGGTGTGGCCATGCCATGCCACATCCCAGCAGGGTCAGCCCATGTCCTGTGCTGCACTGGCCAGGCAAGCCCCCCATGCTGTAGCAGGGGCCTGGCATGAGGAGCAGCCCCGAGGCCACCCTGCAGTGCTCCAAAGCACCCGGCGCCACAGGGGAGAGGAGATGGCTGTGCAGGGTTAGAGATCTAGATTATGTTCTTAAGAACCCTCTTGCACTGAGGGACACTTCCTTTCTCGCTGGATGCAGCTGTGCTGCTCTGGTGTGAGCTGGGACTGAAGCTGCTGAGAAGGGCTTGCTGTGTTGGTGAGCAGCTGGTGCAGAGGAAGAGGGGCTGGAGGGAGAAACCCCAGGCAGGTGTCAGCCACATGCTCTGGGAGCCAGCAGCCCTCCCAGAACCCCAGGGCGGGTCATGAGCCTCGTGCATCCCTGGTGTGTTATCTGGCACAGGTCCTCTGTCCCGAGGGAAGAGGAAAAGGCATGTGGCCCCAACCACCCCTGGGTCCTACCTGGCTGCCCTGCCAAGAGCACCTGGCAGGGGTCTGCTCACCTGGTTTTGTCTCAGATGGCAAAAGCCCCTCTTACATATTTGGCTGATTTTCATTAATCTCAGTCTTTTCATCTACTTGTTATGTTTATGTAGTTCACAAATCTTCACAGTTCACAAATCTGATCTTACATCTGAGTTACAGATTTCAGAAATTAGCCTTCCTCCAATATTTCTGTTTCAAGGTATCTCTATTTATTTATTTACACTCCTATCAAGTGCCTTTCAATAGGAGTTATTTCTACTTTTGGCAAGCTGAGGAGCCTATTGTTTTCCATGGAAACAGTTTTGCCAATGGGGCAGAACCAAAATGGGTTATTGTGGGTGAGAATGTAACACCCTTACTGGAGCTCAGCAGCACTGGGCTGTAAGGCACCTCAGAGGGCTGGGCTGCAGTGCACCCCTGTCACAGCCTGGGCATCCCAGATACCTGCCAGGAAGAGGGAGCTGATGGCAGATGCCTCTGCTCCATCAGGACCCAGGCAGGAGGGCTGCCCTCTGCACTGTTGGAGCTCTCCAGCAAAGCTGCAGCCTGGCAATTCAGTTTGGTTTGCCACAGCGACCTGTGTGCTCTCCATGAAACAGAGACGTTATTTTCTTATTTGTGGAGGATGGTGTGTGCATTATTACTGAGGTACCTCAGAAATAATGCTTCTGGCTCACTCCACGTTCAAGAGCTACTGTCTTTTATGAAGCATCATGCAAAAGGCAAGAGAAGCTTCTCCTGTTGGAGCTGCAGTAGACCTTGCAAAGGAAAATAAAACAAACCACAATTCTTTATCAGAATAAAGAAAAAGAAAACAAAGAGAGGGAAAAAGGTGAGGGCACATTGCACTAAGAATTAAAGGTAATTTTGGAGTGACCCCAAATAATTGCCCCTGTTTTTCCTGGTGGTGGCAGTGCTGCAGGCAGGAGGGGAATTAGGGAGTGAGAGCTGATGAGCAGTATCACACAGAGGCACTAATCCCCACATCCATGATGACAGATAGTGACTTCATACACTTCAAAGGGATACGTAGCATGAGAGGGTAGTTACTTGCTTGGTTTTTTAAGCATCCTTCTTGGGACCAGACTGTTTCTGTGTTTTAGCCATTTACCTTGACACAAATGCAGTAATGTCCCCATGAAATCTGCTGGGATGGACAGAGTGGAATATGGTACTGGAACGGCTGGATGGCCCAAAGTCAGGGTGCTGGCTGGAAGGAAGTGAGATGGTCATGAACTCATAATTACTGCTGTTGTTGCCGGAGGCACCTTGGTCAGGAGGTACTTAAGAGCTGGAAGACCCAGCTGAATTAATCAAGCTTTGGGTGAACCAGAAGCTTCAGCTGGGAGGTGGCTGTGCAAAGGAAAAAAGCAGTGATGGGGTGTGTTGGTCCAGGCGGCCCCAGCAGAAGCAGCACTGAGCAGCACCATTCAGTTTGATGTCAGGGTAGCAGATAACCATTCACCATCCCGGTGACATTGGTGGCTCTTACGGCTGCAAATGAGCCTGACCCCAGAGCAACCTCACAGTCCTTCCTCACCCTTGGCTGCTCTCACCATCAGACCACATTTGAGTCAAACGGCAGAGGGGAGTAAAAGCCACAACCTGCAATCACCGACCTGAAATAGCCTGGAGGCACAGGTTCCTGACCTCTCAGGCTCCCTGCGAGTGCCTCTCGCCTGCTGGAGCGTGGGTGGAAGCCAATGCCGACAGCCTTGTGGGCCACCTGCACCCCGGGTGCCCCGAGCCATCGTGTCATCAGTGAGGTGGTGGAGAGCAGTGCACTCAAAATGCCCTCTGTGACAGGGTTATTAGGGAACTGCTGGCCAAGCCTGTATGTCCCCAAAGACCAGGTCAGCATTTGGCTGCCCTGCGGTTACAAACCCAGCCCATGACCTTCCTGCCATCTGTTGTCTGGCTTTGCAGTAATGGAGGGGTTTCTATTCTTGCTGAGTTGAGTCCACTGGCTCTTACCCATCCTGTAAACAAAACCAACCCTCTGGAAGTCAGCAGACATCAAGGATGTAATTTAGTTTCTTAGCAGCCTTGCTGAGGCTATTTTGGTCTGCAGGCTGTGATGGTGACACGGCGCTCCCTACTGCCTTGGCCAGTGATTGGGGGCAAGGAACAGCCGTGGATGAGGGCCTGGCAGGACATGCTGATGGTCAGGGACCTTCAGCTGCAGGAAGGCTGCTGTGTTAGTTGTGCTTCATTGCAATCATCTCACTCCAATGATCTCCTTACCTTCTTTCTCTGTTGCCATAAGGTTATTGTACCAAGCACAAGCATATTGGTTTTTCATGTCCCTCTGAAAAGTGAAGGAGAGCCCAGTTCCCCCTCAGCCAGGTTTTCCCCACCAGCAGTGTCCTCTTGGTGGTTTACTCCAGCCCAAGCCCTAAACTTTTTTCTACACTGGCTGCACTTTGCCATGGTGTTGCTACATGGCATGCTCATAGTCTCAGTGATAATGCACCATAAATAACTATATATAAACACCCAAGAGAGTGCACTTAGTTTTAAGTTGTTAGCATTAGTTTGGTTTTGGTCTGCAGACCAATGTGTGACTGTCAGAGCAGTGGAGCAGAAAGATGTAATCAGGAATCAGGAATATATCCCTTTTGGGTACTCTTTAAGAGCAGCCAGGCATCTGTAAAGGGAATCTTTACTCTTCATAAAATATTAGAGGCAAAAATTAATATCTTGTCTGCATTTTTTATCTCAATTGCTCCCTCTCCTTTCACTGCCCATGAACTGTGCAGCTTATTCACCTGCAGCTGCCAGAATTTTGTCAGTTAAGGCACCCTTCAGGAAAGTGTTCATTGCCATAAATCCAATGAACTCTGGCAGAAGTCTCACACCACCAGCTGAAATGCCATCACCTGCATCCCAAGGCTGCCAAGGTGCTATTCATGGTCCCAGCGTGGCACACGACCCTCACCCTGGTGCCGAGACCCACACACCAGCACGCTCTAGCACCGATATCTGAGTGCCCTGAGGGGATTGTAGAGAGCCTGCACAAGCTCAAAAGGTGACAATTTGCTGTTCTATGTGCCTGTGCCCTGCTGCTAGTTCTGCCTTTGAACCCTTCTGCTTGCAGTGCAGCATTGCTGTGAACAGCAGGGTTTGTCCACAGAGCCCTTTCCCTCTTTCCTCCTTCAGCCCTGCATTTTCAGGGACAACTGGAATATCACAATGTGACATTTGAGGGCAGGAATGTGGCAAGTGGACCTCTACAGCAACTCCAGTCTTGCCAGCAGCCAGGGACACCAAAACCATGTATTAAAACTTTAGCCCCCTGAGACATTCGTTCATTAGGAGCTAAGCCCTTTTCCTCAGTGCTTCAACTGTACATGTGCAAACTCATTCAAAACCTAAATTCTTTCTCTGAATTAAATTGTCAGCCTCCCACTCAGGCAGATACATTAGCACTGACTGTGTAACATCAGCTCAGCTCTCTGTATAACATATGAATAAGCCTTTAAAATTGTATATTCTGCCCTGCAGCATTTATCTCATATTTTGATCCTGATTTTTCTCTGCTAAAACTCTTATTGGTCCCTTCAAGTGCATTGATGGTTTACACGCTTCTAATTTAGGGTTCATTTGGGATTTGCCAGTTCTGTGATCATTCTGTATTAGTTTATTCACTTACTAATATATTCTCAAGCCACAGGTTATGATGAATTTCTGAATCTGGTAAAGATAGTGACAAAAGATTTTCTTCACACTTCATAATATGAAGATGTAGCAGTTTATACTTCTGAAGGAGATATTGATCACCATTTTAATTCTCATTTTGAAAGAAAAAAATATTCTTTATATTTAGAAGCAAAGGGAGGCTTTCAGGGGTAATTTTGAGGGTAGGATATGATAAGACACTTCAGTTAATTAAAATTTTAAAAATTATAATGGCTAGAAAAATGTGTGTTGATACAATGCTCCAAAATTAGTGGAGATTTGGTGGCAGGGCCACAGAGCAGTAGGTTGAAACGTAGTGATTAATAATAATGCATTATACTTTCAGTAAATTGTATATTGCATTCATGACATTTCTCATGACCAGTTTGAGTTCCCAGCAAACTTTAAAGGCCAAGAAATAACATCTTGGAAGCTGGGAAAGGAAGAGAACACTCTTGGCCCCTGAGCCACGGCAGAGCCCTGGTCATGAGGCTGTGGTAGGCAGTGCTGCTATCTGGGAGTTGCTGGGAACTGCCAGTCTCCAGCTCTGGCAGATCTTGCTAGATTATAATAGATGGCAAACCTCCATCGACTTTGAGGGAGGAAAATATCCCATCTTTTCATGTGCAGTGTGAGTAATAATAAAAGAAACATATGGGGTTTCAGCTGATGTACAACCACACAAGGATAATCAATGATATTTTTCCCCATCCATGTCCTTGCCCCATGGATCAATTTGCTTATCCCAAGGCATCAAAACTCAGCGAAAAAAAGGCGCCATGCTTCTATTGTGTGCTTCCAACTGCAGCGCTACCTTTTTCTTTCCTCAGAAAGAAAACGCAGACCGCCCTGCAATTAGCAGCAAAACCATGAATACTTTCTTCGTTAACCACAAATGGTTCTTTTCACGACGAGCGGGCTCACATATGTTCTAAATATGTTCAGTTTCATTAGGCGGCGAAGCGCTGTGGATCTGCTATTTTATTCAGGAAGGCAAACAAGAGCTGCATATGTGCAACATAAGTTGAGGAGAATGGGAAAAACTCAAGGCACTTGCAGAGTGCCTGGGATGCTCGGACGTGATGATTTAATGTGGGATTGTGCCCAGCTTGTTTCCGTCAGTCTTGTCACTAGCAGAGATCAGCATGATCCAACCGGTGATGCTCTGACTGGTGATGATCCGACCGGTGATGCTCCTGCCCTTTGCCTGCTTGAAAGTCCTTCAAAAAAGTGGACCTGGGGGCTGCAGGTGGCCAGTGTGTGTGGATTTGTGTCTGCTGCCCAGCAGCAGTCCCCCAGGCTGAGGGGCCAACTGCTCCCCGAAAATCCTTTCTGAATGACAGTTAACAAAGGCGGCTGCGTGGGATGTGCCACTGAATTCCTACTGCCTGCAGGCTGTGAGGGGTGAATTCATCTCAAATCCAAGCCCCCACACTGGGGAACAGCTGGACCTCAGGGTGCCACAGCAGTCTGCAAGCCAAGAGAGATGGCTGGGTGCTCCCCCAGATTTTCACCTATTGGAGAAAAATCTCTCAAATTTTTCCATTTGTAGTCATTAGGGATTTTTTGCTTATTGCTTTGTTTCTCTAGTTATCTGGTCAAAATGTTCCAAGAATTGAAAATGCTTTTTTTTTAATAACTCAGAAGCACATTCACTTTTTTTAATTTTTTTTTTCCCAAGCCACTTTGGACATGGGAAGCAAAGCAGCAGGTTCTTCAGACCTTGGTGTCCCTTTTCTGTCTCTCCCTGGAAAGATTGACAGACCAGTTCTAATCCATGTAGCAAGTTTATATAGCGTAGCAAATTAAGATTTGCGTAAATCACATTTTTTATTTAAACACATACAGTGTTAAAAATATTCACACCCTTGAGTGTTTCCCATCACATGTACACTAATGAGGGGATTATGAAATATGTTTTCTGTGCTTTACACTTGGTCCCTCTGATCCACTCTCTCCCACCAGAAGGGACCCTGGGGAGAGTGGCCCTGCCTGCAGGCAGGGAAGTGCTGTGAGAAGTCATAAGAATGTGCACTGTGTCCTTGATCCCTCACAAGAGCTGGAGCTGCTGCGTTACTGACGCAGTGTCGTGGGACTTTGCTTTCATCAGGGGGAGAGTTGTCTCCTATGGAATTGCGACCTGTTGGAGGCACCTGGGGGGACTGCAGAAGGTAATGCTGACTGGATGTCAAGCCATGCCTGCAGCCTTGCAGTGCCCCCACTTAAATTACATGCACAGAGTGATATTCCTCAGAAATAAAGACGGCAATATATAAACAAAGAAAAATAGCTCTCAGAGGGCCCCAGGAAAGGAGCTGTAAGAAATTAATCTGTTACTATTTGCTGATGGTGTAGAGATATGTTTTAAATGCCTGATTTGTGGCAGAGAAGCAGTAGTAAAGCATCAAATCAAATAAACGAGTGAGAGGTGCTGTTGTAGGAACAACCAGCAATCAATAAGTATCCCAATGTCTGCCACAACTCTATTCATTTTTCTTTCCCCTACACCCAGGAATTCTATTAATAATGTCTTAGGCTGTGCATGGACTGCTCTGTAATCTTTGTGCAGTGCTGCTGATGGTACACCCTGTGCCAGCTGCCAGGAGCTCAGGAAGCATAGAGTTAAATAAGTTTGCCTTTTCCTCCATCTGAACAATTGGAATCAGCAGTTTGCATTATTTTAAAAATGAATGCTTGGAATCAGCAATTTTCTTTTTCCTTTTTTTTTTTTTTTTAAGATCTTGTTGTTTTTTTTTTTTATTTAAAGTGGAAAACTACATTAAGTGCAAGAAGGCACTCAACAAAGAAGCAGTCATAAAGCCTAAGTATTCTTAGAGTTATAAAATATGTCCGTGGTGGCAATTCTACTGCCAACAATGAAGTTTTAAGCATTAATATGCCTTCATTGCAGTTTTAATGCCTTAATATTGACTCTATAGCTCTTTTGGGTAATTTTGCTTTCTCTGGTACTTGAAAGGTGATGATGTCAGCGTTCTTCATACTGATTCATATGCAGGTTGATGAAGCTGAGTTATTTATTGAGTTCCATTATATTTTCTATAAACATTAGTTCTCAATAAACAGAGACATTTAGCCGAGGGTTTATTTATTAAATAGGTACTGTACAGATGGTTTTGCCACACATGATGTGCTGCAGAGGATATTACTCAGGAATAATCAGCTGTGTTATAGCTTGGCTAAATTAATAAGATGATAATGATGAAATTGATGCTTTTGAGCTAGGCTTGGTAAATGGTTTTTGCATAAACAAACTGATAAATTTGAGAAGCAATTACTTGCTTGTCAAAGATAAAAACACAACAGGGCCCATTTATAGTTAGGTCCTATTTATTTTTAAAGATTGTACCAGATTTTATGTTTAATACGCTGCAATTAAAAAATAATACTTAAATGAAGAATAATAAAAAACTAACTTTCTGAGCTCTCCTTCAAATTTGAAGATGCAGCATTGCTTGGTTAGACATCAAGTAAACTTTTTTCAAGGCTTTCACTACATCTAGAAAAAATATAATTGTTTTGTGAAAGATGCTGTCTGGAGTTGTGCAATGCAGACTGGCAGTGCGTTTGGTAGCAGTATTTGCTGTAAAATTAAGCTGGATTTCAGCTAGAGAAACACAGTCTCCAATTCCCTGTTTAATGTGGATTTCTCTGCAATGATCATGCAAGCAAACAGAACACACATGTACTCCCCACACATCCCACCTCCAGGTACTTGCCAATAAAATAATGAAATGGGTGTGGATAGAGGTATGTGTGTACCTACATATGCACAACAAAGAATTCATCACTTGACTTGTCTGCTAGGCAGTGTGTGTTAACATGATTTTGCACACCAGGCAGAGTAGTTTATTCCTGCTCATTTAGAAAAAACAAACGAACAGGTGATGTGCAGCCCTTCAGGTGGCCCCGCTTCTGACACTGCGTTCTGAGAGGCAGCAGCCTCCACAGTGACTGTGGTTGGTGGTTTCCTTCTGAGGCTTTGAAGGCACCTTATTGCACATGTTTTAGTTTTGAAATGTCCCTGAGAGAGAGATGCTGTCACACAGCTTTTTGTCACCTCCGCGGTGGCACAGACAGCTCTTATGTGCACTGGTAGGATAATGATGCTCCTAACAACTTCCTTCACCTTCCCATGGACTGAAGGAAAGATTCAAGCCTACAGTTGTTTCCTTCTTTGCATGAAAATTTCTGCGCACCCACATCTTCTGTGGGACTGTTCTAAGTGATTATACCTGAGAAGAGGAATCAGATGACCAAACACAACAAGCTGCACAAGAATGTCCTAACTTAGGAGTCTCCATCACGCACTTCCTGATACAAAAGGCTTTTACTTGTAGTCCTAAAAGGGCTTTTGCTTTCGTAATTTTCTTTGTAATGACCTAAAGCCAATAGCAATGTGTGGTAAGAATCCAGCCCTGCAGCAGCATGCACCAGCACAGGCAAAAGGTCCTGCTTGCCCAGGAGGACCTTCCACTTGGAAGTGGCATGGCACTATTGGAAGGTTTAGCAAAGGGAGTGAGTGAGGAACCCTTCCCCTTGCTATTTAAAATGTCACACCATGAGCAAAAATAGATTTCTAAAGACCCCTCTTTGCTGTAACCTCTTTTTTTTAGGAAATTTGGTCCTGAAGTAGTAGTGCAAGGTATTCTATGACTTGATGTTAGCAAATACTTTGTGTGTTTGTCTTGGACCTGTTAATAGAGGATTTAAGGTCTTATGCCAACCTGAAACTCTCAGCAGGGATGAGCAAGAGAATCATTCTCTCTGAATGTAGCCAACAATGGCTACATAAAGAAAAATTCATAGCATGTCATGACTTTAGTTATATCTGTAAATTAGTCCACAACTAGACACAGTTTTTGCTGTTAGTTCAGGTTGATTACCTGAATTATAGGTATTCATCTATGACACAAGATTCTTGGTTTAGCCTTAAAAATCTGAAATGAAGTTGTCTGTGATACTTGTGTCAAAGGTATGAAGCTCACGGGTGGGCTTTTCCCTGCCGTGTGGGTCTGGGTGCTGCCTGCCAGGGTGCTGGGAGCAGCACAGCTCCTGCTGCAAAACCCAAACCCAGCTGGCAGCACCACCTCGGCTCTGCCCAGCTCCCACCACCCCAGAGGGAGATGAGCTCCTGGAATACTGCAAGAGGTATGGGTTTACCCCGAGTGGGAGAAAAGGATAAGCTATCTCTTCCCCATAAATGTTCCTGTTTCTGGACCCAGAGCTGCCACACTGCCCTTTTACAGTCCCACCAGGGGCTTGTGAGAAATGCAGGAGTAGGTTTGCAGTCACAAAAATATTATTTATATCATTATAACTATATATAGGCTTGCATAAATATTTTTTAAATTTTCTTGTTACTCCACAGAGAGATTTGAAATTATGTGATTTTGTGAAAATAATTAAAAAAAAAAAAATATGGTGCAGATCAAACTGTTTCGCTGCGATGGGTTTGCAGGGGACAGGGACTTCCCTGCACCACTCCTCCAGGAAGGAATTTAGCCCAGACATCAGTGTGAACTGCCATCCCTGCTGCTGAACTGAACCGTTTTTAGCAAGGAGGTGTTGAGTAGGGAAGGATGAAGCCATTTCCATGCTGTGGTGCCACATTCACCCAGGCTCGGGGTCAGTGTGAAATGGAGCTGATGGAGCATGGGCTCACATAAAAGTAGGTCTTGGCAAAAGATTTGGGTGAGAACTTCCTTGGTAGAAAAGAGAGTATACTCTTTTGGGTATTGCCAAGGTTCTTGGGGAGGGAAAAAATTTAGAGAAGTCCATGTCACTTCAGTGATTTCGAAATAAAATTACTTTTTAAGTATTGCTGGAAATTTCATGCAAATAAAATAAGGAGGTTTTTTGTTTGTTTTGGGGGCTTTTTTTTTTTTTTTTTAAGTACCATGTTCAAAGAAAATATTTACTTCAAGTAAAATAGTGAAGATTTTCTGCAAGGGAAAATCTTCTCTTCCTATACAGCATTACAGTACCCAAATATATTACTAGTCAACGAAAACTGAGACAGAATTTTCCCAAAATACTGTTAAAGTTTTTTCCTGCTTTAGACAAGGTCAGTGCTCAACTTTGGTTTTGGTAGGAGAGTCAGCTCTGATCTGCTGCCGCCGAAAAAAAAAAACCAAAACGTACAGAGATGTCTGAATAGAGAGAATCGAGAGAAAGCCGCAGCTGCAGCTGCCCAGGGCGCCTGTGCTGAGGGCCGCTGGCCCCGGGGAAGTTGTGCGGAGCCTGCAGAGCCCTTGCCTGGCCGCTGCCTGTGGGGCCGGGGCGGCTGAGCGGCGCTGGGGGCGCGTCTGTCCCGCGCCCGCAGCCGCCGAGCGGCGAGCGCGGAGCTGCCGCGCCTGCCGCCGAGCCCTGCGCACGGCGGCGCGGCCGAGCGGAGTCTTTCATTATTAATCAGGTCACAGTAAAAAGATCCTACGGGTGCATTCGTGACACTAAATGAGCCGATCGCAAATAATGCGATTGTAATGAATTCCAAAGGAATAAATAATGGCTGAGCCATTAGCATAAAGTGCCAGTCGTAGCTCTGCGCTGCCCGCCTGCCCGCCTGGCACCGCTTCCAAACCCACCCAGCCGGCCCAGGCGTGGGGGTTCCTGCCACAGGCTGGCAGCGGGGTAGCGGGAGCTGTCCCACCCCCTGGCATGCTGAGGGGGTCAGGATTGTTTGGTGACTCCCACTGGGGCTTGCAGTGGCATCGGCCCCAGGACGGCCACCCCGGAGTCCCTTTGCAGACAAGAAATAAGATTATGTGGAAGCATGCAGAAAGATATTTTTGCACCTCTTGCTCTAATATATAATCAGTTTTTGTTTCATGTCTTGCACAAGCAAATTAATTAGAAATTTATCTGACCAGAAGTTCAGTGCAGTGTACATTGAAAGCCGAGGACATCCCTGTGCATTTGTTTGCTCTCCATCATGGAATAATTATCTGCCCATTTAGGAAATTCAGCATTTGTTTCTATTTTAATAGAAGCTCCTAAGCATAAAAAAAAATCAGACCACTTATTGATTGTAGCTTGCTTTAAAACGTCCAAGACAAAAACACCACTTGTAACCCCCCTTTTCCCACCCAGAGCACCGCCCCAAGGTGTTTCCAGGAGGAGACTGGGCAGGCAGCAGCTCCAGCCTGCAGTGGGACACACCGGCACAGTGCTGGCAGTGACAGCACAGACACCTGGGCAAGAAGAGAGCTCAGAGAGCAGGAAAATAAGACAGGATGAGGCTGGAGGGAGATGAGTGCAGGGAAGTAAAACAGGGGTGAAAGGGTTGTGGGAAAGAGCTGTTTCCCCCAAGCTGTGTGGCTGTGATGTGACAAAGTGACAAGGTAAACTCTGCACCAGTGCCTCTGGGGACTTTGGCCCAGGACAGACCCTTCCATCAGCCTCAGCCAGGCACCCTGGCATATTAAATAAGCAGAACAGGTAGTGGGGTGGTGGTGGGACCTGTTTTGTCAACGTCCTTTCCCTCCCAGCAGCCAAGCAGACAGGCGCGTCAGGTGCTTATGCCCCTCTTATGTCTGCTGTTAAAAAACCCAGCCAGGGAATGTCATTAGAAACAGCCACACCATCTGCCTCTTCCTCCCCTCCCCTTTAAATAAGGAAACACCTTGTCAAACACATCCCACTAAATATCCCTAACACCCTCCCGCGCGCTTCGCGCTCAGCGGTTCATGGGATCGTGCACCATCTGGACCCTCGCGCTCCAGCTCGCCGCCGAGGCCCCAGCTCGGACCCACAGCGTGCCCCACGGCCAGGGGCAGCTCTGCCCCACCCACGGCCAGGCGCCGCAGCAGGAGGTCATGGAATTAAGCAAAAGCGATGAGTTCATGGGGAGGGGGGAAAAGACCAGAAATTCTGTATCGTTAAACCCAGAAAATTAACCAAGGAGGACCTTAAACATAGACATTTATTAACATGTAAATGTACTGAGTCAGCAATTAGTTAATAGTCAGCATAATTGAATAGAATATAGCCATGAAGGTGCCATTTAATTCTTCTCATTTTGTTTAAGATAAATATTTACTACAATCGTGGGGTTTCCCTTGTCTTTGGCAAGGAACACCAGTATCAGAGTATCAAACTATGTCAAAGTTTCTCAAGAACTTTAAACAGGCAGGTTGTCACCTCCTGTCCTCAGGGTGCTGGTCCCTGCTGCTACGGATGAGCACGGCCGAGGAGCACTTCCCTCTCTCCTGTGCTTGGGCTGGCTCCTGTGGGACACAGTGACCAGCGCCTGTGGGCCCTGAGCCACACAAGGTGGGCGCTGCATGTGGTTTGGGGCTCGCACCGGCTCAGCTCCCTCCTGCCACAGCCCTGCAAAGCCAGGCAGTGTCTCGGCACACGTGGGCTCGCCTGGCCCCTGGCCCTGCTCACTGACCGTGCAGATGAGTCTTTGTTCTTGGTGATTACTGTGCAGACAACACACTCACCCGGCTGCACCGAGACACTGCGTACGCACAAAGCCATGTGCTGATAAGGGAAATAGTGTGGAGAAGAGCCTAAGGAGATAGAAGAACATTAATTTAAATTATCTTGAACATAAAAAACAAAGTGAGGATTTGGCAACCTTGCAGCAAAAACCTCAAAACCAGTTATTCCTTTTAAATAAAAACAAAAATGAGAAACAGTAACTATTAGAAATCCCACCTGGTGCTTTCTCTGTGTTAATGATGCTTCTTAAATTGCATGTGGGTAAATGGTAATTTTGTCTCACACCATTAAAAACTAATGGAACCCTTGATGATAAGAAATGCCATAGCTAGCTTGTTGGAAAACGTTTAATTAATAAAGTAATAAAATTATTGTAAACTAGTGCAGTTTCACAGAGGATTCAATGGGATATAAAACAGATAAAACATCCTTGAGAGTTGATACAAGAAATAAATGTTCCTCTATAAAAAACAGCACTATAAACTTAAACTGGTCTGCGTTATACCGAGTTAACACAGGCTGTGATGACAGTAAGGTGTTTGGTTGATCCTTTCTTGGAAAGTGGTAAGAAAACCTCCTGAATGCAGACAGGTGTTTTTGTGAGGAGCAGAAAGCCAGCACCCCTTCCCCTGCACTGGTGTGAGCCCGAAGGTGGCTGCTGATAGGATCTGCAGCCCTGTGAGCCCATGAGAGCAGTTCTGACAGTGGTATTGCTGTTACTGACCTGTTCGAGAGGCTCTGGGGTGAGGGACCCCACCTCCACTAGCCTGAGTGGCTCTGGGGTGAGGCGCCATCCCACCCTGCTGCTACAGCCACTTTATTGCATAATTTTTATGAAATGAGTGCTATCAGAGAGTGGAGAGGAGGGATCTGACCCTTTGTGGCCCCAGAGAATTACCGCTGGTTCTCTATGTAGCCTAATTTCAGCTCCACGCAGGTGGCCAGCTGGTGGCATGGCTGTGGCACCAAGCTTTTACTCATTTACATGTGCGTGACATCCCAGCTGCTCCACAGGAAAAAGGGGTTGGAGAGTGGCAAGTATGGGGAAAAACACGTTGGCAGAGAAGGTGGGTTACCGCTCCTCATCCTGCTGCTACCCCAGTTTGTGTTTCGCATTCTCCTGAAGACATTTTGTATCAAGCTTTGGGAATGCATTCTTGTAACTGGGAGACTCTCTACAGATGCTTTCTGCATTGCACGAGCTGGGCCAGGTACCCCTAGTATGTACACACCCTTGTACAGGAAGCCACTCGTTTCCATTACACTGACACCTCAAAAAGTTGCACATTTAGCTTCAGGATGGGTGTCATCTCCTAGGCGGCCAAACTTTCCTTTCTCCTGAGGCTCAAGCTGCAAATCTCCCAGACAAGCACCATTAGCTCTGTTTGTGAGCACTCAGCCTATGAGGATGGACACTGGAGGAAAGAACAGCCGGAAGAAAGGCACATACAGGCACGTCCTGGATTTTGGGGTGTCATGAGAGCCATTGGCAGCACTGGCACTTGTCAGCCCCCATGCAGAACCAGTACTACCAGGGCAGCAAAGCCAAGCAACACCAGCACTCTGAGATGTGCCACAGACAGATCTGGAAGATTTGGAACCAACATGGGCCAGTATTTTTCTAAACCTTCAATGAAATTTCTCTGTAAAGAGGTGAAGTGTTTCTTTAGTGGGCTGACATGCCTTCTTTCCGCCCACATCAGAATAGTTGATGCTCATACTGGGAAACTGCTGTGCTCCCAGTGTGGATGGTTTCTTTTACCAGAGCATTGTACAAACACCATCACAGCCATGGCCTCTGCCTCCCATATAACTCAAAGAAATTATATTGCAGTATGTATAACTGGTACGTTGCCACAGCACATAGGTTAATCTTGTGTTCCTTATGGCTTGGTTGTAATAAGGGGATGGTCAGACCTAGCTCATAGAAAAAAGTCTGGTCTACCCACCAAGCCACCACAGACACTGCTGTGCCACTCTTGCAACCACAGCTTCTGGTTAGTGTTTGAAGCAACATCTACTTTGCATTTGTGTGTCTCTGGTTTCCTTAGCAGTCTCCACCTTGATCATAAGTTAGAAGCCATCCTGCTTGATCTGTAGTTTTAAAATGAAGTGGGTGATTTTTTTAAAGCACACCAGCATAAAGAGCACAGCCGACAATAACAGTCGCCCACTGCTGCCCAACTTCCCAGGTGCCACACCACACCAAGGGCTCCTTACTCACTTTGGCCTCGACATATGGAGAGACTGGCAATATAAAATCTTTTCCCCGTCCAAGGCACCATCAGCCTCTGGGGAACCTACTGTGGTTTCCTCATGTAGGCAGATTTATTTTTGAGGTAGCCTCAACAACGTGGGCATGGGGAGAAGACTGCTGCTCTTTACTGAGGCAGAGTGAAAATGTTTATGGGGTTCCATAATTCAGCCCCACTGGCAATACCAGCAATGACTTTTCTATTTCTGTGGTGTGTGAAAAATTAAAACATGAGCGGGAGTGCATAGAAGATTGGCATGGCCAAAGCTGGGATATTTGTTCCCTGGCAAACTGTGTTTGCTCTTGATTTAGCCACAGTTTTCCCAGCTGATGTTTTGCGAGCCCCACAGAAGATTCAGCTTTCAAGGCTGTGAAAGTGAACGTGGGGCTGGAAGCCGCCCCTGCGCGCACTGGCAGGGAGTCAGGCCAAGCCTCCTTCTTTCAGAAGATTTTGCTTGTTCCAGGACTGCGTGGCTGTGGGGGCAGTTTGGGGACAGAGATTTAATCTTTTATTTTTCCCATATGTCATAAGTATGTCTAAGATGATGACAAAATAATAAGTTGGTGGCTGTTGGAAACTTTTTTTTTTTTTTAGCAGCTGTGTTTTTAGAATATTATAATTAACCATCCTTTTGCCTTAATCACTTAAAGACTTCTAAAATAACTGGGAGTTTACTGTACCTTTTCTCAACTTGAAGCTTTCCCATGGAGGGATTATAACTTTATTTTCAGGAAGGGAAGGCAGAAGAAGCAGGGCAGAGCTAGAAACACGGAGTTAAGTTTATCGGTCTGGATTACAGTTTACATTACTAAAATTACTGTAGTGATTTTAACTTACAGCCATTGTACTAGGAGCAGGAGAAGAGGTGACATTGTATTAAATCTGCACAGTGACAGAGTCACTTCGCCTGGGCTCATTTTTGTAGAAATTTTAATGAAGTAAGCAGGTATTTGTTGGAAAAAAGACTGGGCGAACTGTAAATAAAGGGAAAAGAACAATTAAAAGCTGACTGTTAATAAAGCATGTGGGTGACAGGGCTGTCTCCCCACACGGTTCCGGCGCTTGGCTCAGGTAAAAGCAAAGGGCTGTAGCTCAACAACACACTCCTGTCTGTCAGTGTTAGATTTTCGGGGTTTTTTTATAAATGACATGTTTTCTTTTGGCAGATGGGAACAAGCCTTGAAGAATAAATTTTTGGAGGCAAATTGGCTGCCTGGAAATATATGTATTTAGGAACCTGTTGGGTGCTGTGAGTGTCAGCACCACCCCAGCTGAGCTGGCCAGCACCTCTCTGCTGCTTGCCTGCTCCAGTCTCCTCACAGACCCCCCAATTCCCCAGCTGACCACTGCCAGATCTGAGCAAAAATGACAACTCCAATACAAGATTTGCTCTGGATATTGCTGATATTGCTTTGTGCCTGCCTTATAAAACTTCCCCGTTGGCTATTTCTCCAGCCAGGGGATTTTACCCAGATGAATGTGCTTGCCTCCCTCTCACCAGCTGCCAAAATCCAACTTATCTGTAAGTGGAAATAATGCTTGGCCTCGGGTCGATCAGAGCCGCAATGCTCTTTACGAGAGGAGGCGAAATAAAACCATTCCCCGTGTTAACAGCTGTGAAAGCCGACGTGCTGAGAGGTTAAGTGATTTGCCGGGTGTGAAGTAGGATGGTGCCTGGCTCTCGGGAGCCTTTTTTTGGGAGGGGGGTCAGGAGGATGGTGGAGGAGGGGACCACAGACCCCAGGCATCATCACAATTCCCATTCCCACAAGGGCACCTGGTGGGGGGAACCACCTGTAACATGCCTTCCCCTAGGCCAGGCATAAGCAAAGTTTTACCAGGAAAAAAAATATATTCTGCAAAAACCCTCCTAAAATTAGGTACTGAAAGCGGGTGTTGGGTTTTGTGAGCCAGCATCAGAAATAGGTGGCAGCTGGAAAGATTTTGAGACATCTCAGAAGTGCTTAAGCGTTGGGAGGTAAGCAAGGGAAGAGGTAGATTAAACCAGAACCCAGACGCCTTGAAGCCTAAATCGGTGCACATGCCTGGCAAGTCTTTTGTCTGTCTTGAGACATTTAGGCTACATTTAACCAATAGAAATGGGCACCTTTAATGAGCAATTCGGGATGTCCAAATCAGATCCCAAATATCTATATAGTTCTTCAATATAGATGGTGCAGCATATATTCATACAGCAGAATAATTAATTTCTAGAAATGTAATTTTTTTTTGCCACTTTATTCAGGGGATGTACTAGACACGAAGTGACTATATATGTACAGGTAAAGGTAATAGAAAAGGTACCATAAAAGGCACACTCAAAAATAGGCAGTGTTGTTCCTCAGTTTTGTAGGGTCGGTAAAACTGATAGCAGCTCCCTAGCAGTGGCTTCATCTCCACACTCACAGTGTGTGTTCTTAACACCTTCCTTCTCTGCAAAACTGAAGTATTTAACCCAAAACATACAAACAAATCTGTTATTCTTCTCCTTTATTAACCTTCTGAGTCCTCTGAAATAACAGACGAGGAGAAAGCTCTTCTCTTTTCCTTTGTCTAGGAGATGAGGTTTAAACTTTACATGCAAATAGACACATGCATACATGTAAACCTACCCGTGTAATTAGGCACATGCAGAGCACTCTTTTTTCCTCTCTATAAATATATATACACATATGTATATCCACAGATATGCAGGCATGTGTGCATATGTGTCTGTACAAAGAGAGAGAAAAAGACTTAGGAAATTAAAGACAAATGTTAGAGAATGATATTCCCAAGCCCTCAAATCCCTAATCATGAGTTTGATGCAATATTTGCCCTAATGGGAAATGATAACTGGCACTATTCCAAAGCAAACCTCGAAGAAAGGAGCAATAAAAAAGGAAAATGCTAGCTTGGCAGTTAAAGAAAGAGGAGCCGAAGCGAGAACTGCTGTCGGAGATAATAAAGAATTAACCACAAACCCCTTTTCTATTAAGCACAAAAAAGGATATTAAAATAACATGCCCCCTCCCTAAATGTTTTAAGGCTTGTGTCATGCTTCTCTGCGCAGCTTCCCGGGACGTTGTGCGGCGCAGGGCTGCAGCCGCCTCCCGCTCCCTTCCCGGGCGCGGCAGCCGCGCCGCTCCAGCGCACAGCGAGGCGCGCGGCGCTCCCGGCTCCCTGAGCCCGCACGGGGTGTTCCAAACCCGGCCCATGCCAGGCACACGGCACTCCCTGCGATGGGGCACTTCTGACGGGCTCCCGCTCCCTTCCCTCCCCTCGGGAAGCCTGCGGTACAATGCAGCTTGGCTGCTGTGTTTCCAGTAATGTCCATAAGCACAAAGACATCATTTAAGTATACACTGATTTTTAGTGCACTGTTTTCCAGTTAGAGCAGCAAGCAAGTGGTTTTACCTGCATGTTCTTACTACGATTTTTACATCTAGGGCATTTTCTCACTAAGAATTACATGCTGTAAATTACACAGAAAGTGCCACAGATCTGGGACAAAAAAAAAAAAAAAAAAAAAAAAGGGTGCAAAAAAATTGAATCGACAGCTGCTAGGAAAAAGGAAAAAAGAAAACAAAAGGGAGGCCCACGACTCTGGACCTAGGAGCCTCCTGGGGCATCCTGTAATGTTACCAACAAACAAAGATCCTGCTCGCCGTGTGTGCATGTGCCTTGGATGCCCTCATGGAGCTCTCCACAGGCAGGAATGCACTGGAGAGCCCCAAATCAACACCATTTCTGCCAAATGAAATGTCAAATGATGTTCAGGGTTTTAGTAACTGATGTTACCCATTTCATGATGACACAAACCATTTTAGTAGCAAAGTTGAAATTAATCATTCTTTGAAATTTCCACCTCAACTAAGCAGTAGATTTTATTTTTATTTTTAGCTTGCCAAAAAGGTAGTACTCAGGACACTACAGACCCAACAGGCTGGAAGTTACCCCTTTATATCAAGTCTAAAAGCCCTCAATAATTTTACATTTCAAAAAGACATTTATTACCTAACTTTGGTTCTTTAGCACATAAGAAGACATTAATGACACAGAATAAATAAATGTAGCAACTCCTTTAGTACTTTCTTATTACCTGATTCTTTAACAAGCAGTTTGACAAGACCTAGACTAGCAGCAGCTTTACCAACATTTTGTAGAGCCAGTGCTCACTAGGAATGCCCCAAACCCAAAAAGGCACAAGCCAAAAAGGTGAAGGTGCAGCAAGGAATCACAGAAAGTTTATTGCAAATGTCAAATGAAGTATATCTGCCAGTAAGGGCTTATTTTTAAAAACAGTGTGTGGATGGCACTGCTCTTAGCTGCTACAAGGGTAGAGCTTTAGAAATAAAAGAAAAAAATGCCCATGTATACAAGATACTTCTTAAACATAAATATCTTGCTCTTCTAGACTTTAAAAACTGTTTGTTAAGGGGGTATAATCCACAACTCAAGAAAACACTGATGTAACTATCTTTTAGAAATAAAAATCAAAAGTCCCACCTGAGCTATGCCCTTGCAGAAAAGCAGAGTTAAGTATCAGCTGCTTTTATGAGTGCTAAATGTAAAAATACTTTACCAGGATCCTACCAGCTATTTTGTCTGCCAATACCAGTCTAGGTTAATTTCTTAGCTGAGCTTAAAAAAACCCCAAAAGATCAATAAAGGTGTAGGTGGAGAGGTTTAAAAAATAACTACTGGAAATGATGAACCAAGATCTTCGGAACAACATGTCCCTGCCTGAGGTACAGGCAGGCTGGTTTTTAGATCATTCACCTACAACTGTGGTGTCATAAAGTGGAAAAATATCACCAAGAGTCATTTTTAGCAAAGAACACCAACAGCTCCTCTCACAGTCACATCCAGTGAAACTCCATTCCAGTTAGATTCATTGGAAAATTGTAAATTCTTATTTGATTTATCAATCACAATTTTATATTGTTAATTCATATGTTCATTAGACAAATCCATTCCTCTAAGGTAATCACTTAAGGTACTGTTGGCATGTGAACATGCACAAATGGATAATTCTTAATGACCTTCCAAGCTGACATATTTTTGGCATCAGTTTTCTGTATCCTAATTTCAAGCTGCCTCTCTGGTGTTATCATAGGGCTGACTTCACTACACAGTCAAGGAGGACGTGCAATTGAATGTTGTTAGTAAGACTGTTCCCATCAGATACCAGCAGAACAAGGAACAATTCAAATTATCTCTCTCCTTGGATGAAACTCCTGTGTTCCCAGCTGCAGAGGTCAGTAAGCAGGCTTCATTTCAAGCAGCCTTGAAGGAGAAAACATTCACATCAGACAATTTGACCAGTTTTGTGACTTTCAATATTTCCGCAGTACATAATTTTTACTCTGCAGATGCTTGGTGCAGATGCTTGGTGCAGAGAAAGGAAAGGGAGGTTGGAACTAGATGATCTTTAAGGTCCCTTCCAACCCAAACCATTCTATGATTCTGGGAAATTAAATTAAATATAGGTCATCCCAGGCTACTGTTCTGGCAGCTGCTCTGCGTATTGCCCTCCCACAAGGCCAGGCCACTATCACAGATTTTGTACTGCAGGTTAGCATGGTGCAGGCGAGCCCCAGATCAGCAGAGATAGGTCTTAGCCATCATCTCTTTCAGGGGTCTCATGCAGGAGCTCATGAAGAGACCTGTTGATGGACCCTTCACTGGCTGTGCTCACCAGGTTTGCAGAGTTACAGTGCAATCAGGTCAACTACCAGAAAATGCAAGAATGTTTTCCGTATTCTCAACCTGAGAGGTGGCATTTGCCCAGCTGAACGATCATTATTCACAGTGGTACCCAAACTCCAGAAGACTGCACCAATGCTCTCTCCATCCCCAGCCTCCCACTGTTAGTGCCGCTCATCCAGCGCCATGAGAAGGAGAAAAATATGGCATTGTCTTAAACACAGGGTTCTCAGGGTTGCCAGCATTTCCACAGTGCTCCCTAGAGCAGATCCAGACAAGGAAAGGAAAATTTCTGGCATTTCCCAGAGTCTACAAGAGGAGGAAGAAATACGCAGGGAAAAGGTGGTGTAGACACCACGCCGCCATCCACTGGGATTTGGCAGTTGGCTTCTGTGGGTTGGGAGGCAGGCTGGGAAGGGAATGAGGTGCATCAGGGGAGAAAAGCTCCAGGAAAGAGCCCTTCCCCAGCTGGTGGCCAAGGCAGGCGGCAGCCCCTCATGAAGGAGCCGCTGCAGTCTGGGGCTGTGGGTCGCAGTGGAAGCTGCGAGGGGTGTGCACAGCCTGTCCCTCCGCGCCTGTCCCGCTACAGTCAGTGCCCAACTGACACCCAAAAGTCAGAGAAAAGAGTTTGCATCCCTTCCTCAAAAGCACAGCTCGGGTTGCAAATCCAAATGTATGGGCAAAATGTAAATGCATTGTGACAAGCTGTACGGGGAATCAAAACAAGGAACAAGGAGCGTATGTTTCTTTTAGAGAAATGTCCTTTATCTTGCAGGCAGAACGAAGCGTGTGGCATTCAAATGTTAAGATTTTTACACACTTTCATGAAATACTAAAGAGAAACCAAAAAAAAAAAAAGAAAGAAAGAAAAAAAAAAAAGAAAGCAACAAGAAAATAACCCAAGTCCGTGTCACTTCTCAGCTAGTTTGGTTATTGCTGCTCCTGAGTACTGTAACATATGCACTTTCCCTTTTGAAAATGTATCAAAGTTGTTATTTTGGGGGTGGGATAAACTCTTACCCATGCATATCTTATGTTTTGAAGCCAAGAATGCTTAAGAACCTGCTCTGGATCCGCACATCAGATGCATAAGTGATTAGTGACAAGTGACACAGAAACAGAGAATGTGCTGTGTTACGATGAATAATAAACACGCGCAATTTATGCAGGCAGAGCGAGCGAGGAGATGGCATCCTGCACTTTTTCCATATAAATAATGTGAATCTCTCGGCAATGAAGCCAGGCCGACCAGGGAGTCTCTGCAGCCCGCCAGCCGCGCACGTCGGCGGGAGAGAGCGGGGACAGGCGAGGAGGGGTCACCCTCCTACAGGGCTGCTCCTGGCTTATGGGTCATCATGGAATGAACTGGTGGCCATTAATTGTCTTGCAACTAGAATCACCAAAGAAACAAAATTCACAGTGGGCAAATTTTTTCACTCTCTGGGAGAAAGGAGCTTTTAGAGAAAAGAAAAAAATTTACTGAAAAACACTCACATGGTTTTCTGTTTTCTGGGTTTGGAGAACATCACTACAGTGACAGGATTAGTGGTGCTTCTCTGGAAAAAAAAAATTGAATGAATAAATTAGATTTTTACATGAAATTTTTCCAGGAAAGACAAGTACATGCCCCTGGGAGGCTGTTGGAGCTGAAGATAGCTGGCAGCAGGGACTTCTGAAGGGCCACGGTGTACCTGGCAGGTACGTCACCATTCCTGCATTCTCCATTAGTAAAACCAGACACAACACCAAAAACTCCAAATGCCAAATCCAGCCAGCCATTCGTCCTTCAGCACATGTGATTTTCTTCTTGTGTGCCTCTGCCACACACAAATAGCAAAGCTGCAGGACAATAAACATACATCCTCACACAGTCCCACATCCCTCAGGCTCAGCTGGGGAGACAGTCCCAGGCTGAACACATGGGCTCCTGCAACATCTCCTCTTTGCCACTTTTTTTTCTCTGCCCCTTGCTGCCCTCCCACAAATGAGCCATCCTCCAGGGAAAAGAGAATGACACCTTTTTTTTTTAATTAAAAAAATATCCACCTGCAACTTAACTCTGCACATTTTTTCCTGACTGTCCTGGCCTGCCAACTCTGAGCAAGCTTTTCTCTGTCATTTTTGCACTCTCTCTACACTTCCAGAAATGTACGCACTTGGATAAAAGTAGAACTGAGAGGGGAAAATGCATATTCTGTTAAATAAAAATTAAAAAAGAGAAAAAGTCGAAAAAAGTGTCTAAAAGATGGATGTGTTAAGAAATCATAACCGTACTTTAACTCTGAGTTTGAGTTATATAAACTGTACTGTGGTAATTACCAAGCTCCTCCAGATTAATAAACAATTACCATAGTAACTACACCATCATATGAAACCTATGCTCATGAATTTTTAAAGCATAAATGGAAATACACGCCAGTTGAAAAAGTCTCCTATTTATTTTGTTCCTGGAAGACAAGGGAGAGAGATCCATTAAAGGATCTCATCAAGTTATTTCTTCCTCCGCTGGTTCCTGCAGCCACACTTCGGACAAGTGCCATATATTATGTACTAACTAGGAAAGTCCATTATGTGTGCAGGCCCAGGGCTGGCAGGCAGCAGGGCTGGCCTCACACCCCACTCCTCTGGCAGCTCCTGTGCTCTCAGACCTTGTTTTCCCAGAGGGTTTAGGTGACAAGGTGCACCTCTTTATCTGCCAAATTTTAAGGGGTTTGTCAGCATAGCAAGCTATTCCTAGTGGTGCACTGGGCTCTTTTTATTTTTTTATGGATTATGTGTGAGAAAAATTTCAAGTTGATGTTGCATGTCCACACACAGGAAAGACATATCCATCAAATATTTGATAAGCTGACTACCATGAGAAAATGCACACTTGCAAATCTAACTTTCCACAGCACGGTGTGCCTTGTTTCCAGCACATCCACCAGTATCCCACCAGGCTGACCCTGCCAGAGGGCATGTCACATCCTGTTTTCCACATCTGGAAAAATCCGGTGTGGTCTGCTCCTGTGCCAGTGCCCTGCACCCAGGACCATGGCAGGCACGTACATTCATCCACCAGGAAAGGGCTCTCTGCCACCCCTGTGCCTCTGCATGGAGGGGAAGGGCCAATGCTCCAGCAGAGCAGCACTACCCAGGGGCAGATCCCTGTTACCAACAGCACAGACCCCCAGACACCCAGCAGGAAGGGTAGGCCAGTCTGACCAGCCTTTTCCCCCAAAGCCAAGCAAAGAAGCCCCTCAGGACTGCCCTCCACTCCTCTGTCTCTGAGGCGCTCCTCATTTTGACAAAATGTGCCAAAATTTGCCAAAATGTGCCCTCAGTTGTAGAAGGCATCAGTGATTAAAAGCAGTTTATGAGATGCACTCAAGATCATTAGAAAAAAACAAGGGCTTTCTCCTGCCCCAATATCAACTCTTGTTTTACACATAGACAAAACTTTGGTTTGAAAGCTTGCAGCCATAATTTGGAGCTTTAACACAAGTGAGCCCGGCTTTATCTCACTGTGCAATTTGTTTATAACATGTAAAACAAAATCACAAAATGACAAATAACAAGACTATATGTCAACCTGTTGATCATTCTGACAGGAAAGCTGAAAAGCAGCCCTGAGTTAAAAAACAGTGTTCAGAATTTGTAGTAATAGTCTAAACCATGAGGTGATACCTCCATGCTTCAAGTTTGAGATGCTTACTTTTGATAATTTGGATGAGCTGAAACAATATCTCCCTTTTTGCAAGAAGGTATTTCTTCAGACACTCTGAGATTTAGGAAAGCCATTAAATCCTTGTGGATTGAAGGTAGAAAAATAAATTGTATGTATTTTAGACTTTGAATGATCTTCCTATAGCAATTTTCGGGGAAAAAAACTAAGAAGAATTCTGCAATTTTAATCTCCTCAGTAGCTTCCCATTACTAAACAAGCAGAACACCACAGTACAAATGTGGATGTTACATGTCATCTTGATCTGCTGCTTTTTTCTTTCATTAAAGCTTTAATGCAGCAATTATGGCTACGTTGCCCTATAAAAAAAGGAAAAGGCAGTTTACTTTAAAAAGTGAAATTGCATAGCCTACTATTTAATTATACACAAATGTAAATGGCCTATTTTTCCATAACTGGTTATTACAGCACTGTTTTACTTTCTGAGTTTTCACAATCTCTAAAACCTACAACGCTTCCTGCTATATAATTGTTTTGCTACATTATTGTTTTCATCTTATTTTTTCTTTTAATGCGAGTGCAGCGGGATAAATCTTGGTTTTAAGCCAGCCAGTACTTCATCTACTTAAGCTTTTATAGATGAAGATTGCTGTAATTATCAGAATACCCGCTTATTTCTGAAGTATTATCTTGGCAACCTGCTGGCATTTACAACCAATTAACAAGCTTTGCCCATTAGTTGCATAAGGGGTATCACAGAGTAAAGCCATTGTGTGCTAATTTTCTATTTTAGATAATCAGTTTGGCCATCCAAAATGGAAAAGGGAAGAAAAGAAAGGTTTGACACCCAGTGGCAGACATGTAAAAATGACTACATGCCTCCCTGAGACAAAGGTATCCAGCGACTGCATGATTGCTTCACTGTCGTCACCACTGGGTTTTAAGTATTTATTCCCTTTGTCTCTTTTGGAAGAGAAAATAGGAAGTAGAGCTTCAGCAAAGTAATCATGTCCTCTTTTTATTTTTTAAACAGACTGGCTTCTCCCTCTGTCCTCGTGGGCTTGTAATTTCACCAAATTGTATAAGTGTTAAACACGATAAAAAAAAAAAAAAAAAAAAAAAAAAAAAAAAAAAAAAAAACCAAACAGAAGAGGGTAACTAATAGAGAAGGAAGCCTGTTTGCCAGTGCAAATCTCAGTCTTCCTCCCCTAATCGCGGGGCCGAGCAGAGCCCTCACGCCAAAGGCAGCCCCTCGCTCGCGTCTGCACGGCGCTTGGTTAAAGCCATGTGCAGGCTGCGGGTTTAACCAGGCGCTGTTATGAGCAAATGGGCTCCCGGCCGACGTTCGGCCCGGCTGCTGAGCGGCTGCCAGCCCCGGCTGCCTCCTCCCCGCCCTGGGGGATTTTTTTAACCATTAACCTTTGGTCGAGGCGCCGTTTGTTTTCCCTGCTCCTGGTGCAGAGCAGGGAAGATGCATCGCCGTGTAGGTGCGCTGGGCAGGAGAATGCCCCTGCTTGTGACTGTAGTGCTGCATCCTCCCAGCGCTCCCTCAAGGGCTCATCCCCACCAGACCCACCTCCAGAGCTGCCCCATGAACACCCCAACCCTGCCTTGCTGCCCCATCCGCACAGCCTTTGACTGGGTCCTGTCCTGAGGACATGCACCCCAAATCTGGCACAGAGGGAAGCAGACACAGTTTGCAGCACTGCTTTGCCCCTGCCCCTCCCGTGTCCCCACTGACACCAGTCCCTGTCTCCACCTTCCCCATCCCTGCTGCCCAACCAACACCAGGCACGAGGCTCAGTCTTCCCTGATCTCCCGCCGACTGCGGGCCACGAGCTTGACCCTTCTAACCTCTGCATCTCATTTTGGCAGGCAGGACCAAAACCTCCCTGCTGAGGCTTGCCCCACACCACATGGCAAGGAGAGAAATGGGTCTCTGATCCTACCCAAAAAGTCCCAAGGTAAATAACAATGATTAAATGATTATGCTGGAGGCAACAGGGCTTACCCATTTAATTGTATATAAAATTAGACATTAGACCTGGTATAGATGCCTGCATTTTGTAATAAGGAGAGAAACTAATCAGTTTAAAGATGAGTGCAGTCCTTAAAGCATGGTTAGATCCCATTTACTCCATTGAACAGAACGGGTGGATGGCTCATGTTGTAAAACGGTTTTATAAAATGTAGTGAACTGTACAATGACGTGTTTTATTTGCCTCCTGTGGTTTAGATTCATATTTTGCTTTAGCATAAGTTAAACAAAATTAAGACTATGATTATGCTAAGAGAATGCAGCCAGTAAAGACAGAAAATGTTGAACTCCTCAAAGTCATAAAGAATTGTCAACTGTGCAATTAGTAAAGGCTGAACATATACACTGAAGTCTATTAAGTCATTAATGAATAAGAGAAATGTAGTGCTTGGAAATTTAATGTGTCTTAATTTAATTTGTCTTAATTATTTTAAATTAATTGCTATTGGCTACAATCATTAGAAAATTCAAGTAAGGTACAGAATAAACCTTCCTGTAAAGTGAATCTAGTTATATAGCCAAACTATTTCAAAAATTATTTAGGCTACTGAAAAGAAGTAAGAAGGGTCAATGAGCAGAGTGCTGGGGACACCTTGGAGCTCCTTGCAGCCTGTTTCTTCTGCTGCTGCCCCAGCTTGAGCACCTTGAAGCCACTCCACTCCTGTCAGGGAGCACAGATCAGCCACCTCCAGCATCACAAGAGCTCACACACATCTCCTTTTTGGGCACATCTGGGAAATTTTCTCCTTCAGGTTTCCATGTTTCCAACATGAAAAAAAGAGGAACTTGTATTTTAGGGGAATTGCTTTCAAAGTCTCAGGTGAAAAAGCAGTTATTTGCCCAATTCTAATTAAGTCATTCCCAGCCAAGACTAGTGTGCCCCAATAGCCTTACCCAAGATGATGACAGAGGCAACTGGAAAATAAGTGAGCAGAGAAGTTCTCCCTGGGGAAATGAAACAGTACCCAAATTACCACAATATGTTCTACATCTGCAAGGAAGGAGACATGTTCCTCCAGGACTCTAATCTTCATCACTAATATTATTATTAAATATTTACGTACCACCCTAAGTTTGTGTGACACTTTACAGAGATAAAAGATGCTCTCTTTGCACTGAAGATCTTAAAGCCTACGTCAGACAGAGAAAGTAAAATTAGCAGAAAAAAGACATGATGAAGATTAAGAAGAGAATCTAATGCTGGTGACCCAAAAGCATTTTTAGATTGTAACAGTGTGTGGCACTAGGGCTGACAAAAGCTCATGGCTCTGGGGCCCTTTTTGCTTTAGGTAGCCATCCAACCATCTTTCAGACTCATGGTAGCCACGTGGACCTATTTCCCTACAGCTTTGACCCAAAGAAAGAAAATAATGCCATCCTGTAACCACCAGAAAAATATTTTTTTTCATCTGATTTGTTGAAGGAAACGAGAAGTCAGGCTGCAAGAGTTCAGCAGTTCTGGGCTGCACAAGTGGGAGAAAAGCCTGTGCACTACAGCACTGAGCTGAAAATAGAAGAGTTGCTTGGTCCTTCAGCTTGAGTCTCCCATTCTGATTAATTCCCTCACATCATTTTCATTTTTGCCAGTGTAACTAGAGAGTCATGATGAATCAGCCTTCCCTGTCAGATGCCGTGGGCTGGGGCTGCTCTAGCCTTCCGTTGGGGCTGAAGAGACAGCAGCAGGAAATCAAAGCAGCAAAGGTGGACAAGTGGAGATACCCAGCCCAAATCTACCCGCCCAGGGCATGGGGTGGGCACCTACCTGGCAAAGTACAGTGAATACGCCTCAGCAGGAATGATGCTAAATGCACCTCTCAAGGAGGACAACATCCCTTCTAAAAGGTCTATAAAATATTTGAACATGTTTTAATGTAGACATTCCTACTGTGGGTAGCCAAGCCAAGCCCAACATTAAGTTGCAGTAGGACAATGCCCCTCTCCTGTCTCCAGACATGGAGGAGACCTGGCAGCCCCAGCAGGAGCAAGCCCACCCCACAGCTCTCTCTCTCTGCAGTGCTGCACCCAAAACTCCCTGGGATGGGGAGACTTTGGAAGTAACAGCAGCAAGGACAAGACCACCAGGCTTGAGAACAAGTGGCAGTCAAAGAGAAGAGGTGCAGGAGCCTCCCCCAGAGGGATCCAGCTCAGGTGGCAAAAGCCCCTCCTGGATCCTCACTGACCACTTATTTTCATTCATGAATTTGGTGATCAAGAAAAAGACTTTTTCTGACTTTTAATTTTTAAAAACTAATCTTAGCATAATCAATGGCAATGTGAGCTTTCCCCAGGTTTCCTGGAAAATGCACATTTGTTGATGGACCCGAGGCACCATGCAGAGAGAAGCAGCAGCACACATCACATCCCCCGAGACAACAACAGGCAGGACGTGCAGGGCAGAGGAGGTGCAGCCTGAGGCTTCCAGCAGCACCGAGGTGCAGGCACACACATGCACACAGACACGAACACACACATATATATATATGCACATATACACTCACACAAACACATATAAATGCTACCTGCAATTCAGTTAGATTAATTTGCTTTGACTATTCCATTATTTTCCTGGTAGAGTACTTAAAGAATCAGGTTAAGCCTTTGCATTAGATACACAAACAATGCTCCTTTACCTCTGCATGGGTGTTGTGAGACTTTAATTAATGTTTGTAAAGTGCTTTCAGATCCCCAGAAGAAAGGCACTATACAAGTGCGTAGTCTGATTATTTCACAGCATACAAAAGTAGAGGTGAAAAGAAGTAGTCTCCTCCTTATACATAAAACTACTGATCTCAACTCCTGCATTAAAAAAACCCCAAGATGTTAAGGAAGAAAAGAATTCTGACCATGAACCTACTTCAGGCTTTCCCTTTGCCTTTTTCATCTGATTTCTGGTTGAGTGAAATAATAAGCTATTGTATTGCTGTAAACTCTTTGTAAGTAGATTTGACTAAGACAACAGAGTTCAGTGCCAGCAGCTACTCTGATCATTCTTTTAAATGGAAATTTACCGTCTGCTGCATCACATGGAAAAAATATAGAACTATTTTTCACAGCTTGTTCACTGAACAGATTATTGGAGGGAAGAAAAAATAAAAAGGCTTCATTTTCTACAGATCCCAAATCTTAGCGTAGAAAGTCTTGGCAATTTCCTTTTGAGAGGAGACAGATTTCACTTTCACATTGATTTAACAATGAGAAGTGCATCCAAAATGAGGGCCTGATTCTGAGCATTTAGTTAGCCATAGCTAACTCCATAGCTTATCTATGGGAGCAAAACTGCTCACATAATAAGCCTTTGTAGGATCTGGTCCTAATATAGAACCAGTTCTCAATGTCATAGAATCTTTTTTAACAGCATCTTGTGTTACATTTAATTTATTTCACATGGCCTCATAAAATAAGATAAAAGCTTGTAAGTCTAAAAGTCATATTAAAAGGATGGAAAAAACCTCCCTACTATGTATTTGTGTTTATTAAGTATTATCTTCATGCAACGTACATACTTTTAACTCCAGAATTTCCAAATTGTTTCTAATCTTAATGGCAGTCATTGAGAGCTGACAGTGAATAATGTAAACACATCACAATACACTCACTTTTTTTGGAGACAAAACTCCTTTCCAAAGCTCTCATCAAACAGGTCATCCTTTTCAGCTCCAGGCAGGAGTACAGGGTCTTACAAAGGTGCCTTTCCCCTCATTTGGGCGGGACACAGACAATGTCCTTACCCTGTCTGGTCCTGGGAAGTACAGCTGTGTGGTCTAATTTCCAAACCTAGCCCAGGAAGCTCCAGGACAATAGGCACAAGAAACACTGGCTTGCACCATGGATGGTTTAATCTGACAGTGGCCTAAAGAGTGTGCAAACATCTGTTCTTTAATACACAGAAAAGCTCCAGACAGAAAAACATCCTTTGGGCCAAGAAGGCTTCACCCTTTTTTATTGGAGGTGATGGAGTGCCTCTCCTCCACCACCAAAAATGTCCTTTCTGCATCAGTCCCAGGAGGGGAAGGAAGGGACTGGAGCCGTGGTTCCCGGGACATCAGCTCTGCTGGTCAGAGCATGGTGCTAATAATGCCAAGGTTGTGGGTTAGATCCTATGGGTGCTATTCACCTAAGAGCTGACCCTGAGGATCCTTGAGGGTCTCTTACGACTCAGAACATTCTGTGATTTGGGAAGAGCTTACCTGAAGCCCAGGGGGCACAGCCAGGACTTCCCAAAAGACATGCATGGTAGCCTCTGGTGTGGTGTAGCTTGGTTCTCACAGATTCCCCACAGAAAAGAGGCTCCTTTTTCAGTAGTTGAGGGACAATGTTCCTAAATCCTGGGGGATAGGTAGACTCAGGGATGTAAGTCGGGGTGAATCCTGGTCTACCTTTAGGGCTCCCAGAGGTGTGTGTGCATCTGGGTGTTTGGGTGCTTCTCCAAGGTTGGCAGTAGGGCAACCAAATGTCAGATGGGCCACGTTCCTATTCACAGTGTGGGTCCTTTACTGGTGCAAGTGTATAGCAGAATTTATTATAAAAGTGCCTTCAGCATCTCAGAGCATGTCAGTGACCTTAGAGAGCTACTGGTATGAGTACTTGTTTGCCAGTGAGATAAAAGCTAAAAAAATTTTAAAACCCCAATACTATGGTATACGAGCTAAGGCAATGTTCCATCAAAAAAACCCCACAAAACAAACACACACACAACACTTGCTCTTTTTTTCAACTCACATTTCCTTAGTTTATCAGTGACAACCATTACCATAAGAAAATGATGAGGTCTTACCTGATGCTGCTGCTAGGAAAATGGTTTCACTATAGAAGACCATCACAGATGTCAATGTTTTAGGTACCAGCAGGCAGCAGACCCACTGCCTCTCTCCCAGGAAGCACAAGCCAGAGGCAAACCCAGGGGCAATGTGGTAAACAAACACTGTGCTTGAGCCTAAGCCCTGGAAAAGAAAAGTTACTTTTGATGAACTAAAAGAATTCCTGAGGACAACTGGCAGTAAAGATAAACTTTATCCACGATCTGACATGACAGTCAATAAATAACTTGAAGATAACACGTACCTCTTTGGTAGGCAGTGGTCTAACCCAGGCAGAGATGCTTTTAGAACATGGCTGTTCTCACCAGCCCTTGATATTTTTCTTGCGATCCAGGCAACATCACATTGAAAAACCTACGCCACAGCTGTCAGGGCTTCTCTCCAGCAGATAATTAAATTCCATTGTGACAAGTGAGCTCAAGTTTAGTGACACCATCCCTGCCAACCAAACAAGAATGAGAGCCATCAGCTGCACAGACGTTGATCGCTTTGCTGAAGAAGAGGTGCCTGCAAGTACTTACCAGCCTCCTCCCAGGGTAGGTGCTCAGCCCCCAGGAGGTACCTGACAATAACATGAGTACGTCTCAAGGGATGATTGTGTTGGGATCAATGTGCTTATGCAAGAAGGCCTGACAAAAGTGGAGCAAGTCAACAAGTTTAAAGGACATTCAAGATGTTTTCCAAACCAGAAAAAGATTCTGTTTATCTTGGGTGGTTGCATGGTAGGCTTATGCTAAATGCAAAAGATGAAGCCATGGGTGTTTTTTCCCATGGATTGCCCTTTCAAGTTTCTCTTATAGATGAAGAGTTCTTTGGGGTTTTTTTCACTGTATGTACCTCCCATATTTTTGCAGATTATGTCCATTTCCCTTAGAACATATCTTTTAAACTTAGCTTATTCATCAAAAATCGGACTGCACATTAGCTAGTACCTAACAACTATCTTTCCATTCCTATATTGCTTCATATGTAAATCTGTTATTTCTCAGCTAATTATTGAACTACCCAATTTTAAGTGCAGCTGGAGGCAAACTGCATTTTTTTCCTCACAAGAGAAGCATACTGCTCTGCTGTCATCCCAGAGAGACTCCCCCAATTAATAATGGGTGGCCAGGTCTCACATTTAAGAACTGCCTGAGCCTTATCTGTTCACTTACTTTGCTTATGGCTCAAGTGTTTCAAGCCAGCATCCCTGCTGCAGTAGCTCCAGAGATGCTAGTGGGATGTCACAGTTACAGAGGCATACATCTGCCTCGAACGTGCTGTGCCAGCCAGAAAACAGCTCAGATCCCACACAGCCTGCAGGCTCTCCCCTGGTACACAGGAGGAGGTGTATCTGGCCTCCAGGGAGGCACTCCAGGAGCCTACTGCTGAGCCAACAGCCAGAAAATGCAGCACTTTTGAGCAGGAAATTAAAGCCGACTCTCCCATAGCCTCAACAAAGGGCTCAGCCAGCCTGCTGCAGTCAGTGTCTCGGTAGTCTCTCCATCCCCTCCGAGAAGTGATCACTAACACACACATTCTGAATCAAAGCCGGCTGCCCCGTCCGGGAGACGTCATCACTGGCAGCTGGGCGGGGAGGCCTGAGGCTCGACAGCACCTCAATGCCGGGTGTAGAGACTTAAAAACATGGCTAAATCAGTTGGCCCCTTTCTAGATCTCATCCTAGGCTCCCAAAATCTGAGTTTATTCATCACCCTATGTGCTTTGCTAGCAGCATTGGCTTCTCTGCTTGTCAACACGCCGATTTCTGAATTCTCAGTGCAAAGGAAGCCTTTCATGGTTTGGCATCCTCTTATATGTTTATGCTTCTCAAGATATATTCTCTAGCCAAGTCTTTAAGTTCTTACATTAGTCCCCAAGCCCAGACATCAATATGTTGCTGATCAGGTCTTTTCACATCATGCTGCTTTTATCTGGAATGCTGTTTCTGATGTTTTAAAGAAGGGAAGCCGATGTTTTAAAGAATGTGTTTTGGGTTTTTTTTTTTTCCCTTTTTGTTTAAAATAACACTTGAGCACAGCTATTTCTTTTGCTATAAGACTTCAGCAAGAAATTTGCCTTATAAATGCTATTATGCTGGGGAGGTCCTGATTTGCATCTTTGTCCTTGGGTAGTGTAGCTGCAGCACAGGGGTCCACAAACAGAGATTGATTGATTTCTTTTTCCCCCCCTTTTATAGTCTACAATAAAAAGTTTCTTTGAAGGGGAAGAAAAGAGAAGCACGTGCTTAATATTGAAGAATAGCCTGCTTGTGCTTGATATATTGGAGAAACAGTTCAAGAACACTTCATCCTCCTGCAACTATTTCCTGCACTTCTGCCAAGGTTAGGGAAACCTTGGGTTAGCTGCTGCCTGAATACTGCAGGCTGGTATCAGTCTGAACAAGTTCAACTGACTGCTTAGATTTTCATCTTTATTCTGTCTCCTGTTGTCTTCCCACTTCGGCAAATAGAAATCACCTTCGACTTTGGGAGAGGTCTCAGCTGAAAGCACCCAACAAAGAGAATTCCTCAAGAGATGCCGGTTGGGGGGGGGTCAAGGTCCTTTCATTGAGGCCCCTAACTCAGCTGTGCTGGTGATCAGCCATCTGTCATAAAAATAAGACTGTAGATCAGCCTGGTCTGGGATCAGGTGGGTCAGAAAACACAACAGCATAGTCTCATAAATGACTGTAAAATTAGACAAAAGAAAAGCAAGAAAAATCCACCTCCCTCATACTTAAACTCCCCTTTTTCACACGAGTGAAGGAAACAGAAGTGACAGAAAGAAAAAGAATCAGGCAAGTATGACAAACTTTACCTCATTTTTCATTTTGGCTTTAAATGAAAAACACTGCTTGCCAGAACAATCCTTGGATGCCGACTGGTTTCGCACAGAGCTCCTCTGACGTACAAGCCAGAAGAGGAGTAGCACCAGGAGAGAGAGCAGAGCGACCGAAGGATCCCAGCTCCAAACAGCTGTGGGACAACCAGCCCAGCACAACTGCAAATGGAGACTGCAATGCTGCTCCTGCACTCACCTCCAGCTGCCCCTTACACAGAAACCAGCCCTTTCACTGCCCTTTTGCACTGCTCTGGGTCTAAGGGCTAGATCGTTTTGCATGTCTTATGGGAAGAGGCACATAGGTTAACCTGACCTGCTGGAAAATAAGTGAAAAATACAGCAAATTTCCCCTCTAATGGCTGTCTTTTTTGTAATAAGAATCATGCTAACCACTGCTTTCTGTCACGGGACCATGGTCTGGGTCTGATTTTAACAGCTTCAGTCATTTAGATATAGGAAATGCAGAACAGAGGGATGGGGAAGAGCTCAAGCACTTCAGCAGATACAGGAGAGCAACACCTTCTTCCATGAGCTCTCTTGGGGAAACCGCCGAAGGCACATTACCATGGCTACCTACCCACCTTGACAGACAACTCTTTTTTCTCAGTTATTTCATGGCAGAAGAAGGGACTCCAGTGCCAGCCTTCTTTTTCTCCTTTCTTCCATGAGGGAATGCCAACAGTGGTTCCTGCTGGCCAGCCCACCTCCTCCCATCATGTCTGCATTCACCACCCCCTTCAAAATCTCCTGTGGGCCTGGGGCTGTCCTGCCTCTGCTCTCTGGGAGCTGGCCTGCTGCAGATACCCTGGGGATGAGCTGCCAAAAGCCCTTCCTCAACCCTACAGGGCTGTCAGGAAAGCGCCCTGCTGGGAGGGAGTTCAGAAGTGGGAAACAACATGAGAAGAATATAATCGATAATGGGGGAAGAGCACAGGTTTATTGGGGAGGATTCTGGAAGGACCCACGGTGCATTTCATGACTGTCAAGTCTATTTTATGATACCCTTTTTTTTTTCCTTTCTGAACAATTCTGGTTAGAATACCATTATTGGAAGTAGTGCTACTACTGGATAATAAAGCCTCACAGACTGGTCTGGAGCCCATGCAAAGAAATACAAAGATTCCCATTACCATTGTCTCAGCTTCACAGGGAATAGCCAACTTACATTATTAAACACATCTACAGATTCATTTTTCTCCAGTTAAATTTTTTGCTTCCTAAAAATGTTGTGTCTAACCTTATCAGAAAGAAAAGGAGAAGTAGAGGGTGAGCAGAGAAAGGAAAGGCATTGTATCATAAGCAGCTTGCAATGTTACAAACATGAGAATACTCTCTTTCTAAAAAAGATAAAAAGCACCACTAACTTTTTCACATTTAAGCAAACTTTTCAATTAGCATTTCTTCCTGGCTATTTAAATATGCCTAAAGTAATGATTTGCTGTAATTTGTCTTTTTCCTTTGGAAACATACCGTGCTATTGTCAGCTTTAAAAAAGAAGCAATTTTCTGACTTTTGAGATTGAGTAGGTCACGGAAAAATTACTACTGTGGGAGCCTATAATTAAATTGAAAATGCAGCTGCACCTATAAAAAAAAAAAATTAAGTTTATTCTATTAATACTTGACTCTAGAATCGTATTTGACTCTTCAGACACAGGTCAGCTCAAACTCTACCTTAACTGCAGAACTTCAGTAGCTGCACAGCCACTTACAAAAGCAGACATGATATAGTACATACAGACGTATTGGCAAGTATTTGCTGGTATCTGAATTAGAGTCAGTGTAGCATGATTGTCATTTTCACACATACAGCCTTTCTTTCCCTAGAAACGGCACTACATCTTTGGGTGCTGGTTTTGTGCTTGTTTTTTTTTTTAAGAAACTCAATTAAAATAAATCCAGGTAAAATCACTAAGGTTTATTGTAAATTTAACTAGAAGTAGAAGGGGGCTCTTGAAGAAAATCATGTAGTAAATCTGAATTGAATAAAGATCTTTTCCCAGAATTTGACTAGTCATGAAATTAAAGAAATGAAGACAAGATTCTAGACAATACCATGACACAAACCCAGGCTTTGTGTATTTATAAATCAAATTTATCATAGTTCTTGACTGCATGCTCACATGGTACCAGACATAGGCTTCGAATTAAGTATTAAGTGAATATATTGAAAAAAATTTTGTGACCCACAAGAGATTTTAAAACACCTAAAAGATACAAAATTAACAAAAGCCTCACTGAGAAAATAACAGATAGACATTGTCTAACAACTCATGAGACTTACTGTCTCATGATAAAAAATACTTCCACAGAAATCTTCAAAGAAATAAATAGAAGAAGAACAAATCAGTCTAAAATAATGGTACTGATTTTATTTATTAATAGTAACAAAACAGCTTTTTTAAAATAATTGCATTTAGGAAGATCACCTTTCATGATTTTTTAGGGTAATAATAGGTGGCATTCTACAGCTCTTCCATATCACATGATTTTATATCTTACACAATAATTTGTAAAACTATGTTTCCTTAGAACCTCCTCTAATTCAATAAGTTTAAGGGTTATTTTTTTTCTTTTCAAACAACAGGAAGGAAATTATTCTTCTTTTCATCAGCCATTCTCACATGTCCAGCTTTCCGTGCTACTGTAAAGAACATACCTAAACCCATTCAGTTTATATAAACTATATAAATGTACCCTATTTATTACATGTAATAGGCTGAAACCCTTTCTTTGTGAGCAAGCTCCACTATTTTAGTACACTTATGTACCGCATCTAATACAGCTATCCACAACTACTGTGAGAATGAAAACAGCATCTCAGAAAGGGTAAAAGAAAGAAAGAGATTTATGAGGAAACATTATACACAACCCTGGAAAGATCTCTTTTTTCCTGTTTCAGAAATGACTTGTGAGCCACAGCACTGTTGCAGAGAGAGCCCACAAAACCTATATCATCACATACGTGCCTTGATTAAGCCCAGAAGTGATCCTGAGAACCAGCAGTTCAATTATTTGATTTCACATCTACAGAGCGCTTTCTCCCAGCTGCCTGTTTGGTCAGCAGCATGGGGGATTTTTTTGGTTTGGGTTTTTTGCCACTTTGTGCTGTGGAGCTGGATTTCTATCTTCCAGCTGCATATATTCCGTGGAGGAAAAGAAAACTGATCCATGAAGTTCCTATTTGCATAAAGTGCAGAAACATCTGTCACAAGATTCTTGTTGGTGGATTGAAGCATCAGGAGATAGTGCCACTGATCATCTGCCTTAATACTATTGAATTCTGTTTCTGTCAGCAGGAGCTCTGAGCGAGAGTGTTTGAGGAGGCAGAGAAAAGGGAGTTTGCTCAGAGGAGACAAATTCTTACTATTACTTGAAATGAGTGATTGGTTCCGTGCCGCCGTCTCACACAAACACTCAGGAAGGAGCTCTGCCCCAGGATCAGTAAATGCCCTGTTCCATCTGATCCCAGTTTTTTTGCAAATACAGATCTTATAAAGGTACGTGGTGATTTAATCAGCATCCTGCAGTTGACTACAATACACAGCAGCTTTTTTTTGTTAAACCTCATACAATGAATGATCCGTGTAGCAGGGCTCGCATTAGAAAGTGCTCGCTCTGCAGTGCTGGTTTGAGTTTTGGTTTTGGTTTAGGAAATCAAATAAAAAATCTCAAGGAAAAATTATCTGTGTCTCCGATCAGGAAAAATTTCATTCTGTTTCTCTGTGTATATATAATGCATGACTACAATCATAAATATCAGGTGGAGCAGCCAGTTCATTCATAGAGAATACATAAATGAACGGAATCTCAATGAAATACAATAGCAACAATTTAAGAAAACAGAATGACTGTTAGGTTAAGTGTTGTTTCTAAAAGCATTAAAAGTACTTTTGTTAATATACAAATTTCATATTTTTGCATTACATTTCTGATCTTTTTTATTGCAGATTTTTAAAATTCACTAGCTCTGTAGATAAAATCGTACAAACAGATTTCAGGCTGGCCTCCTCTCTCACATCACTGAGAGTCAGAAATCAGTCTAATCTACAGTATGCAGTGCAAACAAAGTGCTCCTCTCAGCTCCTCTCTTTTGTGGAGTTTAACAGCCAATCTGAGAGGAAAATAAAGTTTCTTCACATTTACTATCTACTTATGTCAGAAATAGCATGAAAGTGGTCAGTACAGCATTATTCCCTGTTTTCTGTCAAAAACCTCTGAGACACTCGGCTTCCTAAGCTGGGTCAGCAGAGATTAATACCACATTAGTAAAATCTCATTTGTCACTGTCATTGCAAAGCAACAAGGCTTTAAATATTTCTTATTCATAGCTGATGTCTGTAACATGTAAGCTGCTTTTTTTTTTTTTTTTTTTCCCTTTCTCCTTTACACAATCACAAATATCACCACTCAACTGCAAATGTCTGAGTGCAGGAAATACCTGCTCAGGAGCACAGCACAATAGGGTCACAGGAAATCGTGAAACAAACAATTGTAAAAATAATAATAATACCCCAACAACTGCATCAGGAGGGATCCTTGCTTCCCATACACATATTTGTGGAAAAAGTTTCTCTGGCAGTGGTTCACCAGCAGGCAGGAATCAGCTAAGATACTTCTTTGTAATTTTTCTGTTTCATAAATAATACAGTAGTTTACTAACAGGAAGTTTGTGGGAAGCAACAGTAAACAGTCTAGCAATCCATCTGTTATTGCGGAATGCAAGAAAGCTGAATCAGATTTTGTGCAAGTGGACTATTTTTGCTGTTTGTGCTAGCAAAAATGTGTGGGAAATGGGCATTTAGAGTCATTGTTAACATGAACTCTTGCAGACCTCCTTTTCTCCCTGGCCTTGTGGAAAGGGATGGCTGGGTGCAATTTCAGCAAGAAGCCCGAGGACTTCTGTGGCTACAGAGCCGCTCATAATAAACCTGAGCAAAGCAGATAAGGCATTTGTATCAGACGTGAAATATTCAAGTGACAGTTACAAAGGGACTTTTGCTTCCTCGAAATCAATCTCAGAAAAAATTACTTCTAAATTAAAGCACTCACAAACTCCTGTTAGCGCCTTCCTCAGCATCAAGATATTTATCAGGAAGAAGTTGAAGGGTTGGAGGGAACTGGAGTAGGAGGAAAGGAAACAAGGAAAAATAAGGTAACGATGGAGGTTGTACTGACAGACTTTCTGTGCCAGCACAAGTAGAGAGTCAAGCAAGGGTGAAAAAAAAGCTAGTATCTTTCCTGAAGACAGACTGTTCTGCTGGCATTGGTCCACCCTTGATATATTGCTTATGAATAGAAGGCTAGAAAGAGAGCGGGGGCAGGCGTGTAAATTAGTCACTACTACTACAAAAGCAAGCTTTCCTTGCCAGCGGCAACGCGGTGTCTCACCTCAAAGATTAATTTGTAGCGCTGAAGTGTGTGCCCAAGACAAAAAGTTGTGCTGCGAAATAAATGAGAGTCAGAAGCCTAAGTATAGGATTATACCCTGTGCTTACTAGGAATCACTTAATTTTAACAAGCTAACAAATTCTGCTTATTCACAATGCGTCTGAATATTACGCATTGCACTTGGTTTAGAAGAGACAGTAAATACGCAGAGAACAAAACCTGCTAAAAAGAGTGTATGAAGTTGTCAAGAAACAAAAATGTCAAACTGCGGGGCATGTGTTCAGCTGATGGATGTGCGCTGAACAACGCCGGGGCAGCGGCGCGCGGCTGCCCTGCGGGAAGGGCAGTAACAGCGGGATGCTCCCGAGTATTTCCAACGGCGAAGCGACGCGTCTGGCCGCCGGCCGGCCCCTCACGGCGCTGCCACACGCCGGGAGGAGTGCGGAAGCGAGGGGCTCGCTGGGGCGGGGGATCGCCGGTCCTGAACACGGGGAGCCGCGGCCGCTCGACCCTCGGCCGGGAGCTGTTCCCGCCGCCCGGCAGGGCCGCCATCTGCCGGGAGCCGCGGGCCGAGGGAGCCCGGGCAGCGGCGGGAGCCGCGGGCCGAGGGAGCCCGGGCAGCGGCGGAGCCGCGGGCCGAGGGAGCCCGGGCGCGGCGGGAGCCGCGGCCGAGGGAGCCCGGGCAGCGGCGGGAGCCGCGGGCCGAGGGAGCCCGGGCAGCGGCGGGAGCCGCGGGCCCAGGGAGCCGGCAGCGGCGGAGCCGCGGCCCAGGGAGCCCGGGCAGCGGCGGGAGCCGCGGCCCAGGGAGCCCGGGCAGCGGCGGAGCCGCGGGCCCAGGGAGCCGGGCAGCGGCGGGAGCCGCGGGCCCCACGCTCCTCCCGCGGCGCTCTGCTGCCCCTGCCGGCCGCCGCGCGCACCGCGGGCCCGGCGCCCTGAGGGGGCGGAGCGCGCGGCACGGCCCGCCCCGGGAAACCCGGGATTCCCCGGGGAAAACGGGAGCGAGCCCGGGGCCTGCCGCCCTCTATGGGGCCGCTGGCACCCCCCGGGCCACACAGAGACGCTCTGGAGCGCGGCCGTCATGGACAAGCTGCCCCTTCTCCCCAGATTCACCCGTTTGGACAAGGAACATCAGGACAGTCAAGTGAGTGTTTCAAGGCCGTGCTGTCTGCACCGGAGTGCAAACTTCGGCAAAAATGGTTTTGCACGACAGCACTGCACCCGTGCCATCGCAGCTGGTACTGACAATTCCTCAAGGCAGTAAAAGACATGATCCAACACCTGGTAGTGCAGTGCTGGGCTTGGGCAGGGAGCTGGGGGCCAGAATACCCATTGTGGTACATTCCAGCCTCACCCCTTCCGTGAGCGTGGATCTGTGAACTGCAGTAGTTACAAATGCTGCATCCTCTACATTAATTACTCCTCTACAATGGCCAGTAACCTTTTTTTTTTTTAAAAAAAAAGGACTAAATTTTTGATCATTTTCACTCCAACTGGTAAAAGAGCCAGAAGATCCTTGGTTTTAAAAGTCAGCATCTGAGTCTGTGTTGTCAGTGGCTGTGCAGAGCCCCTCCTTTCCTCACACAAGCACCCCAGAAGTCAATCACACAGCACCAACACTCTACTGCAGCTCTCCCATAGCGGCGCACCAAGGGACCACTGATGCAGCAGTAGAAGTGAGCTTGTCAAAATGTGTGTCAAAAAGCCATGCCTCTGCTTCCTATGACTCCAGTTGCAGCCTAGCACTGGCAACATCAAGTGTTTCTAGCTTCTTGATTTGTTTGGGTTTTGGTTTGGTTTTTTGACTGTGGTAAAACCTACTGCTCATGACTGGTCCCTGCCAGCATTCACCTCCAAGTGACAAAGCTCAGTTGTATGACTTTTTTTGCCTTGAAGGAAGATACCTTTTATCTGACTATCCAAGCCAGTCTACCAAAAAAAAAAAAAAAAATTGCACAGTACGAATTGGTGTAATTTTGTTACAATTTAGTTTTGTACTGCTTGTTTATATCAGGATGGAGTCTGATTTCAACACTCTTCAGTGTACCAGCCCAGCCCAGGTGTTGAGTGAGGTAGTTATGATGGTCTGGGGCTCCACCTAGGCACACACAGCGTCTCCGCAGCAGCAGCAGCTCACTTGGGCTTGGCATGCACAGATGTGCGGTTTTTCTGTAGTCAGAATGAGACACTGCAAGCTTAGCAATTTTGCTTTAGCACAAGTGTTCTCTGCCGTGATGAAGGGTCCTTCCTGATGGTACTTCTGGGTATCCACTGACCTGCAATGCTTCTACATCCCTGGGTACCCAGCAAAGAGTCCCAACACTGACCAGTCTGGACACAGCGCCTTCTTTCCATCCCTCCCTCCCTCCTTCTCAACCTTGCCAGACACATCTTGTCTCCAGTCTGCCAACAGAAGGGTCTAGCATTGGGTGCAACTTGTGCCATTACTTATCTGGATTTCCTGGCAGAAGTGTTCTTCAATGGATCTAACAGACTGAAAGAGATCCAGCAAACTTCCTCTCTTTCCCAATGCTCTAAGGGAGAAAGTAGCATCTCCACAAGCATGCCAAACCTTCACTGCCAAAATGCTGATCCCCTGGTTCACCCTGGCTGCAATGAGGTGCAATAAAACAAAGGCTGTAGTTCTTGGTAGAAAACTGGGATTCTCACCACTTTTTGTTAGCCTGCCTTAACAACCGTGTTGGGTCTTTCCTTAGGCCTTGCCTCCAGGTTGGCAAAAATAAGGCTACTTCATGTTTTCCTTTTACACAGCAATCCTCTCTTTCAGACACTTCTGCTCAAGCTGCCATTCCCCTTGGGAGTCTCTGCTCAGGTTTATTGCCCTGTTGTGAGCTCTCATGATGCCTTCTCACACTTTCCATAGCAGTCAGTGCTCCTCCCAGCTGTAATTGCTGCAGTGCCTGAAAGCAGGGACTTTCCACAGGAGCCAGAAGCAGTGTTCAGGGCTTTTATGGAGCCCATGAGAGCCAAGCATTTCTCTTTAAATGTTCAGAAGACACAAATGAAGTAGTCTGGGTTCCCTGATTCAAGATTAGTTTGTCATCCTAATTACAGAGATGGATGGCCAAACTCCTCCTTGCCTACATCTGATGGAGTGACACTACAGGAGACAGCTTTTCCTAGAGACATAAAGTCTGAGTCCTGTTACCTCACTTGGATGAATCAATCTGTATTTTATACCACCCCTGTTACTGGTATTTCTCTTGTCTTTGGAAGTGAACTAACGTTGAAAACCACCAGCATGTCAATTAAAAGTCTTATAGACAGGGACATTAGAAATTGATCCTAGACTGGAACCTGTGTCCAGATTTATTGAATCATAGTGATAATTTCTTTCCTCTTTACCCAGGGAAATCCCTGTCTCTATAGTTACCCTTTCTCTTTGCTCCAGTTTTGTGCCCAGTTCAGTTACCTAATCCTTATTATTTTCTCTTCTCCTGTTCATGGTGACCAAACTGATTTTATGGGTGGAACAGTATTTCAGATGGCTTTGAAGCTACTGAGGATAATTTAAAACAGATTTTAAATCACTGGAATTTTTTAAGACATCCAAGACAAACAATCCCAGATAAAGGAACTGGGATGGACAAACTACTGACATACTTGCTAAAAAATAATAATTTTTCTTCGAAAGGGGGAATGCATTGCTTCCAGTTTGATTACTCACAGAAAGTGGATACTCACAGAAAGCTGCTGGGGATATATCAGAAATACACACCTGCATGTTCTTTGCTGTCAAGTAGTGACAAATACAGTTAGCACTAGAGGTGATGAGCACTGATGCATATTTCTCCTGTTAGTGGTATAGCTCTGAAGTAGGAAAAATTACATTGAAAATACAAAGCATCTAAATAGAGGATGTAGTCATAGAACTCAGTGCTTAAAAGAAGACATTGTATTTTATTAGGAGAAAAAAATAATTCCTAAAGAACAAGCTTAGGTCATCAGTGTAGCGTCCCTCTGTGGTGTGAACACCAAAAGAGTTAAGGACCTGAGATGAGAGAGCCCAAAATGTGCAGAACTACCTACAATCTACATGAAGATTGTGTGTCCTCAAATAAAGACAAAATTACCTGAAAGACTGAAACACTGTAACAATCGTTTTGAATGTTCATCTAAGAAATATTTGTAATTAATTTTGCTCTAAAACAGTGACATTTCTAATACAGTAGTTCCACACAGAGCCTCAGAGTTAGGAAAAAAAAAAATATTTGCCAGATCTTTACAACTCTGAGTTCTGCTAAAGGCCATCATGAGACCATTTTTTTGTGATGTTCTCTCTGGAGAATGTTTCCAGCCCTAGCACTCTAGACATGTTTTTCTGTCTTTGGATGGCTTTCCTTCCCAGCCCCTCTCATTACATGCAATAATGTAATTATTGCATGTTTCAATTTGAGGCTATTGTGTAATGTTCCACAAATCACAGCTTGGAACTAGAGTGCTCAGCTTTCTTGTTATTTTATTTTATTTTATTTTATTTTATTATTTTTTTTTATTTTTATTTTTATTTTTTCTGCCTTGCTTTGAGAATACATCTCTCTGCAGTTGCAGTCGTGTTCACTAATAGTTCTGGTATTTCTTGAAATAATTCTGGCTTCCATCTTCTTCATGTCTTCTCTACATAACAGCAGCAATACCTGCATTTCTGAGTGCTGCCCCTCTTTGTATGATCCTGTTTCTCCCAAACTTTTGGGAAGCTGCTCCTACACGTGACCGTGCGTGTCACTGTAAAACTGAAAGTGTCAGTGAAAGCATCAGTGCCCATCGCGAAAGGACAGCAAACATTCTCGCTCTTGAGAAACGAGCTGAGAGACTTCCCGGCGCGATTCCAGGCCGGAACACGAGCGGCTCCACCAGGGCCGCCGCAGGGCGCAGCCCGCGAGCCGCGGCTGGGCCGGCCATGGGGCGCTGCCGCTGCGCCACCGCCAGGGGGCCCCCGCGGCCGCCGCCGCTCCCGCCGCGCAGCGGGATCAGCCCTGGGAGCGTCCCGCACGGGAGGAGCGAGGGCAGGCTGGCGCGGCGGGATCAGCCCTGGGGAGCGTCCCGCACGGGAGGAGCGAGGGCAGGCTGGCGCGGCGGGATCAGCCCCTGGGGATGCGTCCCGGCACGGGAGGAGCGAGGGCAGGCTGGCGCGGCGGGATCAGCCCTGGGGAGCGTCCCGCACGGGAGGAGCGGGGGCAGGCTGGCGCGGCGGGATCAGCCCTGGGGAGCGTCCCGCACGGGAGGAGCGGGGGCAGGCTGGCGCGGCGGGATCAGCCCATGGCAGATGAGAACTTTGGAACACGCAGGAACAGAAAGGAGCAAGGGGAAAAGAGTGGACAATCGCCTGCGCGCTGCTGTTACAAATAAGAGGAAGGATGTGCATGATGAGGAGCCAAAGCTCTCCTGAGGCTTCCCCGGTGTGTCTTTAGCAGAACGCGGCGTGCTAGCCCGCGAAACAGAGCATCCAGCATGAATGAGGCTGAAATGACGCAGATCTCACCTACAGGTTATGGGATATCTGTGGGATCTGGCAGGCCCGCCGCGGCGCTGCCGTGGAGGGAGGCCCTGAGATGGGGAAGCGGGCCTCCTGAAGAGATAAGGAGCATTGCACAATAGTAAGGTCCAGACTCCCTAGATAAGGAGAACACTTTTTGGTTACGGCGAGGAAAAAGAGGCCCACATTTCTTTGAGGGATTTTATGTAGATCTGTTGGAACCCATTGGTTTGTAACCCCCCACACCCACCTATGTACCCTTATAAAAACCTCTGTACTTTCCCCCAGACTTCGGGGATTTCTCGTCCCTGGCTTTCCCTTCGCTTGGGTACTCGGCAATAAAGTTACCCCCCTGCGGAACGGCCACACGAGTCCCTCATCTCTCTCTCTCCGTGCCGGCTGTGAAGGGGTTGCCTTGCAGGATCACTGAGCTGAACTCACTGAACTGAAATCACTGAGCTGAAATCGCTATAGCCCGCCGTGGCTACTACCCTGCTAAGGCACCCCCAGGCTAGCCGAGGGAAAGCCGCTGGCTCCCTGGAAGGCATTCTCTGAGGAGAGTACCTCTCTGGGGTAGACCCAGCTATCCTGGCCTGATAGCTCTCAGGCCCCTTCCCGGCAGTGCCGACTTTAGATGTCAACCAAAATGTAGACTTTACAAGATGCTGTTCTTCATCTTCATCCCATACAATCCTTCAAAACTCCTGAATTTTCAAGGGACTGATTGAAAATTTTCTCTTAAGAGAACTGCACGTTTTAAACAAGTCATATTCATTACTTGCAAACCAAACCCTTCCTTTTTAGTATATATGTGGAATCTAGGTATGTACTTTCTCATTGCTTCAGCCTAAAAAAATGCACCGAACAAATGCTCCAACATTAAAGCTTTATTCATTCCAGGACTTGGCAATACTCTATAAACCTCAAGTCAATAGCTGTAAGTGAGCTGCACATTTTTCTCACAGTACATTTGATTAAGCTCCCAGAAGTTTTAATTTTAAAAGACTTTTTAAAAATTTTATATTCTTTTGTTTCTTTATTAATATAGATGGGAAGAGTTCTCTCTATGGTCTGATGGGTATATCTACAACAAAGCATTAGAAACTGCATCTTCAAGCACCTTTCTTTCCCAAAGAAATTTCAGTTACCAAATTTATTTCCTTCATTGGTGCTCAACCAGCTGCAAGGTCTGAGAAGTGTGTAATGCATTTTCAGCACAACAAGTGTCATCAGTGTGGATTTAAAGGTTGTGTGTGTACAAAAATAATAAAGTTCAGTGACAATTTGAGGCAACCTAGCCAAAGGAAACTAGACAAGGAAGAATTCAGCAGCTCATCAAGCCTTTTCAATGATCCCACTAAGTTACTGTTCCCAAGGCTCAGTCACACTACCAGGAACAGAGGAGAAAAGTCTGTGTGGCATGGATTGGTACCCACCCCAACTCTGCTTAGTCCCATCACCAGGCAGATAATCAGACAACAGTTACACAGATGTTTTTTTTTTTTTCCTTCCCCAGGGAACTCAGCAGCAGCGGGGACTAAAGCTGCTCCTGCTCCTTCTTTACCTCTCCAGGACCCAGGCTGCAGACAGGGCAAGTAAGAGAACCCATGGGGTGTGACATAAGCACAAATTGCCTCAATGGGAAACTGTTCCAGCCAGGAGATTTCAAAATAATTACAAACATCCACTACTTTCTTGAGGTTGTGTTTTCCCAAGGTCATCATGATCAGTGTTTTGCCTATTAGATTGAAATTTCTTGAGAAACTTTCAAAGGGCCAAGTTAACTGTTACTGTTACAGTAACCTATAGTGTCATTTTTGTAAATAATGACAAATTATTTTGGAATAATTTTTGTATCAGTGAAAAGCAGCCAGAATTCATAGAATATGGCTCCTCTGGAAAAGTAACATTTATTTTATGTTCCACTTTCCTGGGCAGGAGGGGGAAGCTCATTTTGAAAAGGTCAAAATTTATAGGAAAAGGAAGGCTTAAATCCCTAAAATGCAGCAGGTTTAACTCTGTCCCTTTTAATCATCTGGACTGATGAGCTTGATCTTGGCTGACACCAAATTAAGGAAAACTGAAACCAGATGGTATAGCCAAAGTTTTCTGTACTGATCTTTTAAAGCAGCACTGACACACTTGAAGAGAGGTAAAACAATTATGTGAGGAAAGCAACAACAAACTGCAACCTGTAAGTGAGGAGTTTCAAAGCACTGAGGTCTTTGGTGGCTCCATGGTAACAGTGACTGGCAAACACAACATACTCTGAAAATAAATTCCTTTCTCCATTAAATTATCTTTGGGTTTTTCATTCCCATCTCTTCCCCTTTCCACCAGCAGGGGTCTCACAGACATTAAGGCACAGTAAGAACTCATAAATACACGTTAGGTTTTTCTTTTTCTAGTCGGAGTTAATGAAAAGTCTTCCATTGCAAGGCATCATAAAGCTGTTCCAGAGACATTCCTCTATCAATAGCAAGTTTGCCCTATTTAATGAAGGCTTGGAAAGTACACTGTCAAGTTAAATTTGTACCCACATTAAAATAAAAAATAATAATAAAAAAAAAGTTCAGCAACCCATAAAACTAGTAGGAATGTTTACACAATTTAAAAACATTTCAGTCAGGACTGCAGCTTTTAAACAAATCAGCCTCTTCCAGATGTTTGAAGCCCAAGCACTGAAACACTATGTACTCAGGAGTATAATTGGCCTTTAAACACTTCTTTGAAACGAGATGCTCTTTATTATCAACAAAAATTCCTGCAAAAATAATTGGGGACAAAGCAATCTCCTGAGTGACTACTATAGACAAGGGGTTACAGGTTTGCAGGGCAAGATCCTAAGCAGGAGTGGTGCTGGTTGTCATGTGAGCTGAGGAATCTGATTACAGTTTATAAATTTGCAGTCACTCTTTTAAGGGCACTTTAGCCCTTTAGGATAAGGATCTAGTGAAGAGCCATGGTTCCAGTGAAGTCAATAGCAAAAAATCTTCAGTGCACATGAAGCAGCCCTACTTCTTTCATTTCAAAAACTGCCAGTACTCATACAGAAAGACTTTATTAAATTGCTTGCATAGTACAGCCAAACTATGTTCTAATAGGTGATATAAATTCCTCTCCTTTTTTGGCAAAATCCCTTTAGAGGAACTTAGCAACTCAGGACTGGCTTGAGTCCCTTTTCTGCTTGACACTTCTAAGTATTCGTAGCTGCAGGGCACCAAATCCCTTAGCACAAGGCTGATGGTGAGGCGTACTTTGAAAAGTGTCTCTCATGCAGTGTCCTACTCTTTCTAAAGAAGGAAGCAGGAAGGGTTGCTTCCTTATGGACATCCTACTGGAGCCTGAAAGTCAGCCCAGATACTTTTTAGGAGCTATTATACAGGAAAATATGATACCAATTCTTTTAATGATACACTGTAAGAGAAGAATACACCTCAGCTAAATGTCGTTATTAGATTTATGAAATAGGGCCTTTAAAAGCTTGTGTTGCTACCTTAGTCAGCAACCAAGACTTAACATACATCAGAAGGTCATGAAAGAGAACAAGAGGGTGTCATCTTTAGAGTGGCTTTCATCTACCATAAATATAACCAGCACAACAGAAATTTTCCTTGTCACCTTTCCCAACACAGTGCCATCCAGAAGGAATGGAGAGAATTGTACTGTGTCCATTTGTGTTACAAACTCACATTGATGCAGTTACCAGATTTAATGATTTTCTTTCTGGCTCATCACAAATAACTTTTTCAGAGGACAGGGTTCCCATCCAGTTGAAGCTCCTTGTCTTTCTGTCCCTGTATGTCCTACAAAACTGCCCCTCCTGTTCCACTGCACCAATATAGGGCAGACACCAGCAACAATGGGAGGGTGCCCTGTAGTAATTTATAAGAGTCAGTATAATATATTGGTCTGATTAATGCAGGCTTGTCATATTGATTTGTTTTCCAAATGCCTGTCTGGGGTGTGCACAAGGCCAAAGTACTTCCTACTGATCCCTTGTGGGTACTTAAGAGAAGCTCCAGTGGACAACAGCATTTGGAAAGTAGAACTGGAGATATATATGCAGTCCACAGGAGTGCACCGAGTTCTACAGCCATGGCAGAGGCTGCAAACACCATGAAATGACCACACAAAATGTTCTCTTCATGGGAATTTCAGTTCAAATCTGCAACTGGAAAGCCTGCAGGTGGAACTCCATCCTGGTTGTCCATGAATTCTCCCAATAATTAAATTCTTTCCTTGTCAGAAACATCTTTGATGTACTTTAAAAAAAAAAGGAAAGTTAAGAAGGATGTTATTTCCATCACTCCAGAGAGATAAACCATGACAGCAGCCCCAATGGCTATTGCAGGCCCAGTCACAAGTCTCAGGGCTGTGACTGGGCATACAAGCAAAAGGAACCAGCAGTTGAACTAAAGAGGACCAAAAAAGGAGCCTTTCCAAGTGACTCGGTACAAAGGATAAAAAAGGAACTTGCATAGATAGCTAAATTCTTCAGAGCACTAATGATCTCCTCTGTGTGCATCCCTGCTTTGGAAATGTGAGCCAGCATCACAGCATGTGGGCAGAGGACTCTGGACAGCTTTCTCATGACATATCCCTGGCAATCCATCCATGTCTCAGCAGTTTCCTTGGTCATTATCCCACTGAAACATGGCACAACAGGGAACATTGAGCCATGTTGCAGATAACAAGATCCAGACTGTATGCAAACTGCTCTTGTGACATAGAAATTCTAGGACCCGAGGCCACCAACAAAACAGGGGAAAGAGACTCCTTGTTTGGCAGCCAGATCTTGCCTGGTTATGGAGGACACAAATCAGATTAAACATTTTCCTGTTTTCCTGTGCTGTTTCAGACAAAGAGGTGTGGAACAGTGCTAGAAATGTGCTCAATGTTCATATAAGAACTTTCATCATGGATATATTTAACACCAGATTAGCATTAGAGAGATTTTTCCCTACATAATTTTGCTCCTTAGTGGAGATACAGCCAAATATGGTGAGTCCTCAGGTCTTTAGCACTCCATACAGATTGCCTCAGATTTTCCTGCACATCTGGTGAGCATAACAACCTCTACCTTTCTGACCTGGGATCTCCAGTCACACAGTCCACAGCCTTGGAGGCATTACTAGACACAAAGCAGCTGTTACAATTCCAGACTTGAGTTCAGCTGAGTCCCCACTCAAGTTTGTTCCAACTGCAAAGATGCATTTGTTTCTGGGTAGCTCAAGCACACACCACATACATCTTGTACAGTGTGAATGAAATCAAACAGACCTGCACAAGAGCTCCATATTGGCTGGGTCTCAACTATCCAATGCTCAAATAATAATCCATTTAAAAAGCAGGTTTTTCATTTTAACATAAATAGAATGTCAGCTAATGCTACTGAAAGACAAAAATGTGATTTGCATAACTTCAAAAATCTCAAGCACCTAAAAATCATAAAACGCATGTCTGAAAACATCAGTTCTCACAAACCCCACATTTTCAAAAGCTTTAAAAGGCACATACTTCATCAGAACAGTAATGGTATTTGCACACCATTTTATCAAAACTCAACTCTACATACATTCTTTGATGTGAAACACCAGCAAACTCTTTCTCAAGAGGCAGCAATCAGCACTTTCTGAAAATCATTGGTGAGAGGATATTACATCCCTAAAATTAACTTGTTAAATCCACCTATCAGAGCTGAAGTTGTAAGTCAACAGTAGTGGTCTTATGTCTGAATGATATGTTTAAGCTGCATGAAATTACAAGTCCTGCACTTGACCCCCATGTTTGTTTTCTGTGAGCAACATAATAGGGACCACACTGCCACTTTAACAGGCAAATTTTTTGGTTTGGAATTATTGATCTCAATTTTGTTCCAATTCAAAGTTGTTCTGGAATTTGTTTCAGCTTTCCTTTTTGACCCCCAAGATAGCAATGTATTTTCTCTTTATACCTAGCTGCCAAGATCCAAATCTGTAGTTTCTGTGTTTCCCTGGTAACAGCTGGTGATGTCACACATTTACTAAATGGTATAGGGAGATGCTATGCTCTGTGCAGCCGTGAAAGTCTGGAAGAGAACAGCATGCTGGCTCCCTGCCCAGCTGCCAGCAGCATTCACCTTCTCTGCCTCTCCAGCTCTGTATCTGGATCAATTCAGAGTTCTCCAGAAGCCTTGATTCCTCTTGGCAATGGGAGTGGAAGTCAGAGAAATTATTTTTACTCTCTCAATCTTCAGCACTTTGTGAGTTCGATTTGCTGAGAACTGTTTTATAAGCAGGGTTTGTATCTGAAATGACACTGAGTTTTTGTTTCTCACCAAGGTAGCTGCCAACCTGCTCAGAACTGGCAGTGAGCTCCTCTGCCACAGTGCCCTGCTGTGAACAGCCACCCCTGAGTCCCTCTGAAGGGCCATACCCAGAGCAGAGGTTGGCATCTGGCTCCTGATCAGCCTGGGTCACTCTGCCCACTGCTATGTCAGGATGCAGTTGGGAAATGGAGGAGCAGAGAGCAGATATAGCATCTGGTGTCTTACCTGGAGAATGACTTCCAGAAAATGTGCTGATTTCCTGCAGAATCCATAACATGTACAAAGGTACTACTTCACTGGAAGTTTTGTGCTATTTCACAAAGGAGTCACCTTTATGAAATAAAGCTTTCCCATCATTAAATGGGAATCTAAACTAGGAGGAAAAAGCAATAATCACAGAATGAGATGCATAAAAATTTAGTTGTTTGTGTGCTGCAGCCAGTTACCTCCTAGTGTGTACAGGCAATGAAACTGGCATTCCAGTCCTGAGATATGGCTTACAACTACACTGAAAAGAAACAGGACTGCATGTTATTCTTACAGATTAAGCAAAGCACTGTGGATTCTTATTCAGAGCATTTCTCTTTGAGGAAAAAGCCAAGGGAAGAGAAAAGTTAGGTTTGTTACAGAGCTAACAGTGTGATTTGAATCTGATTTATCTAATGCTTTCAAAGCAAGATCCTCCTTGATCCTTCTAGACACAGACCCCTGTCATGCTTCAACTGGACACTTTCAAGAAGATAGGAGATAAGGAAATCCTGTACATAAAAAATCAGGAGGCAGTTCATTGGCCAGGACTGCGAGACAAAAGAGATTTTATATTTTTCAAGGTCTGTACTCCTTGTAAGCTAAATACAAATCTACCATGAGCAGATAAAGAATTCCTGCAGCAGTTTCACCAGCACTCGGCAGAGATCATGTGCTTCTCTAGTTTCTGCCAGATTCAGAGTTCTGATGTATTTAGAATGAGGAAACACCTGTGCACTGCATTGCAGAGCTGCATGGCTCAGGCACCATAACCAAACCCAGCTCAGGTGACTGTGCATAGCTCTGTGACCTTTAAGTTAATCTTGTCATCCAGGGCTTCACTATGGGAGTTTATTATATGGATAATTGTCCCTAATGTTATTTTCAGAGTCAATGCATTGCCCATCTCCAGACAAAGTGCAGAAAGTTCGCTGGTGATCCCAGCTCAGCCAGAGCACTAGAGTTACAGGAAAAAGAAAGAGGTGTAGATGAGCAGTAAAATAATGAGAGCTTTTCCTTCTCCATTTCATTGTTCAGATCCAGTTTTGACCACTAACAGCAGAGTAGTCTTGTCACAGAGGACATCCCAGGAAAGATCAAAGAGCTGCATCTATTCAGAAATACTGTTGTTGTCCACACTGAGTGTTCTTTAAAGTTTGGTCTAAAGAATTTTGGAAAGGCTCTCTATCTGACAGCTGGTGTCTCTTCTTGACCTCTTCCTTCTAAACTGACCAAATAAGGAGTTTGCTTCAGATTTCTTCAGCACCAAAAGTTAATAAAGGAAAATTACTTTGAGAGGAGATCCCCATAATTTCTGGTTTTATTTATATATCTTTAGCCTAGAGCTTAGTTCTTGCATGAACCATAAGGAAAACCAAACAAAACCCCACAAAACCCAAAGTCCCTAGACAAATAAGAGGAACTCAGAGCACAGTGATGAACTCTACAGCAGTTCCTATAAAAGATACCTAGGAAGAATACTACTAAAAGAAAAGCAATCATCTTCACTACTGGTGCAGAGTGAGAGAAAAGAAAGCCCAAGGCTGAAATTGGTATCAAGCTTATTTTATTAATTTCTTTTATTAAATCATAAAATATCATTAAGAGGCCAAACTAGACAGCTGAGACCAATTATTCTGGAAAATAGGACCCTTGGAGAGGAAACCTCTCCTGAATATTAGCAAGAAAATTGGGAACTGCCCAGTTTCATGTCTCACTGGGGATATGGGAGCATTGCAGGTATTTTTAGCATTTTCAGCAGTAATGGCTAATGGACATCTGTTAACTGAAAGCAATTAAGGATTTAATGCCCCACCAAAATATTTTGTTAGCTTCTATAATAAGCATCAGAGTATATGTACACCTTAGACCCAAGGGCCAAATAAATATATAATGACTTTATTATCTCTGTGAAAGGATAAATTGTATCTGCTAATACAGCATTAAGAGCAATAGAGCATGAAATGCATCACCACGTTAGACTTAGAACAAGCTAACGTCATATTTTAACATCAAGTGTCCTTATAAAAGGTTAATGAAGTCAGGTTGTGCTTTTCAAAATAATTGTCAAGTTAATGTTTAACAGTGTGACAGTGGTGACATTGGAATGCAAGAGCAAAGGGTCACATAACATTAAGTAGCTGACTAAGACATGTTAGTTCTAGCATAAGATGTGTGAGCAATGCATAAAATCTACAGGAACAAATTCATATTTTATGCTTTTAAGGTGATACTGGCATGCCCCATAGTTTACAGGGAAGAAAAGCTGTTTGAAAAATAGATCTCTGTAACCAATTTGGCCTTCTTGCTTCCATCAAGCACAGGAGATTTTAATGGTAAGACAGTGAAGAGTGTTCTCCTTGAGAAGAAAATGCAGAATACTTGCATGATCTTAGTATAAGCTTAAAGCCTGTGGCTTTACTTGTACAGACTACAAGATTTCCAGTGATAACTGCAACTGATGTCTTATGGCTTTTTAAAAGGACACAAGCCTGTCCCAAAGTCCCAGATATTAAAGTGTGCTGTCTTCACCTTTATGTAAGAGGTAACAGCTTGATAGATAGGGCTGGCTGTATTTTCCTAATCTACTTCAAAATATGCAGAAGTGCAGAACACAGCTGTGTTCTCCAATGTCCACAGTTTCCAATTGTATTTTTCCATTAGGGGGCCCATTATTTTTTAACTGTTCTCAGTGAAAGAGATTTTAAAGCTTCATTGGTACTCAACAAAAATTACACCGTTCCTCTATCCCAAAGTGAGAAGTGGATAGATGTCCACTGAAAAACACCACCTTGGTGAATTTCTGAATTGGTCTCTTGAGGTTTCTGAAGCTGAGAGATGCTTCAGATATCCTCTAATCCAAGGGATAAGTGCCAGATGTACTTGAGTTTTCTCATTTTTGTGTTTTTCTTCAGTAAGCAGAACTTAACTCTTTGCTCTGCCAGCGTAAACTGGCGTTTTTCATGCATTGCGCTTGGTATGAAGACTGACACCAGCATCTGATATCCTGCCCTCAGAAGAAGCTGTTCCATACAAAGAGATTCCATTAACAGAGCCAAATGCTGGGATATGAATGGAAATGTGTTCCAAGGAGGTAATGCCTGAAGTGACACCATTCCCATTGGGAGCCTCATATCACAAAATCTTTACTCAAAAGAGACTTCGTCATCACCATCTTAGGGTTCTTTCTCCATTTTCCCTCTCTCCATCTTTCATCTCTATCACATCCCACAGCTCTTGGTAATTTGAGATCATTCTGTCAGGCATACAATTACCCACCCCCACGTGCATGGGCAGCGAGTGCATTCAACAGTTCACCTAGCAGGGAACCCCAGGTCCTGCTGCTATGTAGATCAACAGCCAAGTTCACACAGGCAGGCAGGGTTTCTGTCCTGAAGGCTTTCCATCCTTCAGTGACCTACAAATGAAGGGCCTTTACTGTAAATCTCATTCATACTCTCACTTAAAATGGCATTAGCCAGTGGCAACTCTAAATGCACTGTAATGTTTTGACATTAAATAAAAAGACTCACTACTACATTGCCAATTCGCTCATGAGCTCACACAGCAACAGGGCAAGTTCAAATTCATGGTACAGTTACAAAAGGATATTGACTAAGGACAGCACAATTCTTAAAGCAATTTTTTCTTTTTTATTGTGCTCCCAGCAGTGGTATCCACATCCAGCAAAGAAGTTTTAGTTGACAGCTGGATCTCTGAGTAAGCATATTTTTCACTTCTGTCCAAATATTGCATTTCAGCATGATCACTTTTCTAAACTCTACTGAGATCTCAGATCACCAAAGTAACACCCCACCCAATGAAACTGAACCAATTACATCAAATACCACAACTAATTTCCTATATACCTGTCAGTGAAAGCCAGGCAATTGCAGGTACCTCTGCTCCAGAGCAGTAGGTGCACACTGCATATTTGCAGGAGATTTGGAGTCATCAGCACCAGCAAAAAAATTCAGCTGCTCTCAGCACTGCATTACACAAGCTAACCTCGAAAGACATCTGATACTTATAAAGAAAAGATTAGCCATGGAAACTTTTAAACAACCAAAATAACAGTTAAACCTCAATAATTCCCATTTGTGTCTGGGAAAGTTAATTTTGTTAATTAGCAAATAGCAACTGAGTTAAGATGGGAGCCTGTACTTTACCAATGGTACTAATACATTATTTTTATAAGGTCATACTGCATTTTCTTAGATCATCAGTATTTACAGCCACAAGAACATTAATAAACTATGAGTTCGCCCTTATATGTAGATACATAGCTATATGTGTGTATGTATGACATTACACCACATATATGTATATTTCTTCAAAACTTGTAAAGCTCTGCTCTGAAGCCTCAAAAGTGATGCCAAACTGTTTTTAATGCACAGAGTAGAAGACACTAGCAGCTCTCTGCTGTAGGGTCATTAATGCTCCAGAAGAGATACCTGACAACCACCAATAGGAAAATACCAGTAAAGTAAAGCACAACATTGTTCTGCTAGAAGGAAGAGTGACTTTCATCACTAATTGTCACTAACTTCCAGCCTCAAGCGTGCAAGGAGGAACCAACTCTCAATTATTTAACTTTTAGGTGTTGGCATGCATTTTCCCCTGGATTGTTGCCTAGGATTCTTGTCCTTCTCTCATACCTGCCACCACAAATTGGGATTTACTCCACTCAAGAAAAAACAGGGAAAGAAACTTAGGCCCTCCATTTGTTTTTCATAAAGAATATTTCCAGTCATTCCTTACCCTTTTATGATGACAAAGCAATCTTGGAATTTAACCTGATCAGCTCCTTCATGTTCTTCAAAGAGTGACATTTGGCACAATTACCATAAGGAAGTTTAAAAAAGAACAGGAGCAGCCATAACAACCACACTCTGAACTTACTTCTTTTGATTAGGAAAATGTCTTGTAGCTGTCAATAGCTAAGAACATCTTGTAGCTTTAACACTTCTTTTAACTGGAGACCTCAAAAGGCCACATTCATCACAAAATGAGTCTGACAAACAGTTTTGGTAGTGAGGGGCTGAGCAGACTGCAGGCAGAACTAGCACCAATAATACCTTTGAGTGCAGCAGAGTAACTCTCAGGAGCCCACAGCAATATTACGAATACATCTGTACTGAATGAGATGCTGTCAAGATCCTAAGGCTGTTTTGAAGCAGACAGGGTTTTGCAGAACAGGAATGTTATTAAGTTCTGGTTTCAGTTTTATCTTAAATACTATTAACATGACTTTTCTCACAATAAGCAAATTATATTGGGATAAAGCCCTAATGCTGGCTAAATTACATAAATAGAATATATAATATTAATTGTTGACCCTTGCAGAACAACTTGCTTCATTTCTAGGTTGCTGGTACTACTGCAGGAAGCGTTTATTTAAATTAAGTAACACAACCTCTCAGCAACGATGTATTCATTGGAGGGGAGGGAGTAGGGAAGCAAAAATTGCAAAGAGGTAAGTTTGATCAGGTTGTCAGCAATACCCCATCCCCGAAGACATCTTACTGGAGACATGCCCATTTTTAACAGCAGCCAGTATCTGAGAGGGGCAGATTGCATCCTCACCTTTCACATACAATAAGAATGAGGCAAAGAAGAAAAAAAAAAAAGAAAAAAATAAGTCAAAAAGAAGAAAAACACTGATACATGGAGTATCGTAAGAAAGCTTATCTTAGTAGGGTTTGACGGAATTTTCCAGGAAATGATGCATGAGGAGAGGTTTCCATTCAGTTCTGTTGAGGACCTCAAGATTCCCAGGAGAGTGATGATAAGCTGAAATGATGGGTTATGATAGGAGGCACTGCATATACAGACAGGAAGAACAAACCAGCTTCAGCTAAAGACATCCAAAACATTTAAGTGCACTTAGAAACTATTAGCCTGGAAACATGCCTGCTTCAGCAGGAATGACTTGTCAGGGGAAAGCAGCCACTTTAGGTCTTTTTAATCAGTATTTCACAACTGCTGTACTGTAGGCATTCCTCCTGGCAGTATCACTCACTTGGCTGCCCATATGCCTGATTATAATGGTTGTTTCTTGGCCATATTACTTATTACTTCTGTAAGGCAGCAGCCTTCCAGCTGCATGGCATATGGAGCCCACAGGCATATACTTTTAACATATGCTGCATCTTGTCCTTTACACTGTTCCTATTAAGCCAACACAAAATGAGGAGACTGGGAGTGCTCTGTCCTCTTAGCAGTCAGTATGTCCAGGAGCAAAAACTGAGAAGCTTCCAGTGTTGAAAGCCTGGCCTGAAGGATTAGGAACAGTAAGGATTAAACACTGCCATATGTCTAACCAGACCTTCATGCTGACTGTTCTTGCCTTGACTTTTCCTTGTAAAATACCTTTTTATTTTTAACCTACTTTTTCCTTTTAAATACTAAAGTTCTCCAGAGAACTCTGGTAAAACTCATTCTAAATAAATACTCAAAAACATTTCAAATTAGTTCACATCACCATTGAGCCTCTGAGACGTAGCAGAATGTGAAGTAAAGATGTAAGATTTACATGAGCTATTCTTGATTAAAGTGACTATTAAATCAAAGCCATTTTTACTACAGTACAAGATCAAAGACTGTCTTACCTGGCTGGCTAAAGAAGTTGTATAATTTCCTTCCTTGGTCATTCACAGTCAGTTTTGAATTTGCAGTTCATCCAGGAGACTTGTATTGTGCAGGATACTGGAAATAAGCATTTGGTTGTGGAAAAACTCTTTGCTACTTCTCCAGTGAGTTGTTTAGAGAGATTCTAATGCCACCAGTCTTATCTTGAGGTTAAGCAATGATACAGATACCTGTCTAGTTCATAGAAATGAGAAGTGGAAGCAGATAGACAGTCACCCTTAGCCATATATATATATATACCCCATATATATATGTAACTACAAAACAGAACCTGCTGCATTCAAAACACAGATGGCTCAGTGAGGCATAGTCATGTGAAACATGAAACATTCAAAATAAACTGTATTTTTCTGAAACAGCAAGTCAGCATCATTTTGTGCTGGGCATTAAAATGGGACCTGAGCAACCTGACTTTCATGCTACAGTGAGTTTCCAAACAGTTTGGGTTTATGGTTTAGGTGGGTTTCCACTCATATCTACACATAGTCTGCACGGGGAAGGAAACAAGAAGGGGAAATTGCTTTCTTATCTCTTCAACTGTCTTCCCCACATAGGTGTATGCTGTGCTTCTCCATTTCACGATAATTTGCAGTTTCCCTCCTGACAGAGCAGTGTGCACAGGCTCAGCATTACTGAGGAGAATCCGTCTTGGCAAAAGGGAAGGGAAAAAGCTTTCAAAAAACGATTTTTTTTAGCAACTTCAAAGTTCTGGGAACAAAAGATCCAGCCTGGCTATACAATTGTAAAACTAGAATGCAGTTTATGAAAGTCTGCTCTCATCAGGAGCTCAGAATGTCCTCTTGAAAGGCTAAAGTCCTCTATGTGCTGGTGACAACCAGCTCTTTTTCTTTTCTCAGTGTCTTTTGGCAATCTTTACTTCCTATTTGAACCTGGGAGTAATGCCAGGCTGTTTCTGAAATATTCAGACCTGTAGACTATTTGTCAAACCTCTTATCCAGAGAGCAGCAGAGTGCAGAGAACAGGATAATTTTAGCCCACACTGAGTCTCACAGCTGGATTGCTCTGTGATATCCACTGCATTTCATTTAAATCTAACTCAGGAACCTCTATATTCCACCGTGACAGAGGCTGCTTCCCAGAGACACACTGCCTCTTTAAAGCAGAGTCCTGAGCTCCTGGTGAAAAATCATAAAGCAGGAGTCACAGAAGTCCTTTGTGTACACTTTAGCCCAAGTCCTTTCTGGATTAATCCTTCTTAGCTGAAATGGTGAAAGCGGTCTTTCTGTGGTGGTATTTTGGAAGGTTGGACACCACATGCATTAGGGCACTGTAAATGGCAGAGACAATGGGAGTTTTCTGGGGGACCCCAGCCAAGGAGCAGGGAAGCAGCTCCAACAACTCCCTGGGCACAGGGATGGGACAAGGCCAGGCCAGGATGTACCTCCAGGCATGAGGGTCAGGTTCAGGCTTGGTGCAGGAAACCAGGATCAGCCACAATCCCAGAATGGCTGGGCAGGGCCTTGGGGGTGGAACTGGGCTTGGCAGAGCCATGGCTGTGATGAGCTGAGCTTCCTATGGCAGCACTGGGTCAGAGACTCAGGTGTGGTCCTGGCCATGGCTGGGCTGAGAGGCCCCAGGGGAGGCTGGGCAGGGACAGGGAGGGCCCATGCTAGTGCCCCATGGCCCCCACAGGGTGGAAGTCACACCATGTGCTCTTGGGGCTGTCACAGAGCAGCTGCCTGACACAAGGCTGTAACCACGTTTGGAAGTTTTAAAACATGAGGAAAAAAACTGTATGTAAGTCTCTAGCAGGAAATGAAGAGACAGCAAGCTTTGGATTTTTTGCATTTGGCAGGCAGAGGGCATACTCAGCCTAGACCTAAATATAGCCTTCTGTCTGCTTTGAGGGTATTTACTCTTTCTGTCTACTGACACCAGTACGCACAATATTAATTTAATATGCAGCACTCATACAAAATTATACAATCAGTTTTGGAGAAATCAATGTGCTGGGAGTGCAAGACTGGCCAGCAAGAAGCCATATTTCTCCCCCAAGCACCTGGAACTGGTACTGGGTATTGGGAAATAAGATGTTCAGAACCAGTTGAGGCAACTGGGATGACTGATCAAGAGTTTTCCACCTGACTGATTTTTCCAATAAAAAGTCACAGACTCTTCTCCCCTCCAAAATTACTTTTTTTTTTTCTGTCAGGAAGTCAGAACAACAGCTCCCTGCCCAGCTTCCTCTAAAGCTTTTGCAGTTTTATTCCTGCCTCCAGGAAAATGGTGTTTTTTGGATCTTTGCATGTAAAATAACTGCAAGGAAAAATTAGCAACCATTAATGTGTCAATGCAAAAGCATTATTTTCCACACAGAGAGACTCTGCTGTCAGTGATTAAATTAACAGCCTTAATCTTAGCTCACATATTCATTAAAAGAACTTTATTAGGTATTAAATAGTACAGGACATATATCCTCACTTAATTAAATCACTATTCATCTGGTGGAAATCTGACAGATCCTTAATTGTTAGAACTGAACTATTTCACACAGAAGCCTGTCCATTTGCTGGCTGAATACAGTGGGCCAATATAAATATTTACTGTATGTGACACTCAGATAAATATTTACTAAGATGATCGTTTTCTTTGCATTATTATTTGTCTATAAGCAGACACGCATTGAGTCCTCAGAGCTGGGGTGGGTGCCCCAGATAGTGGGGCCCTTAACATCCCCAAATGACTTGGTCCTGGGGGTCTCTGTGGATCCTCAGCCTTCTCAGATCCTGAGGTCCTTGCCTTTGGGATGTGGTGGTGGTGCTGGAGGTGCTGCCCCAGCCATGGCTGCGGGATGACCCCAGCCCCGATGCCACCACTGCATGGCCAAGCAGGGCACAGAGGGATGGTGGGGTTGGGGCACCAGGTGATGCTGCAGCAATGGCTCGAGCACACCTGGGGAGAGAGGGGAACACAAGGGACACATGGTGCCAACAGGACCCTAAGTGATTTGGTTCTTCCCAAAGCACCACAGTCCTAGAAGATTCCAGGATAGGTTGAGGAGTGCGAGCCCAGGCATTTGAAGGGCCTGCCTAATATGCATGGTAACAGAAGAAAAGAAGGAAGATCAGCAAAAGCATAGTTTTAGGAGAGTATGCCAGGGACTGCATGCTTCTCCAACAGAAAAATGTCTCTCGTCATGATTTAAATTTCTGAATTAAAACAGAAATCTTCCGGGCTTGTTTGAAACCAGTGGCTTGAGGTGAGCTAACAGGCAACACCCTCCAAAGCAAGGAGTCATTGCTGGCACTTGGGGCATTTTTCATTCTACACCTTTAACCATGGTTACAGTAGAGCACTAAGCACTGAAAAGTCTGGTGTTACTGGGAAAAATGCAGTAATATGTACATCTCTGATACTCTAACCAGCTGCACAAATCTCAGGTCAAGTCTGCAGGCATTTCTTCGAGAGCCCAAACTACCTATGTTATCCCTCAGGTAGCAACCTTTTGCCTACCAAAAATTAAATCAGTGGGTATTTTTAGTCCAAATCTATTCCTACATCAGTGCTTAAATCTGGAGATGGCTTGGAAAGCACCCATACACTTTTCTTATTCCACCCAATAGATTTAAGATAGTTCCTGTCCAGGAAAAATGTTGTGTTCCCTTGAACAGAACTATAAATAGGGAGAGGAAATTCAGATGTGCCATTTCTTTTTACATGACTCTGCTCTCTGCTTTAATAGCAGCACAGGGTGGATGTGGTTCAAGGACCGAGGTCTGTTCCCAACACAGGTCTGATATGGGACTAGATTTGTGTGTTGCTGCCGAGCAGCAGGTCCACTGACTCCTGATTCTTCTGGAGTGATTCACTGCTCAATCCTCATTCACTGCTGGTTGGCACTCACAAATCACATTCAACCAGTCCTTCTTTGCTGTTTGTCCAGGTTCCTTTTTGTCCATTCAGCAGACGAGTTTGGACTTCACAAGTCTACTTGGCTACAGCTCCTGAAGAGACTGTGGTCTAAGCTCATGGGCTGCACCATAGGACATGCCTTCTCAACCTCTTCCCCTTCCATTTAAGATCTCCAAACATATCCATGGCAACTGCAGCTCTTGCTTGCCAGAAAACAGAGACATTAAGAAATGTCTAGGGTCTCCTTCCAGAGACTGGCGTCAAAACATAGGATGCAAATTCAGTATCTCTCAGTTCCTGGGAACCATCTCCTTGGTCTTTTACAGGGACTCTAGGCCACTAGAGCACTATAGTTACCCTAAACACACAGCAGCAATCAAGCACAGCACTTGGCTTGAAGGGATTAATTTCCTGCTTAAAGAAACCTACAGTGATGTAGAAAAGGTGAGGCAGTAGGAAAAGACAATGTAGGAAAAGAATTAGCTCATTATAAAGGAGTAAGATATGAAATAGCAAGCAGCTTGCATTTCATATGGGCAGAAAGGTGAGGCCTAGGAGAAAAAAAACTGCTGTGTTGGAACAGACTGTTCCAGCAAAGCACAAAGCTAAATGTGGCACACAGACATATTATTCACCCACAAGCTCTAAACCTACAGATGAAGCATAAGCCTGTCAACATTTTGACTTATAATAGAATTAGCATCACATTACAGCAAAACCAAAAGAAGGCTTAAAAAGATTACCCTAAAATGGAAGAGAAAAATTAAGGTATTTAAAGGGCTTGTTATACTCTGCTGATCATGGCAGGCATGTACCAAGAACAAAGAGGTGAGAGGGGCTGCGTTTGTAAGAGAGTCTGCCACTCCCCATTATTTGTGCACATCTACAAACCACATTGATCCTTTGGGGGGAAAACAGAGTGATGTTAGAATGATGCACACCTGGCAAGAGACACTCTGCTCTCTGCTCTTAGACAAGTCATCAAAATATCTGCTGTGCTGTTTTCTTTCTTTTTGTTATTGTTTTTTTTATTTTTTTTCAAACTGTTGCTCAGACAATCAATGATTCATTTGTAAATGAAGGTCGTGTTTCTTTTTCCCAGGGATACTACATATGAACACAGAAAAGGGTGTTTGAAGACATCTACCATAATGTGTCTTGTTCTGTAAGGTTGCAGCGATTCTGAGGTTTTAGAGGAATTATGTTTCTTATTAAACCAGCTGATATTATGGAGAAGAAACAAAGTTTTCTCAGCCTTGTGCATTCTGTTTTCTTTTTCCCAAGACCATGCAATTTTGTCTTTACTTTTTATTACCTCTCTCTACAAGCTAGGCAGATCATGCTAGTTATAGCATGTTATATAGCAGTCATGCTGCTAAATCACAGCAAATTCTTTGTGAAAAGACACCATGGGCATTAAAGTTAAAAAAGTTTTCTGAAAATATTTTATCCCTTTGTGAAGATTTTGGATCAAGCCATCAGAGCTCAGCATAGATGCTGTAAATTCAGCAGAGAAAAAGGAGTCAACAAGAAAAATGTAATCCTTAGGTACCTGAGTTCAGGTAGGAGACAGAAAAAGTACCAATATCCCACACAGATAGAAAATGGTGTCTTTTTTTCCTCCTCACAAAATTGGAATATTTGGCTTTGGTACATAAAGGATGAAATCATCACTGTTGTTGGATCTTAACCTCATACTTGTGTCTGAAAAGATTGAACAACTCAAATCACAGCTCAGCTTTACCTCCAACCAAGTGATTCTCTGTTATGACTTCAGTAACAACCAGGCAATAGCTGGTATGGCACAGAAATTGTGACATCCACAGGAACCAAGTATTCCTGCTAAGACTTAAGGGAAATGCAGAGGTGAGCCCTTGGTATTAATGTTCAGACCATGATTAAAAGCTTTGAAATGTGATTTTACTTCTAATTCTCATCACAGAAATGTGAAACAGAAGGTAGGCCCAAATGAGGCTCATTTTTCAAGAGCTACATCACTTTTGGAAGATTAAAAATCAAGCTGCTGTTTAAGAAAAATGTATTACAGTGCAAGTCAGAAAAGGACCTGGGATCATTTCTTCTCTAAAATTAGATTGGCAAAGGTTGTTTGAAAACAGCTGATGGAAGAAACAAGGGCCAGGAGAAGGAGAACAAACACAAAGCAGGACACACGAGGCCTCCTAGCAGCAGATTTCAAGAGCATGCCAAGAGGAGGGAAGGAAGGCAGGAATTCTTGAAAGGTAGTAGAGGTAGTGAAGAGTTTTTCCACACCACCATAATGACACACAGTTTGTAATGAGCATTCCCAGCTGCATTGTTTCTATAGCTAAGCCTTTGTCTCCAGCCCTGGTTTTCATTTCCAAGGAGTGGTAGGACTTGGAATACCTCTGTGGAACTCAGCTATTCCAATCCTAAAAGGAAAAGCAAGCAACACTATCTTTCCTATCTCCCCACATCCTTTGGTATTTCTTTTCCACATCTCTGAAAACATTGGCATTTAACAAAGGTGGGCATATTCTCATTTTCACAGGGAACATTAAGACTCTGCAATCAGTGTGTAATAGCACATCATCACCAAAGGACACTAGGGGCATTTCTGGCAGATCCTTCTGTTCCAAAGACAGCTAAGACTGCCAGGAAAGAGTGCCTTTTTGCAGTGATGAGGCTCTGAAGAGGCTGGGGCCTTGACAATTTTCAGACCAGAAATAGGAGGCAAAGAGCAAGAAATGCCAATGATCCTCCAGGGTTTATAGACCTCCTGCTCCTATTGAGTGCTGAGAGATTATTTTTGCCCTTCACACATCCTGCTCTAACCTTGTCAGAGGCCAATAGAAATTTGTTAAAGGATCTGTTTAACTTGGAACTCCTTCAAGTTAGTTTGGCCTTTTACCAAGTACATTTGCCCACCAGACCCCCTCTTCTGTGTGCCCTAGCATTGTGAAAGCACTACATGGCTGATTTATAGCTGGCTTGAGGAAGAGAGAGGGAACTGAGCAATGAAAATGTACTTCTGTTACACCAAGTTCTGAGAAAGTCAAAACGTAGCATGCACATGAATAATATAAGACAGGTTATAGTTTTCCTCGTTTTTCAGAGACAACAGAGTAACTCTTTAAAAAGCTGGTAAAACCAAGTAGGTTTTAGAAAGGAGCTACAGCCCCATCTTTACGTCAGGAATGGGTGAAAGGTGAGCAGTGTGAACCTCTTTGGGCAGTTCCAAATATCTACAGAGGCACACACACAGTGCCTGTGTGAAGGTTCCAGGCATGGTGAGAAAACATTTCAGAACTGTAAGGACTGCCCAGGAGCACCAGCATGTACATGGCTCCATTTCAAAACAAACAGGGACAATATTTGTTGTTCTTAGCTCGTTTCTTAGCACTCAGGAAATCAAATGCCACGCTATTCTCTCCTTTTGTGCTGGGCATTTAGGAGGCTAGTTGTCATTGGAGGGCTAACTATTAGGAAATTTTAAAAGGGTTTATTTTCTTAACAAACTTTATCTTTTCCAAGAAATAACTTCAATGGTTTAGAACGAGTTGCTGTAAAAGCTTATCTGCTTGATAAATATTTGTGAAGTCTGATAGACCCTGGAAAACTGACAAGCCTGGGGAAGCCTTTATGCTGGGTTCAGTGGGAACATGCTCTGATCCAACACACACTGCCAGATTTCACACCAGACAGCCAAGACTGGATTAAAAAAAAAAAAAAAAAAAAAAAAAAAAAAAAAAAAAAAAAAAAAAAAAAAAAAGCAGAAGTAAAAGAAAAAAATTTCTAGTGAAAATAATCAGCTGTTTGAAACACACAGATGAGCACTGGATTTACCCCTAATCTGCCATTGCCCCTTTAAACTCTTAAATCACTACTAAAATTACTGTGTCTTCCCTGCAACCCTTCCATATGTCATTCAGGTCCATTGCCTCTGTGCTATTTATTTAAGCCTACTTTGGCATGTATTTTCCCCTGATACCGTTTTTATTGAGTGAGGCCAGCATAGCAGGAGTTTTGATCTCCTCATGCCAGTTACATAACTCCTCTCCCCTTACCAAGAATTTAGGACACGGGCACACACTGCCCCAGATCCACCTCACAAAGGAGCATCTTAATTCCCTATAGAAAAGTGAAAAAACCCCAGTGCTATTGAAGATAAAATATGCAAATAATTCTATTCTTCTGGGGATGCCCGACTGGCATAGTTAGGGCCCCTTTACTTCACAATATATAATTAAAATAGACTGGAAGTGAACAAGTTTCTTTCCTAACCACTGCCTTTTACCACCTCTGCTGATTTGTGGTTAGACTTTCCTCATGAAACTTTACTTTTGCTAGAGAATTTGCACAAAACTTTGAGATAGAGCTAAGAACAGATGCTACCTCTGAAAAATCAGCCTCATACTCAAATCCCAGTGGCCTCAAAACTGAGACTATCCAGTCTGAGCCCTGAAGGAGGGGGAGGCAGGCGCAACACGCCCTTTGCAAGTGTGGCCTCCCAGACCACACCTCTGCCCAGCCACCCAGCTGGCTGAGGGCAAATACTCTCAGGCCTCCAGAGAGGTCCAGACCTCAGGACAAGGGTTTTCCCTGCTCTAGTGAGGAAGTCAATCTGAGAGAGCATGCTTAGACATTGTGGAGACCAACAAACGGCATTGCAAAGCCCAGTGTCAGACATCAAGGTTTTATGGATCGCTATGATTAAAACAGGTGCATTTCCAGGTACCTCATAGCAATGTTCCATTAGATGTCAGTTTTTGGAGTTAGGTCATACTTCAAGGTCATCAACACCTTGCCTTGGACCTCTCCTGGGACACAAGCACTGTGCAGAGATCCTGAAACAGCACCAGAATTTTTACTTACGTGGTGGACACCCAGCTGCTGTATGCACAGAAGCTCAGGAAGAGCTCCTTTCTGACTCAGTGGTCTCAAAATAAGGAAAACTGTAATCAGGTCCAGGAGATGACTTTGATCCAGCATCTTGTTCAGTATTTTTGTTGCAGGAGACAGGTTGTTGTTACAATCAGAATTTGAATACACTGGTTTTTGGGACATAAAACATTGTGTACAAAGGGTTCATTTAACATCAGTGCTGAGCCTTGCACACCTGGTCCCTTTTGTGGGACCTTACATGAAACAAGAACACCACAACTTTTGTGCCCAAAGGCAGCACAGCTCATTCTCCTTGGAGTCTTGAATAAAGATGGATCACTGAGGCTCCTTCGAAGCCATTGGAACGGAGGTTTTTGCCACATTACTTAAATAAATGGCCTGTGAGATCTGGGAGCAAGTTCAGGGGAAGGGAAGCATCCAAGTTCATTTTGGGTTTGTCTGTAAAATGTGATGCATGAAATATTTTGCTTATGATGATCTGCTTTCTGGCAGGCAAGCCAGGAGGATTCAGTCATTGTCCAGTAAAGCTTGCAAGCAGGAATAGATGGGAAATCAGTGCAAAAAGAAACAATCAAACAGATACAAAAAACTTCTGGGATTCCAATCCTAAAGCAAGGTCAAGTTCATGCTCAAAATACAACTTTTTTTTTTTTTTTTTTTTTTTTTTTTGCAAACAGTATCTTGGTGAGAAGAAGTAGATGTTTATAAGCACTTTTGGCTTCACTCAGATGACTTCAACTGAAGTCACCACCTTCTTCCTTTGTAGGTTTGGTCACCGATGATGTGTTAATGTGGGACATATTCATCTCATTTGCTTTCTGACCTGTCTCTGGAAGAAGCAGATGCTCTGCTTGCTAATCCAGCCGGGATAACAGTACCACAGGGCTGTGCTTGGCCCTGTCCATAAACACCACATGGTGGGGGCAGTGACACCACAGGCATGGAAACCTACAAGGGTGAGGTCATGATGAGTTTCCCAAAACAGAACTTCAACAAGCTGGTGCTCAGGCTGCCCCAGAGACTTCCTAATGCTTGTGGCAAGCCAGTTGAGCAGGCAGCCCCTCTGGCATGAGAAAGAAGTGGAAAATTCAGTGTCTGCTGCTGACACAGATGTACACAGACAGATTTTTATATGTTTAGACTAGATTGCCCCTTAGGACTAGGGTGTGCTGGACCCGCTGGCCACCTGTGTGTCTTGCTGCTGCCCTGCAGCTTTATTCAGAATACTGTGGGAGAAGAAATGCAGATGTATTTCTGGAAATTACACAGTGATTGGGACATCTGGAACATCTTTCATCCAGCCAGCGCAGCCGCTGGATTCAGCCACTTCAGTTTTATTTCAGCTCGAGCAACAACGTTCAGCAGTGCTGTTACAGCATTAAACCTTTCACTCCCACCATGGTGCTGCTGCAGCCACCTGAGGAACCAGACAGGCTCTGGAGCCAATGGCTCCTTCCATGGGAGAACAGGTCAGCCACACCAGAGGGGATGGGGACACGTACAGCTGCTGGCACCAGAAACACAGGGTTTGAGGCTCTGGTTCTGGGGAAAACATATCCACATCTGGCTCATCTGCTCAAAGCTGTTATCTGTTGAATCTATTTTCTCTGGTCAACAGGAGGAGAAAGTAGTGACTTTTTTATTTTTACCATTTCATAGTTAAAATCCTGTAGCTCAGAAGTGCTGCTGGGACAGCTCTGAGGTCCAGAACACTCATCCATCAGCCACAGGACAAGAAGCAACTTTCAAAAGCAATAAGAGCCTGTAATCCTGAGGCAGTGACAGTTGCCAAACAGCTGAATAGTCTTGACCCACAATCCAACATCCTGGAGAGTAACTTGATGACAGAAGTTATTTTAATATGAACTAGTGTTGTACTTTCCACATGCCACATCTCAATTTTTATAGGTATCCTACAGTTAAAGCAAGAATTCTCCAGACAATATCAAGATGCAGTGGTGGCAGGACCTCAAACATACAGTACTGTCACTGGCAAGAAGAGTTTGCAACAGGAACACCCCAGCTTCACTAGAAAAGTATCATTCAGACTTAAAAGAAGTGGATAAGGACTAGGCACTTTGCCAAAACAAGATGAGATATCTCAAACTCAGCTTTAGGCTTCAGAGGGCCAAGTCAATGTGTTCCCTCTAGGCTATGCTTCATCTTTTGAAGGACAGAATCAGATTTTATAAAGTTGCAGCAAAATTTTCTTAGGGTTCTGACTGGTTGGTAAAATTGCCCTGCTAGGGGCTGCTCAGCAGGAAAGCAAACACCACAAGTGGGCTGTTTTCCATCCCTTCAGATCTTTTAACATTTTAGTAGCAGGGAACAGGAAATCTCAGAAGTACTGAAAATAAAACCCCTACAATTCCTTTACTGCAATACACAACTGAGTCATCAGCAGAGTTTGCCCTCAGCTCAGAGTCTTCCCATTCAAATAAGCCCATTGAAACCAGCTGTGATCAGAAGGTCTTTGTCCTGCATCTAATTTACCCTGTCAAAGTGTCTCTTCCATCTGAGTCTCTGCAGGGAGGACAGTCATCTCTCTGTGATTCCACCTCTAGTCAAATCCCTGTGCCCTACTGAAGGTGACAAAGAGAGTATTTTCTGTAACATCCAACAATTAACTGGCACTGCACATTAGGGGTATCGCTCAGTTCATAATCTCCCTCCTTTATTCACCTTCCACCTTCAATGGAGGTGGAAGCAGGACAGGTTTTGTCCTGCAGTGCTTGAGAAACTGTTGAAATACACTCCTTTTCTGAACTTTTCAAGTTGTCTGCTGTTCTGTTCACTTTTGCCATATAAAGACATGTTTCTTCTAAAAGTCTGTGAACAGAGGAGGAAAATACAGACTCTTACACATATCTATCTGCACCTGATCAAATCTAGACTCACTTCGGAATGACCGTGCTGCTATTTCTACTGCACTTCAAAATAACAAAGCTTCTGTTTTGTCAGAAAATCATCTTGGGGAAGTGTAAGGCAAAATTAATATCTTGCATACTGCATTCCCAGCAACCAAGCTTTTGAACAGGAGAAAGTTTAAGTCTGCTATATAGTTTGACTGCTCGAATTACTTCTATTAATAATTTGACAGAAGGATTTAGGATAAGCTTCTTGAAGGCATATTGATCATTTTGAACCCAGAACAGCATGCACAGTGCTGCCAAGTAAAAGTTATCCTTTCAGGTAATCATATTCATGAGGTCGGCAGAGGACACTAACTCTCAGCACTTTGCTTTGTTTCCACATGATCTCTTCTCCCTGAGGTGTGAGATTAGATTGGGAGAAAAAACAGTTACCTCTCGTCTTTCAGCCAGTCATCAGCACTGAATCTCTCAGTGCCACTATGAGTCAGCAACAACCTGAAGTCACAGTCAGGGCACTGAAGGAGGGAAATGAAAGGACTGACCCTGATGAAGTCCCTTGTTCCTTCTTTGCCTCTCTCCTGCATACCCCACCCAACAGGGGTTTTATGGCACTCCATTGTTCACAGACACTGGCACTCTGCTCTGGCCATTGCACCCGAGGAGATCAGGGGCCCTGGCAGCTTGAAGGTAGAAGATGGACTGAGGTTTCTTCCCCATGGGAAATGGTCACAGCGTGCATCCACTCACACATGGCTGACAGTGGGGTGCTGCCTCCTAAATTCATGAATGTCACAGGGTTTCTCCTGGACCAAACTAAGACTCTGGCTGCCCTTGGAGCCTCAGATACCACCTCTGAGCTGACCCTGAGACGCTGGGAGAATGAGCTTTTCTCCCCATGGACAACGGGCACCGTTCACATCCAGCTGCACATGGCCGACAGTCACATGAGATTTCAAGGCACAGAGCTGGGAAGAGTCAGCAGGAACGCTGGGTCCAGTCCTGCCACAGTACTACTTGGGAGATTCAGAGTCCTTCACTACACTGCACCAATCAGCGCAACTTCCTGGGAGCCTGAAGTACAATACAGTGGCTCAGGCATCCATCTGGGACACGGGTACTCAGCTCAGCATTCTGCAAGACAGCCTGCTCATGTGCAGGGAGCAGGGCAGGCACATTTGGGATGATGCAACTGGCTCTGCCAGAAGGTCAGAAGAGAAAAGCAGAGGCAGAGACTAAGGGTGTTATCTCTATGGCAACTGCCAGGGCAGCACCATGCTCACCGGTGGGAGGGGGGGAGAAGGGAAGAAAGGGAGAGGGAAGAATAAACCCCAGAAAAAAGCACAGTCAGGAAATTGTTAACCAGGGAAAATGGAGGTGGAAGAGGAGCAGCAAAGCCCATTGTTCTGAAGGGAAAAGCAAAGGGCTCATGTTTTTTTTTCAAGGAGAAGGCTCTTAAGTTCCCAGCACAGGTCAGCTTTGCCAGTCTCCCCATCTGTATCCTACAGGACATGGTCTGCTGCAGGCAGGCCCAGCTTTCTGGCAGGCTAGCAAAAGTTCCCCATCATCTACTAGGATACACCAAAAAATATGTGAGACTCAGGTGACTACACAGGTCTTTGAGCCTGAAATGCCAGCAGTGCTGGCATCATACAAAATGGACATGCATAATTCAAAGTCTGAAATATTCATTTTACTCAAACTGCAGATGAATATTAAGCTCAGATAAAGGTGCCAGATGGGTGGTGAATAAATTATATTCCCCTAAATGCAACTAAAACAATGTAAAATAAATGCTGAAAAAATTAGCAGGCTGAAGACCATGCCAGCACAGTACAACTTGTTTCATGTTTGCATCAGAGTACAATGAAAAGGTAGGTTGGATTCAGACTAATCACATTTGTTCAGCTTTGCTCCATCCAGGAAGGCTTCAACCATACAATCTGGAAGTCAAGATGAAAAATTCACTCCTTATTTCCCATACAGGCACAGCACAAGTTACTCTCCACAGAATGAAAACATACTGTGTTTGCTCCAGGGCTTCAAGAGACTCCTGTCCCTTCTCATCTCCCGTTTGTCAGCAGTCATTCACATGCCCTCATGAGCTGAGAGAGTGGAAACCAATTCCTGTGACTTCTCTTGACACAGGTCACAGAAAGGGCTTGTTTTACCACCTTACCTGTGTATCTGGTATGGGCTCTCCAGCTTGCCTGAAAATTTCAGTAGCAGTGACAGTGGTTTGCACCACCAAACTGATTTGGAAGAAAACACAAGTGCGAAAGCCTTACCAAGCAGAGAGAGGAACAGCCCCTTCAGAGCTGGGAGGGCATTGAGTTGGCAGAGAAAAATCTCTCAGTTGCTCATGCAAACAGAGGACAGGCTGCCAGCACAGCAGTGGGTCAGCCTGAACAGTGTACGAAACCCAGAAACTCCGAGCTGCACAATGTGCTTACCCATGAAATCTAGAGTAAGATGCACCAGGTGAATAGATGCATAGAATAAGGTGCACCAGGCTGAGGTGAACCTATGCTATCACCAACCTCCATCTGAGTTGAAGGCAAGAAAAGCTGTTCTCCAGGGGCCATGGGAAGCAGCCAAGTTCACCTGGCATAGGAGATACTGCTCTCACATTGGTGCCAGAGGAGATGGAGGCACTAAGGAAGTCACACCCCTCGATGTGATGATGGACTGGCTCAGGTCCCCAAGCTGTGCTCTTGCTGCTGCAGCCTCCTCAGTGGTTGATCTTCTGTGAGGGAGAGGTGCTACCCTTCAATGATGGACAGGCTTGGCAGGGTGTCCTCAGGTCCTCCAGAGGTTGGGAACAGGGAGGATGGTGGGTGGTGAACTCAGAGAGCCCTGACCACCAGCCAGCACCTCTGTGTTCCTCTAATTCTTTTGGCAAAACTTGAGTGATGAAAGCACATCACCACATTTACTGATGGGATTTAACTGTGCAGTACCCTGCTGTGCTCACATTGCTCCCCAATTCAGCAGGACACCAGCTGATTTTCCAGTGGGAGACTGACATTGTCTGTGCCTTGGGGATGACGTGGGAAAGGAACCACTGTCATACAGCTCAACCAAAGCATGAGGAATTATACTGACAAAACAGTCTCTCAGACTGGGATTTCTTTATTTCAGTTAACTGCCCTGTTCTCTCACCTTGCTGCCAGTTTTCCACTGCAGAGCAGCAGCCATGCATTAACCCAAAGGAAGCTGCCCTGAAACCATAGGCAGTTAACCAGCTCAGCAATTGTCAAACAAGAAATTTAATCTCCATTAACTAAAGTCCTGAATTAAAAGGAAATTAGCTAAACTGCATCAAATGCTGTTGGAGATACATTTGTAACAACTTTACCCTTAATTATGTTGATCTTAATTAACTTTCAAATTTAGGCTATTTTAGTTGTCCATGTATGTTGAACACCATTCAACCACTGGGAAGGAATTTAGGTTTCTTCTCAGTGTGCAAACAGGCAACCAAGTTACAGCACAGCAGCTGAGTCACAGTCACTGCTTGTGCTCACACTGTAACCCTTCACAAACGTGACTTCCAACACATTAGTACAAATATCTCCCCGTGAAGTTTAAATGACAGTCTTGCCTCACTGCTGCTGCAGGGTGGGAGTACCTGCTGAGCATTAGCTCAGCTCTTGGATTAAACAGAATGTGATCAAGCCTGTAGGATGGATAGAGAAATGACCCCAGTAAATGCCTATGGGATGAAACGATATGTATGCTCTGTGGAAAGGACACTTGTCCCAGTCAAGCACAGTCAGCTGAAGATCATCAGTTCATCTACAGCTAAAGAAGCCTCTTTTCCATGAAGTGAAGGTCCACATAGCACCCAACTCTGGCTCACTCCTCCACTGGAAAGCGGAACACAATCATGAAGGCCATTTGCCATCCTCCCACAAGGCACCTTACATGCGTAGGCCAGCTCACAGCACACCACTGCCAGTGCAGAGCCCTTTGCAGGGATGTCCAACCCATGGTGGGAATGTGCTTCAGTCACAGAAAACCTTCAGTCTTCTGTGCTCCCCTTCAGCACCACTCCCATCATCAGTGTCATAGCCAGTCACTTTCACTGAAGCAAAGTGTAATCATTGGTCCACACAGACTTTGCTGACCTGCGCTCAGGCTATGCAGACTGGGATTTCCACATTGAACAATCTCTGAGGAAAAAAAGTACGTGTTCTCGTCCTAAAGGATGAGCTTAGATTAGACACCATTATATGAACAGACCAGGAAAATTCTGGAGCTGAAGCATATTTGGGCAACTCTCCATTATGAGCATCAGCATAGCACAAGAGGAGATGTCTCTGTGGCTTCCTCTGAGATAACTGTATAAGTTCCCTTAAATGGTGGAAACAGTTTAGGCACTGGAAACAGCTCTAAACCCCTTTCACATGTTAAGTGAAACTCTTGAACTCTCTTGTATAACCTATACTTTTTTCCTTCTTAAAAGAAGATTCATTGACCTGAAAGGAGGATTACTAACTGAAAGACATCAGATTTAGGCTACCAGGCAGAAATCCTTACTAATCTTGGCTAATCTTATACCTGCTTAAATTGTGCTTTCAGAAGTTTCTGTCTAATCACTCACAAAACAATCTGTACTTGAAAGACAGACTGATGTCATTAATTACCTTTATCCTTCATCATCTCTGTCATCTGTCTTAAAGAAAAGCTTAACCCTGTAGTTAAAAGTTTATCTTGGACTCGGTACTTCACAGAGGACAGGGCTGCATGGGAAAGGCAAAGACCTGCACTGCATTCCTGGGGGGAGGTCTGGTTCCCTGCTCTGCCACAGACCTCAGGTGCCCATCAGCCAAACTCTGCACTGTCTCAATGTCCCTTGTACATCCAGGGAGTGCACACTGCCCCACCTGATGGATGCAGGAAGCAGAAACATTGCAGGGTACAGTACTGTGAAAATAATGACAGTCGTAGCCACAGGAGTCCAGAAGTCCCACAGGAGCTCTTCCAGGAAAAGAGAACAACACTCTCCCTTCTTTGAATGGACACTATTCCACTGCCATCTGGCACAAACCAAGCACTCAGCAGGGATCTCACAGGATTGAGGTGCCTTTTCCACGATGAAGACATTCACTTGCTGAAGTAGAGCGCGAGCTCAGAGGCTGCTCACCCCCTCTGGCATCCCCCCAGTGCTGAGCAGGGCACCTGCCAGGCCCCACTGCCCCGCTCTGCCCGTGCTCCAGGGCTGACCCCACGCCCTGGCAGGAGGCACAGGCAGGGCTCTGCTCCACACTGAGTCTCCCTGGCAGACATAATCAGACAGGCAACCGCCCTAAATCCCTGTCTGACGTCTCAGCCATTCTGGATGCTGTTAGAGGCAATTTTCTGTCCAGCCGCTGGTTTTAATGGGATGTGCAGTTAAACAGATTCATCCTTTCAGCTTCACTCTGCAGAACCTTCACTCTCCAGCTGCTGCTGCTCCTGTCCCAGGGAATTAGAGTGCTCTTGGTGTTTCTCTTTTGCAGGCAGGCACATTGCTCAGAGAAGCAGCTCTTGCCAAGAAAAGTGTGTAATCTAGAAAGCCACCTGCTCAGCTTTTGTTCCTTGAACTCCTTACAATCAATTTCCCTTTCCCAGGAAGAGGTGCAACTATTTTCAGTGAAGTAGGAAAGAGAGGATTCATGATATGCTATAAAAGTATAGCCAGTCCAAGGGAAAAGGCTAATTTGCCTCACTGTGGGGGCTGAAACATGTTATGTGGGAAAGCAGAGACACCCTGGGATCCCCAGTGCTGACATCCCAGATTTCAGGAAAGTGTCCTTGTGCCTACTGCAGTATCTTGCAGATTATTGTCATGTTCCCATCAGGCCAGGTTGCAATGTTACTACCAATCAAAACAAGATGTGGCACTTTAGTTTCCGGATAAGTCTTCACTTCCTCCCTGTGACTTTCTCTATGACTCCTGCTCAGGACAGGAGTATATGGCATTTGCTACAGGGTGCTCTCTCAGCTGGTCACCCCATGGCAGAGCCACAGCCCACCCCAGGCCCCAATGCCTAAGGCACTGAGACTAAGGGCTGTGGGACTAAAAGCCACCCATTCTCCCTGTCTGGTTTTGCAGATGTGCAAATTCATGTCATGATTCAATCATTTATTATGACAAAACTGTTCTTTGCAAACAACAGCCACATGCAAACATCTGCCCCTATGTCTGCACGGTATCCTGAATCCCCACCAGCTTCTCTGGATTTTCTTGTTCAAAGAACATGACAAATGACCACAGAGATACATCACATGACCTTTTACAAGTGTACACCTTGTGGCAAGCTGTCACAGCCAGCTGTCTTCTACACAGATAAAAGTTTGCTTTTCCTTCAAGGGTTTTCACTATAAATACTTTTCAGATATGGCATGAAACAAGCACTGTTGGGATAAAACTATTCCTCTCCTGAAATGCACAGATGAAATAGGTGGGACAAATGTCTGCCTAAAGATACGTATTTCAGCTGACAATAGAGGGTTCAGCTGCCCAGGCAAACCTGCCTTGCACAAGGCTGGCAGCCCTCTGTCCAGAACTGCTGCTCCAGGCAGTGCTCAGGAGACCCCCTGCTCCCCCCATCAGGCAGAGATGCTGCTGTTGGTGCAGTTTCTCCAAGCAAGAGCCCCTTGGCCTCCTCTTGAGGAGCTCCCAGTGGTTGGAGAGTACCACACAGGGATGTATCTGAGCCTCTCCAGGACATGGCTCAGAGTATTGTCTGTGCTCTGCTCATCTACCAGAAAAAAGGGCAGGTCTTAGAGCTATCTGCTCTAAGGAACTAGGGACACATGAGCTGTGTTTTCCTTGCTGGACAGCTGTGATCTTCAGGATTCAAGGTATAAAGCTACCACACAAAAATTCCTCACCAGGCCTAAGCCTCTTTCCCATACACATCATTAATAAAAACTATTCAGTCAATTTTCACATCCAAATTCACACAAATAATGAGAGAAATAAAAACTGATACCATAATTTCTATCTTGCTTTTAACTCCATTATGTGTGGCTGGTTCACCAGACACTATCTATCTGAGGAAGCATAGATACAATATTCCCCATTCTCCCCATATGTGCTTCCCAACAAGCCAGATTAATCCTCCTTCTCCTACCTCAGTAAGCCATGGGTCAGGGATGGGACAAACTGCCATCACACCTCCAGTCCTCACTGAGGTCTGTGCAAACTTCTGCTAGTGCAAACCAACCCCACCAAACTGCTCCCTGGCCAAACAGCCCTTTCCTGCCACTGCAGGGGGGATGATGGCTCCTCCTGGGCTCTCACTCAGTGCTCCCCCTGCACAGTCCCACACTCAGCAAACCACCTCCTCTCCAAGCACACTTTTGGCCTCTACTGCTTCCCAGTTCTACTATATTATTATCTTTCTAAATGAATGACCCTCTGCTGTGAAATTTAACAAGGAAAAAACTTCTAACATCATCAATAACTCAAACTTGCCTTTGGAATCATTCATTTTTCTTCCAACTCCCAGAGGAAGGTGATGTGGACTGTGCACAGCAAACAGCTGTCAAACACGACACTGTCTCCTGCTCAAGATTTGTCTGCTGAGAATTTGATGTCTGCACATTTTCTTGGAATTACTCCATGAATATTTTTTGCAAAAGCAATTTATTCATAAAATGTTTCAAATAATCCAAAAGAGTGTAACATCCTCATTTAAAACATGACCTGTTTGATCAGGGGCATGTTCACACAGTGCTCTCTGTTGCAGAGGAACAGCTGGTGAGACAGCACTTGCATCACATTTCTGGCCGGGTCAGTCACATCTTGGCTGCTGAACTCACAAAGCCCTCAGTATCACTTCAAAGAGGAAACATGTTTTCAGGGACTTGCTGTGGAAAGTAAATGCAAGACTGCTCAGCCTGAGACTGTGCAAAGGCAACCTGCCAGGACCATGCCAGAACAGTCTCAAAGAGCATTCATGCTTTGGACCCATGAAATGCATCCCAGCAGTGCTCCCCATCTGCCTTGTGGTTTGGTGTAGCAGTTTGGAGACAGCTTCACTGGTACAATGTTACAGATTTTCATGCCTTCCTAGGGCAGGGAGAGGGGCCAAAAAGAATCAAATCCTGGATTTATTGAATGTGTATTTCACCTACTGCTGCTGAGATATGAGCCAGGGCCACCATGCTCAGTCCCACAGCAAGTGGTGGAGACCTGAAGACACTGCTCCTGTGACCCCCTCACTTTATTTTCTGAAGCTTCCTGAGTAGTCCCCTGACTGAGGCTGCTGTCTATCCCTGTAGGATTGGGACCAATGCCATGAAGGCTGAGACCTAATGTTTTAGTCTGAACAGAGATGGAAGAGATGGAATATCATAAAGAAAAGCATTCTCTATGCATGCAATTATCTGATAATCTACTTTGGGAGATGAATCTCAGAAAGAAGAACAAAACTTTCACCTTCTTTGCACTGGGAAGCTGCATTATCCCTTTAAAAACAGGGAACTAAATACATGAAAAATGATACAGAAAGCAGTGAAACAGCATGGTGCTTTAAGTCATGCCAAGTTCAGAAAAGGGAGGGGAAAGGGGTCAAGTCCTGCTGGTCATACCAGCACATGAAATATGGTAAAAACTATTCCTGCTGATTCAAGACTAACCAGGTCAATGAACAGCTGAACTAATTCAGCCTCTTCCCATGCTTCATAGCTGGATTCCCCCATGCCTGTACACAAGCAGCAAAATCCAAGTGAAACCTCTGCACCCATCTTTTTCTCATGGCCCCAGTGTCCCCCCTCACAGGTACAGGTCACGCTGTAGCCCTGTGCCCCATGAAAGTGCTGCTGGGGCCTCTCTGAGCTGCCTGTCCCATCCTTGCTTGGGAAACCTGTAGGAATTTAACACCTTTGAGGTTAGGCTGCCCCTCGCCACACTTGACCAAAGGTGCAGTTTGGTAAGGGTCAGACACAAGCACGTGGACAAGATATCCCTGATCCCTGGAGGAACTGAGACCCTTGGGAATGGTGACTGCGTGGTGGCTCAGCCCTTCCCACATGTGTTGTCTCACCTGTGCTCAGCAGCAGTGGAAGGACTTGGCAGACACTGGTGTTACAGCGCCAAGTTGTTCTCCTGAGAGCAAGAGCAAACTCAAAGGTTTTCCAGAAATGTGTTGTTAATCTGTGCCTGGGAAGGAAAACATCATCAGTCTTATCTTCAGTTGAGAGAATTACAGAGAGGACACAAATACTGTAAAGATGGAGGACTCTGGCAGAGTGAACCCAGGAAGATTCACTCCCGTGCTCCCTTCTGGCAGACAGCTCCCCACACCAGTCCCTGAGAGCTTCTCTGATTTCTAGCTGTTCAACTACATTGTAAGCAACTGCAAATGCCTGTAACACCCTCCTGACAGAACTTTCATAGAAGCAATACAGATAATATCCACCCATTCATGTGGGCCATCAGGCAAGCTGTACCAGCAGAGGGCCCAGAGAAGGCTGTTGTTCCACTGCAAGAAGCCAGGCACGCCATGAAACACTTCCCAAAAAGGCCAGGCACTCAGTCCCCTGTGTGTGTTTACTGTTGATGATATGATTTTTCCATGTGGTCTCCCCTCAAGGCCGAATTTTTATTACACCAACTGCCACTTTATCATTCACTTCCACTCCCAGTGACTTCAAAGGAGTTCAGAGGAAGGTGAGATGAGCTTTTGTTGCCAGCCTCTCTCCTGGTGCAGAAGGAAGGGTGGAGCTGCTCCAGCTGCAGGATTCTGGGTGAACCAGCACCATAAATAGTCCCAAGTGCCTTGGGCAATCCAGGGCGTCCCAAATTCTCTCCTCCTGTATTTTGGCACAGAATGCATGACCTTGGCATAGGACATGACATGAATCCTAAATGTGGCATGAAAGGTGTGTGTGCATGTTATGGGATTTCCATCCAGCCACTTTGGGTTCTTCAAATGCATCCAGGGTGAAAGCCATGTAGTACCCCCATACCTGTGAGCACAGAAAGAAAGCCCTTCTCTCTGTAATTTCATGTTGGTTTGTTCCTAACATCAGAGAAGGTATTTTGCCAGCAGTTCCTGTACAGACATTAGGACAGCCTTTCAGATTGAGAAAATCAAGATTATTTCTAGATTTAAATGAAGCACCAAGAGGCAAGCCACTCACCCTTCCTGAAGCAACCTCTCCCTTCTGAGAGGGATGCTTTCCAAAGGCTTATCCTTTGCAGATGATGATGCTGGGGTAACAGTTTCCATCATCCCTAACTGTAGGTAGTGAAGGCCAAGTGTTGTTTTTGTGCAAACATAACCCAAGAGTGCAAAACGTAAACATGCACACTTACACCATTGATGTGGGCTTTATGCCTTGCCTGAAACATGAAAGACCCTTCTCCAGACCTCAGTGAAGTCTGAACACACACTCATAATCGAATGGAGAGATAGACAGAGCATTTAGGGCTGGATCTGAACAAGTATGGCAAATTTTACTGAAATGATATTTAAGGCACCTGAGTTACAACCTTTGCGATAAGACAGTTGCTGTCAGAGCAGGACTTTGTCCCAAGCAACTTACCCACTCTAACCCACCTTTATCCAGGATCATATGTTAAATCACTGCAAAATCATGGGTCAAAGTTGTTTCATAGCTTTACTCTCTCAGTAATGTGCAACATGAACATAATAGTGTTATTAAGAAGTCAAAAATAACTTAACACAATAGCTATATAAGATTTTCCAATGATCAAACTTTCAGCACTTTTTGTTAAGTTCAGAAAATTAGCATATTTGTTAATCAAATTAATTTAAAAAGTAGCTTTTAAAAATAAAAGCAATGCTTTAAATAAATATAGTCTTTTTTATAACCATAAACCACTTAGTCCTGTTAAAGGTAACACAAATACTCCACTCAAGCACAGTACTTAAAACGACTGAAATGAATGTTGTGAGCACACATGGGCCGGACATCAGGAGGGCCGAGGATGCATTGCTTCAGGACATTCTCTGTCTCCTTTCTACAGTGGCACAAAGAAGCAGCCAATTCTCAGAACTACCCCAAACACATGACATATGTTAGGATATTGGCAGCTGCAGCACAAAAATGCTGGCACCCTGTTTTTCCCCAAGGTATTTCTCTACACTACACCGTAGCAGTTCCTCAGCCCTGCTTTTAATTCTCCAGCACAGTATGATTTTAACCACAAAAACATAAGGCCAGAGCCTGCTTGCTTCATCCAGCTGACACCAACATCTATGCAGAAGGTGGCAAGCAAGGTCTGACTCCTCACACATCTCGCACTAAAGTTCACATTTTGTGAAATCTGGAAAACCTTCCTTTTAATACTGGCACCACTGGGTGTTTCAGAACAGCCTGAAGGTCGCCTTCAGAGTTCATGACCACCAAAGGGTATTCACAGCTCTCCCCATAATTACAGGGCTGACTAGCTATGGTCATTACTACTCAAGTTAATGTCTATCAGCAAAGACTGTAGCTGTCTTGCAGATCTACAAGGTAGCAATGTTTCACTAGAATAAAAGAAATTAGATAGTTCTTACATTAGTATGTGTTGTCTGGGTGTACCCTGAAAAGTAGTTTGCTAAATTCAGCAAAAAATACACCTCAAATCTACTGATAATCTACCTAGCAACTCTGACCATTTAACATCCTGTTTACTTGGCTGTAATTGTTCACTAAAAATCACCTTCAGGGTCTGCAGCAAACCACTAGTTTTGTCCTCACAAAAACAGCTGTCAGTGATATTTGTTGTGTTTTGTTTGTTTGTTTAAAAACAGCCTAACAGTAAAGTAACCTATAAGTAAAATGATAAAAGCTGGAGAGTAAAATAAAGCCCCAAACTGATACAAGTGCTCTCAATTTGTTTTGATCTTCAGAATGAACAGGCCTATTGAAAGATGACAAAGGAATAAATTAGCAAATGGCTAATGTAATGCATGAAAGGGTGTCTACAGGATTTGCACGTGCGCACACAGACACGCACTTGCCTACAGACAGCTTGGCTTCATCAGAAATCTCACTACTAGAGTTTAACTTGGATTAATTAACTGCATTAAAATACTGACATTGTGAGGTTTTAATACTAACACACCCTGTAGAGGGCACTCCTGTGTGAATTTTTAAATGCTTTAAAAAAATAGTTCAGAGTTATTGAAATCTGTGACAAATGCAACAGCTCTGCCTCTCCTCACAGCCTCCCATTCTCATCTCCAGTATCCTTCTCCTGTATTGCCTCCAGGCACCGTTTTGCCTTGGCATCCACTTGTCCGCTCCCAGTTTTGCTCAGTCCGCACGACAGGCACGCCAGCTGGATCTGCTTCATGTTCTCCAGGGCTTCGTTCTTGGCGTTCTTCAGGAGATCTCCTTGGCCCTGGGGATGCACAGACAGGCAGGAGAGAGTCAGGGGTTGCACACATCGCTCAGGACCAAAAGCAGAAACACTGCTCCTGGGTCCCTACAGGTCAGGTCCCATCTCAAATCATCTCTGCCCCCTGGAAAAGGGACTGAAGCCCCTCCTGCAGCTTGGTGCCAGCACAGTGAGGAAGGCAGCAGCCAGCACTGGGCAGGGTGGGACAGACACCAGACTTCCCCCACTTCCATGTCACCACCCTTGGGAGGTAATTTTGACCTGAACTGAAGAAGGCTACAGGAGAAGGCCTTTCCTCTTCCACAGTCAACAGCAAGGTCCTGCCAGGGCCAGGGCAGTGATGGCACATGGCACCCTTCTCCCCAAGCCACTGCTCCCTCCCTTTTCTGGGGCATCAGATCCCATATGGCAATGGCTACATGTTCTCAGCCAGGGGCCCCTTAGGAGCTGAGGGACTCTGACAACCCACCCATCCTTGCAGCTAGATTTGGTACCCAGCCTTGGGCCCTCCTTGAGCAGGGCAGGCCAAGCTGTGCCCAGATACAACACATCATCCCATAGCGCTCCAGTGAATCCTTCTGAACCATTTTCTTTGGGACCTTTGAGAAGGCAAGTGGGAATGAGACTTCATGAACAACATGCTGCTGCTGTTGTATTTTCTCAGAGCACGTAAACTAACAGGATGTCAATCCAATTTGTAACAATCAGGAAAAATGTGTTACATGAAATTTGTATTAAAGAGTTTGGGTTCGGAAATGCCAAAATGAATATTTATGCAATATTGGGATCTCAAGTGCCGTGAAGAAACATGATTCTGGAGCTACAGGATACAAATAAATAAAATCCAGGAGATGCATCTGGTTATTAAAATTCAGTGTCAGTAAGAGCTTGAGCTCCTCTTCTCCTAATGTCACCCCAAGCACAGCTTGAAGTACAGCACATGCTGCAGCTGGTTATACTCATATTCATAAGGAATACCTCCACTAACTGAAATATCACATTCAGATCTCTGCCACCCAACCTGATCTCCTGCAAATCACAGGTACTTTGATGGGCCTCACAGGATACAACAGACACTACAGCAGGACCTTGGGCTCACTGGAGGGGTGACTGATCACAGCCCCTCTGGGTTCTCAAAACAAATCAGATGTGTTAAACGAGTCATGGTGTGGCACCTTCCAGCAGTGGGGGCATCTCTGCTTTCTCTTTCCCCAGAGCTAGGAGGAAGGATTTATCCTACACCAATGAGCACAGTTCCCTTTTTGCCAGAGCCTGGCACTGGATTCACAGGGTCTGAACCCCCGCACACAATGTTCACAACCAAGAAACAATGGTGGCTTGCAAGGCTGCAGCACTGGTAAACATCACGTGGGACACCACGTCATCCAGGGACGGCAGCCTGTGCCTGAGAACATGATTGCCTCATCTCCTGGTGTCACAAATTTGTCCTTGCTGAATGATGCAAATCACCATCCAGATGCTGGGAATAAAACTCAGTGTGAGAATAACAAAAAGCACTGGGACTGCGTGAGCAGCTCTGTGCTATTTGCTATGAAGCTCTTTTGAAGGGATTTGTCTCAGCAGCATGACAGTTATGGGAATACACAGACAAAGAGCTTGGGATCCAGTCAGCAGGCACAGTGTGAAAAAACAAAACAAGAATAATTTATGCAGCAGATATTTCTCGTAGCTGTGAGCTTGCTTTTATGTCAGAGGTTTTGCTTATGGTTAAAGACAGTAGGCAGGAATTCAAGAGCTGTGGAGCTGCCTGGAGCAACTGGCCCACCTTGGTGCCCCTCCCTGTCTGCAAATGGCACAGGAATAGTGCCAGGGACAACACTGCCACATAAACAAAGTACATATCACTAATGACATGATAATGTTATCAGAAAGGGTGTATCTGCTCAATACATCTTCCATCTCTTCAAACTGCACAAATGTAGTTTTAAATAATTTGGATTTAGGATGAAATATCCCGGCCACTATTTCTTACACACACAGGACCAAAGACACTAAAGACTTCACCATCAAACAGGGAAGGATCAGTGTGACCACGCTTTGCAGCCTTAACTTCTCCAAGCCAAAACCTGGCACTGTGTGTTCATGGCCAAGAAGTTAATGGCCCCTTAGTGCAAGAAGCAACCCTCTCCAGGGTGAGGGCAAGGCTTTCAAGTGTTTCTTAGGGTGGCCCACAAACAGTGTGTTTGTCCAGGGACTGAGACACGCACAGACAGACGCTGTTTGGGATTTGAGGCACGGTTGGAGGATAACAGCCTGAGTCTGCCCTGCCGAGACTCAAATCTGAAGTCCCCAGAAGCCAAGGGACTTCACACCCATGTGGAAGTGCCAAGCTACCCGCTCTCCCTTATGCATATTCTGATTCCACATTTGAGTAACCAGGCAATTCAGATTACAGATTTTGTCTGAGACTTTGCACAACATGTCTTCAGGTTCCAAGAAAAAAACACACGCCTCCTGAGCATACTTCCAATATTTTGAAGACATTCTTATTTTACAGTGATCTAAAAACAGAAGTGGACTCATCAAAATAGTGCAATTCCATTCATGTACAGAGCAATTGATTTATGTTTTAGTCTCCTTGTGTTTTTTATTTTTAAACAGCTGGTTTATTTGAGCAAGACAAAGAAGCAAAAATTATTTTGAATCATCTGTCACGAGAAAATTAACGACAAACTAGCCCTCTCTGACAGAACTGTCATAATTCTAGAGACACCATTAAAAAAAAAATCTGTGTGCATGCTCTGTTTGAAAAGCCATCTGTTTGCTCTGAAAAACTGGTTGTGAGCATAATCCACTTAAGAAGAATGTCAGCAAAATTGTGTCAACACCTTAACAAACTAAATACTGGATAGAAGCTAGAGTAAACTTTACAAGCTTGATTGCATTGAAACAACCTTCACAAACCAGTCATTGTGATAATCTCTGTGCACAGAACCATCCTGCTTGCCCTTACAAACAAAGCATCTCTCTTTCAGACAAGGAGAGACTATAACAGTCCACTTCAGCATCTATCCATCTCCCTTCTGCTACTGGTATCATCAGCCTTTCTGAAAATAAATACTCGTGAGAAACTTTCAACTCAGCATTCGGCAGGACAGTGAATTAAGCCAGAAGAGACTAACCAAGTCATCTAACAAAAACTGATCAAGGGATTTATTTTCATTTAGCCTTAAGGGAACATTAAAAGTCAGGTTTCATACACCTAACTACACTTAACTGCAGAGCCTCAGCACAAATTAACATTACGGGACAAATAATGCAGGTTGTCAAGCAACTGCAAGATGATAAGCCTTTACCTTGACAGGTTAATACTGCTTAGGAAACCCATAATCTCACATGGTCTTAAATATTGTTTGTGACAAGCCATGAAAGTCTTTAAGGAGCACAAGTAGCTCTAGACAGACACTGGCAATGGCTACAGATGAAACCAACTCCATATAATTGTAGGTTCAGTTGCTTTTTTCCAAATCAAATACCAAAGTTTCTAGGAGTCAAGATGACAGCTCCATATCCAACAGCAACCCACTATGGGGTTAAGGAAATGAAAGCTGGATTGGGTTAGTGGCACCATTTTCTGTTCAACTTCACAATATTAATTTTTATATACATTGCATGCATATTTCTTTGTAATATAAATATATGGGCATGAACACTAATAATTATTGTTTCTATGCTTTCTAGGAAACACTCTGCAACACATAGGCCAGGTTGTGGGCACCCCCAGCACGGGGACCCAGGTTATGGCACTGGCAGCACCCACAGCCTCTGTGCTGGCAGCTCCCACACCAGCCCCAGGGGCTGCAGGAGGACCCTGAAGGCCAAGACTTGGCCCATACAGGAGTGAACTGCTCTGACAGGTGCCCCACAGGAACACCTTGCACTGCTCCTGGGGAAGCAGAAAATCCCATGCTGAGCAATGGGGCTTTCCTGGCTTTTTCCAGTTCCAAACTGGCTGTGTTTCCAGGAAGGCTGAAGCAGTAGCTGTGAAAGCCATTTTCTAATCTGCTGCTTGCTAAAGCAGACAGTTGCTTATCTCCTGAGCAGACACATTCTCTGACAGCATATTATGGGAGCTTTTCTCTCCAATCCTCAAGGGCTGAGTAAATACAAACAAATAACAGAGGTCTTAACACCCATCCCACATCATGCTCATGATATTACTATTATTTTTTAACTTATTCTCAAAGAATCAAGCTCTTTCATTACTATTTAATCACAAGTAAAATCTCCAGAGGCTGCCAGTGGGTGGCTGAAAAAACCAGACACAGTCAAATAAAACAGCCACAAGCACCACACCACTCCACATTTCAGAGGCAAGACAGGCACAGTAACAGCACTGACAATCTGTGCCAAGGGACTCCAAATACTGCAGAGCTGCTCTCATATTGGGATACTCTGTGTGGAGGCAGCATTTACTGCAAGGGGTGCATTTTCAAAGTGTCAGAGTAGGACTAATTGTGTTTAATATTAATAAGGAGGCATACAATTAAATGATTGCACATGGCTTTGAAAATGTAATCTTGGGTAGGAAATAATTAATGAAAATATTAGACTGCTATGTTAAACCTATTACAAAAAGCAGATATTTTCCATGCCTCCCTCAAAGCTAAATGTGGGAACAATTGATTTGAATTTGATTATGATACATTCACATTTCAGAACAGACTACTCCAAAAACAGTGTTGTTGAATCAATGCAGACTGTAAAAACCCACCCTTGTCATTATTACTGCATCTAGTTTGTCAACAGCTTTGCTTTATTGTCTGTGACAGAGATCATAATGCACATGTTGGCATGAAAAATTACTGTACACAAAGATTAGACACAAAGCTATAATCACTTCTAAAACACTGAAAAACAAAGGATTGCAAAAATGAGTTACACCGCAGTAAAAGCAGGGTCCAAATGTTACTTGCCAATTTATCTTTAAAGCCTTGCACAGCAGAAATGCACTTCCTGCCATGAAAATAAAAAGGCCACAAATATAAAAGATGGCACTTAAATGGCATTCCCTGTGCTACTGGTGTATCATTTAAGGTCTGGGTTTTGGGCACAGCTTCTCACTTACCCATTTTAAACCAAATGCAAGAGCTTGCTTCTACCTGGCTGAAACCAGCAACAACTTTGACACTGAGTAAATCGGGCAATCCGACTGGGGCCTGAGTCACCGCATTTTGCAGGGTGTGCTGGTGATTTCAAACATCAAACTGAGAATCTCATTTTGGTATACCAGCATGTTACTGATAGCCAGAGACCTTCTCTCCCCTTTTCCAAAGTAGTGTCTAGCAAAAATTTGCAAGAAAGAAACAACTGAGAATCAATTATGTCACAGAGAACAGATCTGAGATGTGTGGAAAAGAAAACATCCACCTAAGGAAAGGCAGTCACCATTACATATGAAGTGCTAAATCTCTGCAAGCAAGGGCAGCAAAGCATAACTACTGTGGAATAATTATTGTGTGCAGTTTTGACACAAAGGTACAAGATAAAAACCAAATGAAATTATCTAAGGTTGTGCCAAACAACAAGGTCAGAGCTCTAGGGCTGATCTGCTCCATACGCTGTAGCCAGCAGCTGGGATGCCTAGGAGAAGGCGGCTGAGGATAACGACAAAGAGGAGGAGATGCATAGTTAACAGGAACAATCTCCTACTAATTCTCTATCTAACCCAAATTATTCCTCATGTCATCTTTTCTCCATTTACTTCATGAATCAGCCATATGAATTATTTCCTGCCAGTCTCCCATTGCACAGGGGCCTGCTCACCCCTTGCAGAAACACAAGGTCCTTTTCCCAGGAAAAGCACCGAACCAGCCCTGACTGCTCTGTATGTCCCAACTGTTTTACTACTTACTCAGGGAAAAAAGTCCTGCTGGCACCCGATATTTGCACAAGTCTTGAAAACAAAACCACACCTGCAAGAAGAACTCAAGGCCTTGAGGGCACTTGCTGCCTCGACAAGACACTCAGCCCTCAGGTGACACATTCCAGTCATCAGCTTCCTGCCAGCAAGCACCTAGCCTAAGGACAACTGCTGGAACAAGAGCTAAGGAGCAACTGTCTCTGCAAATACCATTTACAAAGCACAGCCTCTTTTTCAGCGCAGCCAGCTGTAACGGAGAGAGGACAACACCAGCATTACTCCAGGTGGCTGGGAAAATTCACAAGGCAACTCCAAAACGATCTGGTCCCATACAAAAATGGAAAAGTTTCTTAGTAGTTCAAGGGAAAGCGGGCAGGAATCCAGATTATGGCACTTGTACAGAGCCCATTCAGCCATGGCTTGCCCTAAGCACCCAGCAGGTTTCCAGTAGATCAGCCTAGTCCTCTTTGAGACACAGATCTCTCTAGGTGTTCAGATACCATAGCAAAGGGACACAGACAAAGTTAATAAAAACCAATAAATACATTAAAATAAATAGAATGAATAAATAAATAAATAATGAGCAAAGTAAGCTGCATTTAGAATGGTCCTAACTTGTAACACAGACCAAACATTCAACTCACTTGTGGATATGACACTGCAGGTGAGTAGTCTGATGAAGGGATGGAGTCCGATGCTAACCATGTAAATGTGGTATGTTAAAAACAATATTCACATTACCTGAAAACCAGTTCCATCTGATTTGAATTACTTTTATAAAAACTCCTAAGCTAGACTAATCTGACAGCTGTTCAATATTACACCGTCCCCCACAAACCCCAAAATTTTTACACTGATTGTATCTCATCCCAAAGGTCTGCATTGGAGAGGATGACCTAAAGGGATTTACAGAGCTGTTCTGCATGAGCCTGGTTAGTTTTCTAGGAGCTGGTGACAGTTCATTGCACAGCCAAGCAGTCAATCCCAAAGCACGTGGCACGACATAAATGGTCGGGAAGAGAGAATGCCATCAGTCTCTACTGGCATGGCATTCCCTTGAAAAACACCCATACCATTTCTTGCCTTCTTTTCCAGCTGTTGGAAGAGTGCAGTTAAAATCTAAATGGTTGTGCTGGATACCAAGAGACAGCCCCCACCCCACCACACTGGGTGAGGCTCTCCAGTTATTACAAAACTGCCAGTCCACCACTTGTACATCCCCAAAGTATGTGACACAGCCACACACAACCCTGAGAGCAGCCTGGGAGGTGGAACTGAACAAACAAGGAAAACCTCAATGAGAACAGTCAGGCAATTATCAAAGAAAGAAACACTTAGAAAGCCTTCTGATTCTGGCTGCTGGCCTTGCCAGCACAAGGATATCACTGCTTTTCGCAGCCATGGCAACTTAGGAAAGAGGGTCTGTATTTGTAATTTTCTTACAGGACTTGCCTAACCACACAAAGGCCAAGGACATACATGGCCAGCTTGCTCTCAAACTCAGTTGGGTGCCCCCCAAAACCTCGATCAAAGCCTGACAAGGAGTTAACACCGAGCATTTGTTTGAACACTTAGAGTGGGAAAAGCACTCATGTCACAGCCTTTCCCTATTGATCTTGAAAAAGAGCTCTTCACTAAAATCCAGGGACTCTTGCAAATCAATTGCACTGTACAGGTACTAATTTCTTCCTTCGAGCAGGCATTTTATGTATGAAAAAAGGGGGCTTTTATTTTTATTTTTTTTAAATAAATGCCTATGCTTCTGTCTCACGTGGGCATTTAAATTAAATTATGTTATACCGGGCTGTCAGAAGCAATGAATGTGAACACTGACTATAACTGTGCTGCACCAGGAATTTGCTTTCAGAAATAATGCCATTAATTTGATGTTAGCCATGCAGCTGAGCACAGCAGTTCAGCTGCCTGTGTGTCTCTCAGGCACTGCATCAAGCAGACAATGTGCAAGCACGGCCTCAAATGTATGGACTCTTGCTGCCAATCCCCCGTGCTAGGAACCTGCCTTTTTTCTGGTGACAAGTTTAAAATCACAGGGTTGGATGGAAACCCAGAAGTGCACAACTAATACTGAGAAAACCCCACACCTCTGAAGAAATTTGAGCACTGTTTATTTTTGATACACAACCATGAAATGAAAATTGAAGGTATATGTCCAGGCACTTATTTTTTAGTCCTTCTTTCATCACAAAACCAAATTTCTCATAGGTACCAGTACCAGCACAGATACTGGTAACTCCAGTATGGTCCAGAGAGCCTCAGAAAAACAAAACAACAGGAAGAAAGATATGGTAGAAAGTGCACAATTTTTTTTTTTTTTTTTTTTTTTTTTTTTTTTTTTTTTTTTGCATTTTATTTTTCTGAGTAAAATAACCAGCTGCAGGGAAAGAGATGTTTTGCAGCTAATGAAAGACCTGTGAAAGGCAACCCCCAAGCCACATTTGGCTGGCACCCCTTTCTCCCTGATGCCCTCCGTGCTGACTCTCAGATGCACAGGCTGCAAGCACACAGTTAACATCAAAATCAAGTCCTAATTGCAGTGTAGCCAGCAAGCTGTCCCTTAAGTTCATCAGATCCTGGAAAGCGTTTAATGGCCAGCTCTGAGCTGACTCTGTTTTGACTGAAGACAATATGCACCTGTGCTGGGTTGGGCTCTTTTGGAGGGAGGAAATGTTGCAGCAACATCACACAAACAGTCACTGCTCTCCTTCGAATTGCTGGAGATACCAGCTAAAAAAATACCTACAGCTGTGCTTAATGCTAACTGAAATAATCTACTCGAGATGAAACAAACTGTGCCAGTCAGAGCAGAGTGTTTGTGGACAGAGCACCCTCAGCACTGCTCTCACATGCAGATCCTAAGGCTCTGCTCCTTTCTGTCTGCCACAAGCACTAGTGCCTTAGCAACTATGTGGTTTGTAAAGGCTGCTGGTGCAGTGGCTGCTGGCCAACACCACCAGCTGACTGGGCCATGGGAATCTGCAGAAGACATCCAAGCTCCCTATTTCTACTCCCCCAGATGGGACAAGACACCCCTCTCCTCCCTTCATGCTAGGAGCTGTGGGCAGCCACAGCTAACCGGTTCTAACCTGTACACAAGCAGCCCAGGCCACAAACAACTTTATGCTGAAGCAGAAAGCTTTAAGCTGAGACCAATGCCTCCAAATCACATGAAGGGTTAGGTGCCAAAACAAAAAAATAGCACAAACCACTGTCTAACTACTAGGAGGAAACAGGTTTTCATCGGACCCCCAAGCAAATGCTCTGATTTGCCTCACCCTGTCCAGGGATCAGCCCTGTCATCCCAGCACCCTGCAGTCCAAGGCAGGTTTGCTGGAGTGGCTGGACAGCGAGCTCAGTGGAAGCAGAGCCGAGCCACCCTCTCTGTTCATGTTCTGCCAGCCAGAGGTCAGTTAGAGGCTCCTGGGGGCACAGAAGCCACGGGCCTCACATGCTAACAGGGCTTGTTTCCCCTGGGACAATCCCAGCCCTGCCTTCCCACTGCCGATGTGAAATCAAATACAAACAGGAGCAGATAGGGTTATTTTTGCAAGCAGAACACTCACTGACCCAGCAGGCAGAGAGCAAATGAAAGGAAGCAACTGAGAGGGGAGGAGAAAATCAGCAGGGGTCAGAAACAGGGCTGGGTGGGAGTGAGAGATCTCTGCTTCTGTTTTTCAGAAGGATAGGAATGGAAACACACAGCAAACTGAGTGAGCCAAGCACAAAAATTAGTGGTGCAGGACAGTGGTAGTATTCATTTACAAATTCATTGCCCAAAAATGTCAATGAGGTAAACTGAACAAACATAATTTACAATCCATTACAATACTGTGCCACAGAAAACACAAGGCTTTCAGACAAACTGAGCTCAATTTTTCAGCCATTATTACAGATGGCTGTAAGAACACCTCCACAGTTATTGGGCAGGGTTGGAGAAGGTGAGTTTAGTCTACCCAGCATCAGACCACTACCCTCTGAAGGAAAGTGCCCTGCTGCTGCTGGCAGCCTCCAGTCCCAGCCCGTTTCTCCCAGACTGCTCAGTTTGTCCAACTACCACCACCACCAATACCTGAAAAGGTAAAAACACTTTTTGGAATGCTTTTCTGTGGCTCGGCCTTCATGTGGCTCAGCTCCTCCCACTGCTACATACACCAGGATACCTAGGTCACCGCCCGATGGAGTGGGAATCCAGAAAACAGAGTGAGAACTTCACTGTAATTATCACCTTTATCATTTCTATTCAGAGCAATCACAGCCTATCAGTCAGGTTCTTCCTGCCAATACCAGACTTATTTGTAACACAGAGGGTACAGAGAGTACAGAAAAGAGCTACTAAATAGGCATTTTAAACTTACTCCTCTAAGACCAACTGCTCTCATGTAATAGCCTTTCTGACATCAGAAATGCCATCTTTTTCTTTTTGTGATCTAAAAATAAATAGCAGCTGCCTCAGCACATGAATCACTGGTTTTGTCTCCATTTTTCTCCACAAATGGATCCCACCTGTACCTGGGGAAATGACCCATAAGAAAGTGTCCTTTATCTCCCATAGGTTTCATTACCTGACACTTAAATTCATCTGACCCGGGTAAAAGAAGACTGCAGCCGTCAAAAATACAAGACTGCAGTTTCCCAATCCATTGTTCCTACAGTAAAGCCTACTTCCACCCACAAGTACTTGGGCCTCTGATTTTGCTAGCTCCTGTGCAAGGTTTTTGAAAAGCCTGACCCATTTAGGGCTTAAGGGGTCTACCATGAGATCTAGGGGAGAAGAACTGCAGAGCAAACGCCTGGTGTCACTGAACACCCACAACTTTTACTTAATGCAGTTTGTGGCTTTTCACTGTTCCAGGCCTCCCTGCAGACCCATATTTCCAATAATCACACATGTAAACACAGAAGTCTTTACTCCACAGCCTTCTGCTAGTGGCTCCAGACAACAACAATGAATCAATACCACCATTGAGTTAAAGAGCATTTTACCTTAACCACCACTCTCAGAATATGCAGTGGTGTGGATGAACACTTTTCAATGTCAAGAGGCAGTAACAGAATCCAGACTGGCACAATGAAACAGGGAAGGTCATGCCAGCAAATCACTCCCTGCTGGATTCAGAGTTCAGCTCCATGACTCATATACTCACACAAGTACAGAAGAAGTCAAAAGGTCCCAGCTAACAACTGCATTTTGCACATTCTGACTTGTGGAGAGAGGATTTCTGTGAATGCTTGGGAGGGAGAAGGTGAGGACTTGGCATTCACACAGAGACATGCCAGCCCCCAGCTTCGGCCAAGCACAAGGGCCAGGTACTGCTCCATTACAAAAATATATGCCTGGATTTCACTGAGGCCACTGACGGTGCCAGGGAAAACCCAAACACCATCTTAGCAATTGCGGAGGAGGAAGTTCCAATGGAGCAGCCAGCAGCTTTCATCACCTCCTGAGCTCCCCAGAGGAACTATCTTAAATTAGATACCCATTTCCCCACAGGGAGCAGGTTTTGTAGATGCTGGCACGTAATTCACACAACAAAAGGGGCAGTCAGCTTGTCATCATTTGTAAGCTCTGGAAAACTGTATGTGATCGCTGACAGGAGCTGTAAGGAGCTGCAAAAATACCACAAGAGTAATTTTTAGAAGATGTTAAACCTCCTATCACACACCATTCAAACGCAACTATTTCAGGTGAGTACCAGTTACAGCTGCCAGGGAATGACACAGCACAGATTTTACAATAAGCAAATGCTGGAAAAAAGCAATGTACAAGCAATCCTCTCTTAATGTTCTTGCCATGTACAAATCAGTGCCTGGTCTATCCCTGATACTCAACAAATTCAGAAAGGAGCTGTGGGTGGAGGCTCCCTCATGGACACCCACCATGGATGCCTTAGAAGCAGAGCCCTCCACTCCCTGAGGCCTTCAGAGGCACGAATAAACATCCAGGCAAGGTAGTGTGGGCCACTGCCAATCCAGGAAGGAAAAGGTCTCTCCAAGCCCCTCGGTGAGTGCCAGGCACTTAAGCTGTGGCACTCCCCCAGTGCCCCCCAAGTACCCAGAGCAAAGGCTCCCAGCCCCGCAGCACTGCCTGAGCCGTGTGGGCAGGGTTGGCAGCCCGGCTTGGGTCACACTGCAATCCAGAGCACCTGACAGAGGCAGCTGCTCCTTTTCTCTTGTTCTTTGTTAGTACAGCCATTGACAGATAGAAGCAGAAATGTGTGAACTTCTGCAGAAACTCATACTTTCATTACAGCCTTTTTAATTCCTCTGAACAAGGTCACGATGGTTCACAATCATATTGGCACAAACTAGATTCCTAATTTCCATGTCTTCCAGGTTGTGTTAATTAACTCCACTGCAAGTAAAGCAGTCTTTGATATCCATGTCTCAGATAAAAACGCCACCGTTGCAGGGGAGGGAGGGGGTGGTGGCAGAAGTCGCCTAAGTTCCAATGCCACCCGCAGTTTCTGCCCGCACTGTCTCTTTCTGAGAGTGGTCAGTAAAAACTGACTAGTTTTTATACCCAAGCAATTCTCCTTTGGTGGGGAACCACCTATGTTCATCCACCTTTCCTTCACACCCCTTCTCTTCCCACTGCCTCCCTTTAATAGTACCAACTTTCCAGCACAGTTCTACAGTTCTGCCCAAGCACATACATGCAGGAGTAGCTACTTTTCCTCAAAAGATGAGGATCTTCAAGAAACTTGTAACCCTACCTGCTAATTTTTCAAATAACCTCCTCATAGGTGATAATCTTGTTGCTGCCCAAGCATCTTTCAGAGAACAAACTCTTTGTATTCCACATGAACGTTATTCATTACTTTTCCAGTTGCAGTCTTTAGACTGAATGACACACCCCTCAGGAGAAACTGGCCTTCACACCCCGGCGACAAATCCCTGCCAGGCTGGGAGAGAAGACTGATGTGAGCAGCACAGATGGGGCTCAGGCTGTGATGGGCCTGCCCCAAAGGCACAAAGCACAGCAGTGGCCAGGTCCCACACAGCCACCCCAGGGCAAAGGTGGCACAAAATATGGAGAAAGAACTCACAGGAGCTGCATCTTGGTGAGGGATAGCCTTAGAGCCATGCAAAGCTTAGTCTAAATCAAGGGGGGGTGGGTCACAGATCGTTTGTCCTCCACAGAGGCATGACTTAGATTATACAACTGGGACAATGCAGAGGGAACAGGATTTGAGGCTGAGGAGAAGAAGCAGTAAAGACTGAGATGACAGTGAGGCACAGAGAGGTAACTGAGTTAGGACAGACAACCAAGCAGAGGGTTCACTGAGCTGACAGCCCACACGAGAGGGTGAGCTGGGCATCTATTTTGCCTTTCAAACATCTTGACAAGCCTCCATTTGTAAAGTGACACTATAAGTGGTTTTCTATGCACAGCACCTCTGTGTGCCAACCCTTGGCTGGGCTCTAAGCCCATGCTGCTGAGGTGGCCCTGGCACAAGGGGTACCAAGCACAGTGACCCCACATGCTCCTGGCCCTGTCTCCCACCACAACACAAAGCATCTCACCCTGCAGGCACAGCCAGCAACTTGGCATCAGCTACATGGCTTTGGCAATTTGTCACATCACTCAAAAGGCATTACAAGGTTGCTCATGATCCATCTCTGGCTTATTTTAGACAAATTCAAGGCCTTAGAAAGGTATCACTCAGGACTTTTCATACCACCTTTCATTTTTCTAATGTTTTCCTTTTGAGTCAAAGTTACTGTTATTTTGCACTTATGGCCTGCCTCACCTCCTGTATACATACACACGTGTGTGTTTGCACACATATAAACCCGTCCCACTGGAACTGAAGGAGTAATATTTGTACCTGAATTGCAGAACTTTGTATTGCAGTAAAAAAAAAAAAAAGTTTCTATCAAAGAAAGGCACCTCACAGTACTTGTTTCCTGGAGGAACTTCAGTGACACTCTAATTTGGTCTGTCACTGTCTGCAGGAGGGTCTTTTCCCTAAACCCACCACCGTGGAACACCTGTAGGAATAGTAGAGCCCCGGCACTGAAGGAAGAGCAAAGTGAGAAAATTGGCACAAACACACATTTCTGTGCAGATGACTCCAGCCATCAAGCTCTTTCCCCAACAGCAAGATGGGTCCCTAGGCCTGCCAGGTACTGGGTATCTCCATGGAAAAAAGAACAGCCTCATACCGAGCACCTTCCATGCCAAATACCTGAGCAGAGCTTAGATCCACAGCAGCTAAATATTCATCAGCAGGAGCAACTACACAGCTTCTCACAGGCCCTTCCAGTCCTATTTTTTTACTCAAATAGGTGGTAAGGGCTGGAGAAAAGAGAGAAAACTGTGTGTGCTCCCTGGAAGAACAGAAACTAGTAATTTGCTTTGGTCCTGCAGGGGCTGGGTGTTGTGGGGAGGCGAGGGCTGCTCCTCACAAGCACCAGCACTGCAGGCGGGCGAGTGCAGGCCCATGTGGGTCCCTGTGCCTGGACAGATAAACACAGACCCTGCTTGATCTGAACGTCTGGACAATCATTCCTTGCCAGTGAGTGAAACACTCCTGCTGTGACATTATTCAATAAAACCCCAGCAATAACTGATTAACAGGGGACAAAGTCTCTTCTCTTTGTCAGGCTATCCTGTGACTTCATGCCCTACAGAAACTCACAGGATCATGAAGGAGATCACCAAGAGCTGTGAACCCTGGCAATCTTTAGTCTCTGCTTAGTCCCTGCTATTGCCAGCAGTTGGTACTTGAAGATTTTAAGATTGAGTGGGTGGCCTTCACAAATATTTTAAACACACGCAAATATTTAGCACATTCTAAATCCAACTCTTGTCTTGGAATCTTCCTTGTCCAAGAAAACAAAGGCCTTGTCAGAAACACTATTAGGGCTTCAAAAACTCACAGGGAACAGTCAGGTAACCGGAGAGGTCATGCTGTACTTGTTGAGACCACTCACTACATCCTCCCCGGAGCAATACTCTGGCAGCATGGCTGAGGGCCAAGAATAACGGGATATTCCAGCTGATTAACTAGTACTTCTGCTGGACTGGGATTACACTCCTTTTACCCTAATACACACAATGTTGAAGAAACTCGAGAAGTTTCCATCATGAGGTACAACTGACAAAATCCATGGAGACTGTCTGTTAAAGAGCTCTGGTACCTGCCTTTGGGCTTGAGCAAAACAAACAAAAACCAGTGCATTCACCGTTTATGGAAGAGGCCTTTATCAACCAAATCAGTAGAGAACAGCACTCTGCTAGGTACAACAAAGATTTGCCTATCCTGCCTAATAATTGCATTGTTTGGTTCCCTTGGTTTACAAAATACATGACCAAAACGGCTTGGCATGTGAAGCATAACACAATTACCTCCTTACCTTGTAACTCAAGGTCATTTAAAGGACTCCAAACCCCCTATCCCAGAAAAATCTTGTAACACATCCACATACAGAAGAGCCCTGGAGCCTGTCCTGAGAGTCAGGAACACAGGCTTTGCCCTGGAACCAGACCTGAAGCTGGGAGCCTCCACTCATCACTGCATTCAGAGAACACTAAGGGTCTGGGAACAAGTCGTGCTCCCATGTGGCTGCTCCAGACTCTTTCTCAGATTCAATAAAGAAAAACCTAAATCTACCTCCTCCCTCATCTTTCCCTCTATTTTTAAATTAACTGCCTCCAAAGAAGCGGGTTGGTATTTACAGGACTAAATGGATGTTGATGGTCTTCTTTACCTTGTCCCTAGCACACCCAGAAAGCCAGCTGGTTTTTTATTAATTTTCTCCTTTTTGTCCTTCAGTTCATGTGTAAGAGACCAAGCTGATCTAATCACCGTGTGAATAATTAGAACAGCTCTCCATTTCTTCCCACGTTTGTAAAACCTGCCTCTCAATCACAGACCGACTGGCTCAGATAGTCTCCACTGTAGGCAGCAGATACTTCCAGAGTAGCCAGGGCACAGAGTCTGGAGAGGCTTAAAAGTTTGAAACACTGATCTTAATTCCAAGGTTTGAACTGCAATAGCAAAGCAGATGCAAACAACATGGGGACTAGAGAGCAAGAAAGATATTTAGTTTCTCTGGAAAAAGAGCCTTTGGGTAATCACATTGGAAATATATTTATCTAGATCTGGGTACGAGCAGACATGAGGTGAGTCGATATGGAATAACACAGTGAGTGCCCTGCAATTAAAGGCAGGCATGAAAACTCCAAGTCACACAAACCACTCCTGCCTGTTGCTCTTGCTGGACAATCACTGTCAGAAGATGCCAGTAAATCACAGGAATTTGTTGCTAAGACACTATGGCTTATATTCAATCTATTTTTGAAATTTCATCAATGTGCTTATGTCCACAGAGATATGCTGGGAAAAGGAGAGAGATATAGTATCTGGAATTATAAGGGATCAGACACAGTGAGAATAAAATATATGGTATATAGAACACAGCAGCTTTGTGGGGACTCATGAATTCATCAGTCTCTCACCTGAGGTCTAGATAGAGTAAATTGTCATGCAAATCCTTTGCAAATAATATGTGGCAGAATATATTGTAATCACTGTGCTTAACTACATATAAGGTTCCTAAGATTCTGCTCTGCTGCTCTGTTGTCCACTCTGCAGCATGCCAAGGAACAAGGCCATGGTTCCTGCAGGAAAAAGGACTGATGTGAAAATACCCATATAAATGTCTCAAGATTTTATAATACTGTAAAGTATCCATTCCAAATCACTTCTATAGTGCACTATAATAATCCTTAAATTAAGGCTGGGAATGGACCTAGTTCTTCCAAAGATCATCAGAAACTGTGTTTAAGAATATCAATCACTGTCTGACAGGTAGCTTTTCTTCATAAAGAAAACTGATAACTTATAGTGATGATAAATTCATCTCAGTTTAGGTGAGGGTAGGTAGCCTGTATGTACATCTATCAGAAATCTCACTTTTATCTCTGCAAGTATCCTTAAAGCGTGCATTTGGAGCTTTGCTACCCAAATGAGGCGTCTGGGATGCTGCAGGTCTCCCAAGCAACTGAAGGACATCATCCTGGCAAAAGTGCTATTTCTGCACAGTTCTGCTGCATAAAATCACATACACTAGAGATAGCATTGATCACAACCACATCAAAAAATTGTGGATGCCTCCCCCAAAGAGAGAACTGCATTAGCGATTTAATAAATTGTAGACCTTCTGCATTCGACAAACTTCTCTTGATATATCTAATCAGCATTAATTTAAATGCAGGATAATTAACAGATACACTCATGGATGACAGTTGAAATGATCCCTGAAAATGTAACCACTTGATGTCTTGTGGCATGCACTAATAGTTAGTCCTAATCAGACAGAACAGACAGACACAGGATGGCAAGGGTGAAATCTTATCATGGGGAGCAAAAAAAGATTTAAAAACACATGCACATTTCAGAGCAGACTAGAATCAAACATTTGAGTGTTTTGCCCTTCAACAGATGACCAAAACAGTAATTACTTTTATCCTCTTTTTCCCATGTTTTGCCTATAAATAAGCTGGCATGTTGGCATATTAACTCTCTGGATACTTACCATGAACAAGCAAGTGCCTCTTGGTATTGTTTCTAGACTTTGCATGTGCTGACACACCAAAGCACAAATAGCCCAGAAAAATCTGTCTGCAGACTGTCAAAACATGTCCACAAGAGAGCAATAAATCTGAATCACAGGCAAACTCATACTCAAACTTTGTTTGATTTACTCGCCAGGCTCTTGGGACTCAGGCAGATCCCAATTTCTGTGCTGAAGTGAACACCTCCTGGCAGTCTGTGACACTTTTTCCTCAGCAAGGAGAGTAGTTTTGCAGGCTACAACTTTTTTCCCCTCAAACCTTCTCGAAAACTCATATAGCAGTCATTGAATCAGTGATTTGCACATGTGACAGATGGCTATGAGTGCCTCAGTTACTGCAAAATGCTTGGTACAAGATGCCATGGAAGAGGCAGAGGGAGTGGCTGAAGAACCCCAGGAGAGGTGGCAGCTGGCTCTGTGCTGTGCTGAGAAGGCCAGCAGCAAACCTGAGCTGGCTCTGCATGACACCACCCATGTGTGAGTGTATCTGAGCTGAAAACCACCCGGCACTCACAGTGGCACTGAGGGCAGGGGTTATGTGCCAGCTCTCAGGATTCATCAGCTCAAGGTCAGAACTGCCCCAAGGAGGCTTCTCAGCTTCTGCCTTCCAGGCTCTGGTGCTGCCCTCTCTCCCAGCACAGGCAGGAGCTCATGGCAAGGAGCAGCCACAGGAGCCAGAGCAGAGGTGGCCTTGCCAGGCAGGCAGCAGAAGCACCAGCATCTGGGGAGAAACAAGCACGAGCCCACACAACTACCTAACAGCCTCTGCTCTGGGAAAGGGGGTGTCAGCTGCCTTAAAAACAAGAAATACCTGATGAAAATGAATCCTGACCTTCTGTGATAAGGGAGGGTCACACTGGATCAACTGCCTCAGCGGAGCTCAGCAGCTTTGCATGCCTGGTGTGGGGAAATTAAGGGTTCCTAACACTGTGGCCCCTGTGAGGGAGTTAACACAAAATTTATTTTGATATCTTTGCATTCTACTGGCATTCAAATACAGAGAGGAAAACAAAGACACAGAGCTGGTGCTGCATGGAAATAAAAATGAAAGTGAAACTAAATTTGGGATCATAACCATTCCTGTATTATTGCTGTGAGAGTGTGATTCTTCTGTCTAGGGTACTTATGTTATGCCTCCTTGTATTACTGACTGTGAACCTGACAGTGTGCTACACAACACGGAACCAAAAGAGGAAGGTGTGACATTTTATAAATATTGATGTCAAAGCTGACTTGTTAGACTGTCACCAAGTTACAACATCCATGTTCTTAGTGACATTTTTACCTTCTGGCGAACAGTTTGTCCTTATAGTGGGTATTACTAATATGCAATTAAGTTTATATAAACTAAGGAAGAAAATGACATACTATTTTGATTCACCTCTAAAAAGTACTCCAGGGCATTTTTAAGCATGATGAATGACCGCAGTTAGGATTTTTATAAAATACACTTTAATCTTGCAGTCTGTAGCTATTTAATGATTATGCCAGTAGCAATTTCTTATTGCATCTCCTCTTTTATTCAAAGCTTACCTACTGCAATGAGTCTTTATAGAGAAACACATTAATTAAATATGTCTTGGCTTCACTAACCTAGGAAAAGACTATTAATCATTTCACAGCACAAGAACAACATAATACTTGCTATTGCTCACGGGCACCTCACACAAACTGACTCCTGCTGCATGATGTAATTGCCTCCTACAACCCTGAGCACACAAAGAGGCTTTCTCCCATCAGCCATTCACTCACCTCACCTCAAGGAGCTGATGCATTTGTGAGATGCTATGGAATTTTTTTTTCCTTTTCTTACAACACTATAACATCCAGTGAAATATATTTGTACTGTCCACCTGTCACTGGACATAGGGAGGACACCTATGGCTTGAGTGGGGCGGGGCTGTTGGTCCCTTCCTGCCAAATCCTCCTGAGTAGTTCTCACCAGCACTGAGAGGACTCAGTGATAAAGGAAAGATGTAGGTTTTTTATGGGCAGGGTCATTGAAAGACAGTATTTTTAAGGGAAAAAAAAAAAAAAAAAAAGACAACAAATTAGAACAATTACTGATGGTTTCATATCACACACCCAAGGCACAACTTCATTCCCAGTTTTCTAACGCCATTCCTGAGTTGGACTTCAGTCAGGATGAAAAGATGTTTCATGTGCATGGATGGTTGTAACAAACTCTGTTAATATTTTATTGTGTGAGAAAGGTAGAAAAGAAATTGTTGCTTACAAATGAAACAAGTAAATTATTCCTTGACCTTGACTAGATTTTTTAAAAGCTCTTCAGTATGTTGACAGTATGTGCTAGGCAGCAATTATTTTCCATGGAAAATGTTTCTTTGATACCCTACTTGTGCATTCATTAACCACAGGTCACCCTCAGAGGTGCAAACTTCATATTTGACAAACATCTAAAATCAAAACATTTAGAGTGACTCTGATCATTAGACATTTATTTTACCCAACACAGCTAAAGATTAATGTTCAGAACTGCCTAGCGTGCTTTTGCAGGGGCCGTGGGGATGACTCTAGCTACTAACCTCAATTGCTCTGTGTGGAATAGGTTATCTATTTAAATCTGTAGGTTTGAACTGGTTGACTTATCTCTTCATCAGAGGTCCCATTAACTGAGCTGACATTGACTCCATTCCTCATTTTTCCGCTCTCATGGAATGGTGAATTCAAGGTATGAAAGAAACCACAGGTGTCCCAGGTCTTCTCTTACCCTTCTTTACCACCAGTGGTCTCTCCCACACACTTCTTCCCTTCAGCCTCTCTCTTCCCAATTCCTTTTTCCTTCTTCTGCTCAAGACAAGTTAAGTGCTCTTTCCAGCACCACAATGCTGACACATACCTGTCCTACTGCTGTTACATGCTACATTTAGGGGTATATTTGATGAGGAACTTAGTAAAAATTCCCTTTCATCAACTGGCTTGCTATGGGATTTCAGCAAAGGGAAAGGCACTAGGAGGTCACAGGGAGATGTTGCCAGGCCGGGCAGCCTGGGAGCTGGAGTGAGGGAGAAGCTGGGACAGAGCGAAGGGAAGGAAGAGTGATCTATCAGAGCAAGGTGGGAAATGAGGCTCTGAAAGATGTGAGCTGAATGCTAACAACCTGAATGCTTGGCTCAGGCCCTCTCCTTGTCTCCTGCTGCAGTTCCACCAAATCCTCTCCTCTTTCCCTCCCTGGTTGTCCCCAGCTGTTTTCACCCCGGCTCAGTCACACAGATACCATGACAATTTGGGGTTGGTTGATGCTAAGCCAGCAGCTGAAGACCAGTGAGTAACAACTTCACCCATGATATGTCCCTGCACAGCCACCATGAAGGGGTGAAAATCCCCTTTTAGCTGTCTGGACAGCACTCCACTTTGGAAACACAATCCTGCAGGATCTACAATATTCCTCATGTTTTTTCTTGACAGCTCCTCCTGCCCCCTTGTCCATCCTCAAAGAGATGCTCCAGTTCTCTTCTACGAAACAAGTGTTTGAGACAGTAACCTCAAACAGGTCACTTTCAGGATGCATGGGGCAGGACAGACAACCAAACCCATGTCCCTGATCATACAAACGAAAAGCCATCTTTCCTCTTCTGTTCAAGGCTTAGATAAATTCTCTTCACAGCTTCCAAACCAGAAATTTGATAAATAAGTGGGGGTAATTGTTACATCCCATTACAAAAAGAACAATGTGTTTCTTCAGAATTAGTAAGATGTACAAACAGATGAGCTAAAAGAGCAAAGGTTTACTTATAAAGTTAATATGAGACAGAAGGTGGCAGTTTCTGTGCTTACCTTCAGCACTGTGATATTCCATGCAAAACTCTCAATGGCTTTGCTTAATTTTCTTCCTTTCAAACCTTCTTTTGTCCCAAGATTATGAAGCTCTTCATGGAATTCCATTCCTAAAAACACAAATTGCCACATCGTTCAATGCACAACTGATTCTCCCTATAAAAATATTGAGTGAGCATTTTTAGTCTTGCAGCCAGGACTTCCTACACCCTCCTTCTATGCTTTCCCCCTTTCCTTTTCTTTTTATGACTTCAACCTCAGAGAACATTTTCCAGAATAAAGGTTCCATGACAGTTTGAGGGCTGTGCTTCCACTTGGTTTGTGGCTGTCCTTGACAGTGCTGGGGTTCCACACAGGCACTGGTCCCTGCACAGACACTCCTCCAGCACTCCTGCCTGCAGCCTAAACTGCTGCCAATACTGCAAAAGGCAATTGCTTGTCACTCTCCTTGAGTTGATGACTTTGCACCTTGGAAGGCTCTTGGACACATGTGGAAGGTACCAGTTCGGCACAGCAAATGCAGGCTCCAATGCACATCTCCTCATTAATCTTAATTCAGTCAAAGAGAAGAGCCCTTGTACTCCACAGTGATAAATTACATCAGAAGCACATAACTCTAATCACAGGATTGTGACTCCTGCAGCATGGAGAACTGAGACTTCCAACCACAGCTCTGTTGCATTTCATTGCTAGCTTCTGTGGCAAACATCTGCAGATCTGTTGCTGGATACAAAAATTCAGGAAATCTGGGAACAGATTAAAAATCTTAAGGTATCAAATTAGCCCACCAATCTCACAAGATCTGCACAGTGTATGCAACTCCTTCTCCGAGTCTGGTGTGGGCTGAGAGACAAAACAGAACAGAGCTGCTTGTGTTCCCCTAACTTGTACCTTACAAGGGCCAAATTGGCACTAAATAACTCCAAAGCATCTGAAGCCTATCCTGGCTGAAGAAACCAAGCTCCACCTCCAGCTGTTTCATAGCTCTCCCTCCTTTACCATTTATAGATAAATGTCTTTCAAATTTGAGCTTCATTAAAATGACATCAAAGAAATGCCAGTGGAGAGAACGTCTGTACAGTGTAGATGCAGAGGCTGCTTGGCAGATTGCTGAAGGACAGTCCAAGGCAGGCTTGCACTCAGCAGAGCTTGCTCAAAGCACTGCTGGAAGACTAACATTGGTTTTCCTTCCCATGCACCAGCTCCAGGACCTCAATAACACTGAGGCTGTTCAACCCCACACAACATGAGATTTCTCTCTCCACCGTTTATATTCCAAAACTTCACCCACTCACAAGCTTTGCTTGTCAAGGCTGACAGAGCTCCTGCAGTACATCCTGTGGAAAACTGTCTAAATGACTGCACCCCAAGCAAGATTTCCTTGCAAGTGTGCTTAATGCCAACTGACTTACAAATCATTTAATTTCAATTAGTACAAGAAAATCTTCAAAATACTTGCTTTGTCCAGGAAAAAAAAAAAAAAAAAAAAAAAAAGAAGACTAATGGATCTTAACTCTACGTGGACAGCCCTGCTTTCATGCAGCATCCTTTTAGTTATTTTTCCCACTGGACCTCACTTTTCCATCTGTAACTTGGATACAGCGCTGCCCCAGAAAGAGAGAGACACAAACATTTGTTAAGCTGCATGTAGCAACACCAGTGAAAACATTTCGCAGGGTCAGTCCTCCAAGCTGCTGCTGACTACCGTGCATTGGACTGAGCCTGCACATTAAAAAAAAAAAAACCAACAAAACCAGTCACACAAGAACCAGTCTGGGAGAGCCAGCAGGATCCTGAGGCACAAGGAACCCACACCAAGGCTGTGAAGCAGAGGTCTGGTGGAACACATGTTCAAAGGAAGCAGCACTGGGGTGAGGTTAAGTACAATGTCACTGGCAACCGTACTTCTGACACCTCTTGAGTGCTTCAAATTGCCACATTAAAAGTGTTACATAGAAATCTGCCTGGGTAACATTTGCAACAAACTAGTTGACAAATGAGCAGGGGGAGAGATACTTCTCTTAGTCCCTTCCTCTATCTAAATCCCATAGTTTCAGGTAAGTGCTTCATATGTCTCCAGTTACCTTCTCAATCAGAATTTTTAAGGCTAATAAAGCAAACAAAACCAAAAACACAAGAAGATGCAGCAGCAAGGTGAACACACTTGAAAAAATTCTGGTTTTCTAGGGCGAATGAAGGAGAGGGGATCTGCATGAACCTCATGCTATCAGTGCGGTGGAATGGTACTGCATGGTATTTTCCATACACATCTCCTGCTCACAAAGACTCCTGTGCTCAGACAAATGTCACAGACTCTTCTTTCTGCACAGATCAAGCTGGGTAGAAAGGTGGCTGATGCTGCTGAGAGTCTGCATAGTTTAGTGCAAAGTATTGCTCTTAAATCACACCTTCTAGAGACACCCCTGGTGCTGCATTTCCTTGTTACTGTACCTTTCTTAAACCCCCTGATGCACACGATGAAGGCTGCTGGCAGAGGAATTTTATGCTGTTTATGCAGATACGCAGAACCCAAGGCATGTCACCATGATGTGGCCCACGACCTCCAGCCAGATATGGCCACTTGCCTCTGTTCCTTTGCTACCACAATGCCAGCATGGCTAAAGAGCAGAGGCTAGGTCCCATTCTGCTCTTGCACCACATGAAATCAGTTAAATGCTACTGTTGAAACAGCTCCCAGTTTCTCTTAATTAAAAAGATGAATTAAACTATTAGCTACAAAACAGCAGTTTCATTCATTATTTACATTTAACAGAAGCAAATGGCTGTAGCCTGCATCACTTGCCAAATCTAAAAATACCTATCAGAAACAATAGTATTTATAATTCTTGAGATCCTGTGGGTATAGAAACCTCTTGCCTGCTCTGTTCAAAGGAACAACTGAGCTAGAGAATGCACTCAGTAAAGGCACCATGCCTTCTCACCCCCCTCTTTTTAATACCTTTTTGGTTCATTTGACTAATTTATATGCTGTCAGACAGTTCAGAGCTGTAGAGCAGATGGATAAATAGCTTCTAAGGTGAGAGCAGAGTATTTTTGTCTGATCCCACAACTGCATTGCTATTGGAAGATGAGCCTTCAGGAGGGTAGAGCATGCCAGATAAAGACTGGAATGCTCTCTTACATCCAGATGAAAAATGCTACATTAGTCACGAACTGTAAGTAAAATTATGGCACATTATTTCCCATTCTCCACCCAGAACTGCTCAGTATAAATGGATTACCTGCTTTCTGGCACTGAACAATCTTGTCATGAGTGGTGTCTGCTGTCTCAATAAGAACCCTGCTCTCTTGAATCATCTGTTAAAAAAAAAAAATAAATTAGCGTTACTAGGGTTTCCTGCAACATCTTACACACAGCAAGTACATAAGTTGAAACTGGAGAGGAGGGAGGAAGTCTGCTGAGAACAATATGATAAATATTGGATAAATATTGGATCCTTCCTATGGGGGGCTACCAGGTGTGTATCAAACTAAGTATCAGTTGCTCTAAAAATGTTTGCTCCAAAAATTAATGAACAGCTGTTTTACATCCGCGAGACACCTCTGCAAACAATATGAAGGAAACACAAGTGATTTCAGAAGAAAACAGATTTAGCAAATTTTGTTCTATATTTGACTAAGCCTTTTCTAACTGGTATTTTCTTAAAAGGAGAAATAAGTATAGTCCTGGACATTGGGGGTTAAAATGTTACCAAGTCATGAACAGAGCTAATTTTCAGAGGTATTTCAGCCTGTATTGGATTTTACTCTATACAATTCAGACACCTACAGTAGTTCTTGAGTTTCTTATTTGAGAAAGTAAGATCCAAATCCTATCCTAAGCTCAATATTTCTGTTGAAGTTTAATAGAAAAGACAACAACACAAAAAATCAAAACAAAACAAAACAAAAAAAAAAATCCACCTAAAACAAACCAAACCAAACCAAAAGCAGCAGTTTCAGCAAGCCTACTCACAAGTTTCAAGAGACCTCCCTACTTAGACAGCTTCCTAGAATAGCCCATTAACAACAAACAAATGAAGGGTCCATTATCTGACAAGTTTCCTGAGCCTCCCTACATGCAAATACTATTCTCCTTTGATGGTAACAAGCCTCTAAAACCTCTCAGAAGCCCAGGAAAACAAGAATATTGTTCCATTGTTCTGTTCTGTGAAATTGCAAAAGGTGGCATATACATCTGTTACAGAAAGCAAGAACACGCAGTATAACAAACTGTGCCTGAGAATAACCTCACTGTCCCGGGATGTTCACCACAAACCTCAGTCCAACCCAAACAGCACGAGAGCTGTGCCAATTATAAATGAAGCAAACTGAGGAGTGACTGCCTAATGTTACACCCTGAAATTGCAGAAGTCTCCACATGAAAGCTTTGCCAAAATACCGCAACTGCTAAAAGCCTCCCTACTTTCAAATACGCTAAATATGAAAACCCAAGTAGTAGGCTTCGATGATTTTAGTGGAAGACAGCATAAGAGTAATAAATTAACACTTACAGATTAGCACATCTTACTGTTTTAATTAGACGCAAGGAATGAGAGACACTTCCACTTGTCACACTCTAACTTCCAAAGTCTGAAGGAATTTAGGTCCAATTTTTTCTCTTCATCCCATCTTTATTTCTAATCAAATGTACTAAGGCTGTATTTAATAAAAATACCTATGCATTTCCTTTGATATAAAGAACAACACATGGAAAACAAAAGCCATTATCAGCTTCACAGGCAGAGTGAAAAAAGCGTGATATACCGAGAGTACAAAATTGTTTTTTAACAGAACATGCCCAGTGGATATGCCTGAAATTTAAATTACTTTCCATAGCATCCTTTGCCCTTCATTCTTATTACTTACTTGTTCATGCATCATATTGATTTTTTTTCTTCTTTGGTATTTTCACTGTCATCTAGAAAGAAATGACAATGTCTACCCACTCTCTGGCTTTTCTGTACCACAGCATATTATCCCTTTTGTTCTGAAAGAGCCATTCAGCTAACGACTACAAAGGCTGAAGGCTGGCCTGAGCAGTGAAGACAGCATGAGTCTGAGCAGAGCTGAGGCCCCTGAGACAGTGCCAGTCCAGCCAGGTGATCCCAGCACCTCCATGGCTCCTGTACCCCAGGTAGCCATCACCCTGGGCCTGGGTCTGTGCCTGTGCTTCCTACCCAGCATCAAGGTTTGCCCTGCGAGGTCAGCTGCAGCTGAGCTGGGACAGGACATCCAATGTGTCAGACTCCCCTGTGCTCAGATCCCTCAAGCAGAACGTGACTTGTTTGGTTTCTTGACATACACATGCATACATACACATATGCATGTATATAGAGCTGCAGGAAATTATCCCACCACGCACAAAAGAAGCATGCTCGAGAATCATGCAACTACTGGACCCACTCCCAGGAGTTTCTGGTATGCCTGTTTAAGGATTCTCAGACTTGAAGGTGTTATATTCATTTTTTAAGAGCAAAGTAGCACTAGGATGTCAATTTTCCCTTACTGCAGAGCAGGTAGAGCAGCCTTCCACTCCTTTGATGCTGACATCAAAGTCTCACCACTCTCAGCTCAGCAAGAACAAACAATTAAAAACAGATCATGTAGCAGAATTTAACCTGTTCCTATCTTCCTGCTCAGAAGTAATCTTGACAAAAATAAGCAGCTTTTGTCCCAGGACAAATCCTGAGAGCGTTTTCAGAGTTCCTCAGCTCAGTGACTGGGGATAAGGTACAAACTCAGTTCATCACCTGGCATCCTCCCTCACACATTCTTTTAGGAAATAGTGAACCAGGTAGAAATAATGGGACCCAAGCCAGTTATGAGGTTAAGTTGGGCTGGCCTATGGCACCTCTGATAACACAGTGTGCAGGACCCTGTATCCCTACATGACAAGCCAAACTGCCCCCAACAAGAGCTGCACATGCAGTTTCAGAGGACATGAGATCCTGCTTCCTAACACTGCTGTAAAAGATGGCGACAACAGGATAGGGCAAGGACAAAGCCTGGGTGTTCACTTGGAAGAAGAGCCTGATTCAAACAGACAAGAGTACAACAGGCAAGTAACTGTTATCCAGGAATAAAGTTACATCAAAGGGCCATGGCATCTAGATACACTTTGTCATTTTTGCCACTAGTTTTGGAATGAGTCCATGATTTCCCAGTCTGAATCAATCCCTGCTTTTCCAGCTGCCATTGCATATGAAACCCTGCTCGAGAAAGTCACCTCTTCTTCTAGAAGTGACAAGAACCTGAAGCCCTAAAAACACAACATGGAAGGCTGTGAAATTTTCTGCTAGGAAGGTAATCCCATAAGGATAGCCTGAGATTTTCAAGCCCACTTTCGCCAGTATTCTATCGAAACCTACCAACCTATGTCCAAAGTGAAGAGTGAGCTGTCTGACGTTTGCAGCATGAATTTCCATGCCCCTTTCCTCTGCTCAGATCTGCACTGAGCAGCCCCTCCAGGCAGCTGTGGAGTCCCAGCCATCTGGCTGGAGCCCTTCTGGATGCTGTTTAATGTCAGCTCCCAAAGGGCAGCTCGCTTCCGTGAGTGAGTCTCACAGAGCAAGAGATGTCCTACTCCCTCAGGACCCCTGTGTTCCAGCGGAGTGTGTGATCTCCTGAATGCTGAGCTGCAAGGGATGAACATCCACATGACATTTAATGAAAAGCAACCTTTAGAGGGTAGATCTTGGTATCTGGGTCCACTCAGAGGGAGGAAATTTTTATCAGCTGCTGAAGCTGGCAAGATTTCTTGGGGACAACTTGCATTTCCCACGTCAGAAAGAAGGTGGTAAACTTTACTGAGCAATGTGTTTGATATAACTGGAGAGGTGAAGGGGAAATGGGACAAAAACAAGAATGAAACACAAAAAACCTGATTCTGGTATAGAGAAGTATAAACTTGATTCATCTCAATCCACTTGAAGCTCTCTCTAACAACCATGGTGAATTCTCAAAAAAAGAGTGTAGGAAGTAGGAGCTGGCACAACCCCCGGAGTTCTCTCCTTATCTGGTGTATGAGACCAGAAAGTGAAACAGACCAAGGGTTGAAAATATAACTGACCTGTCTCAATCAGTGTCTAAGAATAGCATAAAATATCAAATTTGAAAGCCCAGTGCTTCACACAAAGAACAATGCTTTACTTTCTCACTTCTGTTAAGCTAAATAAATTTTAAGTAAAATTTAAAGTATCTTAATGATCAGGGCATCATATTACATGAAGTTAACAGTGTTATTCATTGTCTGTACTAAGGGCAGTTTAATGACAGGATCAGTACAAACTGAACAAAAGAATGTTCTTTTTACTTTAATGAACTCTTGTGCTAAAGACCGATTTCTTCTTTTCATTGTCAGTTACTCTATAAACTGAAAAGCAGAGAGGAAATTAACACAGCAGTCTCACAAAAAAAAACAGACAAAAAAAGAGAGGAAAAGCTCCTGGTGGCAAATTAAAGTACTGCCCGTGCTAAAAAGATAAACAAGAAAAAAGGCACAGTTCAAGAAAACCTCTCATAAATATTCCAAAGTTTAGAACAGAAATTGATTGAACATCAGACTAAAAGGAAGCTTTCTCTTAGGTGTCTCCTCATAGCCATTGTCCCAGTCTTCTATGCTTTTCATTGAAAATTAAGAGATTTGCCTGGTAACAAAAACAAAATCACAAAAAACCCTCAAAACCAAACCAAACCCACCATCAATCAAAACCAAAAGAGGGTACAAACTCACAACCAATTCACAAAGCAGCTGAAGAGCAAACTGAGCTCATGAAAACTTGAAGAGAATTCCCTTTAGCACTGAGTGTTTCTTATACACATCTGGGACAAGAAACAACCAGGCCATCAGTTGTGTGTCAGCAAGATGGGTACGCAGTACCAGGACACTGGAAAGAATGCTGCTGGGAATTCTGTCCCTCACCTTGTCTCTATCCTAATATATTTCACGGCAGATTTCGGTATCCAAGTCTTTTCCTGCAACAGTATGGCATGAAAATATATCAAGGATGGTTACATGAACTGGAAACATCTGAAATACCTTACTGACACAAACTGGAGAGGAAACTGCATAAAATTCGCCTTGAAATTCCAACTTCATGTTTTCAGTTGGAAATATTTCTGGAAAAATATGAAATCATTGTTGCAGGATGTGACCTGCACATGAAGACTAGTCCTCTACAAAACAGGAGCAATGGATGAAAAGAGAGAGAGGGAGGGAGGTCTGTTTTCAATATGCTTATGCCAAAACAGCGTAACTGAAGTACCCAACTGGAACTTCCTTTTCTAAGGGAAGTTCTGATTTGATGCTTTTCTGGTTTTGTTTTAGAAGTGACTAACAGAGAAGGGCAAACAGAGCAAGGAATTTGGAGAGCAGTGGGTGAGAAAATTGTAAGAAGCAGAGAAAGAAACAGGACTTTCCTTAATAAGAAGTGGAAAAAGAAACTGACTTTCCCAGTCTATGTCCAATTTTGGATAGAAAATTCTTTAAAACAACTACAAATTCAAGACAATGTCCATGTGCTGGACTGCATTTGACGTCAGTGCATTATGACACTTCTTTGGCAGTGGATGCTCAGCAATATCCCTTGTCTTCAGCTGCTTAGAGAATTGTGAAAAATGATCCTCTGGGGATGACTCTATCCCAGATGAGGTAGGAATTTCAGTGAAAAATCTCACAAAAATCTACTTAGTCATTTTGCATTTACATAATAACTGGGGAAAAGGACTTTCTTCTTGGGAATGTAGTCATGCCTGCACCAAGATAAGCCCAAAAAGACTGAATATGGAAGAACAGCAGACAAAGAGCAGTTCACCTCACACACACACTTCAGCAGACCTCTGCTAGCATGCATGGACCAATACCCATGCCAACAAAACCACTGCCATTAAACACCTCTACTTATCTCCCAGCAAGCTCACCGATGCTTCTCCTCTAAAAACTCCCCAATCCACTTCCACATTGGCCAAGACACTTAACCACCCTGCCATCTCTCAGTGGTACCTGCAGCCACGCTGCCCTTCCATAACTGTCTGCCTCAACATAGCAAGATCAGGCTTGAATACAGAGAAAAACATTCTTGTCAACGTGAGTTTATATAACAAATAGCTTCATAGTTAATCTTTCTTACACTTCTTATTTATTATTTGAAAGCACATAATGATAACTTAGACATCTCATTTGTCTTAGAAAAATTTCTGTATGCACATGAGCCAGGAGATTGGGTAAAACCCAAAACATTTCTTATCACTTGTTTATTGTTTTTGATTTTCAAATTATTCAATCACTTGATCTTGGAGGAAAACAATGCTTAACCAGTAACTGAAATGTAAAGTGCATGAGTGTCCCTGAGTTCATGCACGCTTGCATCAACACATGAATATATCGTGCAGACAGAGTAACCACAATCTGTTTCCAAACAATTCTCAATAAAAAAAAAAAACCCTAACTTCACAGGATAACTGTTTGCAATGAATAATTCAACCATCTGTCAGGTCCAGCTGGGCCCCATCCCTTCTCTTCACATGGAGTAACTCCTTTTTTAGGTGTGATCAAAGAACACCAGCATTAATTTGACAGGCTGTGAGGCACTCTGCACACGCTGCCCACCTGAGCAACCACTGACAAGGGGGAGCACATAGCTAGAGGCAAAACAAGAGCCCTTTCTCACAGGAAAGGAAAGCTCTGAAGAAGAGCTCTAAAAGCAGCAGGGTATGCTCTCCTAGGATGTGTGTGTAGGAAGCAATGACAGCATGACCACAATCCATTCATCACGCTCTATGTATGGAATCAACTAAAGCTGTAAAGTGAAATTAGCCATTCTACACTGGATTTCTGATCATTGACACACTTTTCAAAAACGTCCACCTTATTTTCTTGAATTTGGCACATCCTATTCCCTGCTCTCCTCTGCAGAAACTCCTATACAACCCAGCATTCTCAATGAAGCCTCTTCCTACCTGAGACATGGCCAACAGTACAGCTCCTCTAAACCACTGCAATGCCACAGAAAAATGAGAGAAACAGTCCTGACAAATTGTTCTGGTTCCTTAAACAAAGAACATTAAATTTTATTCTAATAAGGTCTCTCTCAAAAGAAAATGTTTAATGCAGAGCACAATGGTAAAATTAATTGCCCGGGAAAAAACAAACAAACTGCACAAACGGGTCTTTGTCTATCTCACAGCTGACAAAGGCTGAGAAGGAGGGAACAGACAGTTAATTGTCTTCCAGATCATTGTGGCAGGTTTCTGAGCATTTGCACCTCCATTTCCCTAGACCCTCAGCCCTGTTTATGCCCCATTAAGCACACAGACAGAATCTATACTTTTCGTGGTAAAACAAAAAGCTATATTCAGTTGGCAATTTTCTGTAAGAGGAAAAAATTCTAACACATTAGGGCTGCTTTTATCAGAAATTATTTTCAAAGCAGGCTTTTTCAAGAATGTTGCACATGAAGTGTTTTCAGAGGTGGTGAGGAAGCGTCTGCCCAGTACTCAAAGCTCCCTGTGCTGTGGGGCCCAGTGAGCGAGGCAGACCTGCAGTCACACTATGAGCTTTAGGGTCAAACCTTTTTCCATTTTACTGTAAAAGGAATTAAGAAGTATACCCTGTTCATACAAGAGACAGGCCAATAAAAACAGATTTTATTTTATGCATTTAAAAAGGCTCTTAGACCTTTTCATTTGAAAACTGCTTAGAAGTGAAGAGACATGCAACAAGCACTTGTGGATCCAGTTCCTTGAAGCCATATTTATCAAGAATATAAAAGGCTGAATTGTAGTATATCTTGAATAAAAAACAATAAATAAGCTAAAAATATTTTGTATTGTTCTCCACCAACATCTCCTTGTGCTCTCACTTGCACAAAAATAAAAAAATTAAAAAGAAATACACCCTGGATTATACAAAGTCATTATAGAGCAAGGAGAAGCCCCTTGTCAACACTGAAAATGCAAACCCCTTCCCACACTGATTTCAAATATCAAGATTGATAGAGACAGTTCATTTATTCAAACACAGAAAAGGCTAAAGAGATTTCAATAGTCTGCTGCTGGCATAGTCTCAATAGGCAAACATCCAAAATGTAGCAAAACCACTTATTAAGTCCAGCTTTCTTTTCCAAAAGTGAATAGTTTTAGCAAAGTAAGAGGCAGTCACAGCCAAAGTGGGCAAGGAAAAAGTATCATGTTTTCCTTAACAGAATTATATTTCAAATCAATCCTTACGTAGGCAAGGCACAACTCCCTTCTCTCTCTCCAATTTTCAACTGTTTGTACGCTCTCTTGACATTCAAGTTACATCTTCCCCATCGGAGACAAATGTGAGAACAACCATTTAAAACAGTTCTACAAGTGTTTCTGTCTACATCCAAAAGAGGCCTTTCACCTATTTAAATTGAAAAATTGTTTCCAAAACACAAGGAGGCCTTGAGAAGTCCCATGTGTACTCTTCAGTATATAATTACAAAGATAAGAGATGACACATTCATTTTGGTAAAACTCCATTAAGCAGGCCTCCAAAGACAGAAAAATCTCTTATTTATGTGGCATTTGCTCTTTCAGAAAGACATGAGACCATGTAACAATCTAGCCCAGATAGGTTCTATCTAAAAGAAGGCAATCAACTGGATTTGCAAATCCTTGTTCTAGTATTGTTACAGCTGGCATTTTATAACCATAATTTAATCGCTTCTAAGTAACAGAAACTATTCTAGAAGGAACCCAAGGGTTATTTCAGAGTACTTTTAGTATTTCCGTTTTAATTAACATCAGTGCCTTCCCCCCACACCACAAGCTGATTTTCCCTTGAAAAATGTTATAAAGGCAAAAAACGAGATGGGAAGAAGGTGGGCATTTGGCACATTGAATAGCTGGACAAAGCTGCGATCACTCTTTGCAACACATCAAGGTCTCTGGAAGCAATTTGATACTCCCAACATTATTCACCATTTTATTCCTTATGAACACAAGCTGCAGAAGAAACTGCTGTCCCCTGAACATGAGTCGTGATTCAATCTGGCTGCCACAGTGCCGTGTTGAAGTCAGGCTTGGCAGAACCGTGCATCTTGCTATCGGTTGCTGCAGACTGCCCAAAAGGTCGGGAAGCAGCGGGACACCGCAGGCCCAAGAGGCACAGTGTGACAGCAACTTCTGCTGCTGCAAGTCACGCACAGCTGTTGCTCAGTCACCCACAGCAGTGACATATGCCATATAATGAGCAGCAGCACTCATCTGGAAGGATGCCAGTTCGTGTCTCTACATTTGTGTACGCATTCCTATACCATACTGACCTCTCCTTCCCCGTGCAAGAACATGGGCATTTTAACCTTCCCTTCCGACTCTGCCACGCCCTGCCCAGGAGCAACACTGACTTCATCTAACAGGGACGGGGCCAGTACTGAACAGTGCTGCTGCAAAGCGTAGGGAAAGGGCGGGCTCAGCTTGGCCTGAACTCCCATGCTGCAGCTTCCTATCTACTGGCCTTGTGCTCTGCTGGGAGGAGGTCAGCAAGGGCAGCACACAAATCCTGCTGCTTCCCAAGGACAAGGACTAACAGTGCCCGTACAAGCTGAATTGACACTAGTTTTGTAAACAAAGTCCTCTTCAAATGCCAACCTGTGCTAGCCACAGCCATGTTTAAGAAAGGAAACAATAACAAAAAGCCCAGTGTGGCACTGTGGTGATTAAAGGCCAACTTTGCAGAGTCGGAGTCGTTTGAAGAGCCCTGTTTATCTAATTGTAACATCCAGGCATGTGAAAGCCAGAGGGCACAGCCTGCCCCATTCACAACAGCGGGGAAAGGCAGAGGCAGCAGTGCTGAGTGCTTACCAGGTCGTACGCTGCCAGGACCTTTTTCTGCACGTCGGGCACGGCCCCCAGAGGCTCCAGGTAGGGAAAGGTGTCCTTCATGCAGAGGGCCACCGAGGGCGTGTTGTCGCTGCTGACGAGGCGCGAGGACAGGGTCAGGATGCACTGCTTGAGGCTGGCGATGGGCGGCAGCCCACACAGCTCCTTCACCGACACCATGGCGTTCTGGGGAAGGGACACAAACACCTCAGCACGGGCCAGTCCCCCCTGCCTGCCATTACCTTGCCAGCCCTTTCTTCTTCTCCCATCTGATGGGAGGCAGTGTTATCCCACTGTTCACCATGCCCGGGGCCCCCATGGACCATGAGATTCCATCTCACACAGGAATTCCCTGCCAGCCATATTCTCTGTCCCAAAGCCAACTGTCAGCTCCAAGCTCTCTCTTAGGCTCAAGCATCCCAACTGCCAGCTCTTCAGCTACTTTGCATTGCAAAGTATTGCAATCCCATAAAAAAAAAGTATTGCATTGCATACCCCTAACAGGGACAAGTTCTGGTCCCCAGCATATTAAGCCACCAGCCTAAAATGCTATTTTTTTTCCCAGCTGCTTAGACTCCAATCGCTTTTGATGCTGTAACCACTTTGTTCTCCCATCGTTATCATCCTTCAGGAAGAACAAGTTTGACAGACCTTGTATTTCCCATGGGAAAGGCAAGCAGGAAAATCTCACTTTGTTTTCAGCCTTACATTATCACATCATAAAGAAACACAAACACTCTTTCCCTTCATAGGTCACAGGTAAGAAAATCTATACCAGATATACAGGTCAAGCCAAATACCATGCCAGGATTTATTTATTCATCAGGCCAGAGGACATACAGCTGACATTCACCCAGCATTTAGCTTCTTGAACCGTACAAGGAATGACCAAGATGCACAAAACCCGAGTAAGAGTATTACAACAACCCATACCTTGCAAATGTTCCTCCCACAATTTGCTGGAAAAAACAAGAATCAGACAATGCCTAAGTTTTTCTCAGTAATTATGAGAGCATGCAGTTAAATCCAAAACTGTATCTTTACATAGCATCCCCCAGAAATGATCTTTCTGAACTTTTGCTTGGAAAGCACACAATACTGTTTCTGAGTCAAATTCAGAGTATTTTCATTTATACAGTTCATATATAGTGCCTGACCTAGACAGAAGGTGGAGTCAGCAGTTCAAACTAGTTACTTTCAAGGCCTGAAGGAAAGGAAAGGCTGGGAAGAGTTTCCCATTCTTAAAAATATGCTGAGACTATTACTTTGAGAGTGATTTAAAGCTTATGTCATTTTGTAAACTTTTCCAGCTGTCAACAATTCATTTGCTTTAGACTCCATCCAGAAGAGTGGGGTTGATGAAGTGCTATGCATTTTTCTCCTGTTTTCAAGAGAAAAAAAAAATGAACTGTTTCTGTATCTTTACCAAGGAGATAGCTACAGCTGATTCTCGCTATTTATTAAGGAAAACTCATTGTTTAATGCTACTTAGTTTTGTTTCTAGGCAGTGCCTAAAGCTCAGAATCGAGCTATCCTTGAATCAACCCGCAGTCGCTCCCGCCACAGAAGAGAGCACTGGTATGCTCTTGTTTGGCTTTGCTGCCCCTCACATCCTGCCAAGCACCAAGGTCTAGCCCAAGCACTTGTGACAGTGCTGTGCACCTGGGCCCTGATGCTGCTGGCCCAGCAGGCTCTGCTGCATGCAGCAGCACGGGTGCAGGGACACAGTGCCAGGGGACCCTCTGAGCCAAGACATGGCACTCGTGTCTGTGCCAGCCCTCAACCAGCCAAGACAAAACAGCTATTCAGCAGGGAGGAAACTGCAATCCAAGTGGCATTTAGTGCCTATGCTGAACATCTGCAGCCCTGGGGCAAACAGTGGCAACACACACTCAGGAAAACATGCTGCTCTTTGCACAGTGAGTTTCTTTGGTGTACACAAGACCTTAATGACACATCCACTGACTGCTTCTTATACTCAGCCAAAGAAAATTAAGAGCATAACCCTCACTCAATTAGCAAACCAAAAGCTTGTTGATGTTTTGCAGAACCAATGAGGAAACACAGTATTTGAGACCAGAGGCAGGGGACACAAATGTACCCTCAATTCTGTTTTCCCAGGGGAAAAAAAATCAATCATTAAAACACGTTTGGAGAGGGCATACTGATTTTTAAAACATTTCTGCCTAATCATGTGTTTGCTTTAGTTAACACCTGTAACTATCAGCCTGCCAACATCCATTTAAAGGTTGACAAGAGCTGTGGGTCTGAAGTTTGACCAGCTTCCACCAGCTTTAGCAAACCTGCCCTAGCAGCAGCTCACACCTGGACTTTCACTTACACATTCAGGACACACCAACACACACAATGGAAATCTCATACCTGCATATTTTCTCTCATGTCAGTTGCCTCTCGCAATGGATGCACTGCCAGCTTAAAGATGTCATCAATAGTCTTGAGACCAGTGTTCCTCAGCATGGTGTACTCCCTCACTTTCTTCCCTATCCTCGCAGAGAGGCTACGCTTTTGTGCCTTCCCTCCTCCACTTCGGTTGGTTATTGCAATGTGAACAAAGAGGGTAACGTGCTCCATGATATCACCAACAAAAGAGCGCAGTGGGATGTGCCTGTATCCAGGCTGTAAGCACTCCAGTGGGATGGTGTACTGTCCTATGAACTCATCCCCAATGTAGTCATCGTCCAAAACAACAAAGCGGATCATGGCTAGCTCCGGTAGATTGATCTGGAACTCAAAGCTTTCATCAAAAATAGGGTTATCACTGTTTTGCTGCACAGTTTTAGTTCTTTGTTCGGTGCAGTCTGCAGGAATCCCATGTATTTCTATGCAGACATAGGGGTCTATGACATCCCCTTTTGCACATGCACCCTTGGGCTTTGGAAAATTCTGACCACTGATAATTTTGACATGTAGGACCTGGGGAGAGACGCCCGGAACAATACCCTTGGTATTTGCACTGAAATAAGACACTTCATCACGCATCACTGAAGGCCTGAGAACGTACCCGCATCCCCCGTTCTGTAGGAACCAACCAGTGTGTAGGTCCATCATGGGCCCCGGAGTCTGATAGTTCATTGCCACTATCTGGCAACCACAGTTCCAAAAATCTTGAGGATTTAAGTTACTCGAGTCTATCCTCATAGCACTCGGGTACACCCTGGACAGAAACTTTTTGTTGTAGTTAACAAAATCTTCAGGGTATTCATTTGCAATCCGACTGGCTTCTGCCTCACTGAAGGAGCATATTTCCCAATAATTTTGAGATTTCATGGATGTCTCAAAGTCTTTGTACTGGATAGATTTGCATAGGGACACCAAGTCAGACAACTCCCTGCAGAGCCAGATCAGTTTTGGTTCCCTTGAGAAGTCCTCTGACAGTCTTCGGGATATTTCAGCCTCTTCATCTTCATCCGTGACCTCTCCTTCTAATACATCCTGGTCACAGGGCAGTTTCTTGCCCTTCACAATGATCTTCATTTTCAGTTTCTCAGGTGATGGGAGGTAGGCTTCTGAGGATAAAGGTGCCTCTGTATACAGTTTGTTTCCAAAGATTCTTTTCATGTGTTGCACCACCACCTTCTGCTGCTGTACAGAGCAGTGATTCCCCAAGCACAGAATAAGAGGGTATTCTGAGGCAAAGAAGGCCAATTTGTTTATTACTTCGATGACATTCCGAAAGGCAAGTGGCGATGTCATGTTGTTGCGGTTACAAATAATGGGTTCATTATCTGGGCCGTCACAGACGTCCAGTTCAATACTCCGGCAGCTCATCTTTAAAGCTCTGACATAACCATTGATATCAGCTGGCCCTCTGAGCTGGTCTTCTATTAGATATGTATTGTGGGATGCATTGATGTAGTAATGTGACAAAGGCTGTGTCATATCTTGGACAATTTTTTTGTGCTCTGGGTCAAAAATATCACATTCTGAGGACAACAAGTATTGAGTAAATCCATCAATTGCAAGAAAACCTTTCAACCGCCCTTCTTCAGAAAGCTCATACCTGCGTATAATATCTAGACACATTTCTTCAGTTATGTGGGTAACTCCTTGCTCAGCCTCTAAAAACAGCATGAGGTCATTGGCATCCAGATACTCTTTGTTTTTGGATATCTGCACAAGTAAGAAATACACCTCAGGTCTTGTGCAAAGTTCACTGAACGCTTCACAAAACTCTTCTTTTGTTACTCGTGTTGTCAGTTTCTCTTTGCTCTTTTGAATTTCCTTAAATTTCAATCTAATCTTTGATTCCTTTAAGGTGGGGTTAAGTTTCTTTATTAGCTCCACAGCTGTATCTTCTAACATTATGCCATTGCCATCAATGTCTGCTGCTTCAAATACAGTTTTTAACCAGGCAAACCGTGGGGTATTATGGCTGCTTTCCATCAAGTCCAGGGGTTGTTTGCTACGAGAAACTAAGTACCTTAAGCCTGACACCCAAATATTGGCCACATCAGCTGAATTGGCAACCAAGTCAAGGGACTCATAGTTCTCACCATGAATTACCGACAGTGCACAGTCCTCGGAAATCTGATCTGCAAGCCCATTATTCCTGAATGTTTCTGTGTTCTTCCCTAGTCTGATTTCTTTTATAGCAGAAATGTCAAGCTTGGCTTTGTCCAGATCCTTCTTGGAAGGCTCCCAGCGAAGAGCCTGCAGGTCAGGATCCAGAGTAAAAAAGCGGTTATAAATCCGGGAATTTGGACGAACTTTCTTCAGTTCACACCCAGCCTGCATAAAGCTGATACAGTCGCTGGCACTGCTTATTTTCTTCTCTGATGGCATGCTGCTGAAAGACACTGTTTTCTTTCGTCCACATTTTTGGTTTGAAGGATCCTGTGGAATAATTACATTAAAAAAAAATTAGCAGGTTTTCTTTGTCCGTTCCATGAGTGCATAAATAACAGACAAGGTACATTTATGTAAAGCTAATTAATGTTCTTCTGAACCTCAAAACACAACATTCTATTCCTTCCCATGATTAAGTTCCCTAATGAGCTATAAAATATACTGAACTATAAAGTGATTTGATTAACTGTGGCATTAGAGATAGTAAGTTTCCATGAGTGACATTTGCAGCTATTAAACTGTCTTCCAGATCTCAGCAACTTGCTACAGCTGTGAGGAGGCAGTATCCAGTTGTGTTATGTCCAGTTACAAAGCAGATATCACATACGCTTGTCTCCCCACTTGTTTGGAAAAGTAGTTATTCTGGTCATTTCTGTGTACAATAACTACAAAGCACTGTGGGAAAATGGAGAGCCAGACAAGAAATTCAAAGCCTTTGTCTTTAGGACATATATGCTAACTCCTCTTGAGAAAATACTCAGCCAGACATGTGAGTCTCTTTTCAGTATCAACTACTTCTTGCTGCTGGGTGTAAACCCAGCTGCCTGCAAAGCTGTCTGTAATGTTAGTGCAGCAACTAAATTTGAACTTTTCCCTGCATATTATCAATTCAAAACATCTCACAGTAACTATAAAGTACAAATCATTCTTTTCTCTGCACGATTTCCATCGACTCCTATTAGTATGTAAACTATCCAACAGCTACCAAAAATATTTTTAAAACATCACTCAAGACTACAATTAATTTTGAAAGACTCGTTAAAATTGCTTTCCTTCCTATTTCCCTAGCCACTAGCAATATTTCCTTAGTTCTCTGCCTTCTGTTGTTGAAAGGACTTCAGCTGCCTGGATTTTGAATGGAAAAAGGAGCCCCAAGGCAAGGAAATGGTGATGCTGGGCCTAAGCACTCAGCCCTCCACCCTGCTGCCTCAGGCCCAGACGTCAGACATGCACCAGCTTCCCAATAGCCCCTAGGGATCTGCTTTGAGACACCAAAACCCTGGACTCCCAAACCCTCTGCAGCCTGGACTTCCCTTCCCTACCCCAGCAGCTGGTTCCTCTCAGCTGCAGTTTATCTGCTGTGTCATTCAACCTCCCTCACATCATACTCCCTGCAAATTGTATGTATAAGCCCTGCTCTAGCAGAGCTCTCTATCCATCCATCTCTGTCCTTTGATGCTTTGCACTGTCTGAGCAGGACCTTGTGTAGCTCCCCAAGCCACAGAGCATCAGTTTTGGTGCTCATAAGAATCTCTCCACTTTCATTTGAATGTCTGTATAGATACTTTCAGCAAATTAGTCAGTATGAATGTTTCTACAAAACTGCTGTTGTCATTCACTTACTTCATTCAATAACATTCAAAATATTTCCAAACCCCCAGGCCCCTTAACTACTGAATTTAAAGGCATGGGATCTACTGGGAACAAAATTAAGACCTCTGAACATCTTATGATAAAGATTTCTCATTAAACTAGTACAGAGACTTCTACTGACAAGAATAATTACTCTTGCCATTTATTTAGTACTTATTATGAGAATGGGTTTCAAAGAAACAGAAAGAAAGTCAATGAAGTGAGTGCCTCAGGTCAGCTACTTTTTTAATTACAGTTTTATGCTAAAATAGTCTGTTCCTGCATTAACATACTGTGTTTTAATACACAGCTTTGGCTATGAAAATCTTCAGGCAGTAGATGCTAATGAATACAAACGCATGTAGCAGATTACTCCACGGTTTTAGAAGAGCCTCCTCTTTTTTATTTCCTTATGTGTACAGGAGCAACATTTAGATTTAGGATTGATGAATAATTAGGATTTTTTTCCTCATATAGTTAGATGTATTAATGGCCTTGGAATCTGCAGTGACCCATTCCTTGACAGAGGTTCCTCAGGGTCAGACCTGGAAATCTCATCAGAGCAGCCTACCTGATTTATCTACGCATCTGACATTTTGTCTTAACTAGGGAGTCACAAATGTTATGTATACACTTGATTTTCTGCAAAAAATAAAAGACACTTATTTTTAGTTCCAAGACACCCATGTCCTTTGATCAAAGTAAGCCAGGGAATTAATCAGACATTTTTCAGGTATTCAGGTGGGAAAAAGAAACCCAAATCGACCTCATGGACAAACAACCAAAGTTTCCTTTTAACACTCAGTCTTGACCCCTCAGGGATTTTGGTGGGGATTAGATTATCCTCTGTGTCATCTTTACCTGCTTTTAATGGATATTTCTGGTTTTGTACTTAGGGGTATACAAGAAACATCAAAATTGTACAACAGCACTTCATGTCAGAGTAGGACTTCCCTGTATATTTCAATCAATTAAACAGAATTCCAGCCTAATCCACAGACTAATTGCCTTCAATTAACAAGATTTAAGTATTATTGACACTGATGGGATTATTTTAACTGATACTAACAACATCCTCCATCTAATGTATAATACACACAAACCCCCGCAAAACTGCAACTGCTAACTGAGCTTATTTACTGCATCAGCTATTCCCTTCTTGGTCTCTCCATATACAGTCTTCCAAAGTGAGACCTGTTACTTTAGATATAACGCGAAAGTTTTCATTCATAATTTTCACAAAGTTAATTATTCGAATCTTGCAAAAAGTGAAAAGGTGTTTCTGTAAGCTCCAATGCTGTCTTCTCAGCTTGACAGCCCAGGCACTCACCTTCATATTACCACATTCCTAATGCTTGAACAAGCAACTCTGACACCATTGTTTGGCCAGGCCACACACCTCCAGATCCCCAGCGACCACCGTGTCTGTGCTGCAGTGTCTCCAGTGGCTAAACTGCTGCTCCATTTTAGTGGATACTAAGAACAGCACCAAGTACAGTCACCTAGCAAACTAAAAGCTGCCAACCTCTTACATGGATAAAATGGAAGCCTGCTCTCTTGTGCTACCTGCCAAGAACATTCCCACTGCAAGTTATCAAACAGCCTCTCCTCAGCGCTCACCCACGTAAGAGTACTTGTTCCTCTTCATTAACCAAAACAATCAGAAGGCACAATGAGATGCAGCACTGAATCTTAGAGCTGGAAAGTCTCTTTGTCCAAGATGCTAAGGTCATCAAAATGGATCTTGCCTAGGTAACTGGCCTAGGACTGGCCCTTGCCTCTCAGTCACTTGTACTGATGGAACTGAATTTATCGTGGCAGTGAAAGATGAAAAAGAAAGGATATTTCCTAAAAAAGAAAAATCTGCATCAATGTGAAAATAAGGAACTAACTTGTAGATTTTCCACTCTAAGATCTTTCCTACCAGAGACAACCAGGCTCTTTACAAAGCACTCTTCCTGGAGACACACGTGATCAGTTTGCATGCAATGTGCAAGTACAAAAAAGAAACCCCACTTACATGGAAAACCTTGTGTTTCCAAGGCAAGACACTTAGTTCAAAGTGACTCAAAACTCGGGTTTCTTTCAGTTCTTTGGTTATCCTCTATAAGGTGATCTAACAGGATGACTCCATCTCGCTCCTGCTCCTGAATAATATCAATTCTATAAAATACCTCAAGACCTCAAACATAAGACCACATCAATATGCACTTAGATTTCAGCATATGCACCACTGCTCTGAAATCGTTAAGGACCAAGGAGATCTATCAGTGTGCTGGCCTGACTGCATTCTAACGTTTTCTAAAGGTTTCTAAAGGAGGGATTCAGAACCCCAGTCTAAGCACACTCCCAAAATAGAAGAAGCTCTCCTGTTGAACACATCATCCTCGTCAGAGGGACAGGATACATAAACAGTAGGATCACTAAGCCATCAGCAGTTGTGGGAAAACTCCACCCCATTCACCCTGACCTTTGACTGCTTAAACTTCTGCTGTTTAAATCAAAGAGCTTACAGAAATAAGTAAGTGGGATAAAAAAAAAAAAAAAAAATGAGTAAACATGCTTTCCACCTCATCCCACCCCTTTGTCAAAACTATAGGACAGAAATTGCCCATCTAAAGTTAGGAACCAGGGCAGTAATAAGAACTAGTGAGCAAACCTGCACACAAAGATCAAGCTCAAATTATTATTTGTCTGAAATTAAGTTATCTGAAGGCTCTCTACAGCATTGACAGTCTTCCAGGATTCTGCTAAAGAGGATAAGATAGGCAAAAATCATCACCAACCCAAGACACCAAAATCCCTTAAAGACCTGAAGGGCTTCTGTGAAAGGATGTAAAATTCAGCAATAATCCTGAGAGAAACTCTTTAAGTGTGATTAAGAGCTATTTAAAAACAAAAATTTAAAAAAAAAAATTCACATTTTCACCAGTTTTATTCTAATCTTTGACATTTCTCCTGAACCTAGCACTAAAAAAATCAGTATTAGACAGCTTAGTCTGTCCTCACAGACTGTAGTAAACAGTCCTAAAATCTATCTGCTCTGAAAACTCCAGATGATCCACGTAACTGGCTAACTGATTACCTGATATTTTGTTTTCTAAGAGAAACTAATTAGCTGTACAGGATAATTTTTTTGGGAGATATTTCTAGATATTTCAATTATACAAAGGCAGAAGCCCAGTACCTGAAAATCTTTAGGCCTTACTGTTCTTGTGGGTGGGAAAATGTACCTTGAAACAAAAAAATTAAGAAGTCAGTGAATCACTAATGGCACTGAAAGCACTGTGTAGCAGGTTGACAAACGACATGTAATTCTTTTACAATGAAGTAAGCCAGAACAGGGAAGATTTATATAAACCATCCAAAAAAACTAAGTCAAAGCCTGGGCTGGGGCTGAAACTAGATCTCAAACACATGTGAGGCTCAGTCCATTTGATCAGATGCAGAGCAAAGCTTGGACCCACTGAACTAGCACATGATTACAACAGGTAGCAATGATCACTGGAAGCCAGTATTCATTGTTAGCACACAAAGCTTTCTTCTGTAAACCTCAGCCACGTTCTGACCATCCTCATTGAGTATCCTTGGACTGCACATTCTGCAGATTTTATCAACTCTTCTCACAGCCCCTGCTATCACGCCAAATTAAGGAGCTAAACTCCCTCTAATCTTTCTTGGCAAGGCCTATAGGATCTAAGTATCAGATAGATACCCACTGTGACAATTCACAATGTCAACAAAGAAAAGGTTGCCTACTCAAAATTCATCCATGCTGACAACTCATGGCATGAAGCAGCAACCTTTGCACAGGGGCTAAACAGCCAAACCACCTTACCCCTGGTGTGGGCAACTATGGGGATGCTGCCAGTCACACTTGGGCTAACACATAGATCAGACGATTGCAGGAGTGGAAGTTATTGCTGTGAGATCAACCTTGGTAGCCTCTTCAAGGCAAAATTCTTGCTAATTCAGAGATTTGTGCACATGGGGAACAAAGACCAGATCCAAAAATTAACACACACGCTGTTAAAAGCTGAGCTACACACATAATGGAATAAACAGAGAACTTAAGGCTGACCAAAAATACAACATGGACACACACAAGAAACAGCTTCAGAACACAGCGTCCACCAATTCTCCAAATACCAAAACAGTCCCACTGGCATGTCTGCAAAGCCAGCGAGTTGTCACTAACCAGCAGCTTAACTCAAGCACAAGCTCCAGGCAGAAGTCTCAGCACTATCACAATTCATAGAGAGCAAGGACTAAGGGAGCTCAGACACAGGAAGGTGTCCTGAGGAACAGTGAGTAATACCTGTATTTACAGCAGGCTTTTCTCTACTCCCCAGGATTACCAGGACATTGGGTATGGGCAGTGGACTGTCACCAAGGCCTATAATAATAACTAGGTCAGCTTCTTATGAAAAAAGTCACCCTGCAAAATGGGTAATGCAAGGGAAGGAACACTGAGTGAAGACAATAGCTTAACTACTCTGGGATGCTGAATAGTCCCCACTGGAGAAGCTCAAGAGAATACAAGACTATAATGGCTTGTCTGATTTCCTCTTTTGCTCCATTACTAAAAAACACTTTCAAGTACTGTTGTGTAAGGATGGAAGGAGATAAAGAATGCTTGGAGCAGATCTTCAGGAAAAACACCTGAACCAAAATGATTTACTGTTTAAGAAATGCTTTGTTGTGTACTTGATTTTTTCACTTTTTTTTTTTTTTTAAATGACTAGCACTATCAAATTTATTTAATTTTACCTTAAAGAAGATTTACCTTTGTTATTTAAATGAAAAATTAGAGCAAAAGAAAAAGATCAGCAGCACAAAGACTCCATCTGGAAATGCTTTTTGGAAACAAAAAGCACACAACGCAAGAAGGGTTTATTTTCCAGTGTGTTACCATGCTGAAGTTACTACTTTTCCGTTCTTTTTTATAAGTAGGGCCATGAAGCCAAGGTTGAAAAGCTTCCAAGAGCACAAGAACTAGAGAGCCTATAATGAGGCTACCACTTGACAGAGCTTTCTGCCATTGTTGTTAAAGTTTCATCCAACTGGTTTCCACAAGCGCAAGTAGCTATCCCTCTATGCATTAAGCAACATCTACTGTGAGAAATAGATTCCTGTGTGACACTTCAATACATGCACACAACATCTCCATATAAGCCTACAGAAGGTACCACCTAATGAAGACTTTACATGGATAATGTCCATTCTCCCTGAGGAAAAAGCCCCTTCACTAAGGGCACCCTAAGTGCCAGATCTACTTCCAGTTGGAAGGAGATTTATAGTTTGTAAAGGACTGACCCAGCTCATCGGATGCAATGTCTCCAACCACTACTACTCCCAAATATTCTGTTATTTTCAAGTGCTTGTGTTACTCACAAGCTCTAATCCTTCTTATTCTGCAAGGGCACCTTGGACATGGACTGAACTCATCATCCTGCAGGGAATACAAACCAAAGAAAGACAGAAAGACACTTCCTGTCTTCAAGCAGAAGCAGTAGCAGCAAGGCCTAGAAAAAGGGGATTGCAGCTGCAGCATTCCCAGGAGAACTCCATTGTACAAATCCTCATTCTGTTACAGAAGCTCCTTTGAATGCATCTGGGACAAAAATTAAGAGAGTAAGAGAATGCCAGTAGCAACTCAGGAGGAAGAGCCAAATAAGTTTAGAAAAACCTGGCTAAGGAAAAATATGCCCAACTGGTACTCCCCTTGATTATACCTCTAAATACTCAATTGGCACTGCATCCATGAGTGAGTAATTTTCACTGTAAAAATAATGGAAAAGCTGAAGAAATATTTTATTAAGAATAAAAAGATGATTAGCATTAACTATTTCCAACATTATAGAAAACAGAGTTTGTCAGACTAACCTGATATCTGTGCTTTTATGATGTTAAAAGATTGGTTGATACATAAAGTCAGTATAATAGACTAATGTATTATGGTTTTTGCAATGTATCTGACTTGGTAGTGAATGACATTTTGATTAAGAAGATGCAGCAATAAAAACAAACTCAGAAGACATTCAATGGAACAAACACAAGATAAATGATAACTTTCAAATGCAACAGTAAACATAAAACACTTATGAAGAAATGCTTCAAATGGGATCCTGCAGGGTCCCATTCTTTAGGCCAGTGCTATTTAGCATTTTTAGAGTGACCTGGAAGAAAGCATAGAATCAATACACATGGAGCCCGGAGATGATACAAAGCCAAATTTCAACAGTGATAAGTAACAGAATGTGAGTCAGCAGTCAAAAGACTGCTTGACAGGCAATTCATAAAAAAAATAAGTATCTTCCAATAAGGAGCAAAATACAAGGTCATAATTTTAAAGACACAAGGGCCAGTCCTTATTTATAGGACTCTGATGCAGGAGAATAATTTTGGGTTAAAAAGGCCAACTTTGTCATCATGGATGATCAACATAGAATATAACAAAGATCACACACAAAACGGTATACTGGGTTGTATAAACATAGTATCTACTCAGGATAGAAAAGTTATTGTTCAAATATCATTGTATGTGTCCATTATGTGATGCTCTCAGTTCAGAAATTATCTTGAAAATGGCAAGTTCACAAATGCCACAAGAATCAGGAAGATTTTAGAAAACACATTCAAGTAAGGGATTACAGATTCTTTTAGTTTAATACATATATTGTCTGTATTAATAATTATTATACTAGTTTTAATAAAAATGTGCAGTAATAGAAGGAAAAACTTAACAGACACCCCATGCCCTAATTAAGGGATAAATGGACACTTTTATTAAGAATGTATTGGTTTCAATTGAGTAGCTCAATTAAATCCTTTATCTATGTACTTTAAGAAGTCCTCCAAATTACATTTCTTTATGGATTCCCTAGAAAATTGAAATGTGGACTAATGTCACAGATTTTAGATCACAGAATGTTCAGAGCTTAAACAGACTGTCGTAGTTTGAAAAAAAAATGAGTTTTTTGAACTTCAGTGGTCAAACCAATGAGTGCTCAGGTTTAAAGACTGGCACCTGGTGTAGCCACTGAGGACAAGGATCCGCCTCTGAGAACCAAGGGGTTACAAGCAGAGGGCTCCCCGGAAAGCTCTCTCTTGGTTCCGGTCCCTGAGGACGGAGGGATCTCCCCTGCCCAGCGGCTGGCTGGGCGGGGAGGGGAAGCCATGCGGCCTGGGCGAGGTAGGCTTTGGAACCTTGGGCACAGAGGGGAAGAGGAAAAAATCCTGCAGGATGGAAGGGTGGAGAGAGTACAAGAACCTTGAGAGGCATCAAGCAGCCTTCTTTCCCCACCCCCCCCCCACCCCCCGAGAGAGAGAGAGACTGAGGAACCGTGTCTGTGAACTGTGTCACCTTGAAATTTGATATCAACTAAACAGCACGGCCGAAGGAGTATGGGGGGGTGGCGCGAGAAGAGTGCCCAGCAGCAAAGATACTGTGAGAGTTCTGGGAAACAAAGCCCAAGATTTTAATCCTTTTTGTAGATGATGGAAACTTTATAAATGCTAATCCTCCTGAATTTGAAGAAGAAAGATAGAGAGAACTAAGCAAAGATGATGAAAGTTTGTGCAAGTGGAAGATTGTCAGAGAATGCTGAAAAGAATCCTAGGTGGAGGAGATGATGGAGTGGACTTTGGCTAGACTGTTCTTATAGCCTGAATGGACTCATTTCTTTTCTGTAACACAGAAACTGCATCTGGGGAGAGGCATTGGCTTGGAGCCAAGAGTGGACAGTAGTGTGAACAGAGATGAGAGGAAGAGCTCTGTTCTCAAGGCCCCTCGGCCCCAGGGGGTAATATTGGGGGGGACTGGTGTCCCAAAATTTAAGAAGCTGTCGTTTCTTGGAACTAACCAAAGCATATTTAAAAAAGAGAAACCCTAGAAGCAGCTCTGGTCCATGCACAGTGGTGAGAGCACTGGACATGGAGGAAGAGGCCACGATGTGGTGCAAGGAAGACTCCTATCTCTCCTTGATGAACTGAGTACTGATTATCGGAAGGGTGGTAATAGACTAAGGATTAATTATCTAAAGAGTGGTAACGTGATTGGGAATTTTTAGTTTGTTTTATTCTGTTGAGAACTGGGGGGGGGGGGGGGGGGGGAGGAAGAGTGGTTTTTTTAAAGTTTTAATGTTCTTCTGTATGTGTCTTCTTTGCATATTATAAGTAATAAAGTTCTTTTCCTTTGCTTTCTAAATTAGGAACTGTTTTGCTCTGTTTTTGGTCACATCTCACAGCAAATACCAGGGACAGTATATCCTCATAGGGGCACTGGCCTTGTGCCAACGTCAAACCTATGACACAGATCCACATGGACCACTGATTATGAAGATGATTATATAAAGATTATCTGAAGAGCAGTACTATCAAGTGATACAGTCTTTTAAATCCTGGAAATTGACACATTCAAAACCAAGCCAAGACTTTAAACAAGAAAAGCAAAACTGATAATGGTCACTATCTTCCAAGGATGGCTGGAGAGTCTTCATCAACACCTGATTCCTTCCAAAAGGATGTCCCATGAGATCAAACATGATTTCATTTAAGCCCTATTTAATGGAGGGCAGCAGACCAGACTTCAGTGGTATTTTTTGGCCTCGTTATTTAGGTATTAACTCAAAAATTAAATCCTGGGTTTTTCCAAAAGAAAGTGGTTGAATGGGACTGTGCCTTCTGTTCTGGTATCATGGCACTGGAGATTACCAACCACTGGGGGCCCAAAATAGGGTGACCAATTTAATTTCATTCTGAATCTTACAGCAGTCCTCCAGGAATAAAATGTGTAATCCAATAAACCACACAAATCTCAACTGCCTAATCATATTATTTTAAACCCTTTTTAATCAACTTAAATTATTTCTTCATTAATCACATTTACGCCGATCCAGATCAGCCCCAATACCTAAAATTAGCAATGGAGTTACAAAAATCAGTAAAATTAGGTAATGAAACTGGTTTAATGTTTGGTTTTTTAAAATTCCAATTGTCAGTTGCAATTGAATTAATAAATAGGTTGAGATAAAATACATAAAGCTAAATGGGGCACAGCACTGCCTCCACAGGCACACTCAGCCAGACCCTGGTGCTCTGTGGCTCGCCCACTGTGGGTGGAGGTGCCATCCACTGCCCCATCTCCTTCCTGAGGTGTTAACCCTCGTCTTGACACCTTGTCAACAAGCTCCATCACAAAGCAGGGATTAGGGAAAGCTTTCCGATTGCTCCTCTACAATATGGGCACTGAAACAGGGCTGCACATCACCACAGACTCAGAAATTGCTCAAGCATTTTTTACTTCTATTTTTATTTTACTCCTATTTACAGTTTTTTAGCTTTGCAACAATATGCACAGTGTACACCAGACATCCCCCTTCAACATCCTGAAGGGTATCCAGCTGAAAAGTAGGGTTTACACAAAAATCATGTCTGCTGGTATCAGAGAAGTTCCAAGCCAGGAAATGTGCTCCTACACTGCTAAAGGAGTTGGCAGGGCTGAAAACAACATACAAGTGAAACAATGATTTCAGTGGTGCACTTAGCAACGGTATGACAAATTAAGCATCTCCCTTACAAGCAAAACACAGATTTCTCCATTAATGGAAAGAAGTATTCAAGAAACAGCTGTGGTAGCCTCATTAAATCTTATTATGTGACTCTCATAAGTAGGCATATTCCAAATTTTTACCAATGCAGATACAGAATGTTTTCATTACTCATCAAAATAAGCAGTAAATTAGGCAGGTTACAAGCACCTTGATAAGCTGCAAACTGCAGCATCATAAACATCCAATTTATTTAAAGAATAACTGATTTACTATGGAGATGTGCTACAATTTTAATCGCATTCCTTCAAAATTATCCACATTCAAGGGCAAAACTCTCTATTTCCTAGAGCCCATATCTTAGGGAGAAAAAAAACCCAGTTGCTCATCTGGTTTTTTTAACAAATAAAGGAATGCAATTATAATGTAGTTTTATCCTGGTCCTACATATATATTTGCTAAATAATCATAAATCTTTTATCTTAGAATTAAACTATGTGCATGCCTAAGTATTACAATCCCTTGAGTTTTAAATATGCATTTTAACAGTTTAAACCTGGTGTAATTACCTCCATCCAGTTAATATTTAAACATTACGAATTAGTGGTTTTAGAAAAAAAGTCTAACCACAGTATAACTACACTTCAGCTGCAACATAACTTAGCACTTACGTGGAGAAAGTAACACCTCAAATCTCCAATAATTTTGTACACTTGCAACACTTAGAAAATGTTGTGCAAGAAGAAAAATGTCAGATTTGCAGCCAGAAGAGTGGGAACTTCCTGGCTTCTAGTTCGACTCAGAAGCCCGGGACGACCCTGAGGAAACACTACCTGCTCTGGATTTGTCTCATGGTTTCCACAAGACTCAAAAATGTTCCTGATGCACAAACCTCAGTACCTTTGGAGAAAAGGCAGCTTCTGCCAGGGTCTCCATCCATCCCCTCACCTGAAGGAGATACATGGCAGAAAAGGGGGAGCCTAGCAGTGGGGGCAGGAGCAGCTGGACCAGGAGTTTGGGGAAGCTTTTTGTTTTAAGAGGTCCAAGTTTGCCTTTTGCCTTCTCAAGGACAGAAAGCCACAGGCCCCATTGCTAAACCACAAGCTTCCCTTATCTCACACAATTGTCAATAACAGCAACGCATTCTGCCCAGAGCAATTCGAGAGGGTACTAAAGGACAGTTAAACACTGGCCACATCTAGTTTTCCAAGTGTGAACAACTGGTAACAGAAGAGCTGCATTAGTGGCCACGGGGAACCACTTCTGCATGGACAAAAATCAGCTCAGAACTCACAGTTCATTCAATGGACCTTCGCAAATAGACCGTGCTTGCAACAACTGTGTGATTCAGCTGTTGCTCATTTTAAGCTTTCATCTTACAAACACACACATTTAGTCCCCATGGTCACAGTGTTCATTTGTTAATATTCTATGTAGATTAAAATAGTTATGACTATGCATTTGTTCATCCAACAGCTCCCCAAGTCCTTTTTAAACCACAGTGCTCTGGCTTCTCAAGACTTTTAAAGGTAATCCCTCCCACCAGGGAAACAGATTCTAAATTTAATGGTATGTTTTTTACATAAGTGGATACAGTGAAAAGACAAATGTTGAGAAAAAGTCTGTTTCTTCTTGAATTATTAACTCCCTCCTTTCTTCTTTCTTGTTATTTTTCATCAGTTCCTTTAGTTGGATGTATGAGCAACAAACGCTCTCAAACACATACACTTTTTCCCTTTATTCACCTTGGAGCAACATCTCTATTCAATTGCAGGACTTGGTAACTATTGGAAAGAAGAGGCCAGAGGTAAGCAAGAAAGCACCCTGGCAGAAGCCAACTGCAGTGGGTGCCCCAGACACAGGGGAGCACACCTTTTCTAAGGCTGGACTGCTCCAAACACAGCATACCTGGCCAATGTCTGAACTCGATTTTTACAGATGACATGAGTTTTTCCTAGCTGGTTGCCTCAGGAAAATAATATTACTGTAAATAGACCGCTTAAGGTTTTTTTTTTTTAAAGTGTCTGTCTTTAAATGGAAGACTAAAAAGGACAAAAATTAATAAATTATAGAAAAATATAGAAATCATTTGCTTTGCTTGTCAGCTTTCCATTTCAAAGCTCTTAATGAAATTTCTCATCTTAACCCTAAAGCAGAGCTTTATGCAAGGAAAGGCCAACATATTTTATATCTGCTCAATTATAATAATTAAGACTTTGGTAATGCATTTAGAAAAACTACAGTCTAATCAGGGCAGTAACCAGAGAACTGCTTTGTTATACCCAGGAGAATTTGTCTGTCTTAATTAAGTCTCCTCTCTCAGACACAGAACACAAAGGCTCTTTCATCTGAACTACCTTATGTAATTGCAGAACAGCTCTACTTGCAGCATACAGCATGCATTGTTTGCAGTGCAGTTTCTGACACTATCATCATGTTTCCTAAAGCAAAAATATAGAAAAGATAGAAAACAGTCTAGACAAGGTCTTTGGATATGGTAAATGGTATGCACATGCTTCTGTCTTGCAGTTCAGCAGCAGAGGCTGCAGTAAAATATGAATGCCCTAATGCTCACACTGACCCGAATCACACTGAATTCCTTAGTTCACACAAGGCTGTTGTTCTTTACTTAGCTCAATTTAATGAAGGCAGAATCTAGCCCACAGGAGCAATGTATGAGCTTAGTGGAAATCCCATTATTAACTGTACCATATTTTCTGGATATACTATTTAAAGGCATGTTTGGAGTCCAGAGAAAAGTACAAAACACTGTAACAGTACCAGATATTCTACACACAGATTAACAAAAATTAAATCTTTTCAGAACTACCATAGACACTAAACTCCATGCCTTATTAATTTCAGTGGGTTTTGTCTATGCGCTTTTCTCACTTTGAATCAATATTGAAGCTTATTAAAAATATGTTCCTCCTTATGCCTATACATAAGCCAAATCAATTTCTTTTTTTTCCCATAGTGTTTTCATCTGGGATCATTAGTAAGTAAAAGAAAAATAATAAACTCTTTGTATGCAGTAAAGTGGCAAATATGTTTTTGAATTATGTACTCTGGGAAATAATACATTTCTAACTCGTTTTCCAAAGACAATTAAAAATTACATTACCTGTCACTGAGTTCCTCAGCTACTAGGTAAATTGAGGCACATCAGATACTCTGTAATTGCTAAATTACTATGTTGATCAAAGCACACTCTTGTAGATACGCAAACTGAAATGGCATTACTGCCCTCATGACAAATGAATGCTCCACCCTGCCAACATTTGCTGTTATTTTAGAACTCAAACACTGATTTCAGAGCTCCAAGTGAAATGTGGTAATTCAATAAGCACTGCACTGTGCACCACAACACCAAGACAGATTTTGGTTGCAAAGTTGGCATAACCCAACTTCAACCTGTGGCTCCTTCCTAAACTCTCCAGGAAACTGTTTTCTCCTATCAGTAAGAACGTGCCCCAGAATAAAGTCACATGCAACACTGGGAAACTGTGTGAAACTAAGAAAACAACACCATCCAGAAATCACCCAAAATACTAAATTACAAAGGACAAATTTTGAAGGGATCTGAATATATGCTTTGATTTCAGGATCAACATGGCTATCAGAAGTGGGAGAAGTGATGCAACTAAACCTGTGAAGAACTGAAGGGTAGAACACTTTCCACTGAGCTGGGCTGTTACCTTCCACAGTTTAGAGTTTACCTTCGGTGACACACTCATTCTGGCTATCTTTATGCTAAGCTTGGAGCTGCTTCCTCTTTCTCTGCTGCCTGAAAATACAGGGCTTGAAATCAAATTCTGAAATCCAATAGGTAAATATACAAGACTGTGTATGAAGCAGGTTTTCCTTACATCCTGTTTCTGAAAAACTCAAGTACACATGTCCCATATATTGTACACAGAGACAGAGGTACTTACATATGAACCACTGAAGCTACAGATCTGACTCCAGAGTAATATCCACATATTAAGCACAATACTATCCACATTATAAGCAGAAGTTCCATTACTTTGTGTGAAGCACAGATCTGATGATACATCCCCAGCTCTTGCTGAGTCAATGAAGCATTTAAATACAGATCTACTGTATTCAGTGAAACCTAAGAGATATTTTAGTGCCTTGCTGATCTCTGAGGCACCCACAATCATGCAGGAAACAGAAGGCAGACATGCTGTGAATGCTGCTGACATGTTGTAATACTGAGCCACAAAACCACCCCTCTGTTTTCAGAGACTGCTCGAGTTCTGTATCAAACCTACACGTTTTGTGAATCATATCTTCCTAGTAGGAATGTAGCAGCATGCAGCAGAAATAAGTGAAACAGTTATCTTGGTTAAAAAACTGGTTTTTGTGAGTGCAGAAAAGACACCACACATCATTCCCAAGTGTTTTTTCAACATGATCACTTGGAATATCTTGCAGAAAAAAGACAGACTACATACCTGAAAAACAACCCTTTTCATTTCTGATCATAAACATAATATGAGGGCAGGCAGGAGACATGGACTTGAAGCCTCCTAACCTAAACCATACCACTTTCACCATGAGTTCCCCAATAATTAAGGTATAATAAACGGCTCAGTTTGGATAATACCATATACTGGTTTCTTAAAGCTTCATTGTAATTGCTTTTCCTTCTCGTATTTGAGGGCTCATATTCATGTAACACTAAAAACTATACACAGAAGCACCCCACTACCTCTGCCATTTCCTTTTTATAGACTTTTACAGTGACAACATGAAAAAATGTTTGTTTCAGCAGATCTAGTGCAGAGCTGCTCCTGCACAAACCCAAAATCAGGTTCCGAAGCAGTTCAAAAAACAAACCCCAAACCAGGTTCATATGCACAGCCTCTCCAAGAAACTTACATGCTGCCCATAGCTTAATCAGAATTTTCAGAGACAGGAAATGTCTCTTAAGTTGATTAGATGCAGGCATTTATTCTACAGGGAAAAATGGGACTTAAGGCCTGGAAAATCATCTTGTGTTTTCTATTTAAGCTTTTGCAAAGAGACAATGTTTGGCAAATAGATGTATTTTAAATACACGTCCTGGACATGTTTATACTCCATTTGTGACTAACACAAGGAACTGAGAGTAAAGCTGTGCTAAGTCCTGTGGCTTGAGACAGGACACATAGGCACGAACACATGGGCACAAAAGCACCAGCTTGCAGCTGTGTAAGAACACATCACACACTGACACACAGCTAAGACAGAGCCATGAAGGGATTCCACCAACATCTTTCCAAATGCAACCTGCATAATAATAAAAAAACTTGGTACGTTCTGAGGCACTGCAAGAGCAAACATTTTCTCCACAGAAATCTCTCCTTGAAGCCTAGAGGGCAATCATGTCTTGCAGGGATAATTACAAAGCATCCAGAAGGAGATAGAGAAGCAGAAGAAAAGAACTCCATCAGAGAGAAACTGGGAAAACCAGCGCAAAGCTTCTCTCTATATAATTATCTTGGTAGAATAATAGTAGACTTATACAATAAGAGCAACTAGAGCCCCTTCCAGCAAACAATGCTACTGCCTGGATTAATCAGACAGAGCTGTTCCTGAAACTGATACATAAATTCACATTAGTTCAGTCTGCATGTATAATACCAATTCAATCTCATTTTTTATACCAAATTATGTTGGATTTTAATTAAAATCTTTTAGCTGAAAATTAAAATGTCAGTGGTGATACACAGATGCTGCTGAACAGATTTATCTTCTCCCTAATGCAAATAAAAAAAAAAAATAAAAAATAAAAAATACCTAAGAACAAGAGTTTCAGGCAACAGTCTGCTCAGCCAGCAGCAGGGACTGGCACCACTGAATCAAGTTTCAGGGGTCTATTTTCTTTTTAAACTCACCTTTCACTGCCAGTAACATGACAGCAGTATCAGAGACTGCCCGGCTGAACTCTATTAGTCAAACAGCAGAAAAACAAAAGCAAATAGCTCCTAAATGCAGTATAGCAGTAATAATACATGACTCAGGAAACGCCAAACAGCTTTTTCGCTCACCAGGTGAAAAATGGTGCAAAACAGAAGCCTTGAGCTCCACTAGTACCCCACACAAACCCACAGTGTGCACTTATCTGCCTCAGCTTCCACCAGCATTTGAATGGGACTCAAATGCAGTGGCTGAACACCATCTTCCACCTCTCCAAAAACATTCACCAGGGCAGAAGTGATAATAGGGGAGCCATGCAGAGCAACTACACCCATTTTCCAGAGCCACTGCCCTAGTGAAGTCTAATCCAAATTCTTCCCACTGCTATCAAATGAGCTAATGTGGTTTGACACACCAGCATTCACCTATGAACAGCTCCCAGGGGGTGTTCCCCAAGGTCCATTTTGGACCTACTCCTAACTTCAAACTCACAATGATTTTAGTCAGACTGTTCAATCTACATCCAAGATCCATCCACAGGATCACTGCCATGAAGCGAGACCTGCAGCTCTTGTCTCCAAAGCTATGTTTACTGATGTTCCCAGAGGTTCATAAAAGAAGTTAAAGTAATAAACTTGGTCCTCCTCAAACTAGTCCCCAGCTTCAGCCTGAATTTCTAAGTGCACATTTCTTTTTGGGCCCAGCGCCATACACAACTAGGCTCTACTGTTGCCACTGGTCATTTGCTGAAACAATTTTTCTGATTCCACAAATAAAGCCCATTCCATGACTTAATTTCATTTTCTAGCTATAAAATAAATAAGAGAGACAAAGAGATGTTGCATACTGCAATGTACTCTTACAGTGAGTGGAGAGCCCTTAAGGAGAGTGGGAACTTAAAACAAAAATTAAGGCATGAGTCAGAGTTCAAGTCAAAGAAAAAAAGGGAAAAAGACCAGTGAGAAAAGCAATACACAAGAAGGTGAAAAAACTACAAATAAAGGACAGAAGTAATAAACAGGGGCCCATGTAGAAGCATATTTCAGGCATCAGCAGCACCCTTCAGAAAGGGACAAGCTAGAGCTTTTGACACCTCAGTCAGTTCAGCTTTCCATCCTCATTAGAAAAGCATCTGAAAAAGAAAACCTTGTTTCTCCTGAGAGCATATTTCCTTCTCAAACATTACTGAGAGTTGCACTACTGACGACAATAAAAGGACAGTAGTTTAATCACTAGAGCTAGTTTTGGATTGCTGATTTGATGGTGATCTCCTGCTCAAGCTGCTAATGGTTTGAGCCTAATTTTGTAGTAATATGACTTATTCATCCTTAGGTTCCTTGCTGCTGAGGTGTCTAACATCAAGCTACCTGTCAGGTCTTGGGAATCAAAAATTATTTCTCTGCAGTATTAGAACAGCTGAAAAAAGAAAATGGGTATTATTAATGGGCAGCACCAGCACTGATGTCTGAAGAAAATAACGCAGTTCCACAGGGCTGAATTACATTACATATTTGCACAGGGCAATTTGTACAGGAAATACTCTTCCCCTAACAGAGTCTTGCTGTTAAAACAGATCAGTCTGGAAAAAAAGGAAGAATAGAGGTTGGAAAGGCAGAAAAGCCAGCCTGATCTTTTCAGCTGCCTGCTGAAAGAGCACCAGCACACCCCCACACAGCCCTGCACGGCAAAGACTGAGGATGCAGAAGGCAATCAGCAGCTCTCATCCTCAAGACTAAAGGTCAGACTGAACCAACCCTCCAGTGGTAGCAGAGGCACATGCTTCCAGTGAATGCCTAAAGGCAGAGACACACCAGGGACAGCCAGAGACACTCAACATGCCATCACTTTACCAGCAGTGGCTCTGCCCTAACTTGTCAACAAACACAAGCATTTTGTGCATGACTGTTTCCAAGGGTTGGTTTTCCTTCTGCTCGTCCTTTCCAGACCCGAGGCAGCCTGGCCAGCTGGGTAAGCCCACCAGCCAGCACAGAGGCAGCAAATGCCTGAGACATGCACGGCATCCCACACTCCGGCATGCACATGGTGACTCACAGCATCCATTTCAGTTGCCAAAACTGTTTAATAAACTACTAGTAAACTTGAGGCTTGAAATTTCGCAGGGATGTTTAGACTGAGAGCTTAGACAGTGACAAACTTCTGGCTTTGAAAAAGACTGTTAAAACCTATCTTTGGTCGTTTACACATCCTCTCCTAGTGCGAGACCTGCCATCTGCCTGCTGTGACTTGCCAGTTATGCTGCCGTATACGCAGCCACGACGCTGCTAAAACACACAGGCAAAAAACTCTCTTGGGGTTCTTACCCACATGCTGCTTTTGTACTGTTGCTTGAGAAGGAGCGAGTAGTTAGGGTAAGAGGCAGAGGGCAGAAGGACTTGGTCATTTATGCCCTAAGCACTGCCCTACAGGGAGGCTTTTCCTCTCTAGGAGCAGTGAGAAGCAGTACCACCCCCAAGTCCATGCAGGAATCTCAGTGAGCTGACACCCCTCGGCTGCCAGTCCTTTGCACTGCCTGACAGCAGTCCCTCCATCACAACTGTACCCACCCCTAGAACTCCACTGCCCTGCTTTCTGGATGCTAAGCAATGCCAAGAGCTAATAAAATTGTCAGCCCTCCCACAGACTCCTCATTCGACCTTAGACACAGTCAAACCCTCCCCCTTGCATCAGTTTGTCACCTGCAAGATTAAAATCACTCACTTGATTTCCATTCCTGCTCCAAGCCACAGAAGCTGACCTAGGGGACCAGCAGATGAACAGCAGCAGTTGTGCGCTCCAACAGGGAACTCATCCACCTGGCACACAGTAAATCCACATCCTCTGTTCCTTCCTCACCTGCCTGAACCTAAATGCATACAGCACACTGCTTAAGAGAGAGGTAATTTGTATTAAATAGTAGTCCTAGCACATTCCAGGAGCATTCCTGAAAACCAAGCATTTGGATGAATTTTCTTCAAAAGCCTCTAAACAAACACCCAGCTCTACTCTAACACTGCTGCTTACCCCTTACCTTAGTAATTGTGGGAGGCTATTTATCTCATTCCCCTTGCAAGATAAAAGGCATTTCTCCAGTCAAGCCTCTACATTATAGATGGTTATTCTTTCCTTTATCATGAGCCTGCTGATAGTCTCTTTCATAGGGAGGCAAAGCACCCAGCTGACTGATGAAGGTGGCAGCAGAGAAGCAATCACGCTCACACAAGGCACCTCTCCCAGGTTTTATGCTGTTTGCGAAGGCCTGACTCCAGTGCCACACTGGCTGTACACCACTGTGATTACACTGACTAGGTTATTCTGATTTACAGCACAGGCAGACAGAGAGGCAGGAAATTGGCCCAGCAATGATGTACTAATGTCTACTCTTCTCCAGAAGCTCAGTACTTCAAAACACAAAAATACTTAAATTATGTTTTTGATAAGCATGACAAATCATGTAAAGTCATTACAATTTTATTAGAGGAAACATTTTCAAATGCATTGATTAAATTAGAAATAATGACTTGGACCTGAAGTTATAAAGCTCTAATCTCATCAGCACTAATGACCTCCTGAAATAAAAGGGAGGAAGTCAGCGTCCTCATGGCTGAGACAAAGAACACAGAGCACACGACAACAGCTCTTTATCAGCCATGCTACAATGGATAAAACTGAGAAGACAAAGACTGCAGAGAGCCAAATCACAACCTACACGTTAAAAATAGCTTCAGCTATCTCAGATTTTAAACTCTGTTTAAAACTACTTAATTTTTGAGCTCCAACCAACATTGAGACACTTATTGTAGTCAAAAAGCAGACAATAGAAAAGCAGTGTTTAGTCTGTACATATTCACAATGAAGCATATGGAAAAATATGGCATGTGTTTGACCTACAATTGTCTTCCCAATGCAAATGGCTTCTGACATGCATATTCTAAAGTGTAAGTTGCATGCAAATATCCCACATACCAAACTGCTGACTCTGAAGGACATGCAGCATGGAGCTAGTCACAAGATGGCATTCACCTTCCCACTCTTCTCTTACTGAAAGTCCTCCTCCTCCTTGAAACTGATCTCCCTCCACAGTTTACTGAGATGAGAAAGAAAAGGGAAGGTGTAGACTTCCATTGCATGTAGAAACTAAGATAAATCCAATTGCCCCATACCTTCCTGGTGCTGACTGACAAAGAAAAAGTATTGTCACTGCACAGGCCTAACTTGTAACCCATATTTTGAGGTGCCATTGTCATGATTAGGGAGACCTGAGCTTGAGAAAAAGCAAGGAAAAAACCAAATATGACAGTGCATTTTCTTAAATGTTCCCCTGGGTCCTGGAGGTGATCAGGACTTGTTCTCATCCCTTATGTCATTGAGACAATCTCAGGGTTATGTGAAACCTTCACTCAACTCCACATGCCAGCACACACAGAGCAGAGCAGGTGGAAAGCAAAGCATGGTCCTCGTGTCCTGCTTCTAGGGTTGTTGCAAAACCTGAGAAGTCTCTTTGCACTTAAGGTCCTTCCTCCTGGTGGAAATAGCCAGCTAAAATGAAACTGCTTGTTCACTAGTGTGTGCCTAACTGGGGCCTTCTATGCTGAATCCTTCTTTTATCCTCCCCAAGACGAAACATTATAAAGGATGCTTACCCATTTTCTTTTCCCCCTCACATGTTTAGCCCTTTCTCTCTCACTCTACAAAAATTGGAAGCAAGATGAAAGAGTAGAATGAATGCATGCTGCATCTGTCAAAATATAATGTATGGAGAGAAAGCAAACTGGTCTTCCCTAAACTCAGCAATTATTAGCTCACATGTCTTCTGAAACACTAGCAAATATAAGAAACCGGTGATGGAAGAAGGATTGTTTTAATGAAGTCTGTATCTCAAAATTTAACCAGAATAAGAAGAATAAATTAATAAATAAGAAAAATAAAATAGGAAACCATGCCATCTTTGTGGAAAACCAGCAGAATTATCTGAGTGCTTTTCCTCATCTTCCCTCCTTTATGAAGATTTTAGATTTATATACTCCTCTTTCTTGTAAGGACTACATCACAAGATAACACAAATTACTTCATCTGTTAATTAAACTTCAGTGTTGCTTCATCTGTAAGATAAATAGAAAATTCTGGTAATACATAGCTGTGGATTAACACTTTTTGCCTGTCTCACCATGAGCTCAAATCTAAGAAACCTGAGCCTCACCTCAAACAAGGAACAATTTAGTTTAACTTCCCCTCAAGACCCAAAACACTCATCTTGCCCTTTCTTCCTCCCAATCAAAGTAGCCTACATTGTGAAAAACTGAGTTTCAGAGCTTTGGATCTGAATCTCTGGCTACAGACACGTTTGTTCTTGGTAGAAAGATGATCTTCTGTGCACCTTTGGAATTTCCAGGAACACATCACAGAAATAATCTCACTTATGCATGCAGGAGAGGGAGGGAGTGATTCACCTTAATACTGTATGCAAATTTGGTCTAGGAGTGGACACAGCTAATTACTAGAAGTGGATCACTATGATAAGATTCTTTTCCTTAAACTGAAATTCCAAATTCAAGGTATGCGTTTGCTTGCCATTTTTTTTAACCTTTATTACAGGAATAAACTTTCTATTATTAAGTCTGTCATTAAATATGTAGTGTGTGCAAACACTGATGAGTGTTTCTTTACCAAATTGTTCTGTTCTAACAACATCTTTTACTGCATTACACATAGGAAATACTTAGAACAAACAAAAAGAGAACATTGGCTACCCACGTGCATTAAATTTCTGACAGTAAAGTGAAAAACAATACATGTGGTGCAGCTGCACAACATTAGGATAATTGAGTCTGTTCTCCATCTCTCCAACCATTGAGCTGCAGCCTTTTTTCAGTATTCTTGAGTTATCTTTTTTCATTGTAAATAGACTTCATTTCCAAACTCTTCCCATCTTTATTTCTTCCCTTGAACTCACCTCTGAGAGACTTAATGAGGACAGAAAATTGATCAGCGAGTACATTTTATTCCTGATTTGAAAGCACATAATGTTTCTCACAAGTCCTCTTTGTAAGAAGATGTGTCTAGAAGTACTTCTCTTCTATAAATATATTAAGAAAGATGAAAGAGAGAGACATAGCAAAACCCAATGACTTGGTTTGCACAGATGGGCTTTTGAGATACCAAGATTGCAATACCCCTTCCAGCTATGCACTGCCACTCCTCCCCAGTGGCAGCCAGATGGTTTTAGGACTATCAGAGATTTTGCTTACTCAGGTCACGAGCTGAAACCTGGCTCCCTTTGAGCAGTGTGAAGCTCAATCCTATTCTGTCTTTTCTTATTAAATTTTAAGATATTTTTATTAAAAACCAAGTCACAAACAATGGCTGGTGTTCAAACACAAATTTTCATCTATTTATGGGCCATTTTTTACATGTGGGAGTTTTGTCTCCCAGAGCTATCCAATTCAAGTTAATTTATAGCCCTGTCGTCAGAAAAATAACAACAACCACAGCCTGACAAGACCTCAGCATGGGTGCTATAAACAACCTTCAGCAGAACACACTGGGGTGCAAGTTAGCTAACATGCAACTACAAGAGTAGTAGGAAATAAAACCAGCTAGTTACCCTGAAAAATAGCAACACAGTATGCTCAATATTTTCTTTTCTATTGTCAAGTGCTATAATTAGTGGTTAGTAAACAGCTGTGTGATGGCAGCAACCAGATGTTGCAATGGGATGTTGCACAGCACTGGTAAGTGTGTGAAAAAAAGAGGCAACAGTTGACCTAAAGGGTTGACTGCTAATATTGCTTGCATTATTCTAATTTCTTAAAAAAAAAAAAAAAAATCTTAGAAGGAAATTTAATTTATAAGACACTCTGAAAACACACTGGCTCATCAGTCAGGCTATTAAAACAGACTAAGTGTGTTAATAATAATTAAAAATAAATACTGCATTAACAAGAAAGAGAAATTACACAGAGCAGTAACAATAAATTATATAGTTTGAGATAAAGCCTAATAACAGCAGTTATTTTCTTCTCTGTATTACTACATATATTCTATGGGGTGGTGGGTTTCACACATTTCCCCTGTTACACAAGAGTAATTTTAAAACTGAAGTGGAAAAGAGTTTGTGAAAAATGAAAGTATATTTAATCGCAAAATGGACTCAGGACTCGCATTAAGTGAACTGACCTTATCAGGCTCCATTCATCTGTATTTTTCACCCTCAACAAAAATGCAAAGTGGGTGGGGAGCTGTTTCCAATGCTTTTAAGCTTCCCACTGATGTGAGCAGCTTACTTTAAACAAAAAGTTCAAGGTTTTTCTGGAAAGAGAAACAAACCCACCAGAATTTCAAGGGTGCTTCTTCCCATGAATCCCTCTCTGTTCTCAGTGCTGTGGCTGTGGGAACACGGTGGCCTGTCTCACTCATGGCTCCTGTGTTTAACATCACCACACATGGCACTGTCCCCATTCGTCCCCAATTCATGTTAAATTTAACACTTGTACTGCATTGTTCAAGATGTCCTTTGAAGCTGCCAATTTTTATATTCATTTGCAAGGTAGGAAAAACAGGTTTAAAATCATTAATCGGGCTATGATCATGAGCCTGTCGTTGATTTTCCATGTAAATCTTTTCATGCACCTGTTATGTTATAGACTAAAACCCAATCACTTGAGCAAGCCGAGTGTGCCCACAGTGTCAGCTCAGACAGACAGAAAGCTTTCCCCCAGCCACACAGGGAGGCCAAACAGCACAGCATAGGCCCACACTATAAATAGGTGGTCATGGCCAAAGTCAACAAGGTGAATATTTTAAAGAAGAAGACTCAAGCCTCTTCCCCTGCCTGGAGGAGACAAGGGAAGGAGAAGGGAGCCTATGGACCCAGCGAGGCTAAGGAAGAGAAGGTCCTTGCCAGCTCCTCATGCTGCAGCAGGAACACCCTGCCAAGCCGATGGCAAGTCCCTGCCTAAGGGCTGCAGTTACACAGCCACGAGGGAGCAAGTGCAGGAGGACAGAGGAAGGTAAACCAGGATGCACCATTTCCTTTCATAGAGATGAAATGCAGCAATGAAATGCAGCCCACAAAGCAGAGTTTCACCAGGCATACTGCCAGTGTGCAGTGAGGGGAAGGCAGCCCTTGGCCCACACAAGGGCCTGCGGGATTGATCCTTGGGGAAACACGGGCACCGCTCCCACCCATCTGCCGTGGAGAGCACGGGCCCGTCCAAGAGCAGAAGGGGAAGCAGGAGCCCGGCCCCGGCACAGTGCAGCACTCGGTAACAGCTGCTGCTGGGCTTCCCGGGGGCTGCATCCAGCTGCACACACCACGACACCCTGCTCTTGCTTCTGCTCACAGGGAGACTTGCCAAGGGGAAGGCAGCTGGCAAAAGCCAGTAAATCCTTCAGCTCAAACTAGCAGAGCTCCTGCTGTGCCCCTGCCAGCTCTGATGGTGGGTCAAATAAAGGGCTCTGCACTCCAGGTAGCTCATAAAAAAAGATTAAAGCATCACAGTCGAGACATTTGCCTTCTTTTTGCCCACTCAGGCAGAACAATTTCCCCTCTAGATTAATTTCTGCCTTCCTCCACTCAGTGGAGGCACCAGGGTGTGCAGGTGGGAGGCAGGGGAAAGGCACACCAGAATAGAGACAGGCACAGGCAGGAAGAAGGCCCTGTGATCCTCCTCTGCACTTACTCTCCCAGCAGTGGACCATTCCTATGGGATGAGCATGCTTCCTGCTGTGGCAGCAACACAGTCCCATAAGCTGCAATGCAAATATAAGTAAGCCATTTAAAAAATATTTTTAAAAGCATTTAGTTGTCACACAACTAAACAATTATTTCCATGGCATTTAGAAAGTCCGTCCGGACTGACTGGTCTGAGATGGTCCATCAGACTGGGATGTACTCTCTGCTCCTTGCAAATGTGGCTTTAACTGATGAGGGATCACAGGATACTAGTTAAAAACCACCAGTAATGCAACGAGGAAGCCAGAACACACAGCTAAGGTGTGAAAACAACAGATGGATATTCCGCCAAAGCAAAATTGCTTTCCTCCAAAGCCTGCCATGACCTACCCTCAAGCTCTGGGGATGGTCATCTATCATGTCAGCATTCCCACCTTTCCCAAAAAGGGCAAATCTAGCTCGCCAAGGCTCAATTTTATCCTTCTGTCAGAAGGGATAATAGAGAAAAAAGCAATTAATGAATGTACATGAAGTCCCTATGAGTTATTCCTTTCCATAAAATTTGCAGAGCACCACTCAACTGAAGTCTGTATGGGGTGAAGGGAATTCACTAACCAAGTCTCAGGTATGGACCTGCACAAACATTTTCAAAAGATGAAAGTCTACAAATGAATATATACACATACTTTCACCTCCACGTGCCTAACACCGATGTAGTGCTTCATTCCAGGTAACTAATTACAGCAGGACAAACACCAACACCCTGGGTTACAGACTGCTTAATAAATCAAAGTTTTGTGGGTGTTAGTTAACACTTTTCAGAAAAAGCAGTGAACTCCTGAAAAACAGCACTACAGAACTCTCTTCAAAAGCATTCAGTTTGTAGTTAGTTCCAAGCTGACTGACAGGTTAATACCTCCATTGCACTGGAAAAACCTGCAGCATAGTCCTCAAGAACCCCTGCTCCCATTAGCACAGGCTGAGGTTTCTGTTACTGCACAAGAGACTCAAGAGAAAAGCAAGATAAAGAACCTAATTCTCCTATCTACAGCATCTCTACTGTAACTGCTGTTTACCACACCCAGCACAGCACCTCAACATTCTAACACCTAGGGTTTCATTTAATGTAAGTTCTTCCAGATAGTAAATATGAACTTTGTTCCCTGTACAGAAGCTTTAATCTCTCAGTCTGATTCAGGCTTCTACTAATTGACAGTTAAGTACAATATCTGAGGCTTAAGGTCAGATTATCAAAAGCTATTTCAAAATTGTGTATAAAAGAAAGCATCAGCTTTCAACAGGAGCCTATGTGAACAAATAAAAAGACAAAAGAGCCTCTCTCATTTGGCAAGTGACTAATTCACATTTTACTTAGTCTGTTAAGCATTTTGCTACAGTTTTGAAATTAAAATGAACACAATTTGCAGAACACATACTTGTATAAAAAGGAATTCCTGTTGAGCTGCACAGGTATGGCCTCACCCCACAATAATAATGGTCTGCTTTACACTAAGCTCTGCCTAACACCATGGTCTTCTGGCATGCACTTAATTCAGCTGCACCTTCTGGAAAGAGCTACAGAATTTTTAGTATACTTTATATGCTTCAGATTCATTGAAACCAGCCACAGCTCCTCCCAAATGGTGCATCTTTCAGGACTCCATACCTGTAAGAGCCAAAAGCTTTGCTTTAAGCTCTCTCTGCCCCATGCTTGTCTGGAGATACTGGAGAGCTCTCACAGCCACACAATATCCCGGACACAAGGTCCCTTTAATTAGTGGATGACACTGAGATGATTTCAGAAATGGAGAAGTCTTGCTCTCTCATTTTCTATTTCACAGCCTGTCCTCAATTCTCTAGTTATATATATTCACACCTCCACATAGAATTTAATGGGAGTAAAAAGAGATTGTTCATCTGAAGGCAACACATTTTTCTCAAAAATGTGTAAAGTTAAGAAAAATGTCACAAGGAAAGAAATTCCAGGTGACTTTGGATTATTTAACTGTCCAGAAAAAGTCTTTGCACATACCTTGAAATTAAAGGTTTCTATTAAAAAAATGCATATACTTTAAAGAGTTTGGAATTAAAAATGAGTCAAGAAAATGTTCTGTCTCCAAGCTGGAGCAAATCTACATAGTTCTGCTGATTTTAGACTGGAATACAACAAACATTTTTAAGTGGAAAAAAACCAGTTTAAAATATATGTTCAAAGTCCTTTATTTCAAAGTGAGGGAGGATTACTCTTCTCACACTTATCTGTCAGGAGTTTTGTTAAATTGGACAGTTTTATGTACCTGTGCCATCACTGAGGGAACACACGACTCAGCAAGACAATGTCAAGCAAAACAGTAAGCTCTTCACCACAAACGAGTTTCTGACATAAGCTGTTGAAGAAAAGGATATGAAGTAGGAAGACCTGACTGACAAATTTCACAAGTAGGACTTCACTGCTCCAGCATCCAACGGGAGCATGCTACCTCAAACTCAACCTGGGATGGGGAAAGGAAGACCTGAGGGCACTCTGAGCCAGGGCTCATGGCAGGGGCACTGCCCAGAGCATTTCTCCTACAGCACTCACTGCCACCAGCGCCCCACTGTGACGTGCAGCTTCCCACGGGCCATGGCCCACCCGGCCAAGGGTCTACTTTAGTTAATAGGACCATAGGCTGCTTCTTCCTCACGCAGATGCTCCAGACTGTGTCCAGCCCACTGAGCTTCCTTGGAAAAGGCCACCACAGCCTTGTGAGAAGAAGGGTGGTCTCAGCCCACAGCTGAGAGCTGCAGGTCCCAGACAACTGCAAAGGGGGGATGCAAAACTAACACTTGCCCCCAACCACTTCAACACTGGAACAGTCAGGTGCAATGCATTAACTTTGCAGTCACTGGTTTGCTGATTTTTTTGGTTGGTTTTTTTTTGTTGCAACAGTGGGTTCTGTAGGTCCAGCTTCCCCCAAAAACTCTTCTAAAAAGACCACGTCCGCCACTGAAAACTAAAAAACAACTGCAGTTACTGTGACTGTTAGACTATTCAAGTGAAGGTATGTTCTAGATGGGACATCCTGTACTCTGCAAGTCAGAAATACATTCTCAGTGTTTTTTGTTTATTTAAAGAAGGTCAACTGCAGTTCTGTAAACAGAGTATACCTCCAGCACCAAAGATCTGAAGTCACAAACTGAGCTGGAATATCCATCTCCTTATTGTAAATCCATTAGTAATCTCAAAAACAGAAAACAAAATAAAGCCCACAAATAAATTGCATTTCATTCGCTGATCAAAATACCAGACGTTTCTTCCCAGAACCTCTGACCCTTCCTCAATAACTCATGGAAAATAAAGATTTGAGGGATTTCTGCTTAGGATCACATTTTCCTCTCCTATATGTATCTTCAGCCCTCAGGTCAAAGAAAGCTTAGAAGCCAGAAAGAGAAGAAACCACAGTTCCCTCCAGAGCTTAGCTCACTCACACTGCTCTTCCAGCTGCATGGAAAGTGACCCCTTCTCCCACTCTCTCAGCAGGGAAGCACCATGTCCTGACCCTGGTGGCTTCCATTCAGCAGGGTGCTGCTGTTCCCCTTCCTCTCATGATGCTGGCTCAGCAGGATGAAGGCAGAGGTCACCCAGACACCTGAATCTTCTACCATGTTTATGTCCTGCCACTCCACACTCATACAGCAGGCAGAGATACCACAGCAATCAGAACCTTCTTCTCCAAGGAGTGTAAACTATTAGAATTATTTTACCTAATTCTTGTTAACACCTACACTGCAAGATGTCACCATACTACTAGCAATCCACAGGGACATTTTCCAGTTGTTCAGTGATTAACGTGAACTTGCCCCACTAGCCTCCTCCTTTACTGGGGAAGAACACTTCAGTTGAACTTAGTTTGGGCTTTGTCCTCCCTACTCCTCTGGCATGTTCTCCCTCTCTTTTAGTTTTTACAGCAAACAACAATCACCTGGGTGCTTTCTCTGTGTCAGAAGCATCTCCCTGCATGCTACTAATGCTGCAGGTTCCCTCTGTTCATGGCAGGTGCCTTCCAGGACATGTCTATAGAAGTGAGAGACAAAAGCTGTTCTTCCTGCTAACAGGGCTGGCAAATACTCTTCATGCCACCACTTGCTCACAGCTACACTTCACATATTCAGCTGTCTTGCTCTTATTCCTTCTCACCATTGCTGACTCTGAGACACATTCCCCTACTTAAATTCTGCTTGAGCTCAAGTTGTGAAGCATTAAAATGTTTTTAATCTCCCAGGAAAGGAAGATTTAGACAGATCGTTCTCACTTTTCCAAATCACAAGCACACATAGAGCCTTCCCTGCTTAGTACATCATTAGTATTTCTCTCCAAGAATTTCACTGCTTGCCAAATATACTATTTTCAGGAAAATGTGCTTGGTGTAAAATCTTGCACAGAGGTGTTCATTAGCCAAATGCCACTCATTTTGCATAGTCTTTATTTTTTTTATTTTTTTTTTCTCTAGTTTGGATTCTTAGGAACATCCTGGGAGGATAACAAATGGATAGGAAAGATTTGCGTAAAATGAGCCACACTTTTGCTATGAAATACAGACAAATGGGCATAAGCACCAGCTGCCAGGGATGGATGCAGGCAAACATGGACATTGCAGCACATGGAATGAACAGGAGGGAAGCGCAGCTCTGAGCAAAAGGTGTCTTCAGGAACAGCAGCCGATGTCCTGCCAGTCACACCCTCTGATATGGACGGGACCTCCCGGACAGCTACAACTTGTATCTTCAGCAGATGAGGAGAAAACAGGCTTCATTAAGGTGCTTCTGAAACAAATTAACCCACAGGCAGAGGAAAAGATGACTTGAAGAGACATTGTCTGCCATGCTCCTTAGGACGAACCTCTGACAGGAAATTACACTCTCAACCCCATCCATTCAAAATAGCAAGGAATAAACCCGATGTTTCAGTAACAAGAAAAGCCACAGCATCGATCACAAAGACTTGCCTAACTCGGCTTCTGCAGAACTTACATGCAGGTAAATTGGAAGTTGGTTACACAGAATACTGCAGTTTTGGGGGTAAAAAAAAAAAAAACAACCCCAGACAACACAAACATCAAGATTAGTTCAATTTTGCTTCGGTTTTACACAAATGCAGGGGGAAAAGCTAATATAGACATTTTCACATTTGGAAAGTCAAAGCCATACATCTTAGTCCATGTTATATACCCATATTAAAACCACAGACTACAGCTGGTGCAAATACTTGATGCCTTAAAAAATTAGGTCACTTATTCAAATTTTCATGTTGTAAGACCGCTTTTAAAGTGGTTTACCAAACTCATACAACACCTGAGAATTTGTTTTTAAAAACTGCTTGTTTCAGCCAAGATTAGATTTGACTTCAGAATCTGCTCACATACCTAAGACTACAGAACAAATCAAAATATGCACATCCCATGGCCAAACCATCCATGAACTTGGATTTATTACGCTCTAGCATAAAACATTTCTTCTAATTTATAAGTTTTACCTGAAATAACATGGTGACTGATGCTAGAGTAAAGGAGTTCTTCCAGATTTCATCTGAGGTTAAATATCTGATTTTCAGCATACGCTAAAGGGCAAAAAAAAAAGTCTTCTGGTTGGAACATGAAGCTGACATTTCTGAAATGCCAGTGGACTGGTTTCTAATTTTTGCCAGAAGAAAGTCTACCAACATGTCTTTGCTTCTTTCAGCATTCCTAAATTTTTCCTGTCATCATTTTGAAATAGTGGGAGTCATCCTTCACAGTACAGCAACCCCCAAGCCTCTCTGATACCAAAACTGACAACTACATAGCAGAAGCTGTGAAAATTTTTTTCTCTGTCAGGTTAAAAGCGGAGCATAGGCATCTTAAAATAGGGCAAAAAACCAGAGATACTGAAAATAATTGAGTCTCCTGAAAAACACCTGAACCAAACCTTTGAGAGCAGCCAACAAATATGCTAGTTCAGATCCACTGATCATGTACATGACTGAAAACTGAACCTAACCTAGAAATCCTCTGAAAATTAATAGCTATTGTGCTTCATATTTACAGACAGCAGCAGCAAAAGAGCCAGCACATTTGCCTACAAACCACAACAAGGTGGATGCTACACCAAAGGCAAAGGAAGCCCTCTGTGGAGCTCAGAGAGTTGATGTGATCTATCTTTTCAGTTTACCCAGCTGACAAGTAATAAGGACAAACTGCTCATCTCCTACACAAATTATGTGAAATTGCAGTGTACAAAAGCACTTGAGTTGGAGTAAGAGTAACTGAAAGCTGGCTCATTAAGAGTGAGTTGCATTAGGCACTGAGATGTTTAAACAAAGATGAAGAAAGAGTACATGTGTTTCAATTGGGAGAACTGAAATAATTAAACATCACTAATCCCATTGTGTCGTGCAGCACAGAGAGCAGTGATGGAACATCATGCCACAAATGGAGACTGTACTAGGACCATCCAGCACAGAGTATAGGAGTTACTTTCTGGACAACACAACATAGCTTAAGTTTTACCTGAAAAAACAGATGAACAGATATTGTGTACAGGCTGAAGAAAATAATCTTCAGGGCCCTTTCTTGGGCATTTTTCCATATGCACTAGATGAAGTTAAAAACATAGGGTCTCAACAGGTTCTATTGGCTCATGATATTCTATTCCCTGCTCAAGCACATAAGCACATCAGGTACCTAACATGGCACCTCCACTTCGCCACATCCACCCCAGCAGCACCCAGGGCCCACCATGGTAGGTGGGAGGGAGGTGAGGGAGCAGCAGGGAGAGAAGTGAAGGCATAACTGGGAGACTGGAAGGAGTACCACTGACACAAGAGAGCCACTAAAGGGCTGCAGTAAAAGGAGAGTGAGCAAGGGGAAAGGACAACCAGCCACTACCAATTAAAACACACAAGAATCTCCAGGTTACCAAAAAGAAAACCGCAGGTAAAGGAAAAAGGCTGTGAAGGTTCCCCCAATAGCTCCATCTGAGGCTGTCACTTGGGGAAGCCTGACACCTCTGCCAGTATCAGAGACGTAGAAAATATCAAGGGGTCAGAAAATAGCAGAGCCTTTTTTTTTTCTTTTAAAAAAAAAAAAAAAAAACAACTCAAAATTTGCAGTATCTCCATTAATTTGTCCCACAAAAATTTCACCTTTGTTTTCACCTTCAATATGGAAGATGAGGAAAAACTGTTTTGGAAAAGAAGGAAGATTTAAAAAAACAAAAATTGGAGACAGCCAAGGAGTATAATTTATGAAAGTATAATTTATGAAAGTAACAAATAGGAAGGGGTCTTCCTAGGACCCAAAGCACATGCCCAAAAGACCTCTTCCACAGGCACAGTGAAGCAACAGAGTATCTTCCAACACAGCTGCAAAGCTGCTGAAAAATCACATCCAGTTATTTCTGGAACTGCCAAACCTAGAAGGGAATATCCTCTCCTGCACATTTTTAATCAGCTTAGAAACAAAACACAGGAGTGTTTTCTTAATGTCTCATATCACTGAACAGTAACACCTTCATCCCAAAAGAAACGATGCTACAGGAAGCTATTCACCAGGGTGATGGAAAGAAAATATTGCTAAGCTGCTCCTTATTCTATCAGTAGAGCCTGCAGCATCAAATTTGGGCTCTACCACACCAGTGCCCCAGACAGACATGCAGCACACCTTCACACTATGCCAGCACCCACTCTTGAACAAATCACTCAATACCATGATGCTTCTCTGTAATTTACGGAACAAACTCCAAATATCTGTGAAGGCCACAATTGCCATGCAAACCACTACAGGCAATAAAACTGGAACCATCAAGCCCTAACTGCAACTCCAATCTGCTATTCTTTTTGTACAGAAACTTTTCTAGCAAAATCTATTATAATCAGTATGGTACAAACCGGCAAGTGACAGCAAAGCAAGCTCTGAGGAACTTCCATATGGACCTGCTTTAAGACAGACATCTATTTTACCATGCTAAGTTTAATACATTGCATCTCACCTGTTATATTAAGCAAGGGCACTTTCCCACTTACTAGTAGCAGTGGAGTTAAAGTATGTTCAAAGCTAATTATGTGATGCGCTGTTTAAAGCCCATCATTATACATCTCAAATAAGGTGAATGCAAAAATGCAGCTCCCAGGCAAGTAGGAGAGACATGGGACGTGTGTGCAAGACAAACTTCCCCAAAAGGACTGTAATGCCCATGACACTCAGTCTACGTGCACCACCTGGACAGAATTTGGGTGTATGGCAGGAACAATGAAATCCTGACTGTTTTGGTCTCCCAGCTGAGAGTGAGGTATTTCAGCAGATGTGGCTTCCTGACCTCTCCAATTCCAGGTGCTCTCATAAAGGAGACATGACTGATGAACCATCTTGCAAGGTTGCATGGCAAGTGGTTAGTTATTCTTCTCTGGTTTTCCTTATTACGCACATTTTCCGTAGTTGGAGGAGCTGTTAAGTTTTGAAAGCCATGGAAATCATGCAGCCCCAAGCTTTCAGGAAGACTTACTCTGGCACATACCAGGAACAATCATCAGTAACCGATTTGGTTCCCAGCCACCCTCCTGCTCCCCAGGGCAGCAGGAGCATCCCCACACAGCCTCTGGTAGCAGCACAGAGAGTCTGCCTGGCAGCCTGCCGGCAGCTGAACTCCTCTTCCACAAAAGGCTGGCACGGCTGCAGAGAGCTCTGCTGGGAGGAGCCAGCAAAGAGAAAGTGTTCTCTCCTAGCATAAATACAGCCCTTTCCACAGATGTGTGCCTTTAAACCCATTGCTTCATTCCAGGCAGGAGAGCAAAATCTGACTGGTCCTGCACATGCAGCCACTGTGGGTAACCAAGGCCAGAAATTTCAAGAACGAATGCTTCTTTTTTGATCTGGAAAGGTTTGTCAAGAAGTGATGGCAAAATCAGGCTACATCTGTATGTAGGAGTCATAACCGACAAAGACTAAATCATAGGATATCCTGAGTTGGAAGGGATCCATGAGGATTACCGAAATCCAGTTCCTAAATGAGAATACAGTAACTCAGGAAAGCCCCCAGGAGCAAGCAGGGACATGAAGCACAGGACTACCCCTGTCATCAGCACTGGGAATCCCTATCCCTCAGGAAAACAAAATTCTCCTACTGATGGTCGCTCCTGTCAGGCTCCTTGCTGCTCCATCCTAAGTTTTCCAGTCAGCTTACAGCCAGTGCTGCTCCTCCCCTTCCAGAAGCAAGGGAAAGCTGGTCCTGTGGCACAGTGAGCCTGCACCCTCCCAGCCTGGAGGTCTGTCCATCTGCAATGAAGCCACTGCAGCTCCCCTTATTCAATTTAGGGCTGATGGCAGGCTAGCAGGCTAAAAATTGAGGCAAGCATCAGGATAACAACAAATAAATGGCGTCCTTCAGGGGGATGAAGTTGAACCCCAAAATTCATTTCATCCAAGATAATGACAACAGTAATTTATAACTGTCCAAAGGATGCTGTATCTCCAAATCCAGCCCTTTTAAAGTAATTTTAAAAAGCGTGAAAATGTCTCCTCCTTTGTCACAGTAGACAGGTAGTGTACTTGATTAAAAAGCTGAGCCACCAGCAGGACACAAGAACTGTTTGCTCTGTCCTGGTTTGTGCTGTGGGCCCCAACAGCCATAGCCAGTGTGATTATAGATGGCCCAGAGGGTAACAGGCACTGCACAGAGGTAAAACTGCCAAGCAGCAGAAGTAGCCTAGTCCCATTCATCACTGACAAAGTGTCCTGATGCTAAATCCTTCACATTCATCTTTTCCTCAGCTTTTCACTTTGCAATTTATTACAAACAGAGCTTGGCTCCAGAACCTCAGTAACCACCCCCCCAACAAAGCCACATTTTTCAAACTGTCATCCCAAGCTGTCCTGCCACTCTCCTGATCTCCCACAAACATTACTCCATATTTACATTATGTACATTAAGAACATTTTTAGTTATTCTTCTAGCCCAATAAATGAGCATCCGCAGATGCCACTGTGCTCAGCAGAAGAGGAAGCTATTTTTATTTTAGCATGAGAGCAGTAAAAGCTTCTCAGAACAAGAAAGCAGACAAGTGAAATTGTTGCTTTTTTTTTTTTTTTTTGCTGCTCCCTGCCCCTTGCTGTTTGGGAGAGCAGCACTGCTCCCGTTCACAGCAGGGAGCCCTCATGGGGAAATGCAGTGCCAAAGAATAGCTGCCTTTTGACAGTCCACACATGTTTATATGAAAAGTACATATTCCTTATTATGTGGGAAAGCCAGCCAGACTGTACATGTTGTACATTTCAGTATTTCGAAAGCAGCATTTTTAAAGGATGTCAGGATCCTTTGCTTCTATTAAAATGTTAGCTATCCTGAAGATCAGCTGCAATTACCTTATGACTCACCTTCCAGTGGTGGTGTGAATTTTGAAAATTATATATTTTAACTAAGTAAAAAGATAAGAAACTTTTCATTTTCCACAGAGCATTATCATTATAACAAAAGCTTAACAGGTTTTTTCATCTTCCTTTCCTCCCCATCACATGATTTATACCTCCCTTTTCCTTAGACCTTACACTAGATCATTAGGAGATACACACCAACAAGCACTTCATTCCCTTTGTTCTTCTATCCATGCCTCTCAGTACTCCTCTGTCTTTCCCACGTCTGTTGGCCTACAGTTACACACCCTAGCTCTCCCAGGATTTCATAGAAGGGGCCATGGCTTAACATACAAAATCTCCTGTGGGTTCTTGTCAACCTCAAATAATGAATGCTCACACCATTCTCCTTACCAGCTTGAGGCTTTCATGTCTGCAAAATGCTCATCAATTGCTTATATCCAAAAGAAGTGCCCAGGAAAACATGTCAGAGTTTTAAGCTGCTATCAGTGAAAGAGGAGCTGGAAAGACACATGGATCGGATACAAACACCTTGCAGGGTGTTGCAGGGCAACATTCACCAGCTACTTATTCCTTAAAGGGTATGAAGACAACCTAAATGGTCAATACAATAAAAGCCCCTGTAACTACAGCACTGCTATATTAGCAAAGCCATGCAAAGAGGGTTCTTCAAAAGCCACTCAGGTTCCCATGTCATTCCTCAGCTCCACACACAAGCTTTACTGAATTACTGTTATTGAACTAACTGGCACAGCCCAATGACAGCCAAAGAGGGCAGATATCAGAGCTGTAAGTAAGCCTGGAACTGTAGCCCAGGTAGATCTCTGCTCACTGCAAGTGCTTGCACCATTCATGACTGATATACATGGCAAAATTGGTCCCCGAGGTCCCTGATGTCAAGGAAAAGCTTCCCATTGATATCAGACAGATTAGGCCAGATTCCTCCTCAGGGTAACTCTGAACTGCAAAGTGAGACTGAACTAGAGACTGCCTTACTGTTATCAGCCAATTATCTTTATTTTTAGCTATACTTATCTTCTTCCCAAAACTTCATCTCCTTAGTACAGGAGAAGGCTGTGAGAGATGAGAGAACATGAAGTACTGTATGACACATCTGTCTGTACATCTTCACAGTGAAAAAGTCTTAAATGCTGGCTGTAATGTTAAAAAATTACCAGGGCAGTTCAAAAGAAAAGGCATACTCCTGTGCCAGCATTCAAGAGCTGATAAGTCGCTGAAAGGTCTCACAATTTTCTTGACATTCAAATGGAAGCCTCAGCTGTGCAAATTCAAAATCAGCAGACTGCAGCAACTACAGATAAGAGTCAATGTACCTTGGTTTCCAAGTCAGGGCTATTCAAATTCTTACTCAATAAAGTACTTGTGTACTCAGCATTTTGAGATTCAGTGAGCTGCTTGCTCTCCTAAAAGTCAGTGCTTCCCTAGAAATAGACTCTAACTTAAAGAGTAAAAGGGGAGAAAATCTGTTTGCTCAGCTCCAAAGAGGCCAAAAACTTCCTAGTTTTTCTCCTGCCAGGAGAAGACTCTCCAATAAAGACACTAAAACAAGCAACAATAAAATCCCATTGATGAATTCTTATGCCCTGAGGCAGAAATCACCACTGTGCAGAACAACCCATTGCAAGGCATGTATAAGTCCCGGGACTTAGGTGGTTCTTGTTCACTGTGGTTTCTGTATTCTGTACAGAATCAGCAAAGCACAAAAAGGTCTTAAAATAATCATTATCTTTATAAGAGTCTCCTTCCAGGCTAAAATACAACCTAAGGCCTTTTAATTGCTCTCTGAACAAATGCCACAGGGCAAAAATCCGGTGGTCCTCTGGTAAAACTCCAACTGCAGACCACAGACACCTTCTATCAGTACCACTGGACCCTTCTGTTGGGCTCTGAAGAGACATTGCATATGCTAAACACCTGTGCATTCACAATGCAAAGTATTTCTCCAGGCTTCAGTGCATGTAGTAACGAGCTGTAGAAACACGTCAGCAGAATTTGAGCGGACGCTGCCAAGCGTCAAAATAGGATAGCATTTAAACATTTGCAAATTTTGCTTATGATACAGCAGCACAAGGCAAACATACCACCATTAGCATTTCAAAAATAGTTTCTGTATGAAAGGAAGCTTTAAAAATAACTTTGCTTTCTCCTGGCATCCCTATGCTAATAGATTCTTCTTTTAATTAAAAAAGTCTCATGCATGCAGGCACCAGGCATCATCATCTACTTAGGCAATACCAGATCCTCTAGCAAAACAAATGAGAATGTGGTGCACCTCTCACTTTCCCCCAACAAAGCTGGGAGGTTTTGTGCATAGGCTGGTGTCTCACCCTGTTCCACATCTCCACATTCCACTCACAGGTGACAGTCAACTTGTGGTGATCCCTCCAAGAGAGCTCTTTCAAGTAAGCTACATCTCATCTCTGAGAAACATGATTAATTTCTCCTACGGATAAATCAACTGAGCCAGAGACAAATGGATTTGTTTATTCAAAGCCACCAGATTAATGCTTGTGCTATCATTAATATCGCAGCAGACAGTAAAGTATTAAAGCAACAGAAATCAACATGAGGTATAAGGTTAAAAAAATGAATAAGTAAGATTTCTTCTTCTGAAAGAGTAAAAGTATGCAAGAAACAAAAGTAATATATTGCTTAACTGCAGACATGGCAAGTTGCAGTTACACAGGCCTTCCTTACCCATAGGATGCTTTGCTGGGCAGTGCCAACATTTTTCCAGATCATTTTATGCATGTGTTGCAAAACACACTGAACTGTTTAATCTACCTTTCAGTACGTTGTATTTCCATTTTGCTCTCACCACCTTCTCAAGTACCCAGTCTGGTCCGGGGTTTGCAAGCACTGGTAACTAATCCAAGAATTGTCTACGTGGAAATCTCCTTAGCTAAGATACAGAAAGCATTGCTAAAATAAAGATGATTCATTTTGTTTCTATAAGCTGAAAGGACATGACAAACAGCTGAGCAAATCTAAAATTACATACTTAACATGAAACAACACTAAATCTGAGTACAGTACTGAAACAAAAACCACAAACAAGCAAGAATGCTGCGAGCAAGGTCCTCTAGAAAGCAAGTTGCTAAAATCAGGTGATTTTTACTCTGTTTCATTCATCTTAGTTGGTAAACATACTGTTTTCACTGTTTTCATCCAGGAATTTTATGGACTTCATCACTCCTTTTCCCTAATAGTTATTTGTTACAGATAAAAAGATCCCATCTTACTAAACAGCCTTTTACTTTCCAGCTCAAAACTAGCAGACAGACAAAAGCATTGGTAGTAGCAACAGGTAGTGAAGAGACTGCAAAATCTCAAAGCATTTTGGAGCTGGTCATTTTATGGAATTGCTATGTAAAGAAGGTCATTCATCAGACTTTGACATCAGGTGGGGGAAGGAAGTAGTCTTCTCTTATCATCTGAAGAAAATAAGTTGACCAGGAGGAAAGGAAGTGGACTCTACTGTAAAACCAGAATTAAGACGTGCCCTGGTGACAGGGCACAGCCCTTCCAGGCTATCATTCACCAATTAACACCACAAACATTGTGCCTAGTTTTAGCTTTAAGGCTCTTGTAACAATATATTTATGTACATGTTTAAACACTTTAAGAAGTGGGTTCAAATAAATATAAACTAATTAAATTCCTTAACTTCAAAAGTGATGGGCAAGTTTGGGCCTTTTATTTCAAGACAGCCTCCCTGCCACACCCTGGAGGGGGCCCTGATTTTCATGAAGTACCACTCGCCCTCTCTCCAGGAGATCCCTTTCTGCCATGACTCAGAAGAACAAGCCAGAGCTGCAGGTCATGGTGGAGAGCTCAGAGTGAGCTATGCCAAACACCACATTGATCCAACACTCAGCTCCCAATCCTGGCCAACTTGTTTCCTTCTCAAGTGTCTGTTCCAGAGCAAGGAGGCTCAATCTCTCTACCATACGACATGCATACCTTGTGCTCCAGAGTGTGGCATTTAGAGTGGTCTCTGCTTTTTGCTGGAGCACTGACACTAAATCTTCAGTGTCCACAAGAGAACATTCCTGTTCCAGGCTGCAGCCTTTTACAGCCAATACTTTGTAGAAAAACCATGCCCTGACACAGCACATCTCCAGGTGTCACAACTCCAGTCCAAAACAGCACTCACCCTGTCAGGAGTGTACACTTCTAAAGCAATTTCCTGCATAGATTGGAGACCCTAAGGTTTTATGCTAAACCAGTGAGCTAAGGAAAAAAAAAAACCCACTTGAAACAACAACAAGAACAAAAAAAAAAAAAAACAAACAAACAAAAAAAAAAAAAAAAAAAAAAAACAAAAAAAAAACCCAACCAAACAAACAAAACAAAATACACACAAAGAAAAAAAAAATCCCCACAAACGCAAAAACAGTCCCAAGAAAGAAATGTAACATAGGCAGGAAGACATGAGCTTTAGTCAAATCATGAGAGCAGACTGTACAGACACAGAGACATCAGGAAAATCTACATTTTATGTACAATAAGGAAGCAGATCTGGGTAGTGGCACCATAAATAGTGCCACTGTGCTGGCTGAAGATACAGTGTACAGCTGAAAACAAGTAGAGTAGATTGCACCAGTTCAGGTAATGGAGAAAACTATGCCAGGAACAAGACAACTTAATTTTTTCCTTTGGAAAGGTTAGCTCTATTCCAGCTAAACTTGTTTTTTTCTTTAGACAGTTTTGCCAGTCAAAAAAAAAATCTGAACTAAAACTAAATTAATCACATGCCACCAACAGCTGCAATACAGCAAATCAGTACAGGCTGGGTTTGTACATTTATATCTTATATAACCAGACTCACATAGTCAAAATCACGTAAGAAATACATCAGAACATACTGCCAGTTTTCTATTTCACTCCTAAAGTAGGAGCAAGGCAATTAATTTCAGAGGCCTGTGATGCTCGTAACTCCAAAGCTGCTCTAGGCTCTGAAAAGCTGGTGGTGCCTGACAGAAGTGGTCACACTGTAGAGGCAGAAGGTGCAGTTCCCTGTGGCTTAAATCGTGTCCAAACCCAAACTCCTCCTACAGAGAGTGTTCTAAGCCCCAAACCAAACATTTCCACACATTCACTCTCTTGTGTCAGCAGTGCAATCCTAAAACCATACAGTAATGCAGGAAACTGATCCAGGTGTGTGCTAAAATATATGTAATTAGGAATGGTGCATACCTGTACCTAAGAGTCAGCAACACCCCTGAAGGAGTATCAGGGGATATTTTACCCCCAAAACGCACAGAATTTTTCAGAAAGTTTCAGAAATTGTTCATCTGTATTTAAGTTATCTTCCTACGTATTAATACTCACAAAACACCTAGTCAGTATTTATCAACAGATTAGACAGCCCTTCCTTAAAACTGCCAAATACTGTCATCTTCTGGGAATTAGCATCAAGGAATATAACAGCAACTCTGCACAGCACTCTGAGTTGTGACCTTCATTTCAGCAGAGCCAGTAGAAAAAGTGCAGGGGGAAAGACTTGCATTATTACACAGAACATGTGTAACACTATGCAATACGTATGTCACACTGCACAGCTATCACATATTAAAAAGTGTTACATAAAATATTACATATATGGTACCTTCAGCCACACCCCACCACAGGCTAGGGAAGAAGGCAGGGAAGACAAGGAGAATTTATATGGAAAATACCCTCCATAAAGAAAAAGTCTACTCTGCATTATATAAAAGATTGACCTCCTTCCTGCTCTCTCTCCTGCCCAAGAACTGGCCCTGTTGGTCAGGTCAACCAGCACCTACCCAACAAGACACACAGCCAGCTCAAGAGAAGCCTTGGAGGCTGCAGTGCTGAGCCCTGCCAGGCTGGTAGCTTCTGGAAGGACTTGCTGTCTTTGGCCACAGGTCCCAGGCAGTGTGTCTGAAGCAGCAGCCCAAAGAGGGCTGCAGTCTTGGCTGGCACCTTGCACATGACCGTGCCCTGTTCAGGGAGCCTCAGCCTCACCCCCTCTCCACACAGCAGCCTCTCCCCTGCATGGGTGACCAGCACAACCCACCACCCTGAGAAGCCCCCAGCCAGGCTGCCAGACAGCACAAGCTGCCTCCCTCGGGCAGCAAGGGGCAAAGGACTTCTTGGACCCCCCCCACCACGGAGAGAGAGCCCAGTCCAACAGATGAGATTCAACATGAGCATTACAGCTCTGCTTTCATGTCTGGTCTTTAAAGGTCCCAGACAACACCGTAGCAGTGCTGAATTGGGCCTCATAAATGTAACTGCTGAAGCATTTTATGGGCATAATTCCCAGGGTCTGTGAAAACAATGTGTTCTGTCTCAATAGCATCTGAACGAAACAGGCTCTTGAACCACCCAACAAAGGCCTGTTTGATGTGCCACATTCCAGGAAGCACAGCTCAGTATGATTTTATCTTTGCATTGTCAGGCTCCTTATGCCTTTTGTTGAAAAACTAATACAGCTTCACAACAGGGGAGAAAATATTCCTCTCAAAGCATGCAGCCAGAACAAAAAAAAAAGTTAATATTAAAAAAAGAACCACCATAACAACTTTCTCTTTGGTGTCACACTGTTTTCTTCCTTGAATGGTCAAATGCTCACCTCCTAGATGAAGGCCTTTTCTCAGGCCATCTGTAGTGACCAAAACATTTGTACTTAGCCCAGCAAGTAAGACAAAAACATAAATGTGTTCTGTGTATATGCATCCTCTTCAACTCCAGTATCTGTGTATCAATTACTTTGCTTATAAGTTGTTAATCATAACAATCATCTCACTAAAGCCAATAGGAGGCCTCACAAGAGAGAAGAATGTTTGCTCAGATGAAATTTCATTTTTTATCTCTATGTAGGCTTAGACAAACAAATAGGCTATATCCTTCTCTAATGACAGTGCATATCCAGGAAAGAAAAATCAATACCAAAGAAAAAGAAGTACTACTCAACTCTGAAGCACTCAGAAGTCTCTGAATTATCACAACACAATGGCTGAGAAGATAGGTCAACCAAGAACCTGCTACACTTTCTTTGACCATTGTGAACACAGGAGACTCAGAGGAGAGCATTAGGTGGTGACACTTTCCTAATACAGGTCTGCCAGACAGATTTTAGCTATCTATGAATAGAACTTCCAGGGCCAGCAGTGACATTTTAAAGAACTCCCAAATGATTTTTTCATTATGATTTTGCTCTTTTGAAACCAGCTCTGCTTTTAACATTCCCACAAAATATGTCTGACAGAGTAGTTAAGCTCAGGTATTTCTTGTATGAAAAGTAGTATACTCTTTGGGCCTGAAAGTGCCACCTGACAGTTTCACTTGCGGTATCTTCGCTTTATTATGAGCAAAAACAAGCATTCATTTCCAATCTATTTTATTCACATGGCACCAAGTTTGTGGAGTCTGTATCTCCTTCCTGCAGTCTTCTTCTGGGATGAAGAAACTTTCACCCTGAAAGTCCGTAGTCATTTAGGAGACAACCCAACCTGGGAGCATTCCTGTCACCCCACACTGTGCCCTTCCAGTACCATTCAGACTAGTCCAACCTGGATACAATGAGCAGCTCTGCTCATTGAGTCACTGCTTCAGTGATTTTAAAGCACGGTGAGAGCTGAAAACTCATTTAACATATCTCAAAGCAACATTTAGCAAATGCCTTGAGGTCATTACTAATAGCTGAAGTCAATCAGCATCCACCAGCACCTGTTGGCCACATTCTCTATCTAAAGATCCAGCTCTATTAATAAAGACACACCCCTGACAGCCTGGCTTGTTCTTTTTTAATGATTTCATAGAAGGGTATTGACTAAAATTTCACTCCTGCAAACAGTGTGCACTCAGAGCATTTGTACATCTCTGCACTTTGGTACACCAACACAGGTGTCACAAGAGAGCAAAATTATCCTTTTAATTTGCTGGGTTTTTTTTTTTTCATTTTAATTTTTATGTCTGTACTGAGTCCAGGAATGGAAAATTTTATTTGCCACTGAGGCATCCACTGAGCTGCAACTGCATCCATGGCACCCCAGCAGCATGCAGGGCTTTGCAGCATCAACCACCATGAAGCCCCATTGCTGTTGCTGGTGGCATCCAACTGTCAAAGCAGGAGGGCAGGATGGGGGACTCTGCCAAGCATCTCCCCACTGCCCTGCTGACTGGCACACAGAGCTGTTCTGGAGCAGATGCTGACACAGGCCTTTCACAAGTGTCCCGCAGCAAATTTACAAAATAAGAAAAAACAAAGTAAAAAAAAAAAAAAACATCCAAGACAGTTGTGACCACTTTGTTCCAGGGAGCAAGCTGAAAATCTCTCATATAAGAGGGGGAGAAAATGAGGGAAAATGTTGCATTAAAGCTGTCACAAACGGATGCTGCTCTTCCAAGAAGCTGAGTACACCTACCAGGGCCTCAGAAATGGCCATTTAAAAGAGAAACTCTTTTTTAAACACCTTCCCCAAATTTGTGCACAAAAAGAAGCTATTCAACCCACGGGCACTGAATCTGTTGAGCTTCATAACAGTATAATAACAATTCTGCACTCCCACATATCTATTTTATTCACAAAACACGTACATATTAGTCAGCATGCCTTTGGAGCCATGGTGGGGTTGTGAAGCAATCCTGACTCATCAGCCCCTACTGCATTGCCAACCATGAACTTCTGCCCACCGTGAGACCCCCCTGCCTGTGCTGCTGCAGCCTTCACAATTCAGTGGCTGCTCTGAGCAGGGTGTACAAATCTGCACATTAGAACTGACTTTCATGGTTCTCTACATTATTTCATTTCTCTGTGGTAGAGATGCATCTTTTTCGAGCTCAGCACCTCTCTCCCTGTATTTCAGGTTGTACTTTAGGTTTCACTTGCTGGATTGCTTAGAGCAGAATTGGTAGCTGGGTTTGGTGATAACAGCTAAAACCAGCTTGGCTAATATTACCATTTAACAAATACATGATTTCTTACCTTATTTGTGTTAAGTGGGGCTCTTAGTTACGTTCTATATTACTTGATTTTTGGCTGAATGAAAACAAAAGTGATATACATCATTGTGGAGGCTGATGTCCTCACTACTTGCTTGCACTTCTAGGTGCAAACTCCCCCAACAAAACATGCACTGTCAACAATAGCCATGGGAAGACAGGAACAGGTCTTGTTGTTCATATGTACATGCTCAATTAATTTCAAGAGTTCTCGAGTTTTAAATCCACTTAGCAGGTTAATTCAATATGATGTGAGGTCTCTGGATTTTGCTTTTAATCAAAAAGACACATATGAATAGTTCAAATGATTTAGAGAAATCCAAGCATATTATATAAAGGCTATTTTTTTAATCATGAAAGCATGTAACCCTATCAAAAAAAAAAAAAAAAAAAAAAAGAGACGACAAATCTACCAGTGGTTAAACCATAATAAGTAGGAATTACATTTTTAGCCTTTAATACTTTGGAGTATTAAATTAATACAGAGTTACAAACAAGCTGGCCCCTTTCAGCCTGTAGCTAATATTAAGCCAACCTGACCTGTGCTCAAGGGTTATACTTCTCAGCTCTTTTTCAACACTCGAAGGGCATAAGAGTCCCACAGGCCTTCAGAATCCTCCAAGTTTTTACAGATTTGTTAAGAATCAATATTGTTTCAGAGACTGCTGGAACCAACCTCCCAAACTCTCCTGGGCATTACTTCTCAGCACTTAAGTATTTCAAAACACCTGAGCAGACACTGCCTTGTCATCTCTGCTCCCTCAAAGAATCCCTTTCCGTGCACGCCCACAGCACAAGGGGAGACATCCTGCCCTTCAGCCTGGCTGGTGCTTACACCAAGCATCTCCCCTTAGACAGTAATTAGCTCTCTACAAAGTGCCATTTAGCCCATTCTCTCCTGAGACTGAATGGCTTATAATAAATTCCCACCTCCATCTTGTATTTACTTAAATATACAGCAGACAAAATAGTTTTCAATATGTAATTTTTATAAATACTATCTTGAGATACAGCCACTTGTGTACTGGCACATTACCTTCACATTATCTTTGTGTAGGCACAGTGCATAAATGAACAGGCAATTGTGGCTTCTCACATAAGGATTTGGAAGAAGAGAGAGAAACCCAGTGCTCGTTAAGGAAGGGACTGCTTTGAAGTACTTCCTGAACACACTTAGCATAATGCAGTTTGCTGACTGGGGCTTCCAGTAAAAGCCAGAATATAAGCAAATTATAAAGAAAATGTTTCTAGAAATTATTGCAAGCCTCATGTTACCTGTTTTACACAGCACCAGTATTTTAACCCAATAACTTGGCACCTAATCTTGCCAAAATGTGACATTCAATTAACGTTGCTTCCACACATCACTTCCTCTTGCCACCACATCAGAAAGCTGCTCCCTGCATAAGAAGCTTTAACCTTCGCTTGTGTGTTGTTTGCACACACATCCTGCAGAATTTGCAAGCATTATCCAGGAGCTTGATAAAGGACACTGAGCCACTCACTTTGATGATGTCTCCCCTAGCTGTGGTCTCTTTGTGCTGGCTTGCCAGGTGCTTGGCTAGGGCCCCATGGAACAGAGCTGACCCAGCATGGGCAGGGGACTGATCTGCCCTGTGTGACAGGGGACCTTGCCCTGCCAACTGGGAACTGTCTGGCCAACTATTTTGAGCTGATTACGCCTCCTCCCCTGGGTATGGCTGCACCAACCGCTGCAATCTATGCTCACGGATGTTGCTGCCTGATGCCTTTAACGGTCATTTGTGGTCTAAAAAAAACTTCAAAGGCAGCGAGAAGGGGCAACAGACATTTGTTAGTTATACAGAACAACAGGAATAAATAGTAAATAATGTATCATATTCCAGACCTGTCTTTTGCATTAGGCAAACATCAAAACTTCTTTCTGGCTCCAGGGAACTTTCAGTCCCTCTTCCATGCTCCAAAATAGCAAGGAGTCTACAATAAATTTGAAGAGTTGCAGCACAAACTCAAGGATACTTGTATCTGTCATTTCCAAGATGGCAAGCAGTCTGCCCCGACTGTTATCATTAGTTAGATCTGTGCCTTCTACTGCTTTCTCACTTTCCATCCTCTCTATTATTTTCCTTCCTCTGACTTGGAGAGGCACACTGAAACTCCCTGATGTTCTAAAGTAAAGCTGAAAATCAGTCACTATTTAATAAACAAAACTGTGCCTGTTTTATTTATTTAGGCAGCTTCTGTGAACTTACTTATTTGCATGAGTGCTCCTCATCTTGACTAGCTGGATGCTATAGGAAAAACCCTGTTAAAAAAATATATTGCATGAAAAACCATACACTTTATGAGCTATTCTGCTTCAAGAGACCTTTCCTCTGTTTCTATTCTCTTTTTTATTATGAAGGACATTTCCGGACAACAGGATCAGGGCTTCTTAGCAAACATCTGCTATTAAAAGCTGTCTCCCAAGACAGCCAAATCTTGCTTGCCTTGGCCACACAAATAGTTTTATCAACTTCAGCAGAAGTATGTGTGTGAAGCAGACAGGACCGACCTGCCAAGAACTACGTGCCATATCCTTCAAGGCTGCTCCTGCTACTTCCGTGATCTCACCCCCCAAGTCTTAAAGTACCAGTAGTTTAAACAGAATGACATTAAAGAAAACAATTTCCTGCTGTCATACGCAGCTCTAAAGAAGAGAAAAAACAATAATGCATTAAGACCTCTTTCTTACCAAATTTCAGCGCCTGTTTCACATAAATTGTTCCCAATACTGTTTTTCTCCCTAGCGCTTAAAGTAGGAAAATGCTACCAACTCAACACTCTTGTGTGGGGTCTCTGACACCAGTATGGGGATTAGTGAATTAGTCATCACTGTGCTGTGCTGGGACATGGAGTGGAAAGTTACTGCAAAAGGGAAACTAAGGTGAGCCAAATCATGCCAGCTGGCAAATCTGCAGTGTCTTGAAGGCTGTTACAAAATCCAGGTTTTACACCAAAATCTCGTGCCACTGTTCCTTGCACAGATACATTACTTCATACATAAAAGTAACATCTGGCAATTTTTGAAATACTTCAATTTAAAGTTAAACATACACAACATCTTTCTTCAGGCAGCTCAGACTGCTGCAAAGGGCATGCTTGGATAACACTGTTACTGCTTCCTTTGCATTTGTACAACTGGTAAGTGATAAATATAACGCTTAGGAACAAAGAGATTAATCACACAGTTTGCAGTGCTGAACTCCTCCATTCCACCATTAACCACAGCAGTCCTACGTTGACATCTCTGCTGTAATGACAGACACATCCTGTCAGAGCTGGACTCCTTTCCATGTTTATTTTAAGTCCAAGCCTGCTTTTTGGTTTAAAGAACAATTGCAGAACAACCCACTACTGCCTATATGTGTCCATGCAACATATATATTTCACCTCTGAAAGTGCTTTTCTTGCATGGCTGATTCATCCAGAAACTACCCCCGGATTCAAGCGTGCTCCAGTCACGAAGAGAGCTGGCTAATTCCTCACAAAGTGACAGCAAATCCACTAAATAGCACAAGTCTTATGCTCAGCTTTGCTGTGAAGGAGTGAGTCTGTTGCTAAGCCTTTTAAGACTATCCATCACACAATGACTAGTAAGGACCAGTGTCATTACAATGACAAATGTTGTAATCTGCAAAGTATTACCTTCCTTATTTCTGATAAAAATAGCTATTTTTACATGTAACACACAAAATAGACCTTATCTAGGTTTTCAAACCATTTAGAGTTTTCTTTTTAGTATAGAAGTTAACACTTACTCTAGAGTCCTTTTTTCCGGTAGTTAAAGCATTTTCAATTTAATTTCCTTAACTGATGAACTGTGTCAGAAAGAGCTATTTAGGACACACTTTACATTAGGCTGAACACAGCTTAATTTGGCTGTGTTCCTTCTGGGGACTATTGCACTGACACTACTTAAAAGTGCTGCAACAGCAGCTGCATCATCTTTTACCTGCACCCATACATCTTCAGCAATCCACCCATAATAACCACTGGAGGAACAGGGAAATCCCTCTCATTCCTAGCAGCAAAGACCGCGTCTAAAACCACCACAAGAAGGGGCTGGACTCTAGTGGGGCTGCCAAGAGTCACATCCCTCCACCTGCCGGGCTCGGCAGGGCTGTACCGACTCCCCTGCACAAGGGGCACAGCGGTGGCACGCCGCTCTCCGCAGGCAGGCAGCCTCCGGGCACGCCCTGCCCACGCTGCCTGCACCCTGAAGGCAGAGGCAGCCACCCAGGCACCTAATGACGGCAGGTGCAGAAGTTCCAATTATCTCTGCAATCAGTCGACTACATCTCTCCCAGCTCCTGGCATTCTACTGTCCAAAACCAGAAAGTGAAATGGAAATATCTGGAACACAAGGTATGATGTTGCTAGTGGGAAATTACCAAGTCACTGCTGGAATTCCCTATACTTCTTTAAGGGGATTACCAGTACTTCTACTGAAGTCTAAAAACTGACTAGACATTTGGCTCAGAAAACACATACTTCCTTGGGAAAAAAATAATTTTTGTCACTTTCTCATCCATACCTTTTTTTCCATATTAGTAAAACAGGGAGGCAACATAGCTGCCTGACAATTCATTTGCTCTACTTTATTGATTTCTCATATGAAGCCATGTTCCCCAGACAGTGATGCCATTTATTTCCATAGCAACTGTATAACATCAGAGGACTATACCTAAGCAGGTGGAGGAAAACCTTTAGGGAACAAGAATATATTATGTCCCTGAAAATCTGCCTACACCAGAAAAGGGCTTTTAAAAGATGTCTGAAAGCTGGATCTGAATAGTCTTATTTTAAAAATGAGCAGTAACAGTTATTATCCACTCTTCACTGGCAGTGGTCAAATCAAATACAGATGAGCAAAGCCCACTACTCTCTGTTCTGCAGAGCACTGCTCTGTATGTGCCACATTCAGAGAAGTGGGAGAAAGCCACAGCTTTTCAGCAGCCCTCTCCAACCACCGTAATATCCCCTTTCCTCCTACTCCAAAAGGCAGTGCTCACCAAGATACCAATGAACTCAGGCTAGTTACCAGCTTTTCAGAAGCAGGACTCAGCTTTCCAGATCAATATTTAGAACTCAAGTCACCCAGGATGTGCCAGCCATTCCTATTGTTCTATTACTTCGCAGCACAAACTTGTGCAGCAGCTGGCTCTGAAGTTTCTCATTCAGCAGACAAGATAGCATGGAAGTAGTCCAGGGACAGCACCTTTTGATTAAATGAATCATTAATTATACTCATGACCTCTCAGAAAGTAATTTTACCCAAAGTATCACCAGGGGTTCCAGTCATCAAAGCCTCCATAGCTCAACAAAGTCTTAGACATGATACTGGCTCCTCTTCAGCAGCCACAGTATTTGAGCAAAATCTGATCTTCCCACCAAGTTGGCCCATTTCTCCCCAAAAGGCTCTGCAGCCTCGCTCACAACCACAAGAACACAGCCCTGCTAGAGCCCCTTCTTCAGCAGCCACTGCACTCTGCAGCTGTCAAGAGGAAGCACCTGTCCCAAGGTCAGGGGGCAGCAGCGCAGGGCCCTGCCGCTCCTGCCCAGGTGAGGGAGCAGTGTTTGAAGGGACAAGGGACACGACGGGGCTCAGAGACCACCAGAAGGTGACAGCAGCTGCATAACGCAGAGGCTTCTCAGCAATGCCAGGCCGGGCACAGACCTGCTCCATTCCCCTTTCCCATAGGCAAACACAGAACTTATGACACTTGTACTAATGATCAGATGTGATCAACTTCTCCTACCATCAGTAAACATCAAGTAAGCAACTCTACTTCCATCACTGTAAAATACTTCTATAATCTATACTGACCACATATTCCAAGCTGATTTCTGCTTTGTACAGAAAAAGTGAAGCAAGATGCTTCACATGGCAAATGAAAAGCAAAAAAATAACAGTCGGTACAACACCTTTTTTTAATCTGTGAAAGTCAAGAGATAAACACCTGAAACAACACTCAGCTAATGAATCTCTCCTACAACAAAAGCACTCCCTGGTTCACAGCTGCCTATTCAGCAGGTTGCTAAAAGGTTACTATGAATTCCTGATCCAGTTTATTTTAGCAAAGGATAAACTGAGGCTTCTGCTTCTAAAAAAATTTAAACATTTTTTTTCCTCTTTTCCTATTAGCAGAGCAGATAAACTGAAAAGAGATGTTTTGGGTAAATTCAAGTTTTGAATTATTCATTAGCTTGACTAATTAATCTGCAGTTCAGTAGAGTTAATATTTTCTTAACAGTAGCCTCAGAACTCAGGGAGATGCAAAGCAACAAATGACAGGGCAAAGAGATTTTTCTTTTTTCCTATTACCACCACATTAGGGTGGACATAAAGCTCTCTTTTAATATGCAAATACTTTCCCATTGAGGTAACACAGTGTGGGTTTAGATTATCCCTGCCAATAACGAGTGCTTTCCATTTTTATGATCTCCATAACCTTCAGAGACTTCCCTTTGCTTTATAATGCCATTGCCCTTCCACTGTCAGCTCTCTCCTGCATCTGCAACCTGTTGTCAACAGTGATTTGATTTACTTTGTCAGTTATGCATCTTCTTGTGCCCTTTGGTCTGTGCTTACACATAAACTATATTGACAGCTAGAGAGACTTGACTGACAGCTCTGTGTGTTTCCCTTTCAGAGTTTAGCCTATACATGCTGGGTATGGTCTCATGAAGGCACAGAGAAGAGGGGCTGACATCACCCAAGATGCCTCAGTGGCAGGCAGCCTCCCTGAAATACTCTGCATATATTCCCCCACTCTCAGGTGGACTCCAAAGACAACATGAACATTATTCAGCTGATGGTCTCTGCATAGTTGCATTAGGGAACACAAAAAATTTAAATAAACTACTAACTAGTCATACAATAAAATGCAGTTCTTCCTGCAGAATAGATAATTCTCCAGATACACACATGGACTGACAGTTGATTGACACTTTCCTACATTAACTCCTTCTTTTGTACTGAATTACACCAGACATCCTTCTGCACGCTGAGGTGTTTAGCCTGTGCTGTAGTGCCTTATTGCTACTGTACAGCTACTGCAAGAAGGTTGATGGAAAAGCTTGCAGGGCTACATCCCCTTCCTCCCTTCTCCAGATACCACCAAGAAGGAACTGCTCATCAGGGAGAAAGAACACCAAACTAATCGGGCATCTCTTTCTAACGCTGACTGATATTGGCATGCATCACTATTACCTCTACCACCTAACACCACCTGCCCAGGTGCTCCAAGAGCAGTAACAAGTTTTGCAGTCTTGTATTTGCTGATATTACCTAGAACAGGAAAGTGGAGCATTTGAAAAGTACTTGCAGTTGTCCATTTAAACTTCACATGTGGAAAACTATATTTGTTCATGCTACAAACTACAATCCTGTTTTCCTACTGAATTCACTGAGCAACAGCAAGAGCTCAGCCCAAACAGGAGCAAAATCGAAGCAAGCTGAAGCAAACCCATTTATGTCTAGTTCTGTTCCTTTGCCTTTTGTGAGCAGAAGGACCATATATGATGGACAGCTACCAGCCCCTTGAAATTAAATCAGTTTCTTTCAAAGAACATTTGTGTTTTGTAAACCAATTAAGCCACATGAATAGTACAAGCATGAATAGGCTTTTGTTTTATTCAAATTAAGATATTTTGGATTCGTGAAGCTGCAAGTAGATATGACAAAAAAGGTAACAAGGATACAATAGAAAATTATGGAGCAGGGAGAAATTTAATTACATGCCTCTTTGATTGAAAGTTCAAGGTTCTTTTTATATTGCTTCATATTTATAAATTCACAGATCCTGTCTCACTGTTTTCCAAATATGTTCAGGAAAACACATTGGTTGGAATTGTCCTTCCATGGCCTTTAATTTCAGTTGCATGCTGTTTAGAGCCTTTTATTTCTATAAAAATTCAAAAGCAGTTCCAAGCCATGAACTAAAATGCTTCCTTTTAATGACAGCTGGATCAAAATCTGCAGTCCTCCCATAAGGGAAAAATCCTGCAGAAGTTAACAGTGCACAATAACCCTTCTAAACAGAACGTTTAAAGGAAATGTAAGCCAGCCAGGCAGAACTCTACAACACTGTATTCAACAGCTGAAAGAGCAAGGCTCTCCATCAAATAAGTTTTTAAGCAGACTATATTATTTCCATAAGCAAACCCCTCTCATTACACTTAAAACAAAAACTCCTACTGCCACAAGCAATGTGTTCTGTTTGCAGCTCAGGTACAGCCTGACCCTGCGAAGCCAACCACCTTCACCCCATCACCTCCTCAGGGTGGAGTCCCAGCCTCCTTCAACATCACCCACCAATTCCCACGCATGTGAATTCACTGGGATGTTCGTTTTCAGCTGGATTTAAAAAAAAAATTATACCAGGATGCCAAATTAATAATGCATGATAATAGACTTGCTCATTTCAGAGACCATATTCAGGATGAGGGGAGTGGTCCAGATACCTGGAGTTCTGCTGTATGAGTCTTGAACAAGGACTTCACTCATCTGGGCCTAATGACATTGCCAAGAAAATCAAGAGTTTGGTCAGTTTTACCGGGAGCTGTGTGATGTGCATGGTGCTAACAAGGGAACAAGACACCTATGGAAAAAAAAAGGATTGATCTGGATCTTTATCAACTTGTAAGAAATGCATGGGGTCACAGCTGAGCCCTGTGGGACAAGTGAGAACAAGCATTAGGAACATGACCCGGGAGAATAACCTGGTGTCACAAAACACAGAAAACTGCCTCTTTCTCTCAGCAAAGAAAAACAGACTATAACCTTTGGGAGTATCTGTTTTCATTCTGCCATCCATTTGAATGCAATTCACTGCTCTTTGTGGTCCCAGCTGTATAAACAAGCTGCCAGATGACCTAAAGGGATCTGCAGAAGTCATAGCTCTATCTCCAAAGGTAAACAGCCAAAATACACAGTTTGTCCTGTGCAAGAGGTAAAAACATCCTGAATGTTACAGGGCACAAGCCAAAGAAGCCAACAGTGCTTCTAAAGTATCTCCAGAAAAGTAACTCCCCATGTTGTCAATCCTAAAAAAGGACACAGAAACACAGCCTACCACTCCTGGAAGGACAGTCACATAACATGATTTTTAATCCCTCCATGTGACAGAAAAAAGTTGTACAAAGAACAACTTATACCAAATGAATTAAACGAGGCTGATCTGACTTAAAACTCTGCAGAGAGTGCAGGTGACCCGTCTGTAAAGTGTATTGGAATCCAGCTAGCAACAAGGACACAGCCCTGGTACGATACCATGTCTTTTTGACAGACATTTTCCAGAGGAAAGCTGCACTTGAAATAAACTACACTAAAGGAAAAGCAAGAACACTGGGAAGCTATTCCAGTCCGTTGGCCTGCACAAAACAGTAGCTTTAGTAGCTCTTGCAAGGCAATAAATCTGCTGCAATTAATACAAATGAACCCCAGAGTATAGCAAAGCACATTTAGAGTGAATTGAAGCTGGTGGCACCTATACAGAAGGAAAGATTCAAATAAGAGAAAAGATGCCCTAAAAAAAGTGAGGTGAAGTTTCTGTTTTTGGAGAAATTTTTATGGATTGCAGGGCCAGGTTTGAGGGTGCTGCTGGCAGTGGTGCATTTGCTTGTGCACAGACCTTATGCTGGTTTTGAGCTGTGCAATGAACAGAGACAGCTGGGGTAAGGCCCAGAATTAGGAGAAGACTGCATGAAAGTCATGTAAATCATAAGATGCATTTTCTTCTGGGTTTTCTTCCACCTATTTAATGGCATAACAATGGACCCCATAATGAAGTCCGGACTCTTAGACCACACCAATCTCAGTGTTCATCTCACATTATGAATAGCATTTAATCAGTTTTAGAAGAGCTGAAAAGATGTAAACGCCTATGAAAGCGTAGCAAATGTAATATAAGCTTTATAAACTGTAAATTAAAGATCCCAGAACTATGAGGAATAAACACTAAACTTCAGCATATTGATGTTTCCATCAATTCTGAAAACTGTTATTCATACAGCCTGATATGCATGAAGTTCTATATTTCACATAAACTTTTGCTATAAATTACTTTTTCATAAATAGGATACAACAGAAGCTTTCTCATAAAAGCAAAGTTATTACTTATACTGCTGTATTGGTTTAAAGTGATTAAAAAGTGAGCACATGATGTGATTAGCTATTTAACTGAGTGTAAAAGAAAGCCTGAGCTCTCCATTTCCCAGCTTCATTGCTGCATGCTCTCTTACAAGGCTTTTTATTTATTATTAAAAAAAATCAAATCAAACTATAGTTTTAGCAGCATCCATTAATTATGCTTTTATGAAATCTTGAAAAACACCTTGGAGCCTCAGTGAATGTGTTTTAAGTGCAATACTGTGGACTGCTTTTTCACCATTATTAAACATATTACTCATCCTGTGTTTTTTAAATGCAGAGGATTTTTAAGGCATTGTTGCACAATGACTTGTGCTCTCTTTATGGAGATACAATATTGATGTGTACCTGATGCCTTACTTCCAGCAAGTACCACCAATACCTACTTTGAAGGTCTTCCCTTTAGTATCTCAGATATTAAATATCTATCATGTTGGAAGGGTTCAGAAACAGAAAAGCTGGACCTTCCCCTAACTTTTTAATTCCTTCAGAATCGCTCCTGGCAGGTTTGTGGTGGGATTTTTTTTTTTTTTTTTTTTTGTTGTTGTTGTGTTTGTTTGGGTTTTTTAATTCATGTTGATTTGCTGTAAATGAATTAAATACTAGCCACACATAGTTTTGGCAAGCATTTTAAAAACGTCTTGCCAAGCTGCTGAGCTGGGAGTTCCAGTCTTCTTCCCTCAATGGGGGGGAATTTTCTGCTTTATGGTGAACTCAGCTGCAGCACCCACGCTTCCTCAGGGTGCTCAGGAAGTTGTTCTGAAACCCACAGATGATGAGAAACCCTGCTTGAGCTAAGCTGTAGTGAAACCTGCCCGTGCACATACCTATGCATTTTCATGCCGTTTTCCTACAGGGAGGGACAACATTTGTCTCACTTGAGGTTGTCAGAACAAGTTTTCTTTCCCTTCTTTCCCTCACACAAAGTGGTTTTGTAAGATTTAAGACCCGGGTCTGCTTTACAATGTAAATATGTGAAATGGCCTTTGAGCATTCCAGTCTTACAGCATGATACACAGCACAGTGCAGAATAAGGGGGACTTTGTCTCTATAGAGCCTTTGGCACCTTTTTTATAATGTAACAAAATCTATGCACTGAATCTGAAAACTGCTAAGAATGACGGCAGTTTTTCCTCTGGCTCTGAGCCATGCCTTTTGGCACCTTCATTGTGAAGGGATATGCAAGTGCTGGCTGAAATCACAGAAAGATCATCACAACTTAACTTCACAAAATGTGTGAAGCCCGAGACTTTCTGGCTGATTCCAGCTGCCGAGTTGAAAGTTCACGTGTTTATGCAGAGTGCAAAGATAGTGCCAAAGGTTTACGCTCAGGCATACGGGCTCTTTTGTATATTCAAGTTGGTCTGCACAGCAGCAGCAGAGCAGGGAAGGTGGGTGTGTACGTGCGTTAGTACAGCAGATTGGATCGTGACTGCAGAGAGGTAAATTGGATTACTTTTCATGGAAGATGCAGCTATCTATTCTATTCTATTGCCTGCAAATCTTCCTTCGAAGAATTTTTGGTTGACATGTTTCAATTTTTGTCTTAGGCGAGATGAAATAACCAAAGGAGAGTCTGCTCTTGCCACAGCCAAGGCAGAAGACGACTTTTCTAACAGGATGCTGGATTTCACTGTTGGAAAATCTGCTGGGCAGAGTGAACTCTAGCAGGACCCTTTACACTCCTCTGCCACTGCTGAGGCACTGAAAGAAAATGAACATCTCCTGCTCATTCAACAGCTCTTGAAGGTCAGCATGAAGTAACAGAGGGAAGAGAGCTACGGGTAGGTGCTTTCTCAAAGAGACTTCAGCTTTCTGTAGTGGAAGGTGTTAGCTGTTCATCCCTGTGCACACAGTACCCAGTGCCTTTCTGCAATGCCCATGAATTCCAGAAAAGCACTAATACATTTTAGTACATCATTAGCCTCCAAAACAGTAACTGGCAGTCAGAATTTTTGAAAAGGAAGCTTCAGCAAGTTTTTTTGTTATATAAGGTATGCAAGAGCATTTCTTCTATTTAACCAGTCTAGGGCATTTCTTCTCCTATTTAACCAGTCTAGGATTTGGGAGTCACTTTAACACGGCACAGTGTGAATTGATGCTTCCAAGCTTTTCTTCGATTGCGAGTCCTCTTCTGCAGTGTGGCTCAGCTGCTCTATTCACAAGTTTGTCTGGCAAAGCTGGGGGCGTATGGTATCTTCCTGAAGATACTCTGCTCTCCCACTCTGTGTATGTTTTGGGGATGTTTTTAAAGAGGGTTGTGGATTTTGAAATTTATGGTGCCCAAGTGGCATCTGCTTCTCAAAGGGTAAGATGAGCTATTGGCATATCTGACTGTTGCATCTGGCTTCTTAAGAAACAAGTGTGTTGGAGGCCATAGAAGGAGAGTTGCATTGTTTAAAAATAGGAATGACTATAAAATGCCAGTTACTGGAATGATGTGTCATGCTCCGCTTGGGAAGGTTTTTGTCATAATAATTAAAATTTCCAGCCTTCTGTACAAATTATAAAATTGAGCAGTCTTCTGGGACTGATGTAGAAGACTTAACTTTAACTGTCTGTTGAATTCAATAACCAACAGTGATTAACATTTTCCTAATAAATTTAGCAGGCAAACTGAGCACATGAGCCATTTGAAGGACTTAAATTCACTTACAGTGTTGCAAATACTAGGCTTGTGACTGCTTTATTGAATTTCTTCAGCTGGTGTCAGAATTGATGGAAATAGAAATTAAATGGTAGTTATTTCAGAATTATACTTTACCTAAATTATTATATTTTTTTAAGATACATCAAGAGATGGATTAAATTAGGGAAACAGTTGTGTGTGACTAGAGATTGGAAGGAGCCTGAACAATATGGAAGGTGAAAACATGTAAGTTCTGAATTCTGCTTTGGTGCAGGGAAGCCACGTAATTTCACTATTATTTCCTAGATTATAAATGACAAAATCAAGTAATAGAGATAATCAATGTTTTGCTGACTACCCAAGTATAAAAATGTGAGTGGAAGTGTGTGAAGTCACTGAGATGGAAATCATATGGACATGATGGTGATATTAAGGTTGTCATTATTAATAACACTGTTGACTAGAACTGCCCTTTCTAATCAGCTGCTCCTTTATCCTTTTAACTGGGAAGAGTGAAGAGAACTTGAATTTTAATATCCACAGAAAGCAGAATACCAACAACCTCGGGGCTTGCAGCACTGCCTGTTTGGGGAACATAAAGCCATTAAATTCTGCAGTTACTGCAGAGATTGTTTTGCAGAAGTAATGTTCAGATTCCACTGGGCATCCATCATGGCTAGATTTAATAGGGAAGGAAAAAAACCCTAAAAAAGCCTTGCTGTCTCCAAGTTATTATGGAAATTAGGTAAGGGGAGGGGTTGTGCTGCTGACAAGAGAGCACTAGTTCTTGCTGAACCAAGTTCTGAAGCATTCACTTGGGGAAAGATTCCTCCCAAAACAGGATGAAATAATGATTGATCCCACTGGAGTCAGCAGCAGATTCCCCACTGATGTCGGTAGAGGCAAGATTTCACCCTGAGGCTACTGGAGAACTACTTGGAAATTTCTACAGGGGAATGTAGGAAGAAGAAAGGAAGGAGCAGTGCTTGCAAATAAGTTGTCCTGTATGGGAGATAAGAACATCTACCTTTTGTCAGTGTGTGGTGTGTCTGGTCAGAGTCTGTCCCAGACAGCCTTAGCTTCGTAGTTAGAACAAAGAGTTCAATTGCCCAGCTGTTTCTTCAGGGTTTTTGGCCGGTCTTATTAAGCTGCAGGCTATGATTAGCAGGAGTCCAAAGAGAGGGAGACTTGAGCTTGGAGTTAAGGAAAAGTTTATTTATTTCATAGTCGAAATGATCTTGGTTCTGGCAAAGCTCCAAGCAAAAGCCCCCAGGGGCCCAGGGTACAGCACCTTTTGAAGGGGGGGAAACCTGCCCTAGGGCCAGTAAGAGATAATCAGGGGATGGTTCTCTAACAAATTGACCAACTGTAAAACCAACTAAGAAACAGCAGGAGGGGAGTCCGAAACTTTGTCCAATCCTTTTGAACTTGCGAGAACTTTTCAGACAAAGGAATCATGCCACAGAGTAACGGATAAGGAAAGAACGGGGGCTGGGGGGGTGGGTATACAGAACAAACCATTTAACAATACAAAAATTTTAAAACTTGAAAAAGCACATCACCACATCAGTGCAGAACGTCTGCAGATGTAATAGTAATAGAGGATTGTTATTGTGACGAAGATAGAAACACACAGTAACACACACAACAGGTGTTCAGGCAGAGAAGAAGAAAGGAAGTCTCTAGTTTATTGTTGACCTCGTATATATAAGTTTCTGGACAGTGATCAGAGATTGGACAGAGAAGTTCCCACCTCTCCATCTCCACTGGTCACTTGAGAAGTCTATCAGGTGATATCTTTTACAAAGGAATGTAAACATGATTCTTGTTTATCTTACAATTCATGAGAACTGACTCTGCTATACTAAAACAAATCAGAAGGCTGATTTTTCAGGGACAACAGAGGATTTTTCAAAACCCTAAAAATAACACTAATGTAATAAATGCACAAACCACTAATTGTGTCTGACTTCACAGCAAATTTCTACTCTTCTCAATTCAACCTGTATCCTAAAGCTGAGAACCACAAAGTATTTAGCAAGAAACCCAAAAATCTCACTCGGGTGTTTTCAAAACTTGACCTTAACAAACTTGAACTCCAGCCTGAGAGTACTCAGATCACCTGAAGTTATGCTGAAGATAAACAGGTGCACTTGCCCTGCAGCACCAGCTCTTAGCCCACCTCAGTGCATCCTTCAAGGTACAGAAAGGAGCTTCTGTTCTTTCCTCACCACCACTGCCTCAGTGCCCACAACTACAATAAACCTAAATGCCCTCTAGTCCCTCCTGACAAAACCAACTTGTGCCACACTAACTGCTCCTGGAGAGGAGTCCGCAAGAAACCTTGCCTTCTCCAGGGGAGATAAGGTGGCAGCTCTGACACCAGCCCAGAAGGAAAAGGGGTCCTCACAGAGACTTTGATAAATCTGTCAGTATTTCAGACCTAAAGGAGGCAGCAGCTAAGGGATCCTGTCGTGTTGACTGTTCAGAAGCTATGTCAATTCTCTGTGCATTTCCACAGGCTCCCAGGCCTTAGGCAGGATGATTAATAGCCCTCTCGAACAGCTCTGTGAATGGAAAGATAACGACAGTGACAGATCGCTGTGGCTCAGACTCTTCCAGCTGCTGCCAGCCTCCGGAAAGTTATAAAATGCTGTGATTTCTTTAACCCGCAGGGAAGGTGTGTCAGCAAACCTTGCTCTAGCTAAAACCCACAATTACAGCTTTATGCAGGTAACTCTCAGCTGAGGGAAAAAAATCCTTTAACAGTCTAGCAAAGCACTAGCACTCTCACAATAGGGGTGTGAGAGCTAACAGGTCAATCACCAAATAAGATGTAAATGTTTCATTTAAATTTGAACGAGTTAAAACAGTTTTTTAAAAAATAATTTTTAATTTTTCCTTTTTTAACTCTTGAGCCAGAAGGACAGATCTGCTGTTTCTGAAAGGATGAAGAGCCTGTCACTTCTCCTTGGGACTTCCCTTCCTGATTCTAAAAAGCTCTGAACACTACTAAATCTAATGTCCTAGAGGCATCCTGATAAACTTATAAAGGCAAATCATTCATGCTTTCCTCTTGAAAAATCAATCCTGCTTCCCTGCTCGGAAATCCTTGCAAATTCAATTTGCATGCTTAATTAGCATCTATGCCCCTCACGCCGCTCTGCTTACTAGAGGCAGTCCTCATGACACAGCTATGAATCTGTATTTCCTCTGCTTCTGAGTACATATTGTGCATTTTAATTCTCGAATCTGTTCATTGGCTGGTTGGGATGTGACACTTCAGTACTGAAGTGCGAGTCTACCACCACTGAATTTGTTTTGCTCAGTTATATTTATTACCCAGCTCTTGAAATTCCTTTCCATAAAGCTTTTCTGAAATACCTGAAATTCATCATAGTTTCATCTATAGAACAACTGTGAAAAGTCTTTTGATCTCAGAAGCAGAAGTTACTCCAGAAGCTCACATGAACTTGAAAAGTAATTCATCGAAGAACTGAGGGAAGGGAAGTTGAAATCTGAGAGCTGTATCAAAATAACTTTCTAAGGAGCATTTGTACCTGTTGTATATCCTTTCTATTTGGACATGGATTTAGAGCACTTGTCTACCTGCAGGTCTGCTCAGCCTCCAGTGCCCTTTCTTTCACACAGAGAGGGAGGTTCAGCCGTGCAAGGGAAATGTCACCTTATAGATGAGGAATGGGGCAGATACCCACAACAGTGCTGGAAGAATTAGATATCAACTAAGTATTGCAGCAACCTATTGCAAGAGGCAATTAATACCATGAGCGTATCCTCATAGGTACCTATGCTATTGTCTGTCCGTGTCCATGATGGATCAACAGAAGTTGTTTGGAAAATAAATTTAACACATCCTGCAAATAGCCCAGATGCTCCTGCTGACACAGCACCAGAAAAGCTTCATGGCAAAACCATCTGAACAAGACTGGCCAAATAAAAAACAATCCTATCCAGTTTATATCCTATGCCTAATACCTAGCTAATAACAGACAGCATCATTTTAAGTCTGGGAACAGCAAGCTTATATTCCATCATGATACAGCCTCTGGGAAATAAAAGCTTGGAAAACATTGTGGCAAACTGTATTAAAAATATATTAATTCTCCATATTCCAATACAGAAAGCCACAATATGTGGTTATTTGTGTACTGGATTGCAAGGTGCATGTTGCTACAATAAAAGGTGAGCTCCATCAGAAATTAGCAACCTCAAAATTCTTTGTTAATTATGCCCAAGTCAAGAAGCCGTTTAAAAAAAAGTACAGCATAACAAAGCTTGCACTGAACCCTCTGTAGTCACTGAAAGAGGGAAATCGCATGGAGATGGAGGGGTTCTTGCACTTCCCTTGACTTAAGAGGAAGACAAGCTCTATTGGGGTTGCCCTGTCCATGTGACACAGCACCAGGGCAACGAATGGGTCAAACTGATTGCCCATTTAGCCCAGAGAGTGGACAGTCAGCAGCACAGAGCTTGGTCTGAGTACAGACTGAGCCTTTCTGTAGTGTACACTTTCAGTTATTAGAAATCCAGGAGTTACAGATTCCCACACAGATTTGGAAAAGGGCATCTTTACAGAGACATAAAGAAATTTATATGCAAGGGTCTGTCACGGATGCTCTTGTTCCTGTAGTAACCAACAAAATATGTTCCTCACAAGTAGCAGCAGTTTATAGACAAATAAAAGGCATGACCTCTGCCTCCAGCAGTTTTCAGTGGAGAGAGGAAAACATGGTAAAAGGCAGGGAAGTGGAACAAGAGACTTGATACAGCATAGTGTCAAAAGGGCACCTGCTTTCATGGTGTTTCTGTTGTTTCCAGCTTTCTAGCTTTTAAAGCACTGGCACAAGCCTTCAGGACCATGCCTTACTAGCACTAACATACCAGCATGGCAAACCTAACTTTCACATGAATGAGTCCCTTCTCTAAATCCCTCTTTTCCTTTGCTTGCAAAGCTATTGTTCCCATAAGATCTCATTACATATTAATAACCATTCACCCATCCATTCTGATTTCAGAAGGGAAATACCAGCTACACAGTAGCTGACAGAATGAGATTTTATTAACAGGTCTTAACATTTCACTCATGCTTCCAACTTCATCATGGCATTTGAAACATGGAGAAAAGAAAGTCTGGCACTCAGCCATGCTAACAATCTACTTGCCTTTTTCCAGAACTACAATTCTGTGCCTGCTTAGATCAACCAAGAGTTTGACTCTTCAAATGTCATCTCATCCCTTTGCCAGTTATGTTTTCCAACTGGCTATCCTTTTATGCCTTTTTGTCTCCACCTGTTTCATGCAAAAGAGAAAACCAGTGCAGTAGGTTTAATCACGACACAGCCTTCTGTGATGTACAGTCATGAATCTCAAATAAGGATACCGATAAGCAACATATTAACGCCCATGTGAGAATTTTAATCATTTCACAGTCTTCTGCACTAGAGCTCTGCTTGGCATCTCACAGTAAAACACAATGGCCCCAGACTGCAACTCTGCAGCCCTGCTCACTTCAACTGCTTGCATGAAATGCCAACATATCCCTACAAATCTGCATTTTCACTGCCACCACCCAGCATTGTGACCCTGGCAGTGAATAAAGAACCCAGTATTTAGAGCTCAAACTGTTTGACCTGAGCATTTTTTTTTTTATCTGTTCATAAAGCCCCATACTGGATGATTTCTCTGCTCTTTCCACCATTCTCTCTTGGAGAATGGAACGATCATCTATTTTCAACACCAGCCAAGGTAAGCCTATGTAAAAACAACCAGCCACCTCCATATCATGAGGCAATTATGGACGTTTACTGTCTCAGAGCTGCAGGCAAGTTACCCATCTGATAATAAGGTAATTACTAGGAAAGGTTTGAGCATACATTTATACCTTAGCTGTGCAAAGTGATCATGCTGATTTGACATGTTCTATTGAAAAAAAATAACAAACCACGCTTTTAAACTTGAAAAAGTAGTTACCAGTATAAAAAGGTAAGGTTATTTAGGTAGCAAAACACACCTTCAGTATTATTTGTGTCAAATCTTCTGCTGCTGTGATTTTAAATGGCATCCTGTATATGTGCAAACAGATCCCACTTAACAGTATGTGAGATGCACATGTGGAAACACACATACAATAAAGAGAAGACTCAATTACAGATAAATATACTTTCTACATATGATTCACTTTTATTAGCATCTCTTAACGTTTGAATAGAATGTACTTGGTAAGTAAAGGCTAGCACATCCTTTACAGCTATTTCCATCCTTTAATGGCCTGCAAGGTCTATTTCAGGCACTGAACCCACATGGTTCTTTCCCAGTACTGGGTTTGTTTGCCTCCTGCACACTCCACCTTCAGTCCCACCAAACACGTTGCTTGTTCCCCATTTCTCAAAGCACTGACCAAACTCTTCGCCTTGATATCCAAAGATGCTGATCGATCTGCAAGGCTGTGGGACCAATTCCACTTCATCTGGGAGTCACCAGGCAATTAAAACTTGCTCTTCTGTGCTCAAAGAACTTAATTTCCCACACAGACTATACTGTTCCACCTACTGTTTTTTTCACAATGCCTTTTTGCTCGCCCTGCCCTAAATCAGACCTTTTTTCTGCAACTGGAAGGCAAAATATGTCTCTACCACTGTCTCCAGCTTCCTCTGTATACTTTTCTGGAACTAAGAGAATATGAGAATACTGTAGTCTCTATACAGAAACCAGGTTGCCTACATGCTCATACATGCACAGAACAACTTGACAATAAGCAAGCACATCTCAAGAGGTTAACAGTATTTGCAATTCTACAGAAATTATTTTCTATCCTTAGGCACCACTAGATCATGTTTTCATGCTGCACTTCATGAAGATGCCCACAAAGGCCAATCAACATAGTTATTGACAGGTGACTTCAATTACTGTAACTCCCACTGCCAAGCAACAGTTTGCGGTTAAACTGCAACCATATCTCACACTGAAAGACATACAAGTGCACTACAAAGAAAGACGTGTTCAAGAAAGCTTCCCCTGAATAGAAGCATTCCTTTGGCATGAAAAAAACCCCAACCAAAGCAAACCCACTTTCTCAAATACCTATGCCTAGGAAATGTCCTTTGAGAAGCCCACATTTTTTTTTATTCCTGCAGAATTTAAACTCTGCCTACAAAATATGAGTTAATAATCCTGGGTGGGTAAAAGACAGGCAGTTTTCAAATTATATCAAATGTGGGGATTCTTTCAGAAACTGCTGCTATCTCTGGTACCTCCAAGCACTGCTATCACCTTGTCAATAGAGTAGAACTGGAACATCCACAAATCAATCGAGCAGAATCCAGCAACACTGCCAGGGGACAAGACACACAGAAATAAACAAGAACTTGTTTCACATCGACTTGTAAAAACATACAGCAATAGCTGAGAGCAGAAACACAAAACACTGCAAAACACAAAATAGGAAGAGCAGGAAGAGTAGCATGTTCTCCCAAATTCTACGACTCTAAGCCCACTCCCAACTGAAACTGGCACTGCTGTCAGAAGGGGAAAGAAGCAAAGTATCTGCTTTGCCTCCAGCTCTCTAGCAGAATATTCCCAACCCCTGCACTCTTCTAGCACAAGCATTTATGTAACTGTACAATGAGCCAGAAATAACTCAAATACACAATAACTAAGGATGGAGTCTCCAAGGTCAATGAGAAAGAGCAGAGGAAAGAGGGATCATTTCTTCCTCTCCAGTAGCTGAAGGAGGAGGTTGAAATGCCTAGTGCAATCCCAGGGTGTCTATACTCAGCTAACACACGCCATTTCTCCCCAGAGCTTTAATTCCACAGCATCCTAAGCACTGCCACTCATGAACAGGGCTTATTCATCAAGCCTAACAATGCCAAAAATATTGACTAGACCTTTACATTTAAAGGTTCAGATCTTCAATGCTTTGCATGCAAACATCCTGCTTTCAGCTGAGTTACCAATCAAGACTCCTTTGCATTACAATGCATATAAACAGTGACTGCATTTTAAAAGGAGCTGTAAGCAACTGGAGACATTTCCCTCTCTCCCTGAGACAACTGAGCAGTTGCCACCATCGGAAAGAAAGAAAGCAATTAAAAATCAAAGTGCAATAACATATATTATTACGGAGGTGAGGTCTTTAACCTCTTTCTGACCAGTCCCTTCCTTTTGACATTTAGAAGGCAACCAAAGCTTTTAATAGAGGATTAATGGAAAACAGCTTTTCAGCAGGTATTTACCAACACGGATCTGCCACATCAACTTTCATCACTGTTTCACAAGACAGACAAGCAGGTTTTATATCCAACTGTACTTTAAATCATCTGTTTAAATATTTCTGCATCTAAAAACTAATAGGTAGAGGAAATTTGTATCTGCTATTTCCCTTAACAGCTTCGAGGTCTCCCCTAAAATATTATTTCCTTTCAATCACCATTTGTGTTTCTCCCCAACTATGTTATACTTTACAGAAACTCAAGTCCAGTCATTTACAAGCTTCTGCTAAAAATCCACTCTAAGACTAAAATCCACTTTATCTACTAAAAAAAAAATTAAAATCCAGCTTTAGTGATGTGTGCCCAGTCTTCTGTATACTCATGCCAACTTGAAAAAACAGAAGCTATTTAATACTCCGGTCCACTGGGACTTGTACACAAATAAATCCATCAAAAATCATCATTCTTATTTTCCTTCTTCCTTATGCTAGGCCATCTGTGCAATACATTGCACAGCTAGAGGGGAAAAAAAAAAGAAAAACCAAACAGACAGGAGATGCTCTAACGTGAAAGAGAAACAGTTATTGGAGAGAAGAGCATTTTTGCTGGTGGCAGTGTCTTCAGCAGATCACACTTTAGAATTGAAGGAGAAAGTAACACTTGTTATGACGGAGATTTGTCTTCATCCACATCCTGATGGAAACCTCCAGCACACAACATCCAGCTCCAAAATGTTCCCATCGCATTTGGCTCTTAACCACTCTAACAGATGTTTAGATCATTGCCTTGTTTAGAGGGCTTAGATCGTGGCCTTGCATCTTCTCTGCACACAGAACATGGTTTTATACAGAGCACAATATTCCTCTGCACAACTCACCACCATCAATCAGCTCCCCTTCACTCCTCAGTCTTGGTGAAACACAGTAAATTGAAGACCATCTTGTCTCTCAGTTAATAGTAAATCCAGTTGTTGTGAGACAGCACAGAACATTAAGCTTTATAAGGGTCAATGATTCATTTCTGCAAAGGCAGTTTGGGTCCCTCTTCCTCATACCAGTTTTTTTTGATAATTGCATTTTAGAAGGGAAATGGCATTCTTTAAAACCTTAGCAAATGCACTACAGGAGACAGCCTGCATTACCTCAGGACAGCACAAGGCAAACTTTGCTTGTAGAAGAACATCCCTCCTTTTAAGGACAAACATTGGCATTAACCTGTCCCTCACCCTCCCAAGTAGAAAAAAAATCAGCCAGCCCTCCAGCAACCATATGCTTCAGCTCCCTAGCCCAGCTGTGAGAGAGGCCAAGGCACAAAAGGAGCCCGAGTCCTGCCTGTTTTCCAGAGAGAAATGGGTTGGAGGAAGACCAACACCCGTTCTCCCTGACACCTTGAGGCTTGGCAGACAGACACGCACTGAAGATGTGGAGCCTCACTGCAGGGGGGGAAACTGCTCGACTGCCACAGGACCAGAACTTTCCATTCCTCTCTGCTCGTTACACATAGATACACCATAAATACCGAGGATGCCTTATTAGAACTCTTAGTAGATTAGACTCCACATTCTTAATTAAGTGCTTGATAGAACTACACTGTGCCTAAATCACTACATGTGGTATTACAAATAAATTTTCTGTAAGAGTAACACAAATAGGATGGTCCAGCCATTTAAGACTCTGCTTCCACTTGTAAGCAAAACTCTGACTCTTGATCTAGACAGCAGTCTTGCAGGAATATGAATTGCCACTGCAGAAGCAGTGAATATTTTTTTCCCTATAAAACAAAATGGCCTTGTTATATGCATAAAATATTCCAAGTTTCCACACTGTGTCACATTTGTGAAAGCTTCCACTGAACACATCTTCATTTTAGTACTTATAGCCACAGAAAATCTGGAAACTGTTTAACATTACTCAAAAAACAGAAATACATATGTTGCTTTAGCTTGTAATTAAAGCGAAATTGTCTTTCACTGCTCACTGTCATCAAATTAAGTTGAATACTTTACTGGAGCTAGCCTGTACCTTATCAGTCTGTTTCAGCTGTTCTGTGTAATAAACACAGATCTCAATTTCCACAGACTCCAGTCTAACAGACCATGGATCTTGCCTGACTAACATAGGGCAAACTGAAGTGTGTAAGAGAGGCAACTCTAAGGTGACAGGAAGTCTGCTTGTCAATCTTGATAACCATTCCATTTGATCTCTGCTGTTTCTGTGTTGTCTCTTTCCCACAGGACATGCCCACAGTAGGAGATGGGTAGCACTGCAGCCTAAGAACGGCTACTAGATCTCCATATACTCTGTTGTGATCCATCCCTAAAAGACTCGAAGTGGGCATGAAGCCCAACAGGGGAGTCACCTGCACAGACCTGCGGCTTGTGCTCACTGACCCTTTCAACCTTGGTTTGCCACTGTCCCCTTTCTTCCCTCCCTGTCAGCTCAAAACACCATCTGGAGTTTCATGCCATTTGCATGTTACAACCAATTACTATAGGATCTGCAATCCAGAAGCATTTAATATCACTCCCACATCCTGCAGAAAGATGAATGCCTGAAGGATCCCACAAGATGACCTATCTCCAGCCCTCTCACCGATGTGAAAAATGAATCCTGCACATGAAGGTCAGAGCAGCAAACATTTCTGCCTACAGCAAGGTTCTAGCATCTGGCACCACTGTATTCTCTGTATCAGTTGTGACCTCCTCTATTTTCACAGAAAACTGAAAATAAATTTTAAAACCTGCTTTTAAGAGCTACAAGCAACAGAACCATGCTAGACAGCTCCACGTTTCAACTCCAAATTAAAGCAGTTAGTTTGATAAGACCCATATTTTACATTGCAGCATGCCAAGGGTCCAGACCTTCACTCTGCCCTGGGAAGACAAGGCCAGCACTCCCAAGGCCTGGGAGGCTTCCAGAAAATATAAAAGAATATAAACAGTTCAAGATTTCATCTTTTTAAAATAAACCATAGGGAAACGAGGGGAGGGGGGGGGGAACACCAAACACTCCCCATACTTTGTAACAGATGGAAATTTTCTCCCATGAACATCTATTCAAACAAAAGATAATTTGTCTTCTAAAGATGTTCACCCAAAGAATGACAACCATCTTTCTCAGATTGTGCCCATATCTTCAGTTCAGTAACAGTGGTTTGCTGAGTCAAAATCAGGTCTCTACTGAGTTGGAACAGAAAGATGTTGGTTTTTTTATCATTAAGTTATTCTTACAGTTTCATTGTATCTTCTGCCTAATTTATCACCTCATTTACTATGTTTTATTATCCTTAGGTCTTTTAGTAAATATCCTGCAGCCAGACCTACAAGTACTCCCCACGACAGCTCTCCCTAGAACGCTTGCTGAATACCCCATAACTGATCTCCAGTTGAATGGCTTGGCAGTCATTTGCAGCCTCCACTGAAACAGCCTGCTTTCTATGTCTGGTTAATTCTTTTCAGTACCACCCATAAAAAATAAACAAAACCCCCCCCAAAACTACAACATCTAAACAGGTGACCTTGTGCACTTTTGATTTCAAACAACAATTAACTTAAGGCATTCCAACAGCAAGTGCTGTCCTTTGTATACTAATATGGGAAAAGGAACAGCACAGACTTATGTTTTGGGCTATATTACTTTTCAAACTGCTTTTCAAAACAAGCCAACCATACGGATGTCATTTTAAAAAAACTGAGTCATACTGCCACACACTCTTCAGCATGACCTACCATTATAAATGAAAATTGCTGTCAATTGAACATGAATTAGCTCTTTTGTTCCAAAAAGTGAGATATGACAAATTGTTTGCTCCTAAACTAACAACCCCCAAATATCCTCTAGATTGAAATACCACTATCCCCGCTTCTCATCATTACCTAGTAGAGCAAACTAATTATAAAATCATTTTAATTCAAATCTAAAGGTTTCTGGAACAGTAAATAGTAAATAAAAATACCTTATTTGAATAACTACATGAAGTACATAGATTGTGCAATTATTTCAGCAACTGCAGACTAAAAACTGAACGAACATCTGTGGTTTTATATAGCCTGCCAACCCTGAAGGACCTACAGGCTCAATAAGGCTACTGAACAAGGACTGTCAACCTCAGAATCTGAGAAACCCAATTTATATCAGCTTCAAAGGAAACCAGACCCAGGTTGAGCTTTCAAGAAGACAGTTCTTCAGCCAAGTTCATGCTACTTCCATTCCCTGGTGTGTGAAAATACATTGACTGGTTCCTCAAGAGCAGCCACATTCCCATGAATGAACTCCCATAAAACAGCTGCCTGCAAACACATCACAGCAAGTCCTTCCAAACACACAGTTTCAAAGACGTGGGTAGCTAACCAGCCATCAGCATCTGTGAGATTAACACTGTAAAATATTTATGACCATTAATCAGATTTTGCAAACCTTCCACAGCATTTTATTTCATGTCCTTTATTAAATTGATACTCCATTCATCTGTCTCAACACTTCTTTTTTCTTAATTCTAATAATGGCAAGAAAGAAAAAGGTTCATGCATATCCTGATAAGATGGGTATCAAACACACAAAAGGGAGCCTTGCTTTCTGAGGCAAGGAAACAAGCCCCCATATCCACATCAGCTGTACACCTGGATAGAACAGCTCAGCCCTGAAGCAGCCAGGAGGTAAAAATGCAGGGGAAAATGGTCTCCCTGGATTTTAGTATGAGGTACAAGGGAGAAAATGCAGCATAGGCATAGCAGCCTTTATCAAGGCATATCTGAGGCGTTGCAGTATTTTTGTATACTAGGAGCAAAGTAATTACAACATGCCAGACTTTGCAGTGTGCTCTCTGCTGACACAGTAAACATGGCCTTTTGAAACTGACTGCAGTTATTCAGTCCACTTTACTACTAGTGCTGGATTGCTCTTGACAGGGTTTTTTTCCAGTACTTCATCCAGTTTAGTTTCAGATGCTCCTAAATGGAATGTGATTATTTTACTTGGGAGATAATCCCCAAACTGAAGGGGTCTCAATATCTAAGAAGAAATTAAGCCCTGTAAACCCTAAGAGAAATTGAACTTGTCTTTCCTTTTTTTTTTAATTTCACCTAATCAGTCTTAGTCAGAGCCCCTCATAAGTATAAACCGATTGTACCTGATGCTGTCATGATAAAAGCTTGTAATCCATTAGAAAGTCATCTGCAACCTCAAAACTCAATTTACATATGACCTTTTAAGCCATCGGATCAAAATCATCCCAAGTCACTTTGGTTAATGTCAGGTCTGACCTGCAGACTAAGGGAGCTCATCAAGTGCCACACTCAACTGTACAAGCTGATGTTTCTCTCTGCAAAGGGAACACATTTCTCAGAGGTTCTTCTTCAATTCCTATGCGAATCATGAGCCATGTGATACGTTTTATCTGCAGCTGTCATCTGCCTTTGAATCATAGGACCAGGAGAAACAGTCAAGGTACAGATGCATTAAAACATTCCCTTAAGCCAATTTGTGAGAAGATCTAACTCCTCTCTGATAACTAGCACTTACAGCTTATTGTGAGAAGCAAGAATATAATGGGAGTGTATTGCAAACTAAGTATGGCATTAGACACAGAAAGAATCCCCAGGACTGGTTTATTACCATCATTGTAAAATGATACACCATCGTACTCAGCATCTTTATTTATTTAACTTTACATCAAATACATCAGAACAATCAATTACCTATCAGTGTTTCTAGATTAGTCTCCTTGAAAGATGTGACTGATTTTCTAAGAACTGTGGCTGACAACATAATTTGTACTTCTTTCCCTCAGGTAAGAGGCCAAAGCAAGCTACCTTCATATAGCTCAGTGCCTAAAATATTAGCAACTTAAGTGTTTATAGAGGCCATAGGATTCATAACAAAAAAAAATATGCTCTGAGAGCAGATCACCATTTAGCTTGGAAAGAGAGTTATTGCTATTCTGCTGCATTTACTAAGGAGAGCTCTTCTGCTTGGCTAAAATCTGAATGGACTCCAGTACCTAGGAAGAGTCTTATCTCATACAGCCACATCCAAGGGACTTCATAATTCTTCAAAGCAAAAATCCCCTGCCAATTAACTGAAATATCTTCTCCATCAAAGTAAGGATTAAGAAGCTCCCAGGAGGAGGTTTTGAATCTAAAAAACCCACAGCTGGGTTGGAAACCTAGAGGGGAGCCACAGCCTCCTGCAAGCACAATACCTGAACGAAAATAAAGAACATAAAAGCCTCCACCAGGAAGTCCTGCCCATGCTGTGAAATGAGGAGCCCATAAAGACAACCCAAATAGACAGAAAAGTAGGTAACAGGATCTTTGTGCAGAATTTTTTCCATTTCTCCCTGCCTTTGTAAAAAGTTAAAACTGGGGCTGAAGTATCCTTGCAGTGCCCAGAGTTCACATATTCTTCTCTGAAGTGCTGCCCACACCCTCAACTAAAGCTGCACTAGCCAGCAGGGTGCCACTGGCTCCTGGCCTACCCTGGTACAGTCTCAGGTGAGCTGCATTGGCTGGGTACACCCTGATACAGCACAAAGGGAAGGGGAGTGCTTGCACCCTGAACAGGCATTTTGAACAGAAACTGAAAGAGAAGACTGGTCATGTAGATGAGAAATTGCCAATCTGTACAGCAAGACCACAAGTGGTAAAGCACAGACTGAACACCACACAAAAATACATTCTAGGAGAGCTTGCCACACCTGGACTGATGCACTGCAATCACACATAGCTGCTGATAAATTCCATTTCCCACCTCACAAAGACATTAGAAAACACAAAGCCAGCAGGCTGGAGTGAACTTTGTACACTGCCACTAAATGTAAGAGGGGTTTGCACCATATTTGCAGTTTTCAAAGGACTGTGAATATTAATACACAACAGAGCACTTACTTGTAGCTTATGTTAAAAAAGCTCCATGTAACAAATGCAAACTATTCACATCTCAACCTGAGATGGGGATGCAGCAGGCTTTACACTTGCCAACAGACTAAGTGTCAATCTGGATAAAGCACAAGAGGATCCTTTTGATGCTCCCCAGTGTCTTTGGCAACCCGTTCCTGCAGTCCTGCCCTAAAAGTCATCCATGCCATTTATAACTACTTATTTTAAGGCTTCCAGGTCAGTCAAAGCACTGGCCTGACAAAGGAAGGTGTCACCATGTCCTCCTTTCCCGTTTATTTGCCCTCAGTCCCTCTGCATGGAAGAATGACTTACGTGGCTGAAGCTGTAAAGAGGTACTGAACTCAACACAGCAGCTATCATAAGGCAGCTCGTCCTTCTTAACCAAGAACTTGCCCTCCCTGTCCCTCTCCCCCACGCTGCTCTGTGCAGCAGCCTTCCACCTCTTTGTAGCACACAAGACGACCTGTCTCAAAAACCGGAGCCAGCCCACAAGCTCGGCACTGAACTGCCCTGAAACGGAGCAAGCAGAGTCCAAGCTGCAATAAGGTCACTGTCTGCTCTCTGCCCCCAGGTAGCTGGGGCCACACTCTGCAAAATGCATGGCAGAAAGAGACCAGACTTGGCAAACGATTGCCCCTACACAGGGGTGCAGATTAACCATAAACCAACTAACAAAGTCATGTGTCATGAAAATAGGAAAATGAGGGATGTGTAAGAGCCAGAAAGAGAAAGAAACTAGGACACCGGAGAGGAGGTGCACTGCTTTAATTAGCAAAATAGAAAAGCCGGGCTATGGGAAGTCTAATAACAGCCCTTCAAAATAGGAATGATCTGTCTCCAACCTGTCTGGGAAGCACCTCCCCTCTCAGTGCAGCATTTGCAGTACTCTTTTATCTAATTACCACCAACAGGCATCTGCTGCTGTTTGCATCCTCGCTCTAATGAACAAACGCAGCAGCCAGATCTGGCTGGAGCTGGGGAACAGTATTGTGACTGCAGACATTTTTTCCTGAAGTTCATCAGAAGTACCTACTCCTCAAGGAGATACAGATCTTTCTCAAAACTGGGGAAAGGAACATGAAAATACACCAAAGATATTAAAATAAGAAGAGTTTTAAAAGGAGGCAGTGAGTGCAACACGGACAGGTACACCCAGGGCTACATTCTAACCCCCACTGCACAAACCACAGGGAGATCTTTTGGACGGAATCTAAACCAATCCTTTTGTTAAGGCTGACAAATTCAAGCTCAGGGAAATCCATGCACAATACAATCTGAGGATGTTTTTTTTGTAGTCCACAAGGGAGTTGTATTCTATTTCCAACAAAACCATGAGACATAGTGCTCCAATTAGAGGTGTCTCTAGCTCATAATACGATTCTTCAGTGACATTTCTGGTTTACCAGCTTTAACAAAGTCTACTTTAAAAAGCATCACAATGTATGAGGTGCTCTGGGAATAATCTCTCAGCACAGAAGCAAAGAAAAGGTGGTTAGATTTGCTCATTCAAAAAATTAGGTTTTTAACTTCTTACAAACATGCCTTTTTAAAAGTGTAGTAACCTCCCCATGATTTTGTTCAAAACATACATTGGCACAAAGCTACATCGCTGGAAAAATCAAGTCCTCTCCAAAAAAACATACTTAGGAAAAGCTATTCCTGACCCTGTCAGAAAGGCACAGATGGTGAATTTAGTTCCAGTAAGTCTGATAAAATGCTGCACAGTCAATTGATGGAATTATTCTTTCTCCCTTTCACGTCATTTAGGCCATCAGCCCTAGACAACAGATGTAAAACACGTCTCAAGAGCATCACATGTAAAATATGTTTTCCTATAGCACATAGACTGAGATTTTAGAGTATAGAGAAGAATGGGGATTTTTCTCTTTTATTTTATTATAAATACCTGGGGTATTTCCTCTATGCTTTGAGAAGCTCCTAGGTCTTGCATTAGTAGGAGTTTGAGGCATTCAGTTACCTTGGGTAGGATTATTCCCATGTTTATGGGAATTGCCAGTCTCCCTCCAATACAAGAAATTATTTCCATGTAGTACTTACTAAGTTCATTGTTAATTTCTTTGTGCAAGCACCTTGCAAAACTTAAGTTTGAGCACAAGCACCAATCTGAAATGTTTTGCCTGTATTTATCCCCTTCTAATCACAAAACCTAGGGCACAAGGGTCTACCAACAATGTCAAGGCAGAACCCCTGGCAGACACAAGGAATCTAAACTTGGGGTATTAAATGGGGGGAATTGCATGGCTCTAACAGCTACAGTAGTAGCTGTCACTACAACACCTCCTGGTGCCAAATATAAAAGTATCAAAGGAGATCCCTGGATGCCCCACAGCCCGATTTTCACAAATCCTTTTACTATCTTTTTTACTAATCCTACTACTATCCCAGATAGTAACATGCTGAAGTAGTAGCTACACTTCAGGTACAACTTCCAGTAGTAGGTCCAGTTCCACAGCTACAAGCGTCCATGACTTGCTACCAGGAGTAAAATTGCAATGTATTTCCAACATCAGCACACTGGTTAGCAAGACTGTCCTTCATCAATTGTTTAGGACACCTTCCCTTCTTTGCACCAAGTACAAAGGAAAAGCAGTCAAAATGCCTCCCTCAGAATGTAACAAACCCCACCCTGCTGTATTGCAGAGCTGACAGTTTGGTTTTCTAAACTTAGACGACTGCTCATACTGGTAAAAGACTTCCATATTCTGTTTTCTTAAGTCTGCTTTACCCCCCAACAAAAGAAAAAAACCACTTTTTTCTATTGCCGTGTCTAAAAACCTAGCCTGAAGATGTTTTATATCTTGACTAAAATGTTAGCATAATGTTTCCCTAAAAACACTCTCAAACTGCATACTCACTCATAAAAGCTATCAGAACATGAAGTGACAATTCAAGAAAACACAAAGATATTATCTTATCCTGCTTGGACTGAACCATTCCTTTTCCAAAAACACATCATAGGGACGAGACACATTCTTTCCTGTGAGAAAGCAACGTGGGGAGATGACCTGTCCCACTATTCCCAAACGAAGTTGCTCAGAAGTGTTGCCTCTGTGAGGAAGCCACACACACACACTCTCGCAGAGCAACAGGCAGCTACTGGTACAAATATCTGACTTTAGCCTGCTGAACAGAAGCCCTCATCAGTACCAACTTGAAACTTGAACCAATCATACCAGCATGTAGAGGAGGAAGTCTAGGAAGTCTCCCCAAATGCTATCAAAATTAGGAATGAAGTACAGGTATTAGCCATTCTCCAGTGACACAACCTGTTTCATAAGCTGGATGAGACTTTAGGAGACTACGACAGAACAGTGTTTTCTGCACAGAGATGCTGAGAGATCAGCACCACCCCTGCCTCCTGCTGCTAAGCCCCTGATCCTTGGAATTGCATGTTGCTTAACACTGGGTTAGTAAAAGTTAGATACACGGTGAGGCTCATTAGACGACTGGGTCCACAAAAACAGTCCTTCCCTGAACAGTGAATACATTTGTTGCTTCCCAGTGGCAACAGTTGTGATTGCAGGATATAAGAAACATATACAATTACAGCTGGATTGCTGCCACGCCCTTCGGATAAATTCTTCTATGTGTAGGACAAGTCTCCTAATTAGAAGGCTACAACTCTAAAATAACAAGTGTCTTTCAAGCAGAGACTTCTGACCTTTTTAACTTCTCGCTTTTATTTTAATGCCTGTTTCACACTAATCATATAGCATGCAATGTGGGTGCAAAAGCATAAGTATTTATTTTTTAACCTAGCTGAGACCCTTCTCTCCTAAGACATTTGAACACTGTAAGCCATCTCTCCAAAAGAAATAAGACCTAGCTTAAAAACAGAAACCTAGAAAGCTTCTGAACTTAATTGGCTAATAGATCAGTGTCTGAACTTTAAAGGCCTTAACCACACAGCTCCTCAAACCTACTTATTTGACCATGCTAAAGTTGGACTGGCATGCACCAACTAGGGTAAAGAGTTTTCTTAAGACATCTGCATTTCCAGTTGCCTGAGTCAGCCCAGTTTTAGTGCATAAGCTCTTCCATTCCTGACGTTTTGATTCTGCAACCTAGACGCTATCACTTTGAAATCCAAACCAAAACTTTTAATTTTTAAAAAAGTGCTTTTAACAGAGCCAGTTGACATTTTTTAACCAGTAGCTCACACCTTAAAAAAAAAAAAAAAAAAACAAAACAAAACAATAACACTTTGAAATATACAAATCCTTATTTTAAAATCGTATCTCCTTGCTAATTTTGGAAAAAGGCTCACTGGAACTCAGTCTGGCTCACTTCGGGGTCACCCAGAGTCCTGTAACCAATGTGACAGATATTGGCAGGTCTTTTCTGCTGCACACCAACCTTCTGCTCCTTTCCTGTCCCATGATCCACCCCAGGTCCTTCCCAGCACTACTGTGTTTCAAGGGTCTTCCTTCACAGAGTATATGCATTTTAAATTATTTCCAATAAAATGTGCCAACTTGCATTTTTCCACTTTAAACCTCATTATATTTCTTGAGCATATCTTGAAACTTCCAGAAACTTTCTCCCATTTGCATTATTTCTCTGACTTGCCAAGCAACATGAGCACATAAATTCCACTGTCGAGTTCAACTACCTCTGCAGCTCACTTCTGCCTTTATAAACAGTGTTAGAGAGCACATGCTATTTTATGAAATCACCTCTGTCTGAGTCAGGACTGCACACAACATCAGCTAGCCAGGCTGGGAAGAAGACCCAAGTCTACATACATGTCTGACAGCCTCAGTGAAAAATCTGCTTTTGTTCGCCTCATCTGAGCCCTTATGCAAAACACAATCCTTGGATGCTCCTCCCAGTACTGCATACTGCTGTTCCCTACTCCTTCCCTAAGCTGCCCTGTTCATCCCACAGCTCAGCAAGGAGCTTCTGCAAGACTAATCCCTTCATTACAAAGCAGATTCATCCTTTCCTAGATAGAGCAAGCACTTCATCACCTGCTTGTGTAATTTGATCTAAAGTTTTGATCAAATCAGCCTGGCAGAATATGTCCTTTAAAACCTGATGTTGTTTATTGCTCCTTGATCTTCTCCAGACTTCCCCTTTTAGATTACAGCCAAGAAACTGTCTCATTTGATACACAGCTACACATAATTTTGTGACTTGGAAGCCTATTTTATTTTCCCCCACCAAGATCCTCTTTTTTGGGGCATCTCTCCCTTTTCACCCAGAAAAAAAGGCTGTGGGTTTACACACCTCATCTGGCTGTGTATATATTAAATGTTTTTTATACTTACTTTTGTAATTTGGCTGCATAAGGGACTTTTTTTTGCAATTTCTGAAAGGAGGTGTTCCCTAGTCTGTTAGCATTACTGGATTATACATCATTCAAGGGCTGTGAACAGCTGCTTTGAAGCTCCTACATTTAAGGGACAAAACTGACCTTGGCCTGTCTGAAGAAGTGAGGAAATGCAGCTCATTTGAGCTACCTATGCTAAGCCATTGCCAGGCCATGCCCCACTTCCAGGACTGCCCTTTGACCCCACTAAAGATGCCTGCAGGATGAAGGATGGGGGAGGGGTATCTCCACCAGACCCTCCAGAAGGAAGCAGTGACCCCAGCCCTGCCTCCCGCCTCCACACCCCTGTGCCTCCAGGCAGGGCAACAGTGGCTCCTGCAGCAGCTAATGGTTTTTGTAGGTATTTTCCACAGCTAGCCTAAATTTCTGTAGAACCACCAGTGAGACAGACCAGAGCCTTCTATGCAATAGTGGGCATCCTTTTAAAAACAGACTCAGACACTGTTGGCAAAAGAGGGTTTTCTGGTACAGATCAAGTTTTTCCTAGTGTTTTTTTAAGTTCAGTTCACAGTGTAGCTGTATCTGGAGACAGTGTCAATTGTTACTATGTTCCACTGCACTGGGGATTTTTTAAATTTTTTTTAAAGACACTAAAATGTAAGCTTTTACACTCTACAAACGCTGTTCTCTCTGTGCACATAAACCCTTCTAATGATAATAAGTGTTATTTTCTTCACATATTTAAAGCAAAAGTGGTCTTGGTTGGAAGGGTAAAAGTGTTCTTATAAAAAAAGACACTAAGACAACAGAGAAATTAGGAATACTGATAAGAACAGTTCCTAAGGAGTAATGTCAGAAAAGACAACTTTAGCACTAATTGTGTCTCATTCTTAGTGTCATGTTAGTATGATATTTATATCACATTTTTATTTTTCCTGACGAACAAGGTTGAGAAAGACTGTTCAATGTCAGTAATACTTTGTGTTAACCACAGGAAGCACCAGTCCATTCTTTCCTTGTCAGTTGTAGCTCTGCTGAAAACAAGAACCATTTGCATATGTCTGAGCTCAGCCCTGAATGCCTCCTCTTGCCAAGACTCATTTATCAGTTTAAGTAAACTATAGTGTAACTTTAAACAAAAGTTATTTGAACTAGTAGCTGGAATATTTCAACAAATAGCTGGACTGCTTTCCATGGCTATTTTGTAGCAGCTTTCAAGAACAAAATCAGTACAGAATATATATTTTCTCCATAAAACAGTCATCTCTAAGGCATTCTGGTTTTTTTCTGAAATTATTGGCCACATACTCCAGTGCAGAAAGTTGACATCTTCCCAGTAAAAGCCGACGGAATTATACACCTTTATTCCAACTAAAATTCCCACATTAGCTGTGATGTATGTTTCATTTGTCAGTGTATCATTTTGGATTAATCATACCAGAACAGAACGAACAAATGCATTACCACTGTTCGAAAGAATCACATGTCCTAACTATCTCCTCAATCCTCTCCCACAGCCCTACTGATCATGTTACTTTCTCCTGAGTTAATGTACAAAATCTGTGAGGGTAGTTTTCTTCTAAAAATGTGTGAAAACTACATTTCTTGGCTTATACTACACAGTTAAAGAGATCGCGTGAAATGTTGCAACTTCCACATAAATACAGCTGCTCCCATCTTTTCCCTAGAATATTAACTTTTTCTAATAGATACTTAAATGAATCACAAGATTCCACCTAACAATTTATGCCTGCCGGTAGCAGTTACTTGGAAGGGAATTACTTCAGCAAAGCCAGTAAAATTACTAATGATCTCATGACTAGTTACTCTTTTTAGATGCTCAGTAAACCATCCAACCACCGTAAATTCATTCCACCTACTACTATCTGTTTAACTTGTCAGGCAAGCTTACTGACAAGGGAGCAAGAACAGTTTTTAAAAGGAAGGAACCAAACCAAACACATACGCCTTTGCCCTGAGGGATAAGTGCAACTACTGAGGCAAACACAAAAGAATCTTTTAATCTGCTGTCATAAATGCCTGTCCCAACATCAAACATCACTCCAAATAAATGTGTGACCACATGCACAGCAGCTTAAGTTAGTTAACTTAACACTTGACTCTTTTCCCACTTTTCAGCCTCTGAGCCACCCCTTGCCCTCTGCAATCTCTTTCTCCTTTTCCGTGGCTCAGCAGAGCTGGCAGCAGCTTGGTTCCTCCAGAACAGGGAACCAGAAGTCACCTGCAATTACGAGCTACAAGCTACTCCCCAGCTCTACCAGACGGAGCGGATGAAGCAGACTAAGCAGTTAACAACGATCTGCTCCTTCCCGATCCATTTGAACAGTCTTCGATCTCCTTTAAACTTTCTCACGGCTCTTCAAGAGGATGAAACCCGCCTGGACAAATCCAAGCCTGAGGCAGCGTTTCTGTCTGTTCACAAAGCCAGGTAGCAGAGCAAATCCCGTTCTTCACCAGCCGGGTGCTTCCAGGTTCTGCCCTTCTGACTCGCTCCAGAAGCATTCAGTGCCGCTGGCTGCCCTTCCAAACACATGCCGGCATACACAACCTAAATGCATCTCCACAGAAGCATGCAGGTTCTGGTAGCAAACAGAAGCTCTTGAACAAGTTAAGTGTGGTGCTTGCAGTTCAGCTAGTCAAATATGAGCTAAATGGAACCTCTTCACCTCAAAACCAATCCCATGGCAATCATGTTTGCTTTTAAATAGATTTAAGTCTAATCTCGTATACACGCTTCCCAGCAGAGCTACAACCATCACTTGTCAAATTATTCTATACTCCTGAAGGTTGCCTAAGTTGTACAGCTATCAAAAGCCCCCCTAATCTTTTACTTATATTGTTTCCATATTCTTTTATGTTTACTTTTAATAATTCAATGGAAAACTATATTGAGTTGGCTTTTGTTTTGTTTTATTGCTTTTTTAAATAGCAAATGCTCTTGGCTACAAGAGTTAGTCACAATGGACTGCTCATTTTTTGGCATGTCTTCTGAGTATTTTTCAGCACATTGTCAATGGCATTATGCAATCATTTAGTTAAGTCCCCACTGTTGCACTTGGCAGTAAGGCGAGTTATAAAATCATGTCAACTCTGGGAAAAACAGAAAAGCCAGAGGACAGTTCCAGGGGTACACAAACACTAGAATCACATCCACTTGGAATTCCAAAATCTCTGCTTGTATACCTGTGACCTCTGATTTCCACTACTAAGCCACATCACCATATCACAGAAATCAAACACGTATGGAGCTATACTGCTACTCCCATCACCGCTCCATTACCCACCCCATCCTCTCACCCCAACAAAGGGCACATTTGGTCCCACTTTTAGAGAACCTTTTGGGCAACCAAATGTGAACTCTCATCCAGTTCAGTGCACAGGATAAAGCAATGATGTACAGCCTCCCTCTCCATGCCCTTCACTATTGTCGTTTGATATGATGTGCATGGCATGAGTCAGCACAAAGTAACAAAGCATCATTTGTCATCACCCTGCCACTTGACGACCCTACTGCACGGCTCTTACTCTGGGAATAAGATGTAACTCGATCTTCCAGGTGCCTAAATACAGTCTTTCACAGAAGTTATACAGCATGTTCTTGCTTTAAGCCAGTCAGTGGCTTCTGGCAACCCAAATGTTTCCAGAGCAACCAAAAATAAGCATGGAAACAGTGCTGACAAAGTTGTTTCTTGAGCAGGGAATCTCCTTCCCTCCCCATCACCCATGACATGGTATGCCAGGTGCAATTGTCTCTTCAGGGGATAGGGAACTGAAAACTCCAAATGCTCAGAATTAAAAACCAAAATGTGAAAAACTTGATTTTATCAAAGTGCAGTTATCTGACCACCTGACATCCAACATTGTGTCAGCTGCTGGCAAACATGAGACATGGGAAGGGACGTGTTCTTCTGCCTCTTATCTCTAGACATCCACAATTAAACAAGTAATACAGTAGAGCTTCCCTCACACACAGACCCCAAAACAATCCAATACGACTGCTGTTGTTGCAAAACAGGCTGCTCTGAGAATGTGGATCTTTTCCCAACTCCAAAGCAGCTGGCACTGCAGTCTGGAGATCATGTTGCTTTTGTCAGCATCAGGGCTTGTCATTAGCTATTAGCACACCAGAGGGGCCAGGAATCTTCACAAGAGGTAAGGGGAAAAAGAAAGGGCCACGTGGGTGGGGGAGAACCTCTCATCCCCAATTCGCCATCTCAACACAGCCTGACATCATGCAGCAAAAAGAAGATGAGGACAAAACCTATTGTCAGGGGAACAGCCACAAACTGACAGCCCCCAGAAATGCATTGAGCTTTCTGACACAGCAGAGCATGCAATTTTATAAGGAACAATTAGAGCAATGCATAACACCCAGCAGAGTGAGAACTACTGACAGAAGCTATTGCACCTATATATGTCAATATTTTCTAACCAATATCTACAGAATTCTCTCTAAATTCCTGTCAGAATGAAATATACCATAAACAAGAATTCACATTTTTAAACAATGTTACTGAAATTAAACAGTGTCACTGAAATGAAATACCGTACATCAAGTGGATAAATAAGAGTCGACAAGCAGAATCTGTGGGGTAAAGGCAGAGCAACCAAAACCCATACCTCATTTTTATAGCTATTGTTCTTTTTTTCAGTGATTGCATTCCTGAAAGCCTTTAAAAATAAAACTGAGCTAATATTTGTACTTTTCCTCTACGCCAAACTCTCCTCTGCCAAGCACTCATGTAAGTATTTAATTGCAGTCTCACACATTAATCAAAATCATTGGGAGCACAGAGAAAAAAAAAAAATCTACAAGTGTCTGCAAGGACCACAGAGGTCAAAGTAACAAAAACATAAGCAGTTAAGCTCTGTTTCAAACGCACCTTTGAATACTGTCACCATGAACAAAAATTTTAAAAAGGCTAACTGTATGAAAAGCCAAGAGAATATGTAGAAGGTATTTATGGCAATACAACAGTATTTTTTTCTTATTCTAAATACAGAAACAGCACTGGATGAATAGTCTGTGCTTAAAGTGTCTAGTGCACCATACAAGTCTCTGCCAAATCTGCTATAGCAATGCATTCAGCACACATATGCTGACCCAGATTTTCTTCTCCAAACTTTTATCATTTTGCCTTCAGGGCATTTCAATTCAAACACTGTTCAGAAAACCACTACTCAGGTAAGCATCTTTTCCTGTGTTTTATGTAATACACGCTCAAAGGAGAACAAAATAAGGTCCTGAGCAAGAATAGCCAACTACTTGTACATGGCTGGAGAACCTCAGCAAGAGGCACGGTTCGGCACTTATAGGGGAGTTTCAGGGACGACTGTTGCATTAACCAGTGTTTTGCTAGTTTAGAGCTAGAGGCTCTGAGTTTGCTTTATTACACTCTGTGACGGGCCTCACAGAAAGATCACAGCCAGCTACAATGCAGGAAGAGGAGGCAACAGTCCGAACAGGAAGCAAAGGGACGATCTGGGATAACGCAAAAATAAGGAAAGGAGAAGACCCCAAAATACTCTCAGGGACCTTGCTCCTCAGAGCTTTCTATTCTAGGATTCATCTAAATGGAGTCAGCAGACACTTCTCTGCACCCACAGCTTTGATAAGCTCTCACAGTCTGGTAGCTTCAATAAAGCAGAAACAAAGAGTGAGTTTGCCTTTATTACAGCATTATGTGATACACCATAAATAACTGCTTGGAAAGAATAACTAGACAAACACTTCAAACTGCATTTGTCAGATAAACTGGGTAGAAAACATTTGGTGATTGTATCAGCCTTGCTATTGTACTTATTAATTTGCTTTTAAATCCAGCAAGCAATAGCAACGACAGCATGTCTCTTAGTCATTCATGAGTCTTGTTGTTCTTTTTACTCCTCATCCCCCAGAGGGCCCACTAAAAAGAATGGGGCATTAAAGAGAGGAAGGCTTACTAACCCTGCCAAATCCAGGGAATGCAGCTCAGCCATCAGGGCTTAATCTCTGGGCCAGGGTTAGCTTCTAAAACTTGCACAAACATCAACAAATATAACTACAAGGATGGAGTTGCTTGCCTGTTTAAAATTATCTGAAAACATGCAAAAAAAAGACTTATTAAGAATCAGTTGTGCAGAGCTGAGAGTTCATAGGGAATATTAAACCTACGCACAAGACAGCTGTGAACATACATAAAGCTTCTCAAAATTTGATGAGCTCTTTGCGTATTAGGTCGCACCACTTTAGCTCTGCACTTCAGCATGACGTTCAGTCTGTACAGACTGGTTTTGAATATTCTTGTTAGTTTCTGAAAATCACATTTGTAACTTGAGTCTTTGTAAAAGTAGTTCAAGAAAGCTAAACTCAAGCACCATCACTTTCTAGCAGAAACTCCCCCACCACTTCTGGGTTACCCTGGTAGGGGGGAAGAAAAATAACACAACGGCTTCTTAAAATCTGATCCACTATCCTCTATTTTTAAGAGTAGACATACCCTTGGAAATATGGGTAAGGTAATATTCTGCCATTTATCCAAGCAGTCTAGAAAAAATCTCCTTTCCAAACAAAAAGGATAAGCCAAGTTATCTATTACGCTATATTTCTGAGGTCTCAGATGTGTCTAAGCATTATCTCCTTCCTTTTTGTATGCTTGCATTTTCCACCCATTCCTGTCTTAGAATTAAAACACCATCCCAGAGTGATAGTTGCCAGTCAGTGGCTTTATTTCTTGTGACTGCCTCTTGTTGGTCACAAGTCAATTGGAAAGGAGGGGGAGCAAGCTCTTCTCTCTAATTGCTTTTCTGTAACACTGTCTGGATATAGATCCCTGAGCATAAAATGATTCAAAAGTGATCGGACAAGTTTATGGAAGAAGTATCTACCAAAAGATATTAAACATGATGGGAAAGGCAGTGTTTAGCTTAGAGAATCAGAATGCTGCAAAGGACTCATTCCTGTTCCTTTTTTTAACCTGTAAAGTTGTTGCTGTTCCCCATTCCCACAATGTTCGGGGAAGCGAGCGCATTCTTCTTCATTTCACACTGGTTAAGTTGCCACATCAGAGAACTGTGCCATTGGCAAAACAGACATGTTCTAGCACCATTTCTAAGCAATGTGGCAAATGCGCTGAGTATTTTCTACTATAGTCAAGAGCAGTATTAAATAGGAGGGTGCAAGGGGGTTTTCCCTTTCACACCAGTGTTTACATAAAAGCAAACGTAAATTGAGTGACTTATTTAAACATGGAAGTTGCAAACTGATTTAAAGTCTCAGCACTGTTACTTTCATTTTTTATTGGCATACTCTAACATTTGAAAACGTGCCAGAGCAAATTGCAATAGAAACTGTCAGACACTCTCTCAAACCTGTGCAGTTAAAAAACTTGTTTCATTGCCACATATTACTCTCTTTCATGCTAATTTTGTGGGCGATCAACTAGTTAACACATCATCTTTTAGGCTGAACGAAGCCCAACTTAGGCTAGTAGGGTTTTCTCTACTAAGGGAGGGGGGGCACCCAGAGGACAAGCAGCCATGTCAGGGGCCCAGTGCTCCTGGGATGCAGCACTGCAGCTCCCCTGCACAATTTGAGCAACACAACTGCAGCTCTCAAATGGGTTCAGCTGCATCTGTTTCCATTTGGAAGCAGCTACTCCATCACTATGCCAAAGTATACTTGGAGTTTCAAAGAGGCTAAAAAAACTAGCCTCTTCTTACAAAGACGGGATTTCTTCAAGAGAGGTTAATGTTAATGAAGGCATGAAAAAAGTAACATCTACTCATATCAATGCCTAGGATGAAAAGGGACATTTACTTCCTGAGTTTACTCCCTATCAGCCTAGTGAGTTTTCAGCCATAGTAGCTATTTATTCAGCACCAAGCCTTTATGTGACTGAAGTCACATTTCCATTTCAATAATAACTTTGTATTTCATATTCATCTTGTGGAAAGAGCTGCCCGACCACACTGAAAGTTGTAATGCTTGGAACAGCTTTACTACCCCCCTACATAGTTTTTCTCAAGGCTAAACGAAAGATGTACACCATCCCAGAGGCATTAATTTGTCACTCAAAGCTTTTTAAAGGCTCATCAGTGCTAATGAGCATCTTTATTACATTTTCAGCAGTAAGTAACTCAAGCAAAGATTCGCAGTTAACTAATTACATGTGCACAGAGAAAGTAACACTTGATTTTCTTTAAATAATGCATCGCTATTTATTTACCAGAAGCCTAATAACACCATGACTATTATATTCAAAAAGAGTTCTTCCCATCATAAGAGACAACCTGCATGTATAAAGAAAAACACCTGGTAACCTCTCTCTTCTAATGGGACTCCCAGGAAACCATATGTATCCCTGCAAATTCCTACAACTATTTTATTGTTTCAGAGAGAACAACAAAAAAATCACCCATGAAGTTAAACCGCTATCATTTCTGCTTGGCATTTTCAAAACAATAAATATGAGGTAACTGCTTGTGCCTTCAGGCCACTGAGCTCAGGCTTCATACCACTAACTAAAAGCAAACCTCCATCATAAGAAACATCACAGCAACAAACAGTTTGAATTATTCAAATCCAAAATATGAACTAAAAAATTCCCTTTTTTAAAAAAAAATTGCTAATAAATTATCCTTTCTAATCTGGCACCGCAAGCAAGAGATTTGCTTTGCTATTTTAATGCTAACAGCCTTAGCTGAAGGATAGGAAGCGCTAAGCCTTAAGCGAATGTTGGAGTTGTCTTGACTGCTCCCAAGAGCTCCAGAGCATTTAGTGGCATTTAGCCACAGTGAAAGCCCTGACAGAGTGCAATGTACTTGGATCCTGCAAATGCCATGGTAAACTTGTTTGCTGTTTGGGAGGTCTGTACCCTCAACTGCAAACATTTGGACCATGGTTCCTCCTACGCAAATGCAGAGTGGTGGGTGGGCTACACTTCATGTGACCGCCTCAAATCCATGAGGTTGGCAGCAATCCCCAGTCCAGCTGATTTCCTCAGCATATGCATAACTTTAAAACACACTACAACAACATTTAAACTATGGACATGGTTAGTTTATTGGATCAAAGCATGAGTGCCTGTGCCTCTACACAGATGAAATACTTTTTGTGGACTCGCTCTGGGAAAAAATCCTAATCTTCTGCATTGAAGGGTTTTTTTCCTGCGCTGTCCAAAAACAGTAAAAGCAACTGCGAAATAGAGTACATAAACCATTTCTTCCTCCTTCCCTTCAATCACCTTGCAAGTCCAAAAAAGGCCTGAACACAGTCTGCTCCAACAGGAACAAGTTCGGGGTTTTTCCATTATAAATATTTGTTTCGGCAGCCTATCCTGATTTGGTATAATTTTGATGTGATACAATCCTGTTGACTTCTGGTCTCTGCCAACATTACCTTCCTTTTCTATTTTGGTTCCACTAAACAAAGCATTTAAATGAAAAGCACACTAATTCTTTTGTGTTCTAAAATACACACATCTGTTATAAATACCTAACCTTTCTAGAACCCTCAAAACATACACTTCACACACTCCAACATGGCTAGATTTCCCCTTGGCAATATGCACCAAACCAAATTCAACAAAGCTGATCCTAACATGGGAAGCTGCAGCAAACAAAACCATTCAGGTTCTTGAGTTAATTCTCAGCAGTTTCATCAGTATGAACTTTTTACACCCACTAAACAAGTTAGAAATTGCCAAGTAGCAACACAAACTGGAAGTCTCGACACAGTCTTTCAGGCTGAAACAACATCCTGAGGTCATCTAACTGCTCCATTTTTGAGGAATGTGAGGGAAATGTATGAACTATGAACAAACAACAGGCATACCTCCTGTATAGTATACATACACCACTTGTCTTAAAAATAAAGAAGGTGGGACAGGGAACCCAACCCAAAGCCATGGTAACTACAATATAAACTCCTTTAACGACTTACCAGCATAAATGACATGCAGCGTTGCAAGCTCCTAGTTGTTCCATCTGTGTACATAAACCATGACTGCAACTATTACTTCAAAATAAAGAATCCAAAGCAGTGTTAGATTTGGAGGTCAGAAAGATAAGCAACTTGCAAAAAAGGCCAACTGAGTTCTCCTCTATGCATAAAAGACAGGTAATGCCCCAGTAAACTTTATGGACTATTGGATCTACATGTCATGCTATATCCAAGAGTTCTGTTGGCTTATAACGACCTAATCCAGCCTACCTCAGAAGTGTTGGCTCTGTTATAAATCATCAGATGCTAGCAGCAAATGCCACATTCTTAGGATTTTGTCAGTGTTTCCACAAGTAGACTGGAGGCACATGAGACTAACAGCAGCTCCATCATAAATATCCTCAAGGTGCCCTTCCCTTCACTATACTCATCACAGGTTACCTACAGGTGGCTGCCCAAACATCCTCCAGATAAAAGCCACAGTCAGCTGTCCTCAGTAGCTAATGGCATTTGTCCCCAGATTGATCCCAAAACTGCTGTTATCCTAACACCTGTTTTCCATGGTAACACTACATCATTTGTATAGGTCAAGTTTCCCACAAGTCTAGAAGCAGCATCTCCTTCACAACCACAGCAATGGAAGAGACGATTGATCCAAGTCAGTACCTCTGCCCCCTTCTTCCCCAGACAAATATCCAGCAAGTCTAGGCAGCGAAAAGACTGCACTATATTTAAGTGAACTGGTAAATATATGGTATAAGGTCTCATTTCTACATAAATCTGACAGCAAGTGCATGCAGAATCTCAGGCTGTGCAGCTGAATACCCAGTATGGGTGCTGAGATTCATACAGTGCTTTTCTCTGCTATCCCACAAGCCCTTTTTTCCTATTTCCCTTTGTTCTTTAGAGATGTGAACAGTGCAGGGGCTGTGGCAGATAGGCAGGTGTTGCACTTTGTTCCAAATATGGAACAGCTTTGATTCAATCATATCTTGTAGAGTAGCTTAGCCAAGAGTCACTGCTTTTGGTAGGAAAACACTTCAGGCTCTGCTTTCATCAGCTCCAATGCAGCTGTCCTAAAAGACTTTTTCAATCAACCAAGCAGTTCATGGTCTTGACCTCAACTGCAGGCAAAAGAGAACTTCTCAGAGCTTCAAATATGCTTCTGGGGAGCAGAGCAGGGATGGGGATCACAGGAGTCTCCATATGAGGCAGTATTACTCAAGCCCTGTTCAGCATTACCAGACCAAATATTACTGCACTGGTTTAGTTTCTCTGTACAATCAGATAATTAGTAAGCGCCTTGAAGTACTATAAACCACAGGTTATTATAGGATCATGGAGATGTTGCCTCCTCTTTCCCCTCCTGAAGCTGCAGGTGCCTTTGCCATGTGGGTACAATGTGAGGGGCTCTGCCAGCCCTGTGCCTTGAGGAAGGATATATGATGTGGCTGTAACCCAGCTCCATGAAAGGCAATCACACGAGACCACTGAGGGGGTGCAGGCAGAACCCTGCAGGATTCCCCAGGGGCAGCACCAGGCTGTACCCTAAATAAAACAGCAGTGCTGCCAACACACTGCCTTTGGAGCTGGCAGAAAAGCTTGTTTGTTCTGGAGTTGGATTTCTTAATTTCTTTTTTTGCTAGGAAACAAATAAAACCTTACCAGTGGCAAACTATGCAAAACAGAGGAAATTTCTTGAACTGCCTCAAGACTCACAGTCTCCACAGCATAAGGAGTTTTAACATCCATATTACTTACATTGCTAATTTAAATCAAGATACACTGCAACATAAAACTTAAAAAAAAAAAATATTTAAATCACTGTGCTATTTTATCAAGTCTGCTTCATTCCTTAATTACTTTCCTAAGGAAAAACCCATTCAATATATGAGAGCACAGCTCAGTTCAGTAATGAAATTGCAGCTCTGTACATCCAATCTAATCCTGTCCATTTTCCGGCTTGTAAAGAAACAAGAAAAAATAAACGAACAAACAAAAAAAAAGTAAACCACAAACAAGACAAAACTTAAAAAAATTAAAACAACACCAAGTAGTATTTTCTATAGTACCATGAGCCATACCTACTAATGTCTTCATGCAACAGAATAAAAAGAACTGCTAAAGTCTAATCTGTTATTTCCCAGTTTGTGATTTTGAGGGGTTTTTAATCCTCATCTTCTCCATGTGATTCATCTCTCTATTTGGTATTCTCTCATGCTCCTCTTGCCTAATTCTAAAGCTAAACCATTTTAAACAGTAGAACTACTCTCATTTCAGTCTGTAGCAGCCGGTATTCCCTAAGCTTTGCATCTCGTTTGTTGCCTTCATGACTGTTTGCACTCTGGCTTCATGCAGGCCCTGCTTCTGCAGTCTGACTTCTTCAGGCAGAGCCAGACCTCCAGAGCTCTATCACAACCAATGGCCAGAAAAATGTGCTCACACATACCCAGCAGCAATGCTGCACTCCCTTCCTTGCTATTACACTCAAATGGGTGTAGATTTATAGCTTTCCACAGTCTACAGTTTGCCAAACTTAATCTGCACTTTCTTCATTCCTCAGGCTCTGCTATAACATTTTAATTATTTATTGCTTTCTTATCTAAACTTCTTCCAGTTAATCTGTGTCATTCTGACACTGAAAAAGCACAGAAATAAAACAGCATTTTAAATTCAGATACCAGAGCTTTATAAATCAGGTCTCTAAGTTACAAGCAGGTTCTCATTTAATTTTGACCAAAGTCTCCTTCACCACTGTTGCTTGTCAAATGTCTTGCCCCATTGAAGTGTCTGCTTCAGCTTTCTTCTATAGAGAGCCACACAATACACTTGATTACGTACAAGGCTGAATTTCAGTGTCTCTTAGTCACATTCCTCACGTCTCAAGCTGTCATATTTTGCTATTTTCCTCATCTTTAAATGCACTTGAAATTCCTGTCAATATGCTATGATCTGCAAGTTGTCATACACCAGCCTGGAAGCCAGGTCTCCATGCTTGCCTGGGACTGTGGAAACCTCAGTTGGATTGAGGACCTGGACAAGGTACACAACAGTTCCCTCCCATTCCAGATATCTGTATCTCCTTCCAACACTGACCAAGCATCACATATGAAGGATGACATTCTCCACTCAAAGCACTTCTCTTGTTATCCCATCTACCAGGTCACCCCTAGTCCAGACTGACTGACTTATGCACAAAGCCCATACAACAGTAACACCTCCTCAATGACATCTACAGGATTTACCAAGGAATAGTAGTATTCCAACAACTAGGATTCATCTACCCTTACCATGAGGCTCTTGAAATACTACAGAGAGCTCGACACAAATGCAAGCAGATGAAGCCTTCACAACGCCATTACCCAGAAATCATTAAGTCCCCCACAGTAATTTTGCTGTGCTTTTCCAGACTTCCTCATTTACCAGTGTTGAGAATCTCAGCCTACACCAGCAGCACCCATCATTCTGTAGTTCTGCCAGTGCAAGTGAGCACCAGGGAAGAAGATTTGATGCCTGGAATTCACTGCTGCTCAGCACACAGCCATGTTTGCTCAGACCTTTAAGGAGAGAGCTCACATCTACTCCCTGCCAAGGCACAGGCCACATGGCTCTCCATAGCCTTTGTTCATCATCTCTTGCTGAACACTTATCTTGTGTCTGCCACCATCATTCTTCCTCACTTCTTTCAGCATGGCCAGAAATCCCAACCACACTCCTGCACGATCTAAATAATTAGCAACTCGTGTGTCACACAATATAAACTGCATTACTTTTCCTCCCTCTTTTCTAGCATCACTCCTTACTGCAGCAGCCGAGTACCTGCCTGTAAAAATCAATGCTAGGCAAGGCCCTCATGTATTGCTGGAAGCCTCTGGCACTTCTATTTCTGGCAAAAAAGTACTTCCCAGTATAGGATGTAAAACATTTATATTTTAATAATAGCAGTTTCTCATATATTGGCTACATTTTATGGTTTTTTGGTTCTCATCTCCACAATATACTTTTTTAATAAACTTAATGGCAATTCTATGATTTTAATTTCAGTTGGAATATACCCAAATCATTAAATCTACTCTGGAGACCTACTGATTTATGGTCATCTTTTATTAAGTCACATTTGTGCTATTGAAGCACCTCTGGGTGCTATTGCAATGGAGCTATTTGCAATTGCAAATGAACAGCATAGCAGATTTTCTAAGCAAAAGAAATCCAGAGGGCTGCAGAAAATACACACAAGAGATAATAGAGCTTCGCCTACATGATTGCATATAATTCAGTGAAATGCCAAATTGCTACATACTGTGTTTGAAGTAGACTATAACAGCCCTTAGGAAGAAACATGTTTTTTTGATTGTTTCTGTCGGCAAACCTGGACAAACCTGTGTCACAGATGCATTATTCAGCAGACGTATAACAGAATTATAATACATTAATACTTTAACCCCTTCAGATATTTTTAAACAAAAAAGGGATTTAATGCAAACTGAAATTAAATCAGCAGTGTCAGGAAACGAGGCAAACTTCTAAAAAACACTAAAACTAACAGAAAGATGGTGGTTACCCCATTTGTATAAAATATACCACAAGTGCTGGCTGCACTACATTCACGACTGCCTTGCAACAATTCAGAGGAGGCTGATAGACCTCTGTCCAAGTTGGATCCTTCCCATCCATGGTTTTTGGTTTTGCCTCCTCCTTCACATGATGAATTCTTCTGCAGACATTATTGCATTTTATTGTACAATAGGGATTTTCAAATAAAAGACAAACTGCTGTTATAACCAAGTAAACATTTAATGGGACAACACAATACATTCCAGTGTATTTTGAAACTGCAAAATCAAGACTGCAACAAACTAGCAAGATGATAAGGTCAGACAAATAAGAAGAAAGTAAAAGCTACAAGCTGTACTATAAACTATTAATTTAATACTGGTCCTTCTCCAAAAAGGTTCTGCTTCTCACCTACCTATCCCTGAAAAAAAACCACTCCAAAATCAAAAGACAAAACCACCAGCTACAGAATTCTTCAACTCCTCTGGTACTATGCAGAGAAGGCACTAAAGAAAATAACTTTACCTTAGGATTCAATAACGTTACTCAGGATGACAAGAGGGTATTCAAAAACTTGAAGTAGGATTCCAGACAAACAAGCTGCTTCTCAGGAATACTGCACACTTAAGACCTACTGGATAATCTCCACCTGCCAGTGTAAGAAGCCAGGCACTACCTCCAGCATGACAAGTTTTGCCACAATCTGTCTCACGAGGCTCAAGAGAGCTCTGAAAGCAGTTGGCAAATAGTTATGACTTCTAGCGTAACTGGAATCTCAAAAGGCATGGAATGTGGGAGAGGGAAATCTATCAGGAATTAAGCTTCAGGTTTTTCAACATTTACTGCAGCATTTGAATGACCACTTCTATCTTGTAGGGAAGTAAAGACAGTACCAGCAGCTACAACCACACCCACAATCCTGTCATTCTTAGTCTATGGAACAAGTTAATGCTTGACACAGGTCTTCAAAAACATCCTGAATGTAAATTAAATAGCACAGAAATTAAACCTAAATACAAGCTATCACATTGCTTAGAGCAAATAACAAGTGCCTGAAGAGAATGGAGAACGCAAGCACAGCACTAGAAACAAAAATGCTGGGTCAGACTGATCCCTTATTCCTCAAGGAAAACCTTAGTTCATATCTTGGCCTTTGCCCCACTCAACCCTCAGAAAAGACTTAACTCAGATGATAAGCAGGAAAGAGCAGCAGAAATAGCATAGCTGCTCCTCCCCCACAGATGAACATCTCATGGAAGCAGAAAAGGATGATTTTTGGATGGTGCTAGTGAAACAGTTCTGTATAAATAATGGTTTTCAAACTCTTTTAACAACTAGGCTCCTGTATTTTTTTTCTAGTAGCAATCTGAAGTATAAGTCTAACAAAAAAACTTGCTTTCCTTTCAAGAAATCCATAAAAGTCCATGAACTGGCTATCTGTGTCCACATGCTACCCCAGCTAAAATCAGCTCTTCGCTCTCCAACCCCCTGCTCAGCTCCGAACCCTTGCCAACCCCTCAGTTCCCTTTTTGTCCCACGGGGCTGCTGCCATCAAATAACTTGGAGCTCAGGCTGTTTGGATGTGGTGAAGCCAGGAAGACTTGCATTATCCTAAACAGATAGTGTTTCACTGTTTCTCTCCTGAAATACAGTTACAATATTTTGAAAAAAATCAAGCCCAACAAGCACTTGCTCCCCACTGTAATTTCAGGCAACCCACTCAAATTCCACCAGACACCGCTCTAACACTTCTTAGCCACAGAAGGCAAAAACCCCACAGCCTAGGACAACATAAAATAGCTCAGTGATGAAATGAGAAATTAAAAAGGCCGGATCCACCTCCACTTAATGAATATGTGCTCTACTCACTCTGGACAACACTTAGAAATATGTTCTATATAATTCTCTTGAGTTTTATAGCCCTGGGAGTGCTACATCACAGACCTGACCCCTTTGGACTCCTCCAAATTCACAGCATCCCACCATGCACAACAAATGCTGACAGTAAAAGCCTGTTTCCTTATTGGAAATAATAACTTCAGTGGATACAATGCATCACATAAAGGATTTCAATTTTTATTATAGCTCTCATTGAAGGGCTTTGATTAATTGCTGCCTTCTAATCTTTCTAATCTTTAATTTTTGTTTCATAGCAGACTGACTGTTTTGTGGTTAAGGCAGAGAAGGGATGAAAATGTATAGGAATAGGGAGCAGCTCAAAATCAAACTGTAAAGATACTTCTGCTAATAGGAAAGAGTAGGATTTGCAATGTATTTAATCAGAAACAAGAGCTTCCTGTACAGGAAGGGCAAACAAGAACTGAAGTGAAAGAAAACATTAAGATTGCTAAAAAAAATCCCTTAAGAGGAGGTCCCTTCCAATTCAGCATATTCTATGAGCTGACTTAAGTAATACTTGCCCTAAAAACTGAGCCTATTCATTTTTAACAAAAAAAAACCCCAATGTAACATGGATATACAATATATTCTAGAGATGCAAAGCCAGACTGAAACATGCAGATTTCTCCTCCCTCTCTGAGACTAAATGGATCCTAGGTGACAGCTCAATCTTCATTAGAAGATTCACAAATGCCCAAGACCCTAGGAAAGACTGAAGATACACAGGACTCTGAGTACAATGGTCATTACATGAAAATAAACAGCCTGTACATGTTGATTTATGATGAGGAGTCAAACCTTTCTTACTTCATACTGATTTTTATACATCAACATCCAAGCAGCAAATATTCTAATGAACTTGTTTTTTTTAAGTACAAAACAAAAGCTATGTTTATTTTGGAGTGTTCTGTGCCTATTTGTTTGCATAACATTATCTCAACTTTGAGCCAACTGAACACAGTTTACAGAACACAGGTATAGAGGCAATGTTCCAGCAATGTGCTCTGAAAAACAGACATTTCCTCTATTGCTCCTAAGAGGTCGAAAAAGCTCCTAGGCCCAGTGGGAATCAAGCACGGATAAGCACAAAAAGCATGCAGTGCCTGAGGTTATAAACACAGTGTGCAACTGCTGGTCACAAAGCTTCAGATACACAGGACACCAGCCATTATCACTGTGCTTTATTTTCCCCATATGTCATCTGTGAAGACAGATAAACTGTACCAGCCTATAAGAGGTGTGGTATCTTCAAGGACAGGTTAAATCAAACTGTGCCATGAAAACACTGTTTTCACACATGTATTTTTAGTATATTCCCAAGGATATAATTTTATCTTGCTCCCACACAGTGTCTTCTTATCAAGACGAGTTATAATTCAGGGCAAACAGCCCCAACTGCTGCAAGCTGCTGTTACAAAGAAAAGCCAGGACTATTTATTGGCTTTCAAGCACCACGGAGTGAACTGCATTCCTTGCATGAAAAATGTCACAGAAATATTCTTAAGCTATTGCCCTTTTATTCCAAATAGGAAAGAAGTCACCTCAAAGAACTATAAAATCAGAATAGGAGGACCAGATCTAAGCACCACTCATTAAGTGATGCAATGACTTAAAAAAAATTAACCATAGAGTCACAGCAAGGTTTGGTCTGAAAGAGACCTCAGAGATGATCTAATCCCAACCTCGCTGCCACAGACAGGGACACCTCCCACTAGACCAGGCTGCTTAAAGCCCCATCCAGCCCTGGCCTTGAAAACTTTCAGGGATAGGGCATGCACAACTTCTCTGGGTCACTTGTTTACCACCCTTACGATCTCAGGGTTTAGTTTGAAAAATAAGGTTGCAGCCTCAAACTGGGAGATATCACAGCATCAACTATGTGAAATCCCTAAGCAATTATTAGTCCAAGTCGACAGTCCCTCTGAAGTTGTTCCAAATAGAGTGAAGGGCATTGTGTATTTCTATTTCTTTAAGTCAGTAGTCTTGGTGATGGAGGGGAAAGTCTCAAAAAACATCAGCACTTTTTTTTTTTTAATAAGCCAAAATTTTACTGGGTTGGATTCCACCTCCATTTCCTTCCCTTCTGTTATGTTTTCTACAGCTTTTAATCAAGTTGGGCTTTTGTGCTAAGCTGTGTAAACCCTTATACATTGCAAATATTTCAAAATTACACTGCAAGTGTGACAGATCCAGGAAACAAATCACGGTAGCAGAAGGCATTAGTAACATCTTCCTCCCCCACTTCTTTTTAACCAAGCATGAGAAATTTGGATATTTCCACAGTTTTCTCACTGTGCTGAAGTCCCCGTCATTGACAGAAAAAATATAAATTGCAATACTTTACAATGAGGTACTGTAATGAAAAATCTCAAGGTTCAAACCTTGGAGAAGGAATGGATGTAAGCTGTCAATTCCCTATTACAAGTGACAGTTACAGTGCCAGTGTTCTCCAGGAAAAAAAGAACTAAAACTTGCTATCATTTTTCCTGAGTAAGTTCTATCACCCTGGAGTGAACTCATGGGATCACAGCACCTCCACTGCTGATTAAAGGTAAAACAGTGTTCCCCTCTAAAACTCTAAATATAAAAGCAATTAATAAGCACATACATAGGAATAAAAATGACTGGTACATCTGGAGATCAAAGAAGAAAGCAACAGCAATGGAGCTTCAAAGTGTTTCCTAACTGCTTTAGTTTTTACAAGGACATTTCCTTTCTCTTTTAATCCCTGATTAAATGTGTGCCAAATGATCTGGCAGAAACTCCATCACCAAACATGGAAAAAGCATTTGATGAAGGTCTTTGTATACACAAGTGAGTGCACACATATTTCTGAGAAATGTCTGTTTTATCTTCTCCCGGAACCAGCAGGGCCAGTCTTACACACGACAAGTTGGCAGATAAAGTGCAGCAATAGGATTCCTTGCAACACTTGTGTTTCCAAGGACCCTTTCCTAGATGTGGTTTATGGTACTTCAGAGTGCTGGGGCAGCATCAGCTGGACATGTACCTTCTCCTGAAGAGGCAGCTTATGGGGCCATAGAGCTGTAGCTGCAAAAACAAGGCTGTCATCCTGCAAAGTAGACTTGACTGCCTTTGCCTCAACTTGCTTCCTTTCAAATGGGCAAATGAATTCTCAGAAACGATACCTTGCTAATTTGACTTTTTGCTAAAGCAGACATCCAAGGGATGCTGATGGCTCAGGCCCACTGCTGTACTTTGAATAATCAGGCTCTGTGCCAGGCTGTGTGTGTGGGGGGGGGGGGGGGCTGCTGACTGAGACTAGCACTTGGACAGCTTGCCAGGGCTCTACACTGAGACAGAGGCCCCTTCAGAAGCTTGTCAGCACAGCAATAAATTAAAAAGCAACTGAACACTTATTTAATGTCTGTGAAAAGTCAATAAACCTTTCATTGCAAAACCAGCAGCAGGTAAACTCCTTTTATCTCAACACTACCATTTTTCTTCTCTACAATACAGAAAGCCATAGAGCTTTTCTACTCAACAGGCCTCTTGATCTGTGTAAATCCCTGCCTTCTTCGTTCTCAGTTACTTAATAGGTGCATACAATTCTAAAGGATCCAAGCCTAACAAACTGCCTGCATGGCTCAAGCCACATCTTTCTACTAAGCTGGTTTAAAAAAAAGCACAAGATGAAAGGCTAGCATTTCCATCTCATCTTCAAGATATGGGTCTTCTTAGAGTATTACCAAATGCTTTCCTTTTCTCTGGTCTCCATCCACAAACAGCAGCAGTCCCCAGAAACATTTTTGGGGCTTTGTTCCTTTTGGGGTGTTTAGTTGGGTTTTAAGAGTTCAGTGAATGCTTTAGTCTGTCTTGCCTATTTTCTATAAAAGCAGAACATGAAGAATGAACACTTCCTATCAATCTGTCACTTCACATTTTTAAAGTTTAATAAAAATACAGGTAAAACGCATTTGGGTTGGGTTTTCCCTTTAAAAGAAATTATTGATTTTGGGGTCTTACCTTTAAAGCGGTTCTGTACCATAGTAAATCCTAGTGTGCCTGATTTCAACAAGATATACAATAGGATGAACTCATTATTACCCATAGCATCACATGCATAAACCATGCATGAATGGAAATCATTATGTGTTGTAATTGCTAAAAAATGTGAAGAATTTAATTAATTCATTACTACGTGTCAAAATTGTAGTGAAGTGGCACAGAACACTATTGGACTAGTATCTCAGCATTACTTTAATTGGTTTTATTTTGAAGGAGATCATTTGCAAGAAGAAAAAAATATACTGGACCCTGCAATCACAAGTGTATAGCCAAATTTTTGATGGCTCTCATAAATGAGAGATGTAGATTAAGATCTACCAGACGGCGAATCATTCTGGGGAATAACAAAGCCTCTTCTTGAACACTCTTTAAGGTCCGAGTACTGTAGTGTTCTATATGGCTTGATACTGCTTCAAGTTTCATCTTGTCATAACTTGAAAGAAAACAAGTGTTTATTTCAACTGGCTCTCCCCACTGTTTCAACTATTAACCAAAAGACTAACAGTGATTTTCTACTACCTCTAAATATACTCTTTGCTTCCACAAATATTAATATAAAATTGGTACCAGAAAACCCAAATATGTGTGACTACCACACACACACACAAAAAAAAAGGGGAAATGTAAGGAAAAACTAAAAGCATCATGTAAAAATATGCTTGGCCAATTTACTTGAAGAAGGTCCTTAAAAGAAGACTTCATATTCAGACATTACTTGACAAATACTTTTAAAAACCTAAAATTTATCTGGAGGCTGAAAAGTAGAGCAGCGTAACTGGGAAGGTAAAAGCTACCTTCAGTTATATTTAAAACACTCTTTTCCTACTTTAACAAAACAAGGATTAGTGTGTGTGATGACAGAGCTTTTCTTTCTCCTCCAGCTGCTGTGCTCTGACTGAACAAATAGCCAAGTCACACTGCTACAGCAGTAGGAATTGTTCAAAATACTGCCCAGTCCCATTTCCAAGTCAATATACCCCAAACAGAAAGAGAAGCAAAATGTTCAGCACTCCAGCCATTCTCAGCCCTCTCCTGGATGCCTGAGAACCCCGATATAAGTCTAAGCTTTAGCCAAATGACAGCACTGAGTAGCCAGTTCACCAAATGCAAAAACAGCCTTACAAACTGCTTGAACTTTCAACCTAGAGACAAAGGACTCACTTCGGAGCTACATTGTCCCTGGGGTTTTCCTCTCTTAAATAATTTAGTCATGCATATAAGTGGATCATGAAAGCACTTAATAGTGTATTAAACCAAAAGAACAAACAGTTAAGGCTATTTTTATACCTTGTCCAAACTAGGAATTACCTACCTGTTGCACTACAGTTTATTCACATTTACCTTACCTGGTTTCCATTTCCATTCTAAGACAAGTATGTTATCTAAATGGCTATATTCAAACATAACTGTATCCATATTTCAGTGAAGGTAGAAGGGGGAACAAAATCAGAAAAAAAACCCTTATATGCTAAACAAAAATATATCAAGTTCAGCATTCATTCAAAGCATGTATTAGAGAAATGCAACAAATGGTTTGCTGGAGCAGAGCCTTGTCACAATCCTACAAAGTCATTTTTGGTAACAACTGGTCAAGGACCAAAGTAGGCATTTCTGGGATTTCTGATCCTGCAGTAACTTTTGCTTCTTAGCGTTTTCAGAGATCATTAGTGTGGGATCTGGCAGGCCCACCGCAGCGCTGCCGTGGAGGGAGGCCCCTGGGATGGGGAGGTGGGCCTCCTGAAGAGATAAGGAGCATTGCACAACAACAAATTCCAGACCCCCTAGATAAGGAGAACACTTTTGGTTACGGAGACCCACAATTCTTTGAGGGATTTTATGTAGATCTGTTGGAACCCATTGGTTTGTAACCCCCCACACACCCACCTATGTACCCTTATAAAAACCTCTGTACTTTCCCCCAGACTTCGGGGATTTCTCGTCCCTGGCTTTCCCTTCGCTTGGGTACTCGGCAATAAAGTTACCCCCCTGCGGAACGGCCACACGAGTCCCTCATCTCTCTCTCTCCGTGCCGGCTGTGAAGGGGTTGCCTTGCAGGATCACTGAGCTGAACTCACTGAACTGAAATCACTGGCTGAATCGCTATAGCCCGCCGTGGCTACTACCCTGCTAAGGCACCCCCAGGCTAGCCGAGGGAAAGCCGCTGGCTCCCTGGAAGGCATTCTCTGAGGAGAGTACCTCTCTGGGGTAGACCCGGCTATCCTGGCCTGATAGCTCTCAGGCCCCTTCCCGGCGGAGCCGACATTAATTAGCTTTCACTGTCAGGATATGCACAGGGAACCAACCAACTACATTGCACATCCGAGAGGAGCATGTGTCAGGCTCATTTTTTTCCTCAAAAAACAACTAATCTAATTTTAACACTTATTTCTCCCCTAAATGAAAATATGATTAAATTTCATAATAAAATGGAAACTATTTAAGCCCTTCTCCCACACAGTTAACAAAAAATACCACCCTCAGGGGTGAAGGGGCAACAGCACCCCAAAGTACAATGACCTGAGTGTTGCAGTACGTCATGCCCTGGGCTCTGCATCAGAGGAACTGATCACTGCTCTGCACCAGCAACAAAGGTCTATTTCCCTGGAAGGTGCTGTTTGTGTAGATGAGTCACACTAGTTTTATTTCAAAGTAAACTAAATAAGGAGAATGTTCAGAACTAGTTTATTAGCTGCCTTCAATAGTATATAAATGGTTTGCCTTTAACTGCAGTTTCACAGTGAAGTCCCTATTGTTGCATTTCTTACCTTTTTAGAGGAACCTCCCCGGTTTTGAAGAAAATCAACTTTTCCCAACTGTTATATATCAGATGTCAAAGATAATGATAAATTCACAAGCCAAAAGCAACTGTCTTTGTAGAACACCCATCCAGGCATCCCCACTGTACTAGAATTGTCCTTGGCTAGCTTGGTTAGATCTTGCTCATGAAGCCATCTTGCAGCTGTTACCTCGCTTCCACATTCTCACAAGGTTGAGCTATTTTAGTTGGGACTTGCAATAAAGTCTTTTCTTAAATGTCTTTGGCCCAGCAAGAAGAAATTGAACCCCAGGGACTGAAGTCCAGAAATAAAAAACATGAAATAGACACAACAAAAGCACAGTACGGAAGCAGTGAATTTTCCGACAAACTGATGTCCTGATGGAACCAGCTTTGCCTGCCCTTACAGTGAACAAACTCCTCGTATGAAAACAAGTTCAAACTGTTCACCTACAGCAACAGGATCAACTGCACCTTGCACTAGTAAGAGGTTATGGTACAAGCCAGTACTGGCAGCACTGAGTGTGCAGGTTCAGCTAAAGTAAACACAGTCCCCATGCTTGCTTCAAACATCTGCTTTGTCTGTTCTCTTGGATGACAAGCACTTGAGAATAATGACAATTCTCTATTTTATATGAATACAAGGTTTAAAGGGATGTTGAGGTCTTTGGACTATAATTAAAATCTCAGACCAAAATAACTACCAAGGAACACTGCAGGGACACTTTCATTTCATATTTTTAGAGGTTTGGATTGGCTTGTTTTTTTGCAGTTTTTCTTGCTTCTTTTTAAAGGACATATTAGCTCATGTACCTTGAAAAAAAAAAGAAAAAGGCCTCATGGCTGTAAGAAAAGTAAACAACAGCTTGAAACGGTCTTAACCTTTTTTATCAAAACCTCAATTAAAATCTCCCTAAGAAGATAAGTCTAATTTTTGTTTGACGACTTATGTGTACAAGTCTCCTGCCAAGAAGAATTATTATGATACTATCAACAACTTGATCTATTTTCTCTTCCTGCTGTCAAAAAATTAAATTTTATTCTTTTACAAAGATAAGTATCATCACTATGACAACAAACCTATGTCCTAGATTATGCCATGAAATAACATGGCAAGAAAAATGAACAAACAAAAAGAAAGAAAAAATAACAGTTTTTGAAGCATTCCTCTCTCTGGGAATGTTCCTTTTGCAAAAAAATCACTTCAGGAAATCTGCAGGTCCACTTAACAAGGAATGCTCTCTTCTCCCAGGTAGCAAGTGATATGCCAAGTTGTGTCAGAGGAGTTTTTGATTGGATATTAGGAAACATACCTTGACCAAAAAGGCTATCAAGTACTGGAACAGGCTACCCAAGGAAGGGGTGGAGCTGCCGTTCCTGAAGGTATTTAAAATGTATAGATGTGGCACTTAAGGACGTTGTTTAACGGTGGACTTGGCAGTGGTGGGTTAATGGTTGGACTCAATGGTCTTAAAAGTATTTTCCAACCTAAAGGATTCTATGATTCCTTAAATTGCCTTGAAAGCAGTCAGGTCTTGAAGCAAAAGGTCACCTCTGAGTTATTCTGGCTCCTCAGTTAAAGCATTTCTATGTGTGCTACAGTGGAACAAAGCCTGTCCTTTGCACATGGACATTTTTAAACTCAAACAGGGTGCCTTGAAAACATGTGACAAATATGGAAAGAAATCAAGATGTATTCCCTTGTCATTCAGAATAGGCTTTGACTCCATTTATGTAAATTAAAAAGAAAAATGTGACCCTATTTTATGTTCTCTAAATACCACTTACATTGATGTTCAACCCTCTTTTACTTTTCATAACTTAAAATCTTTTCATATCTGTTTTATACCTGTTTCTAATGGCAGAAATATTTCCTAAGGCTATCGAGATGTAATAAAGCATCTTTATCATCTTGAGTCATTGCACCTATTAAATCCTAAACCAGTGTCAAATTAATATTTATGGAAGAAGGGGATTTCCATGAGTATTTCCCAGCCAACACTATAAATGTCATTCCCGGTCTATATTTCTGACTCCTCAGTCTCAGCTACACTGTGAATGATATTCAGTTCACTACTGCAACTGTTCTATGACTATTTTGCTGCATGTGCCACAAACAAGGAAATGCAATGGAAATGAAAAGGTTTTTTTACATTATCACAAAGTTTTATGCTAACAGTCTTATTTTTAATTTATGTAACCACTGCATTAATTTATAAAATGCATAGCCAGTAGAAAACAGTTGGCATTTCTCTATAAAATGAGAACCAGACTTAATATTTTTCAGCTCTTGTTTCAGACAGTTCACTTAGTCAAAATCTGTACTTCAGAGTAACAGAGAACAGGGTGAATTTTCCCAAACACTTTGGTCACAACAAAAGAGAAAAACATTTTGAAAACGTTTGGCTTATTTGGTTCAGATTCAGCAAAACAATACACCAAAAAAAACCCATCTCTTAATGGTTTATTCCAGAATAAAGTATAAATATTTCCACAGCATGAAATTTTCAAGCTCTTGTAATAAACACCTGCCCACTAACAAATTCATGTTAGAATTGCAAACCACTGTTCCTTTTTACCCTTCAACCCTGGTCCCTCCCCAGCTGTGCAGGATTTACATGATCCTGTTTGCACTACTCTTGTCCTGCATGAGAAGTTGTGGAAATCCCAGTTTGCATTCCCACTCTGAACCTGCTAAAGGATGGTGGTTGTTCATGGTCTGCCACTGGAGTGCTGGGAATCAGCTCCACAGCCCCTTCAATAGGAAGGAAAACTCTGCACACAGCCCTTAGTTCAAGCTTGCACAAAAAACTAACTTCTGGCCCCAATTTGAGAGCTTCACTTTCGCTTGCAAGGGGAAACCAACACACTTCTGAAATGTCAACACAATTACCTTGACATACATCAGAATCAATTATTTTGACATATCAAAAACAGTGCACTTGACCAAAAATTAAAAACTCAGTTTTCTTTTATTTCAGTAAAAACAAGCATTGAATTACTTTTTTCCTCCATCCTCCCAGTTTGACCAACAACTATAAGTGTCGGACATTTCCATGAATTAAATGTTTTTCTGATATAAAAAAAAAAAAAAAAAAGCTAAATAAGAAGAATATCAGAAGTAACAGCAGAAAAAAAGTTAGTGCTTTCCATGGTCAAAGCTGTTCAACTACAGAAGAAAATCCCTCTTTTTCATTTGGATTACAATAATGCTTGGATGACCCATCTAAGACAAACTTTCCACTGTGCTCAGTAAAAGATACCATCCCAACTGACAAAAGACAAGGGCAAAGAGTAGGAGAGGAAACAAAAGCATAACATATTTAACAACTCACCCAAGGTTACCTGAACTTATTGGAAGAACCCATAATAAAGCCTGTGTGTTGTGCTTCCCATGCACCAGCTCATACTGAGCCTAAAAGCCTTCTCTGGAAAGCTGTTCCGGAAGAAACATGCCAGAGGCAAAAACTACATACAAGGAATTTAGAGAAAAATAAGTCAGTCCCCCTCTACCAGTGCTGCCACCATGGGACTTCCAGCAGGGGAGAAATGCCACAAGTGACAGGATGCCTTACACAGCTCAGAAAAGTAACTACAACCAAAAATGGTCTCTGTACCTATAAGCAGCTTCCTCTGCAGTCTCAAACCCATTGAAACACTCAAAGTCCTTGATGGCTAAATCTTACCCAACATCTTAAACTTAAAGAACAAAAAGGTGATTTGTCTGTCTAGTTTTCAGAGTGCCTATAATATAAACCCTGCCCTTCCAAGCTAAACCTGACAGACATGCCTGGAGACACTTCTTTGGCAGTGTGTGTTTTGAGACGCTCACAAACATCCAAACATCATACCGTATTCATCAAGACACTTCCTCTTCTTGCATAAAGCTGTGCTGTTTAGGTAATTTTATTTAAATAAAAATTCAGGGTCCCTTGGTAAGCAATCTAATTTTGATTTTTTGAAATGACAATTAACTGTAGAACATCAGCTCTAAACATTTTCAGTTTCATTCATTTTGTATTGCACATTCAAATAAAATAAAGAAGTAGCAAACCCAGAGTTTAAGTTACATGAAAGAAACTAACATGCTATTGCAGGGGCCAACAAAATACAGATCAGAGTGTTGGTGTCTTTCTCCACTACAGATCAGCAGAACACTTGAGAATGTGACTTAAAAGCAGTTTTCCCTCTTCTTGAACTTTCTGCATGCTCATTTTCATCAAGCCATGATAAGGCTAAGAAAAACACTAGCACAAACTGAATTCACTTACAAGTAATTGAAGGAGACAACACAAAAATTCCATGTTCTCCTTCAGCTCTATTTATCTAGCTTGGAGAAACTGCCATAAATGCATTTCACAAAACTAAAGTCATGGTGATTTTAAAAGTAAACAGTGCAGCCTACTTGCAAATACAACTCTGACTAAAGTAGCAATAACTTGATATTTAAGAGGAGGCGACCAATTTTCTCCTCATCTAGTAAATTCTAACACAGCAATGAACTTTTTATACATACACATATTGATGTTGCTGTTCATCATAAGGCACTGATCCCCTAGATGATGAGCACATATTTTCCCTATTACACTAGTGAGGCATTATTAAGGTCTTCACTGACAATTGTCTTCTCTGAAGATGATAAACCAAATGCATCTCGTATTTGTCCCTCAAACAAAATTGTTTAGAGAATGTGATGTGCATTCATTCCTGCTGGTCCTTATGAGTCAATTTGCCTTGGGATTTCCATTTTGCAAGACTTGTATAACATAAAGGGACATGAGGCAAAAACATGTGAAGCCAACTTAATTCTGTAGTGTTTTTCTGCTCCTATATTCCAAACCACCAAGAGCTTTCACCCCTGTAGCTTTCTCCTGTTAGCGCCATCTTTCCAGATTGTCTTTCCTGCTGTCTATCTTCCTGCATACCCCTTCCTAGGTAGAGTCTCTTCATTTTTGGACAGCAGCACCTATTTTCCAGGATTTTGCCTTTTTACCCTAGTATTCAGGAATGAGGGTAATAAATGGCACAGCTACATGCTTTTTGGATCACTTGAGTGAGTGCACAAAATAATAAAAACTTGAGGTGTATTATCTCTTATTAAAACCACAAACCAGAACAGTCTGCATCTCTACTGCATAAAAAGTAACTTCAGAAGAAAAAAATTCTGCAAATACTTCCATCTTTATTTTAAAAATAACACCACAACAGGCAGCAGTAGGACAAACTGTTGACCCACCTAATTAACACAGTTATTTAAGAACAGGTTGGTACAACTGAACATCCTTCCCATATACCAGAAGAGGACATGCTAAAAACAAGCCCAGCTCAAGCCACACTGGAAACCAAGGCTCTCCACTTAATTCACAGGGGGTTTTTAATCTAAAATCAGAAAAACAGTCAGGACACATAGCAACTTTAACATCAACAGGGCAGAGTCTATGTAAAGGCAGTGGGAAACAACGTCACTTTGGCCCACAGCAGCCTTCCTTCCCCTGATGGGAGAGCAGCCCTGAGGAGCAGGAAGCAAGCAAGGACTGGCTGGGGGCACGGCTGGCACAGGGCAGCAGCTCCTGGTGCCTGGCTCCCTGCCATGCCCAGCCAGCCAGCCCTGCTGCCTCCCTGCCCTTCCCAGACAGCAGCACTTCAGAAGGGATTATTTAGCTGGGTGAAGGACAAAGCACTCATCTGTGCGTGCTTTGTTTTAGCACCAGAAGCACCACCTGCATCGCAGAGATCTCTGGGTATCTTTACCAACAACTTGAAAGTAATTAAAACTGGGAAATGGGAAAAATAGCCTCCTTGGTAAGGGTTATTTTTTCCCTCTTTATGTAACAAAATATCCAATGAGGTCTAAAGAAGTATTCCTTCGCTGCACAGTTACCCATCAGGCTCCGATTTAAAAAGCATCTGTAGCCGGAATAGAAAAGGACATGCTGAAATTCAAACAAGGGATTAAATCCCAGCTCTTACAGGGTTTAACACCAAGAAAATATTAAAAGGCTTGTCTTGAATAACAATATCCATAAGACTAATATTAAAGTGCTTTCTTGAACCGGGGCCATGAGGGCACCATAACCCTTATAATTGGCCAGGTGAAACAGGGAGTTAGAATAAAAACAATTGTAAATTACCATTAACATCAGTAGCTGCAGGAGTCTATGTGTTTTGGTTCACTTTGTTGCATATTTATGTGTCTTGTGATCAGCAAGAGGAGGGAGATGTGTTCATGCAAATAAGTGGCTTAACTCAGAAGGGTTTCAATCCTGCCTAGTAAGAGAAGTTATAGCACGCTGCAACCAACAGAGAGCTTACAAAGGAATAGAAAGAATAAGTGTCAGTGAGTTACAACAATTGGCACTGAATAAATACGTGCTAAGTACACATCCAACACTGTTACACCAGCACGGGTGCTGTGAAATCTTGACACTCAAATACATAGAGCAAGGAAACTGATGAAACAAAACACCTATGCCTAATTTCTTGTGCTCTGTCTTCCTTACCTGTCCAGTCTGCATCAAAAAACTAACACATGCATACAACCCCCCCCAAAACCCCACCTTCTTTGTATTACTGCAACACACATCTCAATTTACTCCCAAGGACACATGCTAATACAGCCATACCGTTTCCACTGGCCTTTACAACATGATTCACTGTGAACTGTGATTTCTCCATTGGATGTGTATTATATTGGAGTGAAAGCATTCACAGTCAGATGAGCTAGACCACTCTGGCCATCACTCTCCTTACAGTAAAGCCCTTTACATTCTTCTGGCATCAAAAAAGAAAATGTTACAGCAACTATAAATCTAACTGGTCACTATTTAACTGCTTTATATTAATATGCAAACATCCATTTTCACACTGTCACAGACAAAGCTGACAGAGACACAACCCTCCACTGTGCTCCTAAGCGCTTTTAAAAGAAAAAGAAAAAGCAAAACAAATAATTTTATAAGGAAACAGCTCACAAACCCAATTCTACTTTGGGTCCCAGGACAAAAATGCAAAAATGCTCAGTCAGTTAGTACCAGATCCCATGGAATAAGATGCTAAGTGGATTCCTCCTGCAACACAGTTCACAGGCCAGGCCATAGTGTCATCCTGCACCACATGCAGGGACTTCCGAGGATGCCCAAGAGCTACCCTGGGCACCCACTCCCACAGCACGGGTTAGCTGGCCTTGCTTGGTGCAACGTACCCAAAAATCCCTGGCAGCTCCAGCAAACACTAAGAGGAGGAAAAGGGGGCAGCATCCTGATGCCACCTGTTAGACTTCAGTGCTGCAAGGACTGTAGCTGGTATGGAGGAGGTAGCAACCATCTGCCAGTGCCACAAGTGAGCGTGCAGAACATCACTAGTTCGGAGCAGACAAACAGCAGGGAAAGGAGCAGGCATCTTTCTGATAAAACAGAGACTTAATTGTTGAAGGGCCTGATTACTCCTAAGGTTACTTAACACTCTCCACCTTGTGCAAATTAAGTGTTGTCTTTCACCAGTTGAATTTCAAATGAGACATCTGCAATTTACAAGAAGGACATTAGAGGGGGAAAAAGCCCAGCTCTTCTTCCTTCTCTTCATGTGCCAGACAAACACAACTCCACTCTTTGATCCATTCTTAGATATATAATACTAAGGACTCCTCAAAACAAAAGTCTTCTAAATCAGGTTCTAATTAATGCTCTCTTCTCCATGTCTCAGTTACTATGCTCATAAAAATGAAGACATACCCTCAGTTTGTAGGCTCAAGTAATTATTGCCTGAGCAACACTAAGCTATTATACTAATGAGAATCAAGGGAAAGCTCATGAGTTAGTTAATAATGCTACCCTGAATGGATCAGTCCAACAGTACGTAGGAAATACAACCTGGGGTACTCACACAAAAATGACAAAAAAAGTAAGAGATGATCATTACATAAAGACCCACTCCTGTGTGCTGGTTAAATAGAAGTCTCAAAGAAAACCTTCTGGGTGGCCAATATAACCATGAAGGAGAATATTAAAACATATACATGTGGTAAGCCATGGCATGACCATCCAGGCAATAATCTGCCATATTGTCCCTTCCAAGAGCTGACTTCACCACCACACTGATGACCTTGTAATGTAGGAAAAGATGTTTGTTTATGGGAGATAAAGGAAAACACATGCCTGCTCAATTATTTAGGTGATTTTTAAAGAAAAACACCACACATGGCAAAATGCCCCATGTCCAAGCCCTCAGGAGGCTGAGAACTGCCTCCCCAAGCAAACAGGAGCTACAGCCCAGCTGGCTCCAAACACAGAGCAGCCCTGGAGGGCCCCAGAGGCCAAGGAGTGGCCCTGCTCACAGGCTGCATGGAGGAGCAGCACTTCTTCCCTGGCCTGCACAAAGCACATGGAAATTACACAGAAATAGTGAGGGGAGAAATAGCCAGCATGTTCTTCCAAAACAAGTGGGAGAAGAGCCAGAGAGAATGCACTGTGTGGAGAGCTGGAAAGAAAGATGCCAAACAGCTCTGGCACAAGCTTCCAGTACTGCAAGACAGCAGTAACCAGCACACCTCCAGGTAAATAGAAAAATGCCTCGATACTATACGGTCTGATGTTGGGGCACATCATCAGACACAACAGACCACTACAAGAATGATGAAACATAATCAATAACCAAACCTGTTCTGCAAGATTTAACAGCACACAATAAAGCAATTTTTCAGTGGATTAACCCTCAGCTCAACCAAAGGGTCAGATGATGCGTCGAAAAAAAATGAAATTAATCTGAGCATCTAGCAATTCTGACTAGGCAAAAAAGCAAGCCTTAAGCAGCAATATTAACTTACTTTAGGCTTTTGCTAAATACTGCTTTTAATTCCTCTTTTTTAACATTTTGGTTATTTTAAATACACACAAATGCGAAGAAAAGAATTCACATTTATCTGTTCCTTCCTGAGAATCAAAACAGTTTAATTATAGATTTCCATTTTAATTAATGGCTAAGATATTTATTTGGTTTGCCTCAGTCATAAAACCACTACATAATCACATTCGTGAAACATGCAAGGAACAGAGATCAACACCTTATAACAGAAATTTAAGGTAAAGTATCTTGGAAGAGGGAATTAATTAAAAAAATCCAACCCAAATTAATTCCAGTAAGATTTTGCTGATTGATTTAAATGGACTTTGGATTGCGTGTTGACTAGCTGTGCTCTCAGAAATCAGCAACGAACATTAATTAACAAACACGTTTTGATTTAGAGTACTCTCATTTTCAGTGTACTGTTCGGCTCCATTGCACTGTTCCCCCACAAGTACTTACAACCAATTTTACACTTGAACTTGCCAACAATCAGCACTTTTCCACTTAGGGGATTTCAAACCCAAGTCTTTTAGCAAGTTAAATATTTCAAATCCTGGGGGAAGGGAAGGGAGGGTAGAAATCAGGAAGCATTTAAACAGACCTTCCAATTTCAAGAAGCAAACAACACAATCACAAAAGGATTCTCAGTTTTCCATTCATCTCTCTCACCACCAGGAACTGCCTGGGTCAGTGCCTGCTGACTGCCTCCGCAGCAATTTACAGCACAGTACAGGTTTGAATATTGTCCTTTGTATGCACAGGATGAAGGACTGCAGGGACTGCAGAGGTGACAGCATCATGTGATTTGTTTCATTAAAAGCCACAGATAAAGAAAAAGAGTTTACAAATGCTGTTCTCTTTACTCAGGATGAAAAGAAAATAAAGAAGAAACAAGGTACAAAATAAACCCCATAAAGCTTTTTCTGTCCATCATGATTCAAGTTAAACTGGAGAAAAACTGCAGCTGACAAGGTATCCAGTTGATTGCTTTTTTCCTTAGGAATATCAGTATGTGATAGCCACAGGTGATGCTTCTTTGAAAGAGACTAGATCTTGAGAGATACTTCAAGATCTATTTTAGTAAACAGGTTCACAGAGTGGGCACCCCAGTCTGGCTCTTCATCTGGCAGCTGCAAATGCTGTGGTGCTTCCACAAACAGCCCACACAGACAACATCCACTCCAAGGTGAATCTCTGTGCTAACACTAATGTGCAGCCTGGGGAACCCAGCCAGGTAGGCAGAAGTACAGAAGCCATTGATCTCACAGCTGCCTAAGTTTCCCAAGACTTGGTGGCTCCAAGGTACATCCACAAATAATCAGTCATTGATCAATGACTTAACTATATTTGCTGTCCTCAAGGAAGAGAAATAAAACACTAGAATTGTAAAGGAACAGAACTGACTTAACAAACATTAATCTAGAAATGCTTTCTAATATCTTCAACTGGGTTTAAACATGGTTTTACCTCAGATTATCCTGAGCAGAGCCACAATAAATATTTAGCATAGTTACTGTACTCTGTTTTGGAGGCAGTCCTAAGCCACTATACTTGTATATACGAACTCCCTGTGCCAGACTACAAACAAACAAAATAGCAATACTACAGTCTCCACAGCCAAGAAGGGGCCAAAAACCAAAACACAGCATGTGTGTTGCTGTGACAGGAGGGTCTCACCAGGTCCCAAAAGCTGGCAGAATCAGCACTGAGGGCAGAGGAACACATTTGCACAGACTTGTGGTGGCCACAACTTCCCATGGCTGTGAAGAATAAAAGATCTCTGCCTCTCTTCAGCATAACTGTCTCCTCCTACCATGGAAAAGGAAATCACCAAAAGGAGTCAAAAAAAAAAAAAAAAAAAAAAAAGAAGAAAAGGAAACAGAATTCCCTCCAGTCTGCCTAAGCAACATTCTGGATCCCTGGTCCATGCCCAGCCTACCGACCACACCCAAAGCCTCCTGGAGACATAAGAACACTCTTGTCATACAGAACAAAGTGCTACATAAGGCAACAGGAGTGGAACTCTGCTGTCCAGAGGGGAAAGCAGCTCCGCTTCATGAGTAAATTCTCCCAGACCATGCTCCTACCAACCTTAAGGTAGGGGCTGGAAGAGTAAGAAAATAAGACAGGATGCTAGTTCAGGACTGATAGGAGACAATGCTGTATTGGCTTTGGGGATAGCTCCCACTGCTATTATAAGGGTTTCTTCCAATGTTAGCATCAAAACATGATCAGGCAGGTGGAAATAGTAAATTTTCAGTTTGTTTACATTCTACATTTGACAATGCTTTATTCATAGCCAGAACTACTCCCCTGAGGAGCATTAATCAATTTCCTTTGCTGCATATGTATTTTCCACACAGTTTGCGGGCAGAAAAACTATTTTCAAGTGAGATAAAGCAGCTGCAAGAAAACCCGAAAAAAACAACGAGAATTACTTAGATGTCGTGCCTCTTTGTTTTCTGCCTAGTATCAGGAAAGAAACGCCTGAAAATACATTGCTATATACCAATTTGTTTCTAGGATAAGGATAACAGTTGTAAAACAGGCCAAGAATTATTTCAAAGGTCTTTTAATGGCTTTTTTCCATCAAGGATACTCTGAAAGGACTTGACTGAATAGATCACTTGCTCATGTGTGCAATACAAAAAAATGGAAAAAGAGGCTTTATACCACATTACTGTTTAACACCCTTTAAGAAAGTTTTATTTCAATTCTAGTGTGATTGTGAAGCATCACAGAGCAAATATATGTATGCAATAGACCAACTGATACCTGCACCACAGCAGAGAGCTATCTTCTCCCCTTACGCATGACAAAATTAAGTTCTCTTCATTACATTAGTCTTGGGATAATTTTACTCACTCCACCATCCATCTCTTTGCTCTCTTTAGCAAATTGACTCAAGGTACCTGCAGGAGTTCACATTTTTCTGACATTGAAGTTTTATTATTACAGATCACAAAATAGATTCATCACAGACATTAGATGAATTTCCTTATCAGTTAACTAGCCACTTGTCAAGAAATAGTCCAAAGACAGTGCAGGGTACTGCAGGTGGGACTACAAAGAGGCATCAAAATAAAAAGCAGCAGAAGACTGGAATTAGTTTTTCCTTTTATAAAGAAAGAAAAAGCAAGGAGAAAAGGGACACCCAGCCATGACAACACTTGGATAGCCTATCCCCTCTTTCTGTCTTCAGGGCTCGCTGGGGCAGGCAGAGCTACAGGCTGCAAAAAGAGAGGCTCTCGGTGCTCCCAGCTGCCTGGCAGGGCACGGCTCAGGAACAGGATGAACAGCTGAAGTGCTGACTCAGCATGTTGCAGCATACCCAGCTGCGCAGCCTCACTTTAAGAAAGACAGCCCAGCACTGCCACAACTGACCGTGCAAAATCCTATTATAGCTCAGCAGCTGAGGAGGTTGGCACCTATTCTCCCAGAGCCCCAGCAGTGAGAACGGTAAACGAGATCACACTTTTGATGGGTGAGCACTTGTCAAGTTCAGCTCACACCCCATTGCTCAAATTCAAACCCTGGTGACTGTCCAGGACCCAGGGATCAAAGCCCAGACCAGGAAAGTTGAGCATTTGATTAACCTTTCTCTACTGACTGGTATTTTGGCTTTCCTTGTGTAGCTTCTTTTCAATACACCAACACACAACAGCCACACCCCGTAAAGCACTAGATGCCCAAGGTATCCTTAACTGCATATATATTGCTTGTCCAAGATCAAGAAATACTGCACTCCAGGAAAGTTTTGTTTTCTATGCTAGCAGCTTAATAACTGTTTCATCAGTTGTATTAAGCCTAAGAGACCAAATAAATCGATTAACACCATTTTAAACTTTGTGTGACTTAGTTTTCTTCTCTTGAACATAACTGAAGAAGAAATTACACTTAAACTCAGTTTGAAAAACAGGCTGTCCAACTCCATAAGAATTGCCTCAGATTTTCGTGGTGAGCAAAAAGCGCAATTTAGTTTTTTTAATGCTACTGATTGTTATGGAGTATCTATGCTGAAAAACAAAAATAGCCTCTTGCAAATAATCATGCACATGTGACCAAAACCCTACCACAAACATCATCTGCAGATTTTGCCATATGTATTACACAACACAACCCTGTCTTTGTTCTGCCCATCTTTAAAATCCTTTCGACACACAAACACAAGCTGCCTGTCCATCAGCAACGCAGCATGGCCCAACTGGAAGTACAAACCAGTTGGCACTGCAGCCTTGCACTGTCCCCTCTCCCGTTTCCCCCTCACATACACACATCAAGGGCTTTGTTGCGACTAGCTCTAACCTCAGCCCAGGCTGGACACTCAGTAGGAAGCACAGCACCCTCATGGCCCTGTTCTCCACAGAGCCCGGCCATGCTTTCCCCCAAACCCCTCTGCAGCGAGATCCAAGGCTCAGTAACAGGGAACAATCAGGGGCAAGATTCAAGGGCACACTCCCTCTTGCTCTCAGCTGAAACGCTGAGATAAAGGCGCCCAGAAGAGGCTGTTAATTACTTCAAAGTGCAACAAACTAAGCACACCTACGTGAAGAAATACTGACCAGTTGTCAGGGGGGTTTAACCAAACTGTCAGGGCTTTGGGAAGAAGTAGATGCATTCTCTCTCATTTCTTAATCCAATTGCTTATATTTGTAACAAGGCATCAGCATTAAGAAAACATGATCTCTGTGTTAATTATCTTTGCTACAGACGATGAAAAATTCTTTAAGAATGAAGAATACATCTATTTCACCTAAACAATTCATGCTTGTGAAAACACACTAGCCCTGGGGTGTGCTGAGTGGGTAATGACAAGCTATTGCACGTGTCAGTTTTTCTTCTTCACAAACAATTAAAAAGAAACCGCTCTACAGTTGTTTCCCCTTAAGGGGAACACAGGCAGATCTACAGCAAGACATTCTCTGCTGTGGACAAAGAACTGAACCGTGCCTTAGCCTTATGATTCCCAATACCCTGACACCAGAGCTGCTCGGCTCAGCCCAGCGATGCTACCTTGGAGGGACTACATTCCTTTGATCCAGTAAGTGACAATTCACTGGTGACAGAGCCATGATTCTCAGGAAAGGGCTGGAAGATCAAGATGACTTTACCAGCTCAGCAGAATGCTTTCTTTGAATTTTTCGCAGTTGAGACTTGTCTACAGTTTGCTGCCTAGAGAACAGGAATTAAATAGCAAAGCTTTTTGTGCATGTAAGCAAAATTACAGTCCTGATCACCCAAAAACTGCAGTAGAAAACAGCACTTTTCAGAGACAAGAGGATCGAATGGAGACACAAATACTCTCCTAACTCAGGAGATGGGAAGGGCTTTTAGCATTTGAGTGTAGATGCTTTTTCCCTTACCTTCTTTACACCTCATAAAAGCTCTATGTTAATGCAAACCCATTACACGTGAAAGTGAGAATCCGAGGGTATCAGTGTGACCTACACAGGCTGTGAGCAAACTGAAAAAGCAAAACTGATGCTGACTTTCTTGTCACTCTCTTCGAGATTTTTTCCACATGTTAGACTGCTGTTAGGTAAACTCTGATTAAATAGTGTTGAAAAAATATTTTAGGTCTCTTTGAACCATATGTACATAAGTCATTCACAGTCAAGGCCAAGCCAGTGAAACCATCTATTGATAATTCTGCTCAGTAGCAAAAGCTTGCCTTTTTCAGTTGCTTTTACATTTGCCAGCTTTTAACCCCGAGCTGAAGTTTTCCATATCAGGTACCTGCCAAAAAAAAGACCCTTAAAACAATTCAGCAGGAAAGCTAGGAAAAATAAGTTGCCTTGCCAATGTCTGGAGAAAGGTCAGGAAAAAGTTTCAAAGGCATAATTGCACACAAGCACCTACACTTGGAATGCCTGACTTTGTGACCTTACTCTAAGACTATTTAAAAGAGCTTTTTGTGTGCCATGTACTATTAGATGGGGAGTCATGTACCAGATGAGCTCACCTCAACTTGTAGTTTAAAGCCTATGTAATGAAAAGCGTACAATACTGTTGTTGGAAGTCGTGTTTTCCCAAAAAGGTAAAAACGGGGCAATCACTAATAGAAAGCTCATAAGAAGTAAGAAGGCCCTGCAACATTTCTTTTGCTTTCTGGAATCTGTTTCTATTAAAAAAAATATTGCACATATACCCAAAGAGTTAAAGAACTCCTAAGTTACTTACATTAGACAGCTGATAACATATCCTGGACCAGGAAACATGGCAGAGACCATCTCTGATGTCTGCTCTTCCCTGCAGCCTTCCAAGACCAAGATCATGTAACAATATTCAGCTCAAACTTGAACAGGAATGCAAGGGACAAGGAAATGAAGAATCATCTCTTGCCATCTTTGTGCTGTAGCAAACCCAGCAGAAGCTGTGTGTCAAGAAACAGAATGAGTAAGCAGTGAAGTGGGTGGTTCAATATGTTCATTTTCCTCCACTATTTCCATTTTAAGTGTCAGCTTCCCAAAATGTATTTAATTTGTACTATAAATTTTGATTTCCAAACTCTTACCATGCTGTTCAATGAAACAGTCTGTACATACACATGTAAAAGGAAATACTGCACAAAACCATAACGACAGAAAAGGCCTTTGTATGAAATCTGTTGCAGCTACATTTACTTCCAGACCTAAAAAATTGTAAAGGGCTTTTTGGCTGGATGGATGTAAAGAAAAATGAGAAGCAACCCCCTACTATCTTTCCTTCACTAGGTGGTCTACACTAAGCATTCATCCAACAACAGCAGCAGACTGCTTACAGTGTAATTAAAGAGGTTTCTGAAGGCTCTTCATCACAACTGTAGCCTCTGTTATAACAATATCCTTCTGACTCCTCATTAAAGCACACGACTATTTTGGAATAACCACATTCCATCACTCCAGTTACTTAACCTTTGGGATGTACTGTAAATGCAACAGAATTAATGCAAATGGTATTCTCAAGATAGCTTCATTGTAACATGCAGAACCCAAAGAAGGGCTCCTTGTTGTAACAGACAGATGAAAAAAAATCACTTGCCACAGCCCCAGAAGGAATGACAGCATTGGTAAAAGCCCTCTCCTCTCTGCCCCCTCCCAGGGCAGAGTCTCACCCACCCTACTCCTGGCTACTTCCAGCAATATGCATCAAGCAGTTTAATTAGAGAGAAAAGGGTCAAATGTGAGAAAATATCCATACCCAAGAGAACAAGAGAGAAGCAAAAAGGAGGGCAGCACATGGCATATGATCCCCAGTAGATGACCACAGCAGGGGAATTGGCCCAACTGTGCCCCTGCCAACCCTGTGCCCACCTCAGCAGGCACAAGACCAGACAGCACTGCAGCCAAGGGGGCCCACTGCAATCGTGTCCTACATCTGCAAACAGTAAGTATCTGCCTACAGCAACAGAAGCACACCCACTGCAGCAGAACTCCTGCTAAAATCTAGTATAGTAGGCATTTGCTTCTCCCAAACCTCAGGAGGCTCAGGCTGGTGTGGCAGTCAATGAACTCCTTTGATCGCATAGGTAGATAAAAACACAATTCTCTAACACTTCAGGATGAAGCAGCAAGTAAATTGTTCTCATCTGTGCACCACCTGTACTGACAGAACCAGAGGGAGAGCATAAAAAGCAGGTTCTCATAAGTCAGAATTGTAACTAACAGTAAAGCAACACTTAATGAAAGGTAGGAAAACTCAATGATCCAAGCTCAGAACACATCTCTACACGGACAGCAAAGGGGGAGAAAATCCCTAATGATACATTGCACAGCATCAAAACCTATTACTCACTCTAGCTGAATGGGAAAGTGCATGAATGGGAATTCTGTGAGTTTGTCAGAGAGAGGGATACACTGTATAAGTGCTAAATCTGTCACTTCACTTCGGCAATGTGATAAAAAATGGCTAATAAATATTAAATAATTGACTGCAGACTCCAAGCTTCAGTAATAGCAAAAAATGTTAAACCCCTTGTATTTACATGGTTAAAAACACAATCTCTCTGTGCCTATCCAAATACTGCAGAAGTGGCGTATTTGAAAATACACATAGAAAGACAGACAAAAATCACTCATTATCAATACTGTGGTGAGTCCTCCAGGTCTTGCTCTAGATCAAGTATGTACTGGGGCATAGGCATTAGGGGAGCAGCAGGATCACCTCCTGAACTGCAAAGTCCAGCAAAAGGAACGAGGAGGGTAGGGGGAGGTGACAAAAACTGCACGAACAAAGTCCAGGGTCTTTTTTACCTTCAGACATGGCTCTCTTTGGGGAATCTTCTGCTTCACTGACTTATCGTTCAGAGCACTACAGACTGAGTTGGAGGGTAACAAAAAGAATAGCAACAATTTTTTTCAATAACAGCATGTTTTCCTCCCTGCCCATCAATAGACAAGATGATTCACTTCTCTGCTGGTAAGGCTGGAGGACAGCCTGAGAAGCAGAACTATTAGAATTACTGGGTGTTCTATAATAGAGAGTTTTATGGGCATTCCTCCCTAGCTGTGCAACATATGTCAAACCTTGAGTATTCTAACAACTCTGGCACTTTTTAGGTCTTCCCTGCTAGCACTGAACCATGAGTCTTAAGTAAGAATCAGTTCACTTCTACAATGCTCACAAATGGAGAGGGATCTCAAAACCCTGTTTGCTGACAGCTGCTGCTAAACTCTGGTTCACAATTATCTCACTACTATATTTTAGTAATTTTTTTCTATTAATATTATTTTCTCCCAATATTTGCAACATCCTTATTAGCAGTGCATCTGTTATGGTGGTTTCCCATTCAGGTTTCCACATCTATACTAGTCGGTGACATCAAAAACAGCAGGTCAAGGATCAGCTGAAGCATGAACCCAGGTACAACTCCTGCATGTGATGAACCCCTTGATTTGAGACTGAAAAAAATTCTATTTTGTGAAAACATTGCCATCTGCCTAGCACACCATTTCCTTACAAGCTGCAAAACTGCTTCACTTGCAGCATTTCACCCTTTTTATCCTGTTTGTATAAATATTGGACAAAGACATGTAACACCAGTTGGTATGGAGAGAAGTCAGACAGTTCAGTTCCCAACTAGATTTTCTGTAATTCAAATTCTACCCTGCTGCTTATTCCTAAAAGCTATGCCACTTCTTCACAAAACCAAGTTCTTCCCCAAAGAGCCATAAAAGTTATTCCTTTAACACAATTGATTCCGAATTTTTCAAATGTAATACTAAATTGTGAGCTTAACACTTGTCTGCAGGCTCCAGAGTATACAGTGAAACAGATTTAAAAGGGTTTTTTTAGACACCAAAGAAACTCTGCATAAAAGCCTCAATTTCCTTACCAAGCTACGTAAAACCACTGTGACACTTAAGGCCATTTAGGACACTGGAAAACAGCAAAGACTAGAGCAATCATTCAATTTATTTTTATTTGTAAAGAAAAAGTTACTTCTATCTACTAAAAAACCTCATTAAAATTTTAAGGATGACACGCACCCTTACAGAAGTCCTAGCCCAAGTGACACTCAACATGTTTTGCTTGTCTTTTTGTTCAGACATGTCTCTCTTTGGGGAATCTTCTGCTTCACTGACTTTTCAACAGAAAAGTGAGAAGCCAAAGTACACCATGGAGCTGGGCAAAAGGTACTTGGACAGTCTGTGTACCCAGAGTGCCAGTAAACTCTATTTATTGACCTTGCTGATGAAGTCTGTACTCTCCACACTCATTCAGCCTCATACTGCACCACTGGACTTTGAATGTGTGAAGAATCAAACAAATGATCTGCTACACATGGGCTCACAAAGGACACATTCCAAGAAAAGACTTGATCCACATCATGTCAAAGACTTTTGCATCATACAGCATTTCATATTTCTAGTTTCTGCTATATCCCTTGCTCATGTTGACATGAGGAAAAGGATAAACAAATGCAACTGCTTGCTTTTAAATCCATATACATGTATTTTAATGAGTAGCTGTGTCAGGATGTGAGACTGATTTTCCTTTCTTTACTTACTGAACACCTCAAATAGTCATGATATCTATAAGAACACCTTTACTGCTGAGTATATGCTACATGTAGCTAAATTCACATAGTGTTACAGGGTTTATCCTGACAGTATTAACTCCCTCAAATCGGTTTGGACTACAGCATGTAATTCACTTCTTAACCCTAGAAAAACAGACCAAATAAATGCAAGATGAAGATTATGAAGTGGAGAGAAAGTGTGTATATTTTTCTACATAGTATATGTATATACATATGTATATTTACATGGTACTCTCTGGATATTTTTGTCCACACACAATGAATTTTTTCACCAACTAAGAAAATCGCCGACTCTGAAAAATGAATGTCAGAAAGAAAAGTCTAAGTAGAACCAGAGTCATTGAGGTTGGAAAACACCATCAAGTTGAACTGTAGTAACACATTGGAATTACAATATAAATGTTGATGCTTGTTTTATAAATTTATGATTCTCGCTGTGAAGAAACAGAAAACCTTAGTCCATCTCTGCTTTCTTCCTGCTTCTGGAAGGAACTGCACACAAAGTTGGGTATCCTTTTACTCCTTGCCTATATATACAAATACTTTAGATCACAGCAAACACCCCTATGCATTCGCAACAAAGCTGAATTCATAGATTTATCTGTTGCTTTCGGCAAACATCAGAGCTGATTTTACTTGCTTCTAGAAACAGTGACACAAGACTTTACAAAGATGACACATCCAAACCAGGATTTCTGCACACACGAACATAAGATGCAGCATTCCAGAATATCTGTATTCAAATGTTGAGTGTGAAGACTACAAAGATGTATCTACTTTAGACATTCACCAGGACACTGAGAAGATTGTTCTTTCAACAATAAGCATCATTGGTGAGACACAGGTATGCCACATATTTCTAATCCAACATTAGATTTGTCCATAAAACTGCCCAAAGACATTTCAGATGTAAGCAACCTAAAGGTGATCTTTAGTGTGTATGCAGGTAAATTGTTTCAATGCCCTTGTCCCCAGTGCCCCCAATGTCTCAGTCCTATTTTTAAAAATGCCTCCATTATTACCTATGAAGTCCCATCCACAAGTGTGCAGTGGATTACAAAAGGCAGTATCTGGCTTAGTCTACTTATGTAGTGATTTACATCACAAATTCAGTGGGAAGCCATCTGCTTGACACAGAGGGCAAAGAACAGAGCCAGGCATATATATAAGTAGTTCTTTACAAGTCCATTGCCATGATTAAAATGAGTAATCCCAGAGTTAAACCTTTCATTCCTCCAAGTACTCTAGTCCATACTGTATCACTCTACAGCAGAACATACTAAGCTTCTGCTTACATTACATGAATTACTGGGGTAGGAATAAAAATACTCACGAGTTACTTTAGTATTTAGACTAACACTTCTGTCTTAGTGCCCCTGTTTTCTTCTTTGCCTATCTCTAATGCACAGCTCTGACAAATTCTGAACCTATGTAGTACCAACACTTTTCAGCAGAGCAGTTATCATTTAGGAGAATTGGATCATCTCCTTTTCCTAACACAGCTCTCCTCAAAAAGGTTTGCCTAGTCCAAATTCATCTTTTAAATTTACTTTTATAGAAACTTACGTAAGAGCAACATGATTTTATTGCCCAAGCTTAGTTTTCTTTCCAAGGGTAGACACTGCTACTACAGTAGGTCCTACAGTCCTCTGCCAAAGCAATGGGGACTTGCCTACCCTGGACTGTTTTGTTTCACACACTTGTCAAGCTGTCAGCTTTATTATCAAGAGGCTGCTGAGGAGACCAGGAGTCAATCAGAAGCATAACACAATGAGTACATGCAGCAGTTTAAGCAGTGAGGCTTCATGAAGTTGCTTCAGCACAACTGCAATTATCTCTCACTGATGCCAGAAAAACTTATCCTTTAAACATAATCCCTAATTAATTTTGATCAACGTATATAAACATTTTATGAAAACACTCCCACAAGACCTAACTAATCATTTAAACATCTTGCTTGGATTAACAGCCAAAACCCAAGGTTTTGCTAAATAACAACATATTAGTACAAAAAAGTCTATGAAAAGACTAAATGATTTAATTTATAACCAAGCCTGCAGTTATCCACTTCCTACTTTCACAACAAAATGGAAAAAATGAAGACAGGAAGAGGAAATAATAATTCATCCATCAGCTTTCAAACCTTTCTAGGCCTTGGAAAAATCACCAAGACAGTATTTAAAGGAAGGTCCTACCCAGCAAAACAAAAGCTCAGCTCATCAACCTCTCTAAAAACAAAACTAAAAAAAAAAAGGAAACAATCCATTTCTATTTAGAAGATGAAACAAGAAATAAAACATTTTCGTGTCTTCAGTTAATTGGTTTTTTGAAATATCTCAATAAGCTAAAACATAAGCTAAAACATAAGCTAAAAATGCATCTTGCCCAAATCATAACTGTGTAAGACCTACATTAGATCTAAATTAATTGTCTCTAGACCTGTTTTGATCCAATAGTTTCTTTTGGAGAAAAAATTACCAGTAAACTGACCCAAGTGAGGGTGTTTGTTCTAAACCATCACATTCTGTTAATTTAATGGTCATGTTAGTCAGTGTATTTGTGTTACGTGCTGTTTTAATGTAGGAACTACAGTCAACATTTAAAATTTTGAAGCTCCCAGGGAAAAAAAAGAAAGCACATTATCTTCCTTTATTTGGAACTGAAGGTCTGTCATAACATGCTCTGCAGTAATGTTGCTTAACAAAGATGAAATAAAAATATTTACAGATTCAACTATTACAAGGCTTGGATCATCAGGAAATAGCTATCATAAAACAAAGCATCTGGAGGAACAGTGAGCAAAAGGACACTTCAGTACATGAACTCTGTGGCAAGGCCAATCATAGCAACTCCAGTGAGGAGAAAATCAAGGCAGTTGGCATGGTCATTATAAACCACAGCAAAATAAATCAACATGAGAAAGATAACTTCTGAACAAACATCCTCTGAAAATGAGAGGCCGAATAACGTTCTATATGCCTTGTTCTATATCCCCTCAGCTGCACAGCAACATCCTCAGCCTCTGCAGCCTTCTTTGCTAACAACTGCAGCTCCCTACCCAAAGAGGCCTGAGGCTGCTCCTCACAACCCCCGACCTCCCCAGCACATCCCCTCAGACTGAGCAGGGCTGACTATCCCACTGCAAGAGGCAGAGCACCAATAGAGCTCCCAAGAAAACCCCCCCACACAAACAGAGAGCTGCAGAGACTCTGCTACAAGTTACAACCTCCACAGCATCCCCTTCCCTGTCAGTGCTGGCACCAAGTTCAAAAGGATGGTCACAAACAGCACTAGCAACTGGACCCAGGAGAGAAAATACTGCTTAGACCCTTTTACAACATGCATTTCGCAGAACTCTTCCTTACACAAACCAAGTATTGTAATTAGAAACAAGAAGACAGTTCCTCTAGAAAACACATCCCATAGATTATTTGTATAGTTGTATTGGCCATGTTAAAATAAAATAAAATAAAATCAAGTGATGACCAGAAACTGCAGATAGGACCTGAGAATTTCTTGGCTTGAAATAACATTCTCATAGCAAAAATTAGTAATAGGAAGTTAGTAATGAATAATATATTTTCATAAGAAGTACCATAGTTATGCCTCTGTCACTCAAATCAAAGTAACAATTCAAATGGGTTTTTATATGCTCTAAAGCCCATATCTCCACCATTTGCTTCTTCAGAGGAAGAAAGAACTGAGAGCACTATTCATCTTTTTACTAGTTATGTGTCATTACTAAACTAGACTTGGAGGGGCTTGTCTGTGGAAGGGGTTGTTTTAGCTGATATTTCTCCATCTTTAAGAAAAAAAATTAGAGCTTTCATATGCAAAAACATTCAGAAGAACAAGCATCCAGAAGAAATTAAACCAGATTTGATTGCAGAATTTTCAATTGTCACCAATACCCACATTAAACTACTTTCTAGACATGGCTACAGTAATGCAGATTCTTCACAGTGTTTTTCATGTACTTTGCAATTACACCTTTTAATGAGCTGATTTTCAAATGGGATCTTATTTGGATTTGACAACCCACTAAAATAAAGGTTTTTTTCCATTGAGTAGACCCTCACATGAATAAAAATCTTTGATGTATAAACAGGTTACCAGTTCAGTATATTCTGGCAATATATATATTTATGTCCAATACATAATGTGTAGTATCCAGAATAACAGCTATTTGGTCCTAACACCAAGCATACTTCTCCTGGTGGTCTCTCTTGCAGGAGAATAAGGTTTTACCACCCTGAAAGTCTGAAGAGTTTTGAGAAAGCAATCCACCTTTTCTATAGAAACAAATAATGTCAAAGTATTTTGCAAAAGCAGCAGGAGTAGATATTTTGTAGACAGCAGATTTCCATTCGCATCATTGTAACCTTATAAACCAAGATATATTTGTAAAATAAAGCAGAACTACACAGATTTCAAGTAAAACAATAACTGCTGACTTCTGGTAACAGCCTCTAGTTTTGCTTGGCTATAGAAGTGATCAGTCTGAAATCCCATCCAGTTTGTATCCCAAATAAACACCTTCGGAAAGTTGATTTCCCCTCCTAAAAACTGCAGGTCAAGATTATTGTATCCCTTCTCAAACACATGCTTAAAGTAACTCATTACACTGTTCCATTGCTGAAGCGCTTGCCATTGTTTCCTATGAAACTGATTAGCATAATACTACTTGTATCCTTCAGTTACTTTCTTCATCCACTGAAATATGGATAATTTCATTCTGAAAATATTTTCAAAGTAGTATCTTTCTTCATAGCAAAAACTTGTGATTTATAAGACCTGTAGAATATAACAACATTTGGGGGCTGCTTTCCAAAATAATGGAGCTTCAACAGCGCAGGTAAATTCAAAAGGCCACGTAGGAAGACAACTGAATTCATCTTTGAGACAGCTCCACAGGAAAGAATGAAATATCAGATGGTTCTGATTCCCTACACTGCAGCAGGAGGTCTTGATTTCAGGAAGTGGCAATCAAGGATTGGTTCTCTGACTGAAGGATTCCCAAATAGCCAAGAAATTTAGTTTATAGCAAAGCATCTGTCAAGAGTTATTTATGACCTGCCTGAATTACCACACCACCACACTGCCACAGTAGCTTCAGGAGGGGAGAGCAAGTTCAAAGGCAAGTAACCAATCTGGTGAGAATGGACAGACTGCAAGAGAGCAATCAAATACCAAGGTGAAATTGCCTCAAGCACTGAAAAATTCAGAAAAATGGTCAAGAACAACGCAGCCAGTACAGTGTCATTATTGCACTGAAAAGAAAAATCCTGGGGCTAAAGACACTCCATCAGTGTGGAAAAATACGAATCCTAAATAGCTTCAGGATGCATTCCAATAAAAGGTGAAGGCTGAATACTAACAAGGATCAGCCTCCAAGAATCTTCAGCTTTTCCTGTTGCTTGGGAGAGTAACGCACACGACCTCCACTCTTACATGCAAAAAGGAAGAAGCACTTGCAGAAAGAGAACATGATAAATATACTAAGATTTAAAGCCAACTGCTGCAGGAGGAGTACCTAACAATTTGTCACACACAGCAGTATTTGTCACATTTGAGACAAAGGTGTCAACTTCAGTAAAAGCTGTTGTAAAGGGAACGGTGATTTCCCCACCTGTACAGCTGTGGTCAGCAGGGAGACTGCAGGCTGGGGCAGCAGCCAAACAGCCCAGCACGAGAGACATTGTGTCCTCTTTAACCCCACCAACAGCAACCACAACAGCTAGCTGACATCCTCAAAGCCCAGCAAAGAAGAAAATAAATTAATTTCTCTTCTCATATAGTGGTTTAAAAGATTCATCCTTCTACAGAGTGATCACAAAGACTCCTCTCATACTCAATAAAATAATCTCTTTGCTGTGCTTTCTCATTTGTCTCTCCAGCATACTCTTCTTAATCAGCATTGTAGACATACTGCTTTTGGGGAAGAAGCTAATTTAAAAAAACAAACAAGCTTTTATTGTGCTGCATAGTGTCCTTAGGGAATGTCTGCCTTTCTTTCTCTTACCATCAATCTTAAAGTTAAACACACATGAAGGATGGGGTTTTCATCTCTGAAACTATAGTTACACACATGAACTAAAGACTCACCACTGTGTTATCATGGCAACAAAAATAATAAAGCTTTCAACACTACTAAGGAGGTAAAAGAAATAGACACAGTAACTCCTACATGATCCAAAGCTATTTTTCAAGCAAAAACTATCTAGCTTATTCCGTATTCTGAAGTCCTGGGACACTGGAAGGGCCTTCTACAAAAAAGTAATAATCACAGCACCATGCTTATGTTAAATATAGCAGAAGTTTTTACAAGCATGATAAAAAAAGCCCAGAACTTACTGGGATTCAACAAGTCTGCTGACAACAATTCAGTGCTGGCACCACAGTGCAATGCTCCTGCAAGTCTTGGCAAACCCCACTGTTGTAAAGGTGCTGCAAGGTGATCTTGGGCAGAACCCCAAAAACACTGAAAGAACTGGGTTAATACTTAGCTTTGATCAGCTCAGGGACAGAACAGATACTAGAGTGACTAGATAAATGCATCAAGTCAAAACATACCTCAGAGTTAAACCCTTAGCAGGGGAATCAAAATTACAGTAGACTAATTTTTTTTTTTTCCTGATAATCTGAACTTCCTGGTGAAGTTTTTACATCTTTAGTCAAAATGTCTTCTATTTCCCAGTACAGGCAAGGCAACAGACTAAGCTCAAGGAGCAGATTTTGAGTTGATAGTAAGGTGGTTACAGTAGAAAATAAGTGGGGGCAAAAATAAAAATCTGAGCAAATATTCAGAGGTTGAGCACCATGGCTATGGCTTTTCCAGCCTTTTGGAAAACAGAGATCACACTTCAAATTGTTTCAAAGCAGAATACATTTAAATCCAACATACAGGGCAAATACCATGATTATGTGGAAAAAATAGAGCATATGTACAGCTTTTAACTTGACAATGTAATTCATGATCTTCACTGTTAACTGATGACTATTTTCTTTGCAATAAAATAAAATATTCTATTTTTAAGTGGCAAAATAAGATTGGGAAAAAAAAAACAGCAGGAAAGAGTGAAGGTATTTGACCATAAAATGAGGTAAAGCAGCTATTGAAAAATGACTAGCAGTCTCTGGCAAAGGCTGGAAATACTTAAGCCAAGGCCACATTAGGTCCCACCGCAAGCATTCTGCACTGCTCCCCTGCTCTGCACATGCAGCCTACTCTCCCAAGCTGCCAGGCACATTCAGACATGCAAGTCTCCTCTGTTCCTGACCTTCAAACACCAGGCACTGGCTTCTTAGGATGGACAAAATATGGCTAGCCAGGATGAAGCTTTCACACAAACTACTCTTGCCTACAGAAAAAATTACAGAAATGAAAAATTTTTAACTGGATTCATGAGACATTTCCCTGCCTTCCCTGTCCCAGTCCAAGGAAAGGATTTTGTAAGTCCACCACAGTCTTTGTTGTCTGTATGAATGCATACTCTCACACTATCCTACATGTCACTGTATTTTGCCAGTACTAGATGGACTCCAACAGCACCCTGAATATCCCTGTGTTTCAGCCCTATGCATACAGTAATTAACACAAGCAACAATTTCGCCAGCAGATTATGGATATAAGATTACATGGGAAAGGTCCTGCTGCTAACATTCTGCAAGCTCTTCTTTCTCTTTTGGCCAAACAAACCTTCCCCTAAAAAGCAACCATTGCACAACACAGACCAGACTTTAAAGTGAACAGGAGCATGGAATTATTTCCTGAGCTGTTCTCCTCCAAGTCTCTGAATGCTCCTATGTGCAATTATTTGGCAGTTAAACTTTTCTTGCTTTTCACACCTCTCAGAACTAAGTACAGTGGTGTCCTCAGGGAAGAAGGCACTCAGACAGATTTGTAAAACCAACTGCAAATTCCTTATTGTAATGACTCAATTAATTAAGCGGCTAGGCATGGCTGGAAGTGACCTGTTTGGAGAGACAGTGCTAAACTTCTCATATAGTATATAAACTACGAAGAAACAAACCCTAGAGCAGTAAACAGCAAAGGAAGCATTAATCATTATTATCACTGGAAACACCATGAAGCTTATCTTAAAACTTAAAGAACCACTTGAGAAAAGCAGCAATTCTCCCTGATGCATTGCCTGGATTATTTTACTGCTATTGAGCACTAAATCATCACAGAAAAGAGAGAAGCCTGGCATTCTTTGGTTCTTAGTGGCTCATCTGACATCATTTGAAGCTCATTTAACAGCTGTTATGTGTCCAACCATCTCAGGTCTTTCCAGAAGGATGTTAAATACCTCCTGATGACTTTAGTCTTGAATGCTCCTGAAGTTAGCCTCTGCAGCCCTTTTTGAAAGGGATTTAAAACTATAATTTCAATGGAAGTGCCACTGCCTAAACAGCCAAGCATGACAGGTATCCCAAAAATCTTCCTGATGTAGTAAAATCCTTTATACAGCAACCAAAACACATATCACATGTGCAGTGGTACAACAGTAAAAGCAAAAATGTTAAACTAAAACAAACAACCCTACAACCAACCAAAACAAAACAAGAAAAGCACCAAACTAAATGAAAACCAAAACCCATTGTGTTTTCATAAACACGAAAGAGGGAGAAAATCTTCAAGTTTCATAACACAACAAAATCTGGTGTAGCAATTAATGAGTAGCCAAGTCACCTGAGAAGCAACTGATGATATCAAGTTATACAAACATGCAGCATGTTTACATCTTTTCTACAACATTACTCTTTTATATAACTTAATTTCATATTTGCATTCATCCATTAATTACTTTATTGGAACATAATAAACCCAAAGGAGCAATACAAGGTTATACCCAAATGCTCCCATGGATTCAGATATCAACTGCTAATTAGAAACATACAAAGTTCATGAAGAGAAAAGGCATTTTGAACAATCACTAAAATACAGGTAGGCATGACAACCAGCCACAAAAAAAAAACCCAACCCAAAACAAACAAACAAAAAAAAAAAAAAAAAAAAAAAACAAAACAAAACAAAAAAAAAACTACTTTACTAATTCAACTGTATAGCTGACCTTTTACATACACAGCCAGGAAGATCAAAGAACAACTTCCCCTGCCCGAACTGCAAGTAACTGTTCTTTTTCTGCTGGGGGGCATTCATTGGTCCTAACCTGAAAGATTGCATTAATTTCTAACTCCAGCGCTCAGAAAGATAACATTCACTTGGGAAACCAAGCTCTTCACCAAAGGCTCCCGATTAGTCTTTTCTTCCTAACAGCCACACAGGTCAAATCCTACTTTGGTGTAGCAGGCCCAAAGAACACAGAACCTCTGGCCTGCAACCTCTGTTCAAGCAATTCTGTTGGCACGAGGAATGCTCTGCATGCCAGTCTGCCAAAGCAGCACAAGTCAGTCTGCACCTCCCTTATTCCTACAGCAGCTTTCTGCAGAAGCCACCAGCTCAGGCTGTAGCTAAGCACACCAGCTTTGTAGCACAGACATCAGTCTATGAATGCAATGTCTGCTTTTCTACATTCTCTGGTTGTTCTCATTCTTATTTTTACCTCCATCTTACAATAAACAGGCCTGTGTCCTTTGTCCACACAGAAACTTGCTTTAATTTAGACCTAATGCAAATCACTATAAAGGTACTCTAGTACCAGCCTTAGTTTTAGCTACCTCCTGATGACCATCAGTTCAAAACTTGAGACTTGTCCATACACAATTTTTTTTTTTTTTAAGTCTTTCAAATAAACCATTCCAACTTGTATTTATTGTACACCAAAAAGAGCAGGAGATGAGAAAAATATTTCCAATATATTCAAGTTATTTAGCAGTGCAAACCATACTTGACCTTCTTATCACATTTTTCTGCTGCAAAACTGAACTAAAAATATCCTTTTCCTCCTTTTGAAAAAGAGTTGTATCTTCCAATAACTACCACATTCAGTTCTTGGATTCATGCAATTGTAATTTCCCACTGCTAAAATTATGCAATAATGCAAAATTCCGCACATAAAAGGTCAATTCAACACATTCTATGAATTTTTTATTAATGTGCAAAATACATACAATACTTATTTACATTGATGAAGGGGAAGATAATAAACTGAGCAAGTGGGAACTATGTTCCTTAGAAACATACAGATACCCAGATACAAACACTTCAGCATATTCCTTGTGTAATATTTGGAGAACTGTGCAATGTGCTCCTGGCTGCAATATGCCACAACACAAGCTAGAGACATTCTGCCATCTTTGAGTAGGTGTAGAAAGAAATAAACAAACTAAATGGTATTTCAAATGAAATATAAATTTCTAGACTATATCCCACCAATGGTAGATTTCAGCAGGGTGGTATCTTTGCCTCACAACTATTCAAAGCAGACAGAAAATGCTGCAACCTTCCTAGGTTAGAAAGCTGATCTTTCTTCTCCTGGTGAACAGAACACCGTGCCCACACTGTTCCTTTCAAGTCCTCAAATTTCTAAAAACTATGCCAAAAGCACTTGCAGTAGGATACAGCTAGCTGTTTATTCAAGCTGAGAGCTGTATACCACTGGAGAAGTTAAAAGCTGGTCTGAACTGAAATACAGCTTCCTCTTTGCAGAGCAGGGCTATGTGGAAGCCAGGCACCAGCTTTATGCCAATTTTCTCAAGTAAGCTAAGAAAAATGCATGGTCCTCTATACTTGGAAGGCATGGTATAGTGCTATACAGGATAAGAGTGCCCTCCTATACTCCAGGGTTTCTTATTTGTCAGGATTTACGTCTTGATAACTTCAAAAGAAACACAATTGCTCTATTCCCGAGACAAAGGCACTAGCAGGTACAAGGTGCAGCTTCCCAACATCTCAGTTCTCTGCTCTGCATTGCCCCGTTTAACATGCTCCCTTGTCCCTCTCAGCCTCATCTCTTCTTGGTAAACAGGATCATCCACCTAGCCCCAGCACACATCTAAACATGATACTGGCCATTAGCCCTCTGAAAGGTGAGCTCTTCGGGCAAAGTCACAAGATTTTATCACGAGTGCTTGTATGTCAGCATTTCACAGCCCATGGGACATCCTTACAGTCTTTACAGAGGTCAATGCAAATGAGTATGTTAACCACACCTCATTAAATCAACCTTTTTTCCTATCACTTAAACTGTTACCTGCTCCCACACACCCATGCCCCTCGTAGCAGAGCTGCTGAGCCTAAGCAAAGCACGATGCTTAACTCATTCACATTTCACTTGGCCAAACCAAACACCTTACTTATCCTCCCCCCCTCTACTGCTGCAACCCAGCTTCCTCTGCAGAAAGATACCACGGCGCTCGGACTGGTCTACGTAATCTATGCTCAACATGAGAATGTAATTATAATGTATGTATTAGAATGTAATTATAATGTATGTATTAGAATGTAGCTATAATGGTTAAAATAAAAAAAACAACAACAAAAAACAAACAAACAAAAAAACAAGTCTTCAAAGTTGAAAGGTACTGCTGCAGGGAACATTCCTCTTTGGCAACCAAGGGTACCAGGAGAATGTTCAGAAATCCACAAAAAGGTTCCAATTTGATCTCAAGAGCAAAAGGAGACTCGGATAAGTCCATTGAAATCACTCACTTCTAAGAGCTAGCCCTGTCCACCGGAGTAGTACATCTCACTACTATGTATGAGAGTGCCTCCCCTTCGTGCATAAAGATGCGGCAAAAAGTATTGAATAGGAACACAACTGTAAATCCGCGTTCAGCACACAGATGCAGCAGCAGCATATGTTTGCCAAGCAAATAACACACAAATGTGTTTGCTGCGAGTTACGTCATCTCTTTTTTATCAGTTCTAATAACAATTTATTCTATTCTGTATTTCTAATAAGAACAGCTTATCTAGAAATAATCCCCCAAAGTTCGTTCTTCAGCAGTATTAGTGCTGACATTTAAAGTCATACAGTTTTGCCAAACAAACCTTGCCTAGCTCCAAGCAGAATCAGCATAACATAATTAACCACATTTTAAGAGTCTGAAAAAGAAAATTGTGAGGTAAAATAACAGGGTTTAGTGATTGGATATTTGTGTTCAACCCAGTCCCTTCTCCATTGATGGCAATGGGAAAATTGCCACTGATTTCAGACTGCAGAAACTATGTTTATACTGAAAATCTGCATTGCTTTAGGGAGCAACTGCCACTGTGAATCATAACACTGAGGAAAAAATTCACAAGCTACGTGAATACCATGACTTGCATTTCCAAATCATACACAAATATAACGGATTTTACATAACACTAGCAGACAAGCCTTCCTTCAGGATGCATCCATGTATCCTGAATACATCCATGTGTATGTCCCAGAACAAACCTGTCCTTACCCCCGTGCCAAGGCTTGAGTATCACCCACAGAGCAAGGCCAGCTGCAGCAGATGAAGGCTGTGCACCTTCCCCACACTCTGGGGTACAGGGCTCCATCTACCACTGAACTCACAATGTCTGCAGAAAGTACTTTCTTATGTTTCATGAACTACAACATCTGCTTTTTAGCCAGCACTCAGAGAATTTTTTGTTACAATATTTACATGAGGTAGCCTGGAGGTGTGACATATTCCAATGGAACATAGTACTTTTATTAAACTATTACAGTTGCTAAATCAATGTAATAACCTCCTACATAATCTCATTTGAAAAAGAGGATCTTACAGTAATCCATTCACAGCACTTTCTCCCGATAGCTCTTGCTCAGAGAGCTCGGCAATCCCTCTAGGTGAGCAAATGCAATTTCTGAACAGATATCTATAGTTGCTATAAAATCAAATTAAGAGAACGAGAACAAAAAATTCACATGGGTCTTCCAAGCAAAACTACAGCTTATAAAAAAATTCAATGCAAGAACCCAGAACTCATCTACATTTATGGTAAGCATTGCCCATAAAGTACTTTGTATCCTAAGAAAAAACTTAACATTAAGTAAAAATTATGCTTTCCATTCTTCTATGCAAATAAGCTAAAACTGACAGAATCACCAAGAACATGTATTTCCTCAAAAATCATCCCAACAATGAAAACAAAATTAAAACATCACTGTGATACTTAATACACAATGGTAAACTTGCATAAATGCTACAGGGGTATGGAAAGCTTAACAGGTGATGCTCAGACAGCAATCTTCACTTAAGAAGAGAGAGCCAAGGAATCACCACCAAGAGCACGACCAAGGCAGCCTTCAATCATCCTCCCGTTGTTCTCTCAACCAGAGCTGCCATAAATGTTTGTGGCAAAAAAACATCTGGCCTCCTGGCAGCCACCTTGTGCCCTTTCTCAGGTTTCCCACTCCACCCCAAACCTGACATCACTCAGCTGCCAGTCCCCCTTAAACACCTACACACCTCTAGTACGGTACATGCACAACACCAGAGCACTCCAGCTCAGGCAACAAACTGATATTCTTCTGTTCTGTGTGACCTTCCCACAGGGGAGCTCAGCACTGCATCTGCAAACATGATCCCCATGGCTGTGCTCAAAATTCTTCCTCGAGTCCTGGTCCTTTACCTTACCCCTGCCCTGCTAGTGCACTCTTGGCTGGCTCCTGACTCCAGCGCCCAATCTCCCAGCCAGGCTCCCTGGTTTTATTTCAGCCTTGCCTGCTCCCAGCAGCACTCTGATTACATATAATCCAATTTTCTGAATTTCACTTGAGCTTCTAGACATGCTCTCACCCTGCTCTGTCCTGTGGCTTTCCTGGTGTACTCAAGCACCAGCATCTGATTCCTGATCAAGCAGTTTTTACCTCCTATTGCTATTTCCCTTCTGCCTTTTCCTTGCAAGCATGGTGTAGCTGTCATTCTCAGGCAGTCCCCAAAGCACACCTACTCCTCAAAAGATATTGACCACGGTAGGATCCAATATAACAGAATTTCTTAAACTCATGGAATCTTCTTTGTCAATACTCCTGGCAGAAGTTTTTGTCTGGCTTCTTGTTCTTCTGGTTTGTTTTTTAAGCAGGCACACTCTCTAGGAGATGCATCAACACAAAATTGAGAAAAGTCCAAGAGTATACACAAAAGCAGTATGGATACTGACACATTTCCAGGAGCAGCAGGCATGCTGCCTCAAATAATAACCACAAGGCTAACTTCGTTGATATAAGTGACTCTGGAAGAGGAGGAAGATTTTACCTCAGTTTGATTCCAGTTCGTTTCAGTTAGGGCCTGTACCAAGTCTTAATGATCAGAGACTTTCAACTTAATAAATATACATTAAAGGACATTTAAACAGCAAACCATAACTAAATTAAGATACTACAATAATATCAGCAATTTGAACACACTTCAGGAAGGGGGTTAATAATAACTGAAAACTGCAAACTTCAGACCTAGGACTCTTCTAGAAAAGAGGACTCTACATAAATAGGCTTCAAACCTCACAATACTTACAATACAGGAAGACTTAAGAACAAGGCTTTGATTGTAAATACATTTCCAAACCTATATATACTAAAGTCTTTATGATTCTTCAGAACTTGTTAGTATTTAGTAAAGGCATTCAGCCATTTGTAGCACTTATTTTTTAATAAAGTCTGAGTTGTTCCTTAAATGTCATGCATGTCAAAACCTCCAAGTCACATTAGCTAGGAAAAAAACTCAACTGGAACACGTGTTATTAAAAGTAATATTAATCATCCTTGCTCATATCTTTGAAAAACCACCCAGTATTACCAGAAATTACAACCACCAATCAAATATGTTGATTATGTTTACAAGAACAAGCAACTAAATGTTTCACCACAGCAGATATATTATTCATTCTACAGTAACTGCCTACATTTTCACATCTACTGTAGGGAAGAACAGAAAAAAAATATACCATTAACTCAATTTAAACATTTTTGTTACAGATGGCAATGATGTCAATGGAACTACAAAGTGTATAAAATATTAGTATGAGAAACAGGATTTGCATCTCCAAACTGATACAAAAATTCAGTTTTATTAACAGCTGCTTAATACATTTGGAAAGCAATAGAATGCTTCCCTCCTCTGCCACTACTCCATCAGTCCCATTACTTCATCAAAATATTATTTTAATCATGATTTATGTACTTCCGCACAGAAGTCTTTATGCAGATAATTTTAAAAGACCCACCATATCTTATTCCTAACCTTAACAGCTCCTACCTCTTACCTAGAAAACTATCAAACCTATCAGCCTATTCCTGAAATGACCAGCCAGAACTTGTGTTTGCAGACCAATGGACTTGCTGTTATCCTACCAAAAGGTCACCTTTCAGTAATTTCCGTGCAAGACACCCAAATCACCTTGACTATTATGAACCAGTATGGAAAGACACCCCAAACACAATGCTTTATCCATTTGTACCCACATGAGATCACTGGTCATGTGTTACATTATGTGCCAAGTGAAACCAAAGGACAAGAAATACAGACTACTAACTCTAGAGCAGTTAGCAGAAGAGCTTGCTATAAACTTCAAAGGAAGCAGTTTGGCCTGGATGTGGATTGTTTGGGATTATTTAAAATTTTTCAAGTCATAGACAAGTCAGTGTAAAGGCACCTATTAACTTTTAGGAGACTTTTAACCAGATGAGCCTTTAGGACAGCTTCACAAAACCCATATGCCCAAATCTTGCAGCTGAATAATTTTACATATAATGGCTTCCATTGCTATGATAATTATTACTGAAAGCTTGACAAAAAATTCCACAAGATCTAAATCTTTCTCACTACAGTGTTACCAACTTAGGCACAGGTACATTGATCTACTCATGTTGCTTTAAAAACAAAGAGATGGAAGTGAAACCCCAATCTGAAATGCCTACTGCCCCTCAAGAGAACGTATCTCAGTGATAAATGCAACAGTTGAAAGACAAACTGTCCGTCTTCACTAACTACTGGATATAACTCATTTGACATAAGCAGGTCTACAGCCAGTAATTGTTCTGTCCAAACCTGTCTTAAATAGAGGCTTAAGAAAAAAACAGTAGTGTATGGAATACAGGTGCAGTGCTACGAAAATATAAACACCTATACCACAGCAATCTAAAAAATAGCTTCAAATGGCTTCTCTTCTGTAAAGCTGGCAAACATGAATTCTGAGTAAATGAATAAAGTAGACTCTTTCAACTTGCAAGGAATTTTTATACCAGCAATAATGGAAACCAGTTTTCCATGTCACTTAACAGTTCATTTAAGTGTTTTTTAATGAACAGATACTGTATCAGATAAAGGTCAACCTAGGCTGGTATCCCAAGACAAGGACACGCCTAGGAAAGACACACAAGAGGCAAACAAGTACAAAGTAGTCACTTCTCTGTTGTGGCTTTCCAGAGTTCAAGCACTTGTAGTTCAGGAACTTTCAAAGCCAGATGCTTTCGGTGCGTTGTGAAGCTCTCTTCATCAATTTGTCATTTCAAACCTGTTCAAACGCATTTACATGCTCGATTTCTGGGGCTGTAAAGTATATGATTTACTCACATGCTGCATCAGGAAATACTGACATTTATTTTAAACCTGCTGCTAAAGATTTATCACTTTTTTTTTCCCTGACTTGATATTCTGTGAAAGAGAGAGAATATCAGTTCCCTGTTTCACACGATGTTTGGGAATTTACATACGTAAAAATATCACCCACCAGGTACCTTTTTCCAGATCTATCTGGTGAGCTTTCTATTTAGTAGCAGTCTTTGCACAGCTAGACATGTCATTCTTGCCCTTCTAAATACCTTTTTTAGCCTCTACCACATTATTTAATGCAATCTCAACTTACATACTCTCTTTCTCTGGAACATATGTCAAAAAATGTAGTCCTGTTAAAATCGGCATTGGACTACCAAATAGTTCATCAGCTTTAATCAATCTCACATAGTCATAGTTTTAGATTATTGAGCAGCAAGTGCCTAAATGCAAGCTTACACAACAAAAAGCTATGTAAAAGCTACTAGAGACTCATTAGAGTCCTGAAAAACTGTTTTCAGTAGTTACATTGAATAGATAGACTTAAATTCTATCACCACATAGCAGAATAAACTAAAAGCACAAGCATAAATACAAGTCTTGAAATAAGACAGCTGGCTATCTTGATACACTTCCACTGATCAATTCAATTGCAAAACCCTAAAACTTACAGTTCTTAGGCTTCTAGTGTATTATGAGCAAGGACAACTCAACTGGCTTTTAAAGGAAAAAAAAAAAAAATCTCTGCATGGAGCAGGCAAATAGCCTTTGGAAAAACTTCAGTGAAAGGTCTCACAGCTCTACTGTGACTGAAGCTGAAGTCTCCAAGTTAGAGAGTATGCAGCTGCTACTTCAAGTTCATTTCATGGGCACAGTCTGCTGCCTTATCTGCTATGGTATCTTAAAACAAAGATCCAGGAAGAAAACAAACACATGATCCCAAAAGTTTGTCTTGCATGCAAACAAAGCAGAGAGAGAAGCCTGATAAGAACTGACAGAGAAATATTTTGGTAGAAAGTTACAAAGTATTTCAGTAGCATTACATAACAAATTACACAGCCTTCCTACTCATTTATTGAAGTGCTCATACATGGCAATGGCAGGAGGAACATGCCAGAAGGAAAACAACATCTGTTGACTCTGTTTAGAGCCCCACACACAGGAAGGCTTGCAAAGCACTACATGTGAAGACAGCAGAAATCCAGTTCTCCAAGAAGTCTTCTGCTCTACAGGCCTTAAAGTGGTTGCAGTTATTATTTCATTTGAAAACAATTGGCCCTGGATAATCCACAAGCAAAAAAAAAAAAAAAAAAAAAAAAAATCCCACCATTTGGCAAATCATTTAGTCAATGAGTCAATCAACTCCATCTCTAGGCTTCCTAGAAAACAGGTCAAGTTCTATTATCTCTTGCCATTTCTCTAGTTTTATCTCCAAGCATTCTTGTCTGCAAGATTTCAGGTTTTTCATGACAAATTCCCTTTCTTGTTTTAGTTCTGTAGTAAGACCATTTACCTCCCCCTTGCATTAGAAAAAAAACAAAAACAAAAAAACACAAACCTATAAAAAAGCAACTAATGCACATTAGTGAAACAACCTAATACACAAGAACAGCTACAACTACTTCTCATTAATCTTATTTTAGATTTACCTCAATCCACAAAGCTGTGAATACCAGCTAAGCAAAATGGGAATAAAAATGTTCTGGCTATGCTTTGTTCTTTTTTACATAAATGAGTTCCCGTGTTTCTGAAGCCAAATATAGAGCACATGAACACACTGAAGATTATTTAGAAGGGTTCACGTTTTACTTGCAATATATGCCAAGCGGAATTTGCTGTAGGGAAGGTTTTTAAAGCAAGTTCCTGTTCAGTCTTTGTACTTCACAGTTAGACTGTGGGTGCCAGAACACTCCAATGTATGCAAGTCTGGCTTCCACTGGAACTGAACTCTCAGATGCTAACCTTGAGAGCTGCACAGTTCCAAAAGACAGCTGGGGAAAAAAAAAAAAGCTGTTAGAGGTGTACTCTGACCATCTAAATTTACAGAATTTTAACTTTTAGTTTAATTGAGCAAGACCACTCATGTTTAAAGTACACCTTTAAATAGCTGGGAGAGAAATGGGAAAACAGAGCAAGTGTTTGCAACTCCTGCAGAGCAAGAGCTTGTCCTTACTGTGCAACTTCCTTTGCTTTCTTAAGTCACATTTTTCAGCAGATAAGATCAGCTTAGAGGAAGCAATAGAATACTATTTGGACTACAGATTTATATGAACATACGGACTTTTTTGGAGTAAAATAGAGATAATAAATCATTTGAAAACTCATTTCCCTGTAAAACATACAATGCTTGAGCAGAAATCCTACATGCTGAAGTCCTGAAAACAGAAGAAAATGTGAAGTAGGGTGGAGAGTTTTATCTTAATTACAACTAGAACTTCCATTTAACACCTGATGAAGATGTCCTAGAACATGAGAAATCCCAGAAAAAGCAGACAAAGACATTATTGAATTTCCACCCCAAGTTAATAGTATTTCCTAGTATAATGCCAAACAAAAACTGATTTCAAACACTTTTTTATACCACTGAGAACCAGCTTGTGGGAAAAGAAATGCAATGCTCTGTATGAGATCCCAACACTGTGCCTTAGAGATGCATAGCCTGTGAATTCTCAAGACACCTGCTATCAGACACAGCCATGTTATCTAATTAAATCCATCTACTTAACAATTAAATTTAAGACTAATGATAGTAATTGTCATTCCACTCCTATCACAAGGCCATTCCAAACCTTTACAGGGCCTGGAATAACTTTCTAGTTTCCAGACTGGATCTATGCATAGGAATCCTGTGCTTTTGTCCAAGAAATCTATTTTTCCCCTCATACAGAATTCAATCCAGAGACTTTATCAGCCCATCATAGCTATCCTTCTATGCATCTGCTCCAGTTTGAATGCACCATTCCAAGCACAAGAAACTGAGTTCACTCAGTATTTCAGATGAGGTCTCAACAGTTCCTTGTATAAAAGCATTAATACTTTCTCACCTCTATCAGGAATCTCCTTATAAACACCATCCTAGGATAGGTCTCAAGAAACTTCCTCCAGTTAGAAGAGTGTTCATTATCACTATGTGCTAATCATTATCAGATGTGCTAAATTGCAATATCAAGCTATCAACCTGTAGTGAAAATGCTACTCAGTCATTAACAATTATACACCATTTATGACATTAAAACATACCTACCACATGGAACTGGTATAGTCTGTAAAAATAATGATACATTTTTAACTGAATTTCAGGATCGTGTATTTTCAATTTTTCAAACCTTCACACAATCCTAAGAGAAAAAAAATCATCTCCATACCAGTACAGTTACAGAACTTTGGTCCTGATTTAGTAAAGCATTTGTACATTTTTGCAGCTTCAGACTGGAAACATTCCCATCACATTCAGTGGATGTCTTTAGAAAACTAAAACCACCCTTAACACTTTTCTGGACTTAATGGGTTAAAATCTCAACGTGAAACTTGCAAAGGACCCTCGAGGCTCTTTTGCATTTAACTACCTCGGTCTCCTCCATACCTTCAAAGCTTTAAAATGCAAAAAGCAAGCATTCCGCATATCTATTCTTCCTTTGAATAGACATACTAAGCCGCAAGAAGTAAGCATGCATCTTGAGCTTCCTGCATTGAGATAGAGCTCTACCCAATGCTTTCACACGTTTACAGATCCAAAGTCTTATTTTCCGCTGTTCTCCCGATGCCTTCCAAGTGCAAATCACTAACAAGAGGATCACGTGTAACCATATGGTAAATTAAGTTCGCCCAGGGATTTCATTCACCGGTTCCTCAGAAATTGGCGATTAAGCCTACATATTTGCAAGGAAAGACCATTTAATTCAAAACCACAGAGTTTATTAAAAAAAAAACTTAACATAATCATAATGCCATTTTCCTTACCGGACTATAAAAAAGGCAGAAGCTTTGAGATCATGCCCAACCGGTTAATTTCACATTAAAGGTGCTAAACACCCGGTGCTGCTCCGCAACCACCTGTACTACAGTCCGTCTCCAAACACACCTTCTGCTGATGTGCGACACTGCATATTTTGCTGTTCAAGAACTAGGAAAGCCAGCGCTCTAAAAGCTATTTATTCTGCCTTCCAGTTGCTTCATAAATATCAAAAAAGATACGAGCTGTTACACAAAAACTTTACAACTCAGCGGGAAGCTGCGCCACGCGTCACGCACGAGCGCGGGGGGACCCCGACCCCTCTCAGCAGCAGCGGCACCCCATCACGGACCCCGGAGAGCCGCTCGGTCCCCGGGCACGCACCTTGCCCCGGGGGCTCCGGGCAGGCAGCGCCGCGGCCCCGCCGTCCTTGCCCGCCGCAGGCAGGGCAGCAGCGCTGAGCGGCGGCTGCTTCAGCTGCGCGGAGGGTGCGCGCAGCCCACCCGCGGAGGGCTCCCACCACCCCTCCCTGCCCACCCCGGCCTCCTCCCTCGGAGGGTGGCTTCAGCCTGGGGAAGCCGGCGGCGGGACCCGCGCAAACTTCCTGGCGGCGCGGCACATCCTCACCTTGATGATGCTGCTCCTCCGCGGGGTGGCCTTGGCCGCCTCCAGCAGGCAGGCGTCGGGGTCGGGCGCTGCCGCTGGCCCCAGGCTGCCGCCGGGGAAGCGCTCCGCGGTACCCACGGCCAAAACGCCGCTGCGGCGCTCCCGCCTCCTGCCCCCGGCTGCCGCCGGAGCATCCAGCGACGCCGGCTCAGGCTCCTCTTCGGCACGATAAACGGCGTCGGGAGGAGCACGGCCCGCCGCCGGCTGCTCTCTGCCGCCGGCAGCCTCTGCCATCGCCCCGCCGAGCGGTGTCAACTTCTCCGGGGCGCTGAGAGGGCGGGGGAGACACACGGGCGGAGGAACGGACGGCGTCCCGCGGCGCTCCTCTCACGGCGCGGCGGCGGGAGCAGCATCAGCGCCAACTTTTCCCGGAGGAGCCATGGCCGTCCCCGGGGCGGAAGGTGTCCGCGCGGGACTCCGCGGTGCCAGCGGAGCGGGGGCCGTGGAGAGCGCGCAGGAAGTACAGCCACAGCCCCGCGCTGTTGTGACAGGAGCCGGGCTTGTGTTGACGGGCGGCGCTGACGGACGGCGGGCTCGGCCAATGGGCGGCGCGGCCGCCCCCCGGCGGCGCAGCGGCAGCCAATGGCCTTGGGGAGGGGCGTGCCCGCGGGACTCCTGGACGGGCGGTCGGGGCGGTGCGCGGGGGGCGGCAGGGGCGGTGTGGGAGGACTTGTAACACCTGGGCGTCCCCGCCATCACCTTGACGAAGAGAGCTTGTGGAGGACCGTGCTGCCTTGTCAAGAGCGCTCGCGTGCTGGGGCGGCCGCGGGGATGTTTTAGGCGGGTTTGGGCTGCCTCTGTGCCAGGGTAAGAGCAGCGTGCGGAAAAGGTGGCTTAGGTTAAACACCCTGCAGCACGCGTAGCCCTCAAGTGGAGGTACCGTGGTAGGAACAGGGAAGCCGCCAGCGCCGGTCGTGAGGGCTGGGGGCTAAAGAGACACCTTAAGGCTGCTGACGGCGGGCCAGCAGAGTGGCTGCGAGGCGTAAGGGAGATCTCGCAAAAGACGGCGAAGACTCACGCTGGGATCCCTCCACCTCTTGCAAAGGAGCCAAAGCGAAGCAGGCTGTGTGGGGCTGCGCCGCTCGCTCCGCTCGCCGCCGCTGGTCCGGAGCGCTCCCGCCCTGCCCCTCACGGCCCGGCGGCGCTGGCAGGGCCGACACCGCCCCTGGCGGCCGGTCCCGCCGCGGCCCCGCTCGGGGCCGGCGGGCGGGAGGCACGGAACGGGAGCCCGGGAAAGGCGGGAGCCGCGCGCGGCACCCTTTGGGAGAGTTCGTGCGAGCGTGCTGCTGTCCCTTGTAATGCCTCAGGGGGTATTTAGTTATAACGAGATTATCCACGTGCAGATCTCAGGAGAGGTGGGGTGGAGTGCAGCAAGGGTGAGAGCACGGGAAAGAGGTGAGGAAGAGATTAAACGGTGAGGTGGAAATTAGAACGGGTGTGGCTGGGCAAGCTGGAAGTCACTGAGGATGTAAGACTATTCAAAGTTACGGTTACCAGCTTTAAAGGCAATATGACTCTGTGAATATTAATTTCTCCCTGGTTTCTAAAGTAGTTCCGGATGAATGTGTTTGGCACCTGCTGGCAGTCACTGATTAAGGAAGAAAATAACAGAGAACCTCCTTAGCTACTAGCAAAAGCCTGGCAACAGGGCCCAATCGTTACTTAAAGGATGTGAAATTTATATATGTATACACACACAATATATAAATATAGAATTCCATGTTCAAAAAGGTCTAGAACTTCTGTCAAGGGCATGGAGGCATTTATCATATTCAACACAAAGAAATGCTAGTTGGGGGAGAGATCTAGATACCACTGACCTTTTTTTCATTAGCTTCCTTCTAAATTGTATGTTTAAAATGTCAAAATATATGTATAGCGCAGTTATTTTGCTTTGTTTCAGTGAAACATGTCACAAAATAAGTAACACTAAAAGAAGATAGAAAATATTCACATTAAAGAAATATTTATGTTAAGCAATACTGGAAAGAAGAGACTAAGAGAATGAAGGACTTAAGCCTAGCCTGCATTGGAAAGAGAGAGACCATCTTACCAAGTCACTGAACAAACAGGGGAAAAAACCCAAACCAACTAAACAAACTTATTACATATCGACATACTGCCACACAGACTGACTTAAGACTAATTTAAAGACAACAGAGAAGGTAATTACCATGCAGTGTTTTAATGACATTAAAAGCTGTGTTTTAATAGGAATTATTGCTTCATGTAGAAATATGTTGCAGATCTTTCATGTGTTTTGTGAAATCATATGAAGTTTAGTCATTGGTTTAATTATTTGGGAACAACAGAGTCTGTCATAGCTGAAGTCTGCATCTACCAGAAACTCTGCAGCGTGTTGCACAGACAGATGCATATAACATATTAAAGAACTTTATCCTTTCTAGGATATGATTTACACATTTAATATTAGAGTTCTATTGTCAAATGAATTGTCTTCTGACATCAAAGGTTTAAAACCCTTTAATTCTCCCCTTATATTACTACCTTTGACACCTAATTGGAAGTCTAACTGGGAAAGGTCTACAGGGAATCTACAGATTTTAAGTTTTATAAACATCAAAATTACAGGGAACACTGAACAAATTGTATTTTTCAACTGTTTGTCCACAAGATGCAGAGGTTTTAGAATTATATATGGTACAGCTAAAGGTTTAGCTAATTCTTCTCCAGAAGAGAATAAAAGGTTGCCTATTTTTCTGACTGTGCATCTCTTGATGCTTCTGAAACATCTATCTGCTTTTCTTTGTGGAGAATCATGAATTACGAAGGAAAAGAGCAATTGGTTTTGATACTTCTTGATGTCTAATAAAAAAGAGAATTGACAAAAGGAAGCTTTACAATAAAAGTGCTTGCATAGAAAGTTTAAAAAAAGCAAGATTGGTTAGTGATAAATGTATATAACAGGTTCTGTGTTCAGTTTCAAGGAGGTCTGATGCAGTCCCCTGTACAGACACTGCTGTGTTGTCTACACCTACTTCAGATAGGAACAGATTTTTGAGAATAGTCAAGGAGTTCACTCAAGCTAAGAAAGGTAAGACAGATAAAAACATCTATGTGTTTGTCTGAACATAAGTCAGCAAGTGCCTGCAATATCTATTTTAATGTGGATTTCTTTTTACGCTCATTTTACTCCATCTCCATCCTTAAGGCACCCAATTGTTCCTCAGTGGGCGTAGTTTGCATCATAAACCAGCTGAAAATACAGTTGTCTTGGAGCTGTGCTGAAGCATAGCTTACATAAGCCAGAACTTGCACCTAGACATTGCATTTTGGTAAGCTTACAATGCAATAAACTTCTACTGGAATACAAGTTATAGTTCTTGTTCTTTTTGTGTTTAACTTCCTCTGCAGAATTGAAGACTTGGTGAGACAGGAAGCTGTTGTTATTACAGGAGTCAGTGATATCTTTTACATTAGTTGCCAAGGAGGGTAGTAGAAGAAAAAGCATATTGGAGATCTTTAATGATCCTTGAAATTTCAAGAGTTGTTTATATTTTTCTAAATGGCTTGTTTTGCCTTTTTTCAGGTGTTTCAAATTTAAAATGTGATTATATTATGCATTTATAATGTATATACCTATTCCAGGTTGGTGGTGTAGTGTACCTGACAGAGATTAGAAGGAAAAACACACTTGAAATGAGCAGTGATGGATTCTTGGAAGCATATCTGTTACAGAAGTAGTGTGTGAGAATAATTTGCTTTTAAAGTGCCCGCAGTTTTAAAAAGACAGATCCATTAATCCAGTCAAATATTAGTTTGGGTTTCTTAAGATCTGAAACAATAAGATTTTTGTGGCGTTTTCTGAAAAAGATGATCATACTGTCTGTTTTTCTCTGTTGCTTGTTAAATTTAAAACTCTTTTGGTTGTCCTTGAGCACCAGCTTTGTGTATAAAACCACAGTGATTGGCATATTGTATCATTGCTGTACATAAATAATGGCAGTAGATAGACTGGAGTGTCACTCTCATGATATTAAAAAGGGATTGCAGTACCACCAGTCATGTGGTTTTTACTCACTCTGGGGTTTTACAGTTTATGTGAGTAAACTGAATAAAGATCATTCCCCCATCTGCCCTCATTTCATCCAGTGCTTTCCATGCGATGTCTTCTTTCTGAGCTGAAGCTCCTGTATTTACCTGTGAAGACTTGACTTTACAGGGGAGCTCGTAGTATAAGATGTCAGTGGGATCACCTTCCTAAAAGGCAGCACTCCTTAACCCAGGAGAAAAAACACCTCCAAGCAGACACATCCCACAGGTGGCACAGATGTTACAACTGTGTATTGAGACTTCAGTGCAGAGGAGACACCACTGGCTGAAATAAGAGGAATTTCATTTGCTTCTAGCTCCCTCCTTTGTCTGCTCCTCCACTATCCTCAGTAATAACAAAGCTGAGTAGCCTCCAAGGGAATCGGGGTAATGACTCATGGTTCATGACAGAGATACTTCTATAGTATTGGAGGTCAGTATTTTTAGTGTGACTGCCAGCACGTATTTAGAGAAATACTATTTATTTCTCTACTATACTGCTTATGAATATAACACAGTAAATAAAATACTTTTGGTTTGTTCTAAATAAAGGATTTCTGTTGTCAGTACCAGTGTTGGCCACCTTTCTTGGCCTGACTCCAAAGACATGCTGGAAAACAGTCATTTACTTTGAAGCAGGGGCAGCATCAAAGACAAATCACCCTTCCGTAATGTTCTGTCTTTATGTCCTCAGCAGTTCAGTAAAGTGGTTCATGTGCGGCCAAGTTTGAAAAAAGAAAAAGGTCTGGGCAATTCTCGAGTGACTTTGCAGCTAAGATTCTGTTGTATTGCAGGTTAATGAAGCTGCTAAAAGAGGAAAGAAGTTTGTGGGATTTGTAACACAACATTTTCCTCAGCCTAAAGCCTGTAACGGAACAAGCGCAGATGGAGGTGCAGAGCTGGAATCAACGCTGGGCAGAAGAAACAGAGAACACAGGAGAGAGAACTTTGATGAAAACTATAAAAACTGGAACGAAGGGACATTGAGTGGTCACTCATCCGAGAGTGGGATAGAGGAGGAAATGCGTGGAGAGAGCAGACTATTAGAGGATTCAGATTTCCAGTTTGGAAAAGAAGTCAGCCCTTCTAAACCACGAAAAGGAGATGGTAATAAATGCTGCTTGTTTGTTGCAGAAATAAAATATTTTATTGAGTTGTTGAGGTGTTGGAAAAAGTAGAACAGCATTTTTTGTTGTTTCACATACTGGCTTTGGAAGATGCCTCTACATATGCAGATGTAAATGCATGCATATTTCTAGAAGAGTTACCAGTAAAAGAAGCAGAAGGAATACTTACCTTCTGCTTTATGTGAGCTGTGATAATATATTAAAATGATATTTCAGTTTTCCTATGGACTATTATAGGTGTACTGTCAGAATTCCTGTTTGCAATTAAAAAAACCCGAAAACCACAAGCAAACCCCCCCAAAATCATCCACGGTGTAGTTGTGGCATGAAATGTGATGCAAAGTGAAGTCTTTTTTGTTTGAGATGTACCTAACAAACATGTGGCAGTAAAAATGCTTCCTTTTAGAAGGATGTAGTTGTTATAAAATATTTTCTGCAATGCACATGTAGTTTTACTCTACATTAAATTAGAAACAAATAATGATTTCCAAGTATATGTGGTGACTGCAGTTGTGCCGGTTTCAAAGCTGACAACAAAGAGAGCTCCTTCCAGCTAGAGCCATAATTTTACACGCTTCCAGGCAACTCACATAATATACAGCAAATAAATCCGTTCATAATGGATTCTTTCTGGTTAACGTGCCTTCAAGAAGTGTCCTGAAAGAGATCACTGAAATTAATGCATTGACCATGAAATCGAAGACAATAATTGTTACAAAATGAATTTCTTAGAGAAAAGTAAGCATTAGAAGTATAGGAAGGAAAAGCATAATTGAAAAATGCTGGTACTATGATAGACAACTTGGTTGTAGAAGAGTGAGGTGCTTGGTGTAGTCTGTGTGGAAAAAATGACTTCTGGTACTGAAACTCTAAAGCCCCATGCCTGTGAGGAGGAGAAGGTAAAAAGGAAGAAGTAACCTAAGTAAGAGAACTAATGCCAGACTGTGTCGTGTGGAAAGCAGGCAGCATGAAACTTTCATGTCAGGCTGCATTCCCTGATTCCAGACGTGTTTTAATTGCTCTCAAAAGCAACCTTTTCACTTTCCTGTTAAAGCAGCCTCTCCAGTTTGTAGACTGTGAGAATAATGACTCTAACCACAGAGACAATCAATGTCCCTCTTATTTTTAACGCTCGACTAAAAGCTGTTTTTCTACAAGTGAGTCTTTATAGCATAATCTGTTCAAGCTTAACTCTTCTTATGGCTTGAAACAGTGGGTTTGCTATGTATAGCAGAATAGAAGTCCTGTAAGGAAGAAGTGGAAAACTCTTGGTTCTGGTCAGGACCATTTTGTGCAGGCTGGTGTGACCAGGTAGATCAGCAGCCAGTGCATACCCTACATGCAGCATTTTCAGGAAACTCTTAAAAAAGAGCTTTGGCAAGGATATGCCAGCTTTCTCTACACTAATCAAATAGAAAATCACTGGAGTTCATTAGATAAAACTTCTGGAAACTTCATCACCTTTCTTGGTTTATGTTTTATGCAATCTTTATTTTAAAAAATACCGGTGTAAATTTTCTAAGGCAGTCTTACATGTGTGAAGGTATATACTGCTAGGCCAGTGTGCCACTTCCATTTACCTTTGCTCAAAAGAGGCAGAACTGTGTCCAAATTATAGATTTGGGGATTGTAAGCATGAAATTACACTTGACGGACCCAAGGAGTGACCATACAGAGCAGTTCCTGGAAAAATGAATATGCGTAAGTCCATGCATGAAGACCGGACCCAAGCAGTGACTATGCAGTTCCTGGAAAAGTGAATGTGCATATAGTCCGTGCAGGATAAAACAGGATAAAAAGAGGGAGTTCCAAGACACCCGGTCGCAACTGTATTTCTTTGCTTTATTATTTCTCCTATTGTCTTTATTAAACATTTTTTAAATTTACCAGGAAAGTGAACTTGGTTTTTCACAAAAGCAGGGTTCCGAAAAGTAGTACTGGCACCCTCCTCAGAGCTACCACTCCGGGGAGCCAGCCACGACCACTCGTCCCGGTGCTGCTGCTGCTGCGTGGAGGCTGCCGGTGCCACGATACCCGCGGGGAGGGGAGCGCAGAGCAGGGCACCGGCACAAGCGGCCGGGGCTCCGGGCTCTGTGGCGGCGGCGAGCCGCCCGCCCCGGGAGGCGCGGGGGGGCCGACAGTCCGGGGCCTTGAGGCTCGGGGGCGCCGGGGCAGAAGTACGCCCGGCCGCCTTGTCGCAGCGGGCCCGTGAAAGTACTCGGGGGCTGCGGGGAGAGGGCTTTGCGAAAGGGGCGATTTCCCCGGGGAAGGCGGACTGAAGCGTGTGAGGGAAGGGCGCCGGGGCGAGGACGGGCCGCTGCCTCGCGCGGAGCCCTGCGGCCAGCGCCGCCGCCACACCGCGCCTCCCCGCCCGTTGCAGGCCCGTGTCCGCCCGTGCGCCTCAGCCGGGCGCGAGGCGGGGCTGAGGAGCGCGGCGCGTGCCGGGAACGTGCCTGAGCCGAGGAGGCTGCGAAGAGGATGGAGACCGAGGGCGCGGTGAGGAGCCCGGCGGGGCCGGGCAGCCAGCGCCCCGGAGAGTGGGAAGGCGGGCGGGCAGCGGGGCCGGGCAGCCGCCCCGGAGAGAGGGAAAGCGGGTGGGCGCGCAGCGGGGCCGTTCCTCTGGGGCGCCCCGGCTCCCGCCGCCATTTTGTGTGTGGCGGCCTCAGGCTGTGGAGAAGTCGCTGGCGGCCCCGGTGTGCGGGACAAGGTGCCGGGACAACGGGGTCTGGCTCGGCCTGTACGGCACACGGGCTGTGGAAAGTGCAGGTGTTTAGGGAGTTAAGTGCGCCTACTCACAAGGTCGTCGTGGAGTTCGGTTGTCTGACCGTGGGTGCATGTTCAGTGTAGAAACGAAAATAGTGATTCTGCTAACGTGCAGTTGCCAGATGCGCTAAGTAATCCATAAAAATATTGATGAATTTATATATCGATATTATTTGGGGAAATTGATAAAAAGGAAGTTTGCAGAATAGTAGAAATAAATATTTAGGCGAGTGCTGTGCTGATGGCACATATTTGGGTTTTTTAATGCTGGTTTTTTATCAGTTCGTTTACTGACAATGTGTAAGATTGTGAAAATGTTTTCTTTCAATCAGGAGACCGCCGAGCAGACGGAGTCTTTACCTTCACATACCAACGTTGTGTCACCGGTGAGGTTGAATAGTCCAATGGGTTCTCCAAGGCTTGGAAAGGTTTCAAATTGTATCTTTGTTGGAAGAATTGATTTCAAGGTATTCTTCCCTCATTTTACTGCTCAATTATAATTTATAACCATATAAAAATCAACAGGGAGTAGAAGAGAGACAAAGTCATATATTTGTTTAGTTGGTAAGCCCACTTCAGTAGTCAAACTTACAGTAAGAGAATAAAGCTTTAAGCCTTGATTTGCATAACCATCCTACTAAGTTGACTCTGTACAAGTAGCTGCTAGAAGCTTTTAACCCACCACTTCTTCAGAGTTTACTTTTTTCAAAGAAGATAGCTTTTGTCATCAGCAGAGCTAATGGCAGAAAAGCATGTAGGTTTTGTTTATGCATATCACTTAGTGTAATTTAATAAACTCACAATGTTTCATATGGCTGGCGAGGAACTGTAAGTGGCTTTTCTACCTCTAACACTTCTGGGTCACGCAAAGAATTACACAAAGGTGTGTATTCCTTGCCATAGTAATTTTCTTAAAGGAAAGAGTTTGTTTTTAAAAGAAGTATGTAAGCTTCTCTGGGTAACTTGCAGTATTGATCTTAATTCTTAGAATGCTCATGTCTTTGTGTATTCCCTAAAGCCCTTAAATATCAGTGAACACTGGGGCCACTTAACCTTGTTCAGTTGCTTTTAATGTTTGTGACAAGCTTACGGTTTTTTCTCTCTTCCCGCTTTAGATAATTAATTAAGCCATTGACTTTTGCAAAATGTGCTTGGTATGCTTAGCTGTTGCTTTGTTCCCACCAAGAGTATCTTCCCTGCCTTAATCCTCCTAAGCTGAGACCTTCTGAGCACTGACTCATTTGAAGAGGAACAAGAATTGACAGTTCAGACTATTTTGCATAATAAGTGCAGGAAATCCCAGAATCTTCTAGTATTTGGCTGAGATAATTCAAATAGAGGTGTATGTTTTAAGATGTACAAGACCTTCAATACCTTTGGACTTTTAATAAAGTGGTACAATAGCTTTTTGCACCAATAGTAAGCAAATTACTGAGGCTATAAAAAGACCTCTCTTGCCCTCTTCTGTCTTCACTGCAGTTTCAAAGGTTAAAATACTTTTCTGTCTGACATCAATATTTTTATTATCATATTTATTGTTAAATTTAAAGGGTCTCTTGACTTGGTTCAGTTGCCAATACTTCAGAATTTATTATGAGATTGTATTTTCAACAGCAGTTTAAGCATGTTTGTAATCATAAAGAGGATGGAATTTTTGTGGAGGGGAGAGGAAATAGAAGGGATGAAACCTCTCTAGCTCTTTTAGTTGCTCATCCGTTTGGTATAATCCTTATGTCAAATCCAGCCTTAAATTTCTGATTTAATCTTCATAGAGTTTGTATGTCAGTCTTGAATTGCTTTCTATTTGCAGTCTCTTGGCAAAAATATTGGGGTTTTTTGTTTGGTTTTTTTTTTTGTTTGTTTGTTTTTTTTGGTTTTTTTTTTGGTTTTTTTTTGTTGTTTTTTTTAAGCCACAGGTCTTACTCAAGTCACCTGGCAGGATGCAAAATCTATTGACTTTATTTTTGTGAAAAAGGGAGACAGCTAATCAACAAAAATGTACTTGCTTTCTAGCAAGTTCTTTTATGATTTTGCCATTTTGTCTATCACCATGGTGGTGATTCCTGTTTTTGAGAGGAAGCACCTGGTCTCTCAAATTTGGAGAAACAATTCAGCAAGGGAAGTTACCATTGGGAACATTTTCATCTTGGTCTGAAGAGCTCTTTCTTTAGCAGTGCAGGCCATGTGTCATTGACATGGGCTAATGCTAAGCCTTTACCTTCCTTAAAGAATCTCACAAGTGCCTTTGCCTTATCATAAGCAGGAAAAGGCAAGTCCTGAGTGTGTTTCTCATAAGTTTGTAAATCTCATGCTTTCACGTTTCACTGTGCATCTTAGAACAGCTCTTCCTTCTTATTGCCCATCAATGTGCTGCTCTGCACATCAACTTTTGTCTTTCCAAATTGATGGTCTTGTGTGGTAAGCCCTTACCTCCTTGGGTAATGCTTTGTGCACGATCAATTTCAGACTCAGATGAGGCACCCAGACCTTTGGTGTGCTGAAGAGGATTCCCTAAATTGTATACGAACAATCCAAGTCATTCACTTAGAAGTGAAACAGTACTTGGTATACTTTAAGTTAAGGAAGAGCATAGATGAATGATACATGGGTATAACCATGCTTTCCCAGCAGTTAGATGTAGCATTAACTAAGGGCTATGTAGAACAAAACTTCAAACTCAAACGTGATGCTTACAGCATCCTATGTGATGCATGCTTACATTGTGAAAAAAGATGCATAGAAGGCAGAGAAGTGTTCATAAAGCTTAGGTGAGCCTTTACAGTAGAAAGTTGTTTTATTCCCTGCATACTTGGAACTTCCAAGTTGACTTGGACCACTCTTCATTGAAATAATATTTTCTTACATACAGTAGGGAGTTCCTATAGCGTGCCTGTACGTATTTGCAGACTCTAATGTTAAAACCATTTCAGAAAGAGGCATCATGGTATATTCGATGGATTTTACCACTAAATCCCTGTGATTTAGGAGGATTTCTTTTGTTTATGTGCCCCGTGCATATCTATATGCTCTGCTGTGTTGCAGTTAAAAGTGTGGCAGTGATTTTTCATACTGTAAACTGCTCTAGCACATAATTAACAGAAACTAAAATTCAGGTCTAGTACACCTGTTTCAGTGATCTTAACTGTAAAAGGACAGTTCTTACATAAATCTACTAAGGAGAAGTTTCTAGAATTAATGCTGAATAATTAATGCAGTTGTTAAATGGGCCCTGGGGCTCATACTTGCTCATTCTTCTGTCTTCATATGCAGGGTTATAATTAGTTTGTAGTAAACTTTATCCAAAGTATGTCCATTACTAGTCTTATGATAAAGATTGAAGTAATTAATTGAATAACTATGCAAACCAACTTTTCCTTTTTTTTTCCCCCCCTCTTGATTTACTGTACTAGACTAATGAAAATGAGCTGAAGGAGTTTTTTGCTCAGTATGGCAGTGTGACAGAAGTGAAAATAATACGTGACAGAGCTGGAGTACCAAAGGGGTTGGTATAGTAGAATAAGTGTATTGTAGAAATTGAAAATACCAGAAAACTGACTATAGTAAATTTGAATGATTTTTGTAGTTCATAATATTTTATCATTGATGTTTCAGTTATTCCATGTATGCAAAAATCTGTTCTTGCCCTTTAATATCGCTATATAAATGTCTCTGATTTGCATAACTAAAACTCTTATTAGTCATGTTTTTATAAGATGAAGCTGTGTGCAGCTAGAACAAAATCAACAGTTTCCAGTTTTTTCAGGTTTTCTTAGTGTCTATTACTTAAGTAGATTATCCTAGCAAGCTTATTAGTTAGTAAATATATTTATTTTTATTACTGAAAGCCAGTATGGAAAGGAGCCTAAAGTGGAGGAAGAGCTGAGATACACCCGATTGTGCTGGAATGCATGGCAGTAACAGATTTTTGTGTGAAGATTTTTGGAACAGCAGCATAGGGGACAAATCTGATACTAAATCATGATTACATAAATCGGAGACTGAGACTGGATGTCACCAGTAGGAGAAATGACAAAGAACAAATATGGAGAAAGATTAAGATTGCGTGGTGAAATTATTGCTGTAACCCAAAGGATGGTGATATAAATGAGGTGGGGAAGTGCACTGCCAGAGAAGGGGGAAAGAGGGCTGAAGCAAAAGGCCATGTGCATGAGAGTTCTCTCCTGAGCAGTAAGGACAGTTTGAATGCTGTCAGCATTAAATGAATCAGCAAGTTATGTGCTGAGCTGCAGCTCTTAGCACAGAGAGTGCACTTGCATGACATCAGAGACTTGGTCCCAGATGTGGCACCAAGCCTCTTGCACTTTTAGTAGATTTCAGGAATTATCTGAGGATTGCAATGTGTGTGTCCATATAACCCATAGTAATTATGCAGTTGTGATTGCCAGCATATGTCTCACAGCAGATATGTTGGAAAATAATTACTTTCATGCTGGTAGGATCTCTGCTTGACAAGTGATTTTAAAAATTACGAGTTTTTGATTACATCCATTAGTTTATTGTCCAGGCAGTCTACAGAATGAAAAGTCTGTGTAGGTAAGGTCTCAAATAGAAAAATACTTTGTCTTCTTTGAACTTAGAACTATTTCCAGGTTTGTTTAGAGAATACAATACAAGACAAGCCCAAAGATTTGAAAGTACAGCTGGTCAGAGATTTACTGAACCTCTGTATTTAAATTAGCATACAAATGCTCACAGAGAATGATACCTTGTATTGCAAAATCTGATCTGCTGGCAGGAGGGGCAGAAGCTCATACCTTCTGTAATTTGACCCTGAGAAATGAGCTATGACCCGAACAAATCATTTGTATGGAAATACTAAAGGTTTTCAAAAATCTATGCTTTTAGAAAGTCAGGTTTTGTGGAGGAGGGAGGGTTTTCTTATGTATGTGTTATATACATTCAGCTACTTCCTTTCTACTGGCAGTGCCACCAGGATTGCTTTGGGAATGAATTGAGGGGGTTTGGAAAAACAGGAGTTCCTAGTGGAAAGCCTATTTGATTTATTGCAGCAGTTAGAAGAGGTATGGTAAAAGATACTGTCACAAAGCATGAGAGTTGCTTTATCCTTGATCTCCACGTAACTCTTTTTAATGCTAATCCTGTTATGAATTACAGGAGAATTCTCAGAAAAAGCAGTGATGCACCCATTATCTGTGAACTCAGTTTAAAATAGTGAATTGTGCTTGTGGCAGTGGGGAGCATTCACAGTTGTTGCTGAAGTAGGTGGGAGCTGTACTATGAATTACAGTATAATATTAACCTTAAAAAAGTCCCAAGTGTCTCATCTTTGGTCACCACAAGAAGTGAAAGGTTTAGATCGAAGTCCTTGTTTAATATCAATGAAGGAATTTAAGACATAGGCTGAGTAGCAAGAACAGCTCGTCATTCATGGTGGTATATTGCCACATACTTGAATGTAATAGGGAAGATGCTAAGAATACAGTTATTAATTCAGTCTTTACTTCTACTGTTGTTTTTTTTTACTTATTAATTTACCTTGTAATGTCACTTGGACTGTACATCAAGTAACTGCATGCTGTGTTTGTAAATACAAACTTTAGAAGCTTAGCTTCTGTCATTTTTATTTAGGTATGGCTTTGTTACATTTGAAACCCAAGAAGAGGCACAGACGATTTTACAAGATGTAAGTGACAGTCACCATTGTGTTTGTCTCTTAAATGAATTAATTAATTTCATACTAGGCCTGAGTACTCCCATCCTCTGTTTGCCAAGTTGCATTTGAAGATAAGTTTGGTCTGATAGTTAAGAAAATGGTTTAAAGAGATCTGAGATAAGATTTATACTGAGATATTCTGGAACTAAGGAAGGAAGTTCTAGTTCATAGTACTGTTTTTGACTTCAACATTGGTCTTTATTTTCTTAGTCTACAGTAGATGTAGAGTTATGAAAACTTTATCCTTCACATTCCGCTGCTGTCTAGATTTTTGTGTGGAAATTAAGAAGAAAACTGCTGTCTTTTATTCTGTTATGGTTTTTTGTCAGACCTGATTTAATTATTTTTAGTAACAGTTGGTTTCCCTTGTATCCCTCAGTGAAAAAGCTCAAGTCATTTAATTTTTGCATCTCTTAGCTATTATGTTACTATTTTGATGCTCCTTGTAGAGCCTCCCTTGAGGCATAGTTAGCTCTTCAGTTCATTTGGTTTTGTGAAATGTGTACTGTTATATTTTGGTTGGAACATATTGGAGTCATCTGTCAGTCAGGAGTTACTCATTTGCATGAGAGTGTCAAGGTGCAGGGAAAAAAAACCAAGAAAACGGCATCTGAGGCTTGCAGATTTCCTTCTCACAATTAGAAGGCTGGATAAAATGTTGGAAATCCCAAGCCTTTGTTTGAATTTAGTGGAGTTAAAAAAGTATACAAGCAGCAGTTTCTTAAGTCAGCTGGCTTTGTTGCCCTAGCTTTTTTTAAAATTGCTTTATTTCTGTGAGCTGAACACCAATGGTACTGAGTACCATTTTGTAAATGGTACCATTTTGTACCATTTTGCCCCTTTTGTGACTGAAAGGCTGCTCTGTGTGAAGTATTACTTTGCCTGCTGTAACTTCTTTAATTTAGATGTCCTACAATTCTATCGCCTTTTTAATCTTTGCACACTTATGCTATTTCATATTCTTCTTTAGGAGTTGCAGCATCTAGGTCTTTCTCCATCTTAAGCTGAGTTTCCAGGCTTTAATTTCTCTATGAAATTAATGGGGTTTTGTTTTATGCTCTTGAAATTTTTTATATGAAACTCTCATCGTCCTCTGATTTATTTTTTTTGTCCTACTCTTCTATTTTGAGTAATGTCTCAAGAACTTCCTTTTATGTTGCAGTCTACTAACTATGTGTTAGTATTAAAAACAGACCTTGAGGATTTCACCAGGTTCCAGATACATATCCTAGGGTTTAGTTTCAGCATAACTGTTCTTATGCTCAATGTATCTAACTTACTAAGTTATTTTTCACTTCTCAGATGCCTAGATCTGTGTAGAAAATAGTAATGTCTTCTTTCTTTAATTCTAGACTACAAGACTCGAGTATAAGGGTAGGAGATTGCATATTGGACCAGCCTTAGGAAAAGTGTGGAGTCCTAATGCTCGTATGTATCTTTACTGACGTTTATATGTTGTCAATATGAATATAAGTTTTTAACCAAGATGTATCTGGTCTTGCACTGCAATAATTCTGTGTATGGCGTGTGCTCAGAATGGTTTGGGAAGCAAATGCATGTGAGTGGAAATGTTAAAATAAATGATTTATGGTCTTTTGGTTCTTTTATCTCGTAATGTGTTGTTTCTTTTACTTTATTGGAGAGAGTTACCTATCTAGGGACAAACTGAATGGAGATTCAAGTTGCTTGGCAGAACCTTAAGTCTAAACATTTAGAACCTGTGTGTCCTCACAGGTTCTACAGGAAAAAGCAAGCTCTGCTGGTTATTTGCTTTGTTATTCATTGATTTATTTATGTTATTAAAATCCATCAGGATTGTTGCATCTTGCTTTCTTTGGTAGAAACCCTAAGGAATGGGTGGTTGCGGTTCCCACTCTTTTCTTGACCTGTTTGTTCTAAGATACTGAATGGGTACTGGAAATGTGGGCTATAAATCACCAACTTTTAAGATGAGATCTGTCAGTTGCCTTCAGTAAGGGCTGTGTGTCAGATGTGAAAGAGATTTATTTTTTTTTTAAGTGCGGCAGGCAATGAAGTGTACTTTGGGACTTTGCTGCAGTATTTGTCCTATGGTACCTTTTGGAAGAGATAGGAAAAAAAACATCCTTTTTCTCATTTTCCTTCTGAGGCCAGAATACAGAAGAATGTTGATTTTTCTGAAGCTTTCTTTTGTTTGTAACACTCTGTTAGAAGTACTTCACGTGTACACTAATGCTGTGGGTGCAGACACAATTGCTGAAGACAGGAAGTTTGCCTCCTCCCCGCTTTGTCGCTAAGTATGCCCTTTTCCCTTCTGTAAGTGTATGGGTTATTATTTGCCACGGGGAAGTGGAATACTTGTTCCAACTGTATAGTTTCTTTGCTCTAGAAATTAGTCAGTATGATCTTTGCTCAGTCATCATCAAGAGATTGTACGCCATTTTCTTGCTATGCTGTATTTCACTTTTCATCTTTGACCTGTACTTTCTCAATTGTGTTGCCCGACTTGCGGGGCGTCCTTTCTCTGATTCTTATAATGAATGTGTACATTGATGGAAAAGGGGCATATCTGTGTTTTAATTGAGACATGAGGCAACAGAGGGGTATACAAAACATTTTAAAAAAAGCTTTTTGAGATCTTTATTTGTCGAGCTATTCAACTACCTGTTATCTCTCCTGTCTAGGACAGGTATGTAATACAAGATCATATTGGCATCCAGACACATCCTAGGGCATGGTTTCAGGATGTCTGCTCTCATGCTCAGTGTATCTCAGTCACCAGGATGTGACTTTGTCCTACTGCAGCTCATCTTAGGTTCATTAAACCAGAACATCTGGACTTACAATGTCACTGCAGAGCTGTGGTTTCTTTCTTTTGCAGAATTTAAGAGCTGGACAATATACTGCTGTCCTCTATAGCCCAATATAGTGCTTGTCTTTTGTACTGTAAAGCAAAAGGATTTTTAGCTCTTCTGTCCTCATTGGATCATTCGTGGTAAGAGCTTGAACGTAACGGGGAGAGCCACTTGGTTTGCTTTTCCCCAGCATCAAAATGTATTTTTTCCTCATGAATTTTGTGCGTTTGATGGAGATTTCCTTTTTCTTTGCCAGAGACTTACTCAGCACTGGCAGAAAGTTTGTGCAATGTACATGGTAGCTAGTGGACGGGATTGTTGGCCATGGCACTGTGTTGATCTCCTTATCTGAGATACCAGGAAGTGCTATTCTAGATTGCTTAACTGGAGCTAAAACAGCCTTTAGTTTTCCTAAGGTGTGCTTAATATTGTCCTAACAAACATCTTAGCCTGTCTTTGGATAATAGTTCAGCTATGTTGTATCCAGGTGTCTTAAGGCTATTCTAGGAATTAGTCACTCTTACTATCAGTAAAAGCTCTTGAATCCCTGTGGGTCCCTTCTTGGTCTTCCACTGAGCATTCTGCTGATCTCTGCAGTGTTCCGTCTGTTGATTAAATGGTACTTCGTGGTGGCTTTACCTTTGTAAGGCAAGATGAAAAACTAAAACTTACTTAGTGGTATTGTTTATATTGTGTTCTTTCGGTGGTTTTTCTGTATGTTACTATTTTGTGATTTCAGCTTTGGTTACAGAATTAATTTTCCCTTTTTATGTTTCTCTCCAGAAATCTCCCCATATTATGTGTTGCGTTCAATAATTTATATGGGTGTCATCTTCTGCAGCCTCTCCCATCTAGCTCTGGAGACATCCTGTGGCCATCTGCTTTCATGATCGTGTTCGAGAGGGAATTGAGATGGCATTAGACATGCTGCTCCGTGTTCTTTCCTTTGAATATTTTCTTTCTGTGTTTTCTTTCTTTTTTTTTCATGGTGTATACATCTGAAAAAAGTTATTTGTAAATAAGTTTTTAAATATTTGTTCCAGGTTCTGCTGTGACACCACAAGCTGATACAATGTACTTGACCACTTCGAGTGGCCATCCATATGTTTACCATTGGGGAGTGGCTTATTTTCATATATCTGAAGTGTCTGCTGTTCAGCAGCCATGGCCAGTAAGGAATTTATTTTGGTATTTATGCTTTTCTATTGACCAGGATAATTGCAGTATTTTAAAGTCCCTTCTGCTTCAGTTTGTTCAGCTGTGCCTCATGCTAGATGTTTAAATGGCTTACTTATGTTAGACCGTTCATTTTGTGTTGTTTGGTTTGGTTTTTTAAAAATAACACTTCAGTTTATTTTGCTTGTGTAGGGGACTTTCCCTTGGTGTGACCTAGTGAACAGGATAGTTCATAATCAGTCTGGGCCTTGCCCCAGGAACAAGTTTTACTTTTTCTAGGTGGCGATGGCCTAGTGTTTCCTGAAGAGGTTTAAGTGAATGTGCCAGAAGTTTTTGTTTGATCTGACATAAGCCTTTAGAAACACTGGATTTGAAGCAGCTTAAGTGTAGGTTAAAATTTTGTGAATCCTTGTCAAAAGGGAAGAGGGGTGGTTCAGCTCCAGAGCTGTGTGTAGTAGGAGTGACCATTTATGAAATTGCTGCATTAAGATTTGTAACTTCTTTTCTTTTGAAGTCTCACTCTGTTTCCAGTTCACCTGTGATGGTTGCTCCACCTGTTTATCAGTCTCCCTCAGACCATTATCAGGTATCTGTTTGAAAATGATTTTCAGACCATCACTAATCCTCCAGCCATGCAGTACTATTTGCAGCACTGTCCCAGGTCGGTTTATTCTTAGGAAAAAAATGACTGTTCATAATAGTAATGTGAAACATACTTCATTGAAGACTTTTCACTAGAATGCAGTTGATTTTGCTTATGCAACTACATGAAAGTTCAATAAATTACGTTTTCTTTTGTGTTGCAGGACAACTGGCTTCTCATCTAAGCCAAACTCCTGCTCAGAGTAGGGCTGGTTAGATCAGTTTTCTTGGATTTTAAGTAGCTCCAATGATGAAGATTCCACACAACGTTTCTGGAGAGCCTCTTCCTTTACTTGACCCTTCTCATTGTAAAAGACTTTTCCCTTAAAGCTACAACATTTTTTGTAGCTTTAAGGATCCATTTATTCTTGTGACCTGAGCACCTCTGTTGAGAATCTGACTTAAGTATTTTTGAAGTTTATGAAATGGTCAAGTTGGAGGCTGAGTGACAATAGACAAGACCACGTTCCTGAATAATCTGAGGCTTAATGCAAATCATATTTCCTCTTTATAGTTCAGAATTAATTATAGATTTGAGAATAGTAGTATTCTATCTGTATTTGTTCTTCACCACATTAGTGACGACATCTTGTTCAATTTTAGGCAGCAACACAGTGTCTGTCAAGTCAGTGGCAGTGGTCTGCTCAGCAGGTAAATACAGTTCATGGTTCAGCATTTTACCATTTTCACCTAGTTTAAAGGTATGCTACGCTTATCTAAGAGCAATATTTCCTACTATCCACAACTTGGTTGAAATTAGTATTAATTGGTGTATTTTAGCAATATATTTACAACATTTACTGCTACAACGGAAGGCATAAAATAGCATCTGTTGAAACATTAAATATGAATTTGATGTAAAGAAAACATCTTCCCTTCCATTTATCAAAATATTTGTATCAAATTGCCTAACAAATTCTTTAGAAGCAGGTAAAAACTGCCAAATTTTGCCTGATTCAGGAAATGGCTATTAACTAACAATTAACTGATAGAAACTGTGACATTTTATAGGAATAGTTAGCAGAAACTTGTGGACACACAGGGTGAAATTAGACCCAGACCATTGAAGAAGGAAGATCTTAACTTAGTCATTTGGGGGGGAGAGTTTATCTGTTTTATGAAAGAGCAGCTTAATATGGAAATCTTGGCTCTTGAGGAACTTGAAGAGTTTGAACCTGAGAAGGAGGGCCAAGTCCCTTAAGCTTGAACTGTTACAATGCAGCCTCATGACTTGAATAGCAGCTGGCCTGCCCCTGTCCAGTTATGGTTGTTCCACTCTAATAGATCAATCCACTCCTTTGAAATCAGGGTGCTGGATTACAGAGATACTCTATTTTTAAAACAAAAAACTAATTTTGCTAGTGTAACGTGTTGCAAGGGAAAATTTAACTGTAGTATGTTTCTGTGATTTTGAGAGTAAGTGTAAATTTTACAAGTTTTAGGATTTTGCAGTGTTCTCCAAAATGTAGATAAAACCGAAAACCACATAAAATTCAAGGACCATTTTTTGTCCTCCCTTACCTTTCTATTCACTTCCCTCTCACTTAGTTTCTTTAGGTTATCAAAGATTAATTTGACACTTGAAAATAAAGCTTGATCTTTTGTTTATTTGTGGCACAAAAAGACTAAAATAAGCTCTTTATCCCACTTAAGTCACAAAATGTATTAATGTGTTTTATTTCAGTCTCCTACCTCTTCACTTCCACTCCTGTATCTGCAACCATCTGAAGTAATTTATCAGCCAATAGGAATTAACCAGGAAGGTGGATGTATATATCCACCTCTCCTAATGGATGCTCCAGTTCCTGAGGTATTTTTAAAAATGTTAAGAAGGGTACTGATAATTGAAGTGCTTATTTGTGATTGAAAAGTACAGTGTTTTATTTTAAGCACTGGCTGTTAGAGCAGTTAGGTAAACTGTTCTGGTACTTCTGTTGATGTTAAATAATTTCAGGTGTCCTCAAGTTAGATTTTCTCTTTTTGTCTAGGAGAATGCTTTGCTTTGATTCTGAAATATTTTAGAGAGTCACAGATGTATTACAGCAAAACAGGGACTTGTCAATTGTTTTTGTTTGCAAGTCCTGTTTAAATAAAATGGGAGTTCATTCTTTGGAATGTTGGGTTTAATATCCCTGAATGACAGTAGTTTCCTGAAGTAATTCTTCTGTGAATAGAAGCTTGTTTCTAAATATTCTGATGATCTGAATTAATTGAGTGCTTTATTGCACTTTAAAAATCTCTTAAGCATTAGAAATGTTACTGATATCTATGCACCTATAGGTATAGATAGAAATGTTACTGCTGTCTAGTGATACAGAATCAAAAAACTGTAAGCAAAAAATATTCATTCAATCAATCTCTTCGTAATTGGATGTTAAAAATTATAGTAAATGGCTGCAGAAAAACTGAGTTGCACACATTTTCAATTTGGTATTAATTGGTAGTTCTCAAATATTCATTCCTCATGATCAGGGAGGCCAAAATAGATGTTAAAGTAGGACATCTTTTTAGTAATACTAGTAGCCAAGTATTGTTCCAAAAGTAAATGGGTATTTTATTGCTAAGGTAAAAAATTCCAAAACTGGTATTTCAGACATCTCAAGTGGAATATTCTGACATGCTGAAGTAATATAATTTCCCTACAAAGATACAGAATAATACAAGACTTGGATTATGGGGGTTTTTCTTCCTTTTTGAAAGTGTATAACTCTTGGTATTTATTTTATAATCATAATCTTATTAACAGTGCTGTTTTACCTTTACTATCTCACGATTTTGATATAAAGGTACATAGATCTGAAATCAGTGAGCATTAAGAAAATAGATGAAATTTATTATATTTAAGGAATATATGGCTATGGAATATATGGCTATAATGGTTTACAGGTAGGCAACTCATTCACGTTAATGGAAGCAGTGTGTCAAATTTCAGAAAACTAGTGTAAAATTCCAAGAATATTACTTGTATTACTTGAATGTAAATTTTTTATAAGTCTGATACTGCTGGGAATTACATTTTCAGTGTACTCATGTACACATTTAAACACTTCCCAGAGCTGAGTGAAATGGATTTGTAATAGAGAAGCTGCTATTTTTGTCAAGGAAAGTGATTTGTGACACTCATTTGAGATAAACTAAGTTTACTAAACTTTACTAATCAGTGGGGAAAACATAGATTTAAATATTAAAATGGTGTTTCTGAAAAAGTCAGTAGTTCAGCTAAACATAGCCCACAATTTGGAGTTTTAAGGATTCGAAATTCATATGAAAGGCTTAAAAACTTAACTTTGTGAAACAGGCTTTTGTGCTAATGTTGTTTGTTTGTTTGTTTGTTTTTTGTACTAGCTGTATTCTGGTTATAGAGTTCAAACACTCCATCACCAGCCCTATGTCCAGAGTCACGTAGCCGTGCCTGCAGCTGTGAGTATCAAACCAGGATAGGTACAGCAAGCATGGCAGTATTGCTGTCTTCTTACTTGAAGCAGTGACAGTAAGACAAGAAGGGAATGGATGAACAAGTCCTTTATTAATGAGTTGATAAATGAGTTCTTTCTTATCTTGAAGTTTTGTTACACAGAGACAAATATGTTGCTTATTTTAGAACTATTTGGGGGAACTAAATAAGTCAAAACATGACTAGTTTTTTTTTAAGACTGAGCTACAAAGTAAACTGCAAATAAGAAACCTTTTGAGATAAAGTGGTGCACCTAATTCAGATGTTTGAAGTGGTGGTTACAAATCCTTTGTTTCTCTGGATCTTGACCTTATTTATATTACTTCAGTCTAAGGAAGCACCTCATGTTGTGGAGAGGTTAGCTTTTGAAACATGGAGAAGAAAAACTGTCCCAGTCAGTCACCTCTGGGTGTTTTCCTGTGCAGTTCTGATTTAGAAAAGCCATTTGAATATTATTCCATGTCACCTGACGCAAATTTTTGGGGGTTTTTTTTGGTTCCCAGTTTAAGGTACTCTTGCCTAAATTAATAAGGCTGTTCACATCATACATGAAATAATGTCAAAACTGATTTACCTAATTACAGAGGTCTTGAGTTGTCAATAATTATACTTGATATTACAGCACTTACTTATTTTTTCTTACTATTTTTCCAGACTGTTGTGTAACAACAATATGTACGAGATATTTCCAGCAGAGGGGGCTGTAACCCAAGTGTTGTCTTGGAATAGTGTCCTGTATTCTTGCTCTTTCCTGTTTTCTCAGAAGTCTTCTTATCTGGAATCAAAACCCTGCTCTGTTCAGGTCTTGAGTAGATTTGCAGATAGTTAAACCCTTCCAAAGGCTTACTGAATTCTGATAATTTTATTTGTTACAGCTTGATACTAAATAGTCTTTTATTTATTCAGTTAACTTCATTTAATAGTAATTAGTAGTTCTAAAATACAACTTTCCCTTTTAAATTTTCATATTACCTTTCCACATACCCACTTGGAGTTGGAACGTTTCCCAGGTAATGAATATGAGGAGCTCATATTGTGTCTGTCAGTGTGGCTGAGCTCTCATCAGTGATTGAAAAGGCAAATGTCAGCTCACTGCTATGTGTTAGGCAAGTGGCTGTGGTATTACCACCTGCTCCCCAGCTGCAGAAGGCAACTGCCTGGTGGCTGCAGTCTTCTTAAAATAGCCCAACAAATATATCTGCTGCTTGAAAACTGCCAAGTAGTGCCCAGCCGCGTAAGAGAAAGCAGGTGCCTGAAGTAATGGCTGTACCTTGAAGGTCATTTGCTATTGCCTCTACTGTACTGTGTACTCCCAGTGCAATTCCTGGGCTTTGTCCTAGGAGCTGTAAGTCAGGTGGTGAGGGTAGGATGCTACAACTGTAGGCTTCTTACAGCTTTCAAATGCAGCTCACAGCACATCATTCTCTTCTACCAGCAGTAGAACCAGTAGTAACTACTGTGTTACATCAACAAAGTGCTATTTTTTAGCTTTTTTTTTAGTAGTCCTGAATGAAAATTAGAAGACAACATTCTCCAGCTTCCAACTGTAAATTATTTTGAGATCCAAATTTGGTATTTAAGATCAAGTTTGAATCAAAAATACCAGCTCGCTCCCTGTGACTGTGTGTTTGCTGATGATGTTGACTATATTTACTTTAAGCTTAATTCTTTTGGCAAATAGTAGCATGTTCTGTTGATGAGCTTGTGGAAGTGACAACAGATACTCACATCTATACAAATGGATAAGGTTAACATTCATTCTCAAAGGCTACCACGTGATGCTTTTTTTTTTTTCTTTAGAAAGTGAGAAGATTTCTCATCTCTCTCTACTGGGTGTTTTAGATCTTATATGATCTTCTAGTAAGGAGATGTGAAGGCTTCCAAAGGGTATATATTAAATACTGTCTGGTAGTAAAAGTTACCTGGGCAATAGTAGCAGGGGAAACCTGAGGACTTAAATTTGTGGTCTTTGATTTCAGGACCAGGACAAATATCTGCAAATTAAGTTTTGTGTTTTTTAGGTGGTTATCATAAGTTCTGAGGCGCTGGCCTGATAAATGTTGGTTGTATATTTTGTGTGTATGTGAGGGAGACCACTGAGGAGCTGAGTACACAATTGCAGTCTACAGAGAGTGAGCAAAATGTTAATGGTTCTGGCACATGGATGGAGTGGGTGGGTAGGGTTTGTTTTATTTCATGCTTTTAGCCTTTTTTAATTATTATCTACCTTTTTGAGGGGGGTAGGTGTGGGTCTGTCTAGTCTGTCAGTTACTGCTTTTCCCATAGTTTGTGTCAAGCAGTGTTTTTGGGTGGCATCAATAATACAATGCAATAAAGTGTTATTTGTGCTGTAGTTCATCAATATTTGCCTTCAGATCATAATGGTATATGATGACCTTTGGGTTATGAGTGTTCTGTGAATTTAACTGACCGCAGCACACTTGTTTTTCTCTGTGGTTAAGAGCAATAAGGGAAGATTTGTGTTCAGTGTGTATAATACATTTAAATATATATGTGTTTGTAAATATTTGTGTAGATACACATGCAAGTAGATTTACATAAATTGTGCCTTTCATAAGCATTTTGGTGTAATCATTTGGGGAAAAGTTTAGTTATTTTATTCTTGTACTGCATGTTATTGTCTGATATTCCATCTGAAACAACAAAAAATATTACTTCGTATTTTCTGTAAGTGAAATTGAAAAAGGCCAAGCCTTTTGTTTATAGATACGTTAATCTAAGAAACATGAATCTAAACTTCTAGTTATATGATCGCCAAGAGATGCAGCAGCAGCTAGGTCTGTTGCCTCTAAAATGGCTATTTTAAACTCCATTTGCTAATTTGGTATTAACGTGGAAAGGTACAGGGGGTGCCTGCTTTTTCTCACATGGTTTCATTCTGTGTTCTCTTTCTCTGTTAGTTTGCTCTTAATTCAGTTCAGTGGTTTCTGGGTTTTTGTTCTTTTGCTTTCTCTTGATGACCCTATGGAGCATTCACTCTTAAAGCATTTGGGCCACTCTAGCCTATTTTTACTGATTTTTTTTTTTTTTTTTTTTTTTGTCCAGTCCTTCCTGTGTGGCTGAGATCCATCATCAATGTTAACAGCTAGCAGCTGCCAGTTGTGGAATTTGGGGTCATTTGTTTCATTGCAGTGCTTGCTATTTATGAATTAGTGAATAATAAACTGTGCTCAGATCTAGCACAGTCTGCAGCATCACTTACTTGCTTTCTGCAGTTTGACACTTGCTAATAGCTCTCTTCATAAAACAAACTCTGTGTAATTGCTGTCATTCACTCCTGGGATGGTAACGTATATGTAAACTCCATCATCATTTTAGTTTTAACTGCCTGAATTTTATATGAGTTTGGATTGTTTTCCTTCAACAAAAATGAAATTTTCAGTATTTCCAATGTATGATTTTTTGTTTCTGAAAACTGTTTTAAATCCCTTTTGACAACTTCTTCCCTTTTCCTCCCTTGCTTGTGCAATTTGCAGTAGCTTGAGTTTATGGGGCTTATAATGTGCTTATATGTGCTCAAGCATGCTTTTACTGTGAAAATGCTGCCTCTTGTTGCTTACATTTTTTTTAAAATTAGGAGTTTGTTGAAAGGAGGCCTAGTGGAAAATACATGTTTTACACATCTTAAAATTAGAGTCAGTTTCTTACTTGATAGCCTTTAAAGAGCTCACTGATTTGTAGCAGAGCCTTGCTGTATGTTAAGATGTGATTTCTCATCTGCCTATGTGCCTGTATGATCCCCAGCTGTGGCTTTTAAACAAATATTAAAAGCCTAGCAGTGTAAAACTGAGCATAATTTTCTCAGTAGACAAAGAGAATGTGTTTGTGTATTACCTATTCTAATAGGAGTTAAACTGTAGAAAAAGAGAAATACATTGGGTTCAAATCCTGTAAAGTTGGTACGAAAACTAGGGAGCATGGAACCTTGGAAGTTTTGAAAAGCAATGCACAACATGACAGGGAGTTAGTAGATGATGGAAAGAGACTGCTATCTTGAGAGTATAGTGGGTTGAATATCCTGATAGAGGTGTATGAACTGCAGCTGGTTGTATTAGGAAACTGTCAGAGCCAGAAGGGAGGGTAAAAAGCTAAATTTAACAAGACAAAAAAGAAGTTTGTGCTGAAAAGGCCTGGGATAAGAAATTAGGTTAGAAAAAAAAGAACAGTTTGTCATATAACACAGTTAAGTAAAGAGTAAATGAGATGGACAGTGCACATTTGGGGTATAGAGCAGCTGAGATAGGGGAACTGTAAGAGAATTTGGTCTCGGGAAGAAGAAACAGAATGGTACAAGTATTCTAAAATGTGTTTGTGCCAGTACCTAAAATGGTAGCTTTGTTTTCTGCATCTTGCTGTCGTTTTGTCAGCAGCTGGTGGCATCCACTGACAATGTATGCACAGTCCATTGCCTCTCAGTTTACAAATAAAACAGCTTTCAGTTCTTTAGCTCAGGTTTTATGTGTCGGCTACTAAAACCTTAATATAAACATCATTATAAGTCACCATAGTAAAGCGTTGCTCTTATCTACGTTACAGAGAATGCTCAAGTAAAGAAGAAAAAAAGAACTGGTTGCATAGTTTTTTTACTATACACTTTGTAAAAATGTATTTTCCCCATCCAATTAGAAAGAGGACACAATTGCTTTAATAACTTGACATACTTTAGTAATACTGTATGATCAATGGACAAAACTGGTTTTTTGTGTTTTTTTTAGTAAAAGAATTCTGAACTCATTCTAAGGTTCCAGGCTTGTAAATAAAGGAAGGTATTTCCTGCCACTGTGGGCTTCATGACCTAGGTGCATAATGAAAATCTGTTTTTCCTTTTTAAACCAAGTCTGTCCAGCAATAGTGGACTGTAACTATCCATTGAAGCATTATTAATGCAGTAAATGGGACACACTTTGGAATGGAAGAAACAACACAACATTTTTCCCTCTCTTTAGGAATCGAGGTCGCATTCTGTGAGAAGAAATGTTCCACATCATTAGTCTGAAGCCTCAGTGTGCACGAAGTCATCAGTTTCATCCTAGAAAAAATTTTAGAGAACTGTTAACAATTTTAGAAATTAAGTCTCTTTCTATTGAAACTGCTTGTAATACAACAATAATAAACAAGCTTCTGTAGTTTGGGATTTCTAGTAAAGTTCTGAGTTGGTAGCTACAAGTTTAATTCCAACGGGTTTATAATTACTGTTTGGATTGTAACTATTGTTTATTGTAGTATAAGAGTTTTAATATGAGTTTAGAAAAACATGAGAAAATGAAATTAAACTTTGGTCATTAAACTGTTGTAATGACTGCAAAAGCAAACTATCGTTGTCATCTCTTCATTATTTTTAGAACATTTAAGTTAAAACTTAGAGCAGAAAACTGGTAGCCCTGAGGTGTGTGTAGACAGCAAGGCTTGTTTATCTCTGTCTGGTCAAAGCTGCTGTGTAGAGCTGCTGCTGCTTCTCTTCCTGTGTTGCCAACAGGCAGTCAGTAATCCAGCATGGGATACACATGCCTGTTGATGGGCTACTCTTGCTGTCTTTGTATCGTTTTTCCATTTAATCAGAATAAGAACTGTTGGGGGATCCTGAAAGCCTTCCATGGAGGTAGAGTTCCTTCAGATTCATTGATGCTTTGTCTGGCTGTCTTTGCCTTCTTTAAAGTCTAAAAATTATATCCAGCTTCTATGAAGGAGTCACGTGCCCTTTCAGAGCGGGTGCTGTAAATACAATGTACTGGTGAATCAGTGTGGTTTTAGGGGTTTGCTCTTCCCTCATACCAGTTCCCAGAGCCTTTGCTGTTTGGGTCACTGAAAAAGATTGTTTTGTAGTTTGTATCCACTTTGGAACAGGACGTTGCAGCTCTTGAGTCTTAAGAATCTTGTGGTCCTGTGCCTCTCCAGAGTTGTTCAAGTGCTTTGATGGAGTTTTGAACTCCTATGGGGGATGCTGCTCCTTCTTACTGATTTTGTTTAATTTTCTTTATTTTAGTCTGTGCAACCTTTGGTTTCATTGGTGCAGTTTAGTGACTTGAGTCAAGTCTGCAGTGACAACAGTTGACTGACTTCCAACTTGGAAACTTATAACTACTTGGACTTATCTAGGATTGCACAAAATACAAACCATTGCTTTTATCTGTTGCTGTGATTCATCATGGTGTTGTAAGAATTTGTTTATATTATGGAACATCCTATCTTGGTGAGAGGGTTGTAACATTGTGTAAGCCTTGTCATGAAGAGTTCAAAATATGTGTTCAAAATGGCCTCACTAAATATGTAGCTATATTAAGTTAAATAAAAATGTAAAAGCAGCCTACTGACAACTGGACTAGTGCTGCAAGAAGCTGTCTTACTTGCAGCTATGTTATTCTTGCTGTGGCTTCATACAAGTAGTTACAAAGGATCTTAAGGGGTGTGTAGAATGAAGCCTCAGGATTCTCAAGATTGAGTGGACAGTTTACATGTATGGCTGACATGGCAACAGTTCAGGGATAACCTTTATTAAAAAAAAAAAAAGTAGTGTTTAGGAGCAATTTCAATGTGAGAAGACTTGCAGGAAGATGAAGAATTCTGCATTTTTTATGTTTTCCTAGGCTTTAATAAAGAAGACTACAGTTGAGGATTTCTGTTTCAGCACCTGAGAGCTTATTTTGAAGACTACAATAATTACAGCTTCAGTTCTAGGCTCTGCACTAAGTGATTTTTAAATTTGTTCCAGAATTAAATGACTTCAATCTGTCATGTGTATTTCAAAGTGTTGTAGTTTCTAGATTTATCATTCCTGGTATGTTACTTAAATGAAAATATCGCTTGCTTGCAGTAGAACAGAAACCCACAAATAGTGCCTAAATTGGTGTTATTTTAATAGAAAATATTAGTGGTTTTAATAAGGTAAATATATTTCAATGAAAAAATCATAAAAGCCTTTTGAATTTAAGTACACAGTTCATGCAATCTGCCATGGCGTTACAAATCTTCAGTTTTCTCCAGATGACTTGTCACTTCTTTAGGTGTAGTCTAAAAATAAAAAGGCAGATTTCTAACCGTTCATCCTGAGAGCAGCAGGGCCATAATAAATATCTGTGTTCCTTTTTTTTCCCCCGTGCGTTATTGTGGTCTGCATCAGGTGTAATACATTTACAAGTGACTTGTAATAGTTAATGGAAGATTAGTGAGAGCCCTTAAAATTCTAGCAAATTTTTGGATCCTAAAGAAAGGTTTACATAGAAGACTTTTTACAGCGTTGAAAGTCTGTGGCTGTACCAACTGAGATGAGTTTAACAGAGGAGAAAAGGATTCTGTATTTTATGTAAAGGGTATTGTTCAATACCCAAGAGTAATGGAAAACAAAGTTTTTTAACTTTTTTCATACGTAGTGTTGAAAAAGTCTTTCCCATTTGAAAAGAGGAATATTTCCAGGTAATTTTTTTGGTGTTTTTCAAAACCAGTTACAGAAGTTAATTTTCATGCTGAAGATTTATTGATTTTTCTGGACAAGAAATTACTACATATTTTTATACTATTACACTGTGTTCATGTTGGTTTTTTTCCCTCTGGAAGAAAGTCCCTGTAAAAAGGAAATAGGAGCCAACTCTGAAATCTAAAATAAGGACTAAACAGCTTTTCATTTGCCTTTCTACCCTTTGAGATGCCAGAAGCAATTTCCTCCTGAAGCTGACTTCCTTTCTGGAAGTGATTTTCGTCTCCAACCATGTTGAGGCTCTTTTCTCATTCTTTCATGCTTTTTTCCTGTCTGACTTTGTACTGCAGTTGGGAACTTCTGGAGGTAAGTAATGACAGACAAGTTTCTCTCTAACTTTCTTTTTCAGTTCTTCTTCCCCCCTCGCCCCCCCTCACCCGGTCAGTCTAGAAGGACAAACAAAGCACTATTGGTATCCTCTGCAAGAGAGCACTGATAGGGGCTGGCTGTAAATTGACGTGGCATGGAAAAATCTCTGCTAGTTTGGAGCAGCTCTAATGTTGCTGCGAAATCAAGCCTACTCTTAACCAAGTTTGTAGCTTGAAATCATCACGAGCTCACTGCTTCTATATTAAAAATAAATGGAAAGTACCTTTGCTTTTTGGTCTGGGAACTGGACTTTTTCCCTGTTTGGATCTACAGCTAATAGGAAAAAAACCAAGGGGAATTATTTGGTTCCTTTTTTTTTCCTGTAGTAAGAGCGACAGATCTTGCTGCTCCCCCCCCCCTCCTTTTCCTGCAACTTAATCATTTGCAGATCTTGCCATGGGGTGCGGACTGAGAAAGCTGGAAGACCCAGATGATAGCAGCCCTGGAAAAATCTTCTCTACACTGAAGAGACCACAAGTTGAAACAAAGACGGATTCTGCTTATGAATATGTATTGCTGGATTTTACTTTAGAAGGTATTTTTTTATGCTGTATCTTTACTATTTTGAAATAAGAAGAACAGGATTTAAATTAGTTTTGACTTGTTTGACTTACAGTAAATCTTAGGCACTTTTATCAAAGCTAGCCAAAATGTAAGACTTTTATTTTGAAACACAAATCATGACGAGGGTTCTTACTTGTATAAAATTACAATGGAAACTGCTGAAGTATTTTTAACAACCGAACTCTCCAAATGGTACAACTGTCCTCCTTAAGGAACCTGGCTAAAAACTGTTAAGAGACTTTTCCTTGTTTCCTGTGAGTCAGATACTGCCATCCGCCCTCGCTTTGAATAATGGTTGTCTGAATTCAGTGTGACGGTTCAGAAAATACACTGTGCCTGAGCCTTAACTGAATAACAATTTTTTAAATGCACTCAGCTTCCGAAAACAGGCTGTCATTGTCCTTGTTACTTTATGCAGAAATAAGTCTGTTCCTTAGTTTTATACCAGGAGTAACTTCCCCTCTTATACCCACTGCAGTCTGTCTCTTGGTAGATGTTTCTGTAAGAGTCTGAGTTTCATCGTACCTTCTTTTCCAAATGCTTTACTTGTAGTTGTTGAATAGTCTTTTGAAATTGTGACTGAAATGAAACAAAATCTGTATGCATAGCTAGAGGCAGACAGTGCTCTGTGGGATACTTCCTTCCCAAGAGTATCCCATCTCTAACAGAGCAACTCCCTGTTCCACAAAGTTTGAAAACATAAACAAGCCCAGATGGCTGCTCTCAGAGAACAGACAGCTCAGTTTTACAGTCACTTTATAGTAACTTGCATTTTGTAACAGCCCAGTCTACTGGAAATGCTTAATAACGAGGATTTGTAGTAAATGCTGTTACTAGAAGGGTTGGATAAAGGGAAACGTGTAAGTGCATGTCTTGCTGCAATTACAGGAACCTTTTCACAAACAAATCTTGGCTTCTGTTTATTTTTAACTGTTGTAATATTTTTATTTAAAATACGGGAGTATTTTTATTAAAAAACTGCAAGATACTAATAGATATATTCTGCTAGGTTATAGTAGTAGAAATCTAACTGTTCTGTTTATTTACATGAAAAGTTTCTCACTGGCTTTTTCCTTTTGAAGACATGAAACTGTTGAATAAGTAGTGGTAACATGTTGGAAATAAAGTTAGGCTGCCTAATGAATACATGGATTACCTACTAATCTACTAATGAAGAAAGGATAAATTTTTGGAAACTGAAGAGCATTCAGGGTTCTTAAATAGCCTGTCCCAGATAATTTTGCTGTGTTTTCAAGTTAGTTTCTTGTAGTGTTGTATAAATTATTTATTGTAAAGATGGACTTTAAGTAAAAGGCCATCAAAGAAGTACAATTTAAAGTGTAACACTCTTTTAGTAACTTAGCAGTACAGCAGTAAAGATTTCTGTTGTTTTGTCTGATAATCAGAATTTCTTTGCTTCAGTGGAATTATCAATGTTAAATAACTGAGTTGAGTTTCAGATGGTTGCCTCACTCTTTTTTAGGTTTCTCACTGGAAGTAAGGGAATTTGTAAACACAGATATCTTTCTGTTGAATGGTTCTAGCTATGTGTGTGTATAACCTTAAAATATATTTTTTGAAGTCTATTTTTTAGAGCTAAGAGGAATACAGAAATAAAACATGGTCCGTATATATACTGTCTTGGAGGCATTTTTCAATTCTGAGTGTTTCTGAAATGGAGGGATTGGCTCAAGTACTGTGGAAAATATATTGAGCTTTTTTCTTTTTTTCCTTCTTCAGTCAGTTTGCTCATGTACTTGTTGCTATTTGAATATATTTGGCTAAATGAAACTAAGTGAGAGCCCTTTGTCAGTTCAGACCCAAGTTTTTGCTCTGCTGTCAAGTTGTATATTTATGGCACTCATTCTGTTTTGCCTGCTTCCAGAGCCAAGTCTTCCCCTGCACAGGAGATTTGTGTGCCTGAGTGATTTCTTGCCTCTGGATCTTGCACCAGATAAAATCTGTACTTAATATTTTAAGATATTAGAGTAAACCATGTCCCGCATCAAGAGAACACATTTATGCTTGCTCTACTTTTATTTCAATTCGGTATGCCTTATTCTGTGCTTTATCAGGTATATGCAAGGTGAAGTTGAAATGAGCCTGCTGGGGAACTTCCAGCAGTCGCTGATCTTCTCCCAGGCCATGATGCAGATGAGGTCAGCCATGCTGTAGTCTGAATTGGTTGGCTGGAGTCCCTGTGCATCTTAACTAGTTATTAGCTGTGCACTGAACCTTGGCTTCTCCCTTCCTGGTCCCCAAAATGCTTCCATCCCTACCGTAAAAATTTGCTATGAGTTCCATGGAGGATGATGTCCATCAGGGGAATCCCAAACAAGAAAATTACAGCCAATCTTTTATTTTGGTAGAACAGAATAGTACAAAGAAAAGGGAGCAGTGGACTCCGAAGTGTAATTTTACATGCCAGTCAGTGACTGTAAATTCCAAGGTCTCAATCATGAGGCATATCCCAACCACACAAACAGCTGCTATTTTTTGAAGTCAGTTTAACCAGAAAGTAGGCATAATTTATATATTTCTACTAAGCAGAATGCTTATGCTCTATCCACTACCCTCCTATTAGGGAAAAGAAGAAATACTGATGCAGCCTACTAAGATGATATGCTGTCAAGTTCTTGTCACTGTGAATACCAGTATGAATATGTATGAAATACCTGTTCTGTCATCATCTTGAGTATCCTGCCTCTGAGGCTTACTATGCAGCTAGAAAGTTAGCTGGAATTGTTATTGCTGCAGTATTTTGGCTACCTGGTGAGAGTACATCAGGAAGGAAGTTTTTCTATGAAAAAGGGTTTAAGACATTTATAAAATCAGGGAAGTTATGATCATATTGCATCATTCCTGCTTTTTTGGCCTGTGGGCTATGGAGCAGTTACTTCTCAATACATATGTCTCCTGGATTTACAGTGAGTGGAATCATGGGATGGAGGTATTGCCAATGACAAAATATCATCTGTTTACAGAAGGGGAGCTGTGATACACTGCTTAAAGAAAAAGGCAACAGCCCTGTCTTTATGACTGAGAATGACTGACAGTTTAGTTTAATAGGTTGAATTTTCTGGTTATCTGCAATGAACCATCAATATGTATGCTGGTGATAATTTTTGGGAATGTGTGTTTCCTGTAGTATAAATTATTCTGGTTTCTCTTGGTGGCTTTTCTAGTATCCCACCATTCCAGTGTCCCATTAGTAGAAATTGATATTAAAACCATTTGAGTGTTGTAAAAGACTAATTTCTGATAGATTGTGGGGTTTTTGTGGCCTTTTTTTAAGCCCTCCATTAGTGTACATATGTCAGTATTATGCTCATTTTATGATGGGAAAGCACTATAGAGAGGCTTTACAGAACACTACTCATGAATCAGCAGAGTTCTGATTCAGTTTATTAGAATAAAATATTTGTGCAAACTAAGGAGTCATATCTCTTTATGATAGTCTGTCCTACTGTTTTAAACTGTCTTGGTGACTTGCTGTGTCTTAGGTCCTTGAATTCCTTGCTGTTGCCAACCTGCACTCTAATGCAGATAGACAAGAGAAGGTGGGAACAAGAAATTAACTTGGCAAAAGGATGAGAGATTTATGTAATTGCATTTATTTATTTTATTTTATTTTATACATTTTTTAAATTACAGAATCAAAGGAGAGTTAGTGTATTTAGTTATTTTCAGTTGTATGGTTTGAAAGGGCAGCACGTTCTAGTTGTTTGTATCTTGGAAATAGTGTTGTGAGGTCACTTAGTTTTGATTGAGGCATCCTTTAATGCATATGGGTGCTGGTGTTAATGCAAAAAAGTCCTGCAAAGAGGGTCCCATCAGAATCCAGAGAAGTAGGCTGCTTGGAGCGGGGCTTACCGATAGACCAGCACATTTCCAGCCAGGCTGTTTTGTTATCAGAGCTCCTAAGTGCAAAGGATGAAAGCTTTGGCAAATCTGTGCTGGCATAATTACTCTTCTGCTGCTGTTTGTGTATGAGTATTGATTTCCTGCCTTCTGAAAGCAGCTAGAGTTCCAGCTGTACTTGAGAGAAACAGGAATTACTGACCCATCAGACTGACTGTAGTGGAATATGCCATCTGTTACCAGTGTGCAATCTTCCTTTTCTCTCTGTGAAAGCTGTGGACCATTCAAAAATGGTTCTCCAAGAAGTTTTCCCTTTATCTCTGTAGTTTTCCCTAACAATAGTGTATTATTATGGTACTGCCTATTGATGCAAAATGTCTGCATGTACTGAGAGGGACCCTCCTTAGAAATGAGTGACAGCACAGGCTTACTTAGGCGTTGTGTAAGTCTGCTGAAAAAAAGATACTGGGCCTGTCAAAATGTCAACTGATACTCCACGGATCCTTTCTAAGGGAAAATAATTAATGGAAACAAATCAATTGTCATAGGCTTAAATCTGTTATGTGGGAATTCACCTCAAAACTGGAGTTGAAGGATACTGCATCAGTATGTTTAAGGTTTTGCTAGACAAAATAGTTGCTTTGTTATGCTCAGCCCTATTATGTGTTTAGATGTTAACACAGCTTTTAAATCAGCTTGGCAGACCTTGATCAAGCAGAAAATGTTGCCAAGTATGTTAAAAATAGATCATATTAAGTTGTAAAAATAGGTACTTGAAGTAGTTGAATAGTGTTGAATCATCTGTGAATCTGCTTTTTCTTGTATAAGTAAAACTGTAGATTTTTAATAAATGCCTGGGGTTATGTTTTGTGTGGTTTACAGAAAAGGAACTCGCCCAAAATGTTTATAGATATACACAGTATCATGTGCTTCTCTTCTGCTTTCAATGCTTTTTAGCTTCCTCAAATCCAGAAGTTATCAAGATCAGTTCTGTGTTGGATATAGCCTCACGGGTGGAAGACTATTACAGCAAGGGCTATGTTGTAGGAGCTGTTCATCCCATTATGCTGCCCATTGGACGGAGAAGGCATTTCCCTGCAAGTCACATGTATCGAGTGGTACTTGCACGATTAAAACCAAGGTAACAGTCAAAGAACTTGAATGCACTGATCCTTTACTGAAGCTATTTGTAAGTGGACTGCTCAACATCCATAATTTATCAATTTGAAATGAGCACCTCAGATTAGCCCAGTTAGTAATGTTTTTTTATTAATGCTAACACACAATAAGGTAATGTTTCCTTTGCCTTAGTAAATACCCTTACAAAAACCCAAAGTGTAATATCATCTGTCTAGGAACTTGCAGCAAATAAAAGATTAACCAACATACTAGGAGAATAATAAGCTGCTTTAAACTATCTCATGCCTGCTTTTTCTTGGTTTTCAGAACTTTTGTCCTTTCCCAGGGAAAAGTGACACAGTTTGTGAATTAATTTGTCAGGGATAGTTTGGGGTTTTTCCTTATTAAGAAGGAAATCATCATTCTGGATCAGAGGTCATACAAAAGCTTAGTTTTGACATTGAGGGAGTGGCAAGAGCTTGTTTCTGTTCCTGATCCATGGTCTTGTTTATTACTCCTGTTTTTACTACATTGTAATCACTGGGTGATCCGAAAGAACACATACAAAGCAATGTCAGCGCTCATTAGTTACTTTGAATGCAAAGAAGATCACCTCTTGTTCTTATTTTGAATAACTAGAAAAGCGAATTTCTTGCAGCGTTAAAAGCTATCAAGCTTCCCCTTCTCTCCTGAGAAGGAGATGCACAAAGGCTCTTGCCTTTATTTGAGAACTGGGAGGGTGTGAATTGGAAGCTGCCTTGCTGCCACTCCAGTAATGCTTTTGCAAAACATTCATTTGAGAGAAATTCTCAAACCCTTTGATTAAACAAGCCTTGTCAGCAGTATTTGCTGCTCATACAACTTAACCTCTATGAATTCATCTGCAAACAAGGTGAAAGCAAAATGCTTTCCCTAGAGCTGAGGCTTCCAAGAGCTGACACTGCCAGCTGGCAGCTCTCACAATTTGCCTTATCCCTGTAGAAGTGGCATCCTTTGGAAGTTGTTTTTAGAACCTTTAGGCCCTGGAATGGGTCAAGGATGAGACTGTAGCCTACGTGTGAAACTGGTGTTGGTTCCAGTTTCTTTCCTAGATGCTGCATGTACTAAGCTTGGTTTTGCTGCAGGCAAATACGCCTTCTACAACTACTGTTTGGAAAGTGAAGTTATATTTGAATGTGTCTAATTGATGTTCTTTTCTAAATGAAGTGATTATACAGAGGAAGCATCAAATCAAATCCCATTGTATTATTGGCATACACTAAATATTGTCTGACTAATAACACAACTGGCTTTAGATGAAACATGAGTACTATTCTGTAACTTTAATGGAAGTTAGAGTTTGTCAGCTTAAATATGAGAGATTTAAACATTATTTAACCCTCAGTAAGTGTTTTTGCATTGTATTCCTAGTATTTGCCTGTACTTTTTCATTTAACAGCTGCAGCTCTGCTTTACTTACAAAGACTAAGCAACAGGATGTTAATAGTGTAACAGGACCATTTCTGTTCGTGGTGTGTTTTCTACAAAACTGAACCTGCTTTATGCTTACTAAATTAATAGTTAAAATTTGTGTGGTTTGCATTGTCAGAGATTTTTGCATTTCTTTATTGCAAAGGCAGAGCTGTTTGTCAGTAAAGCTCAATTTCCAAAATACCTCTCTGCATAGCCTTCAGATGAAATTCCTGTTAAATCTTAGTATTTTTATCCTGGCATTGAAACGCATAGTACCTGCCACTTTGTGTAAGAAACAGAACAAAACACCAAAGCCAACTGAGTTCTAAGAAGTATGAAGAAGCATCATCAGGGTTAGTTCATAACTATTCCAAAAGAATTCTATATGCAAGTATTTGCTCAAGTTAGCAGCAAACTCCTGACAAAGACTGCTTTCTTTCTGTGTTCTAGCCAGAAGCACACAGCACCCAGAGGACAAAGGCACCCCAGGCTGGTGATTGAGGAATGTCCTTTAACATATGAAACACTGACAAATGAAGTTATGAAAGAACTGCTAGAAAAGGTAATGGAGGTTTTTTCCAACTTCAGATTTTTATTTCTGTCATACATGTAAGTTACATTTAGTGGTTGTGGGTTTAGTTTTATATTTGTTTTATATAAGCTACAAAACTTTTCTCAAAGTGAGGAAAGACTTACTTTTTCTAATGTAGGACTAAATATCCCTGTGAAGTTTTGCAAGTCTTCACTAAAAGCAGAATCAGGCCCAAGCTCGGTCACTCTGTAAAATATTCGTTTGATACATGAAGTTCTATGTTTTTCTGAGTACCTAAGAAGAAATGCTCTTTTCACTCTTTAACAAAAAATACAATATGTATAGGAACCATAATAAATTTGCTTGGCACAGCTTTTAAAACATTGTATAGTAACAATGCAATAAACTTCTGCTGGAATGCAAGTTATAGTTCTTGTTCTTTTTGTGTTTAACTTCCTCTGCAGAATTGAAGACTTGGTGAAACAGGAAGCTGATGTTATTACAGGAGTCAGTGATATCTTTTACATTAGTTGCCAAGGAGGGTAGTAGAAGAAAAAGCATATTGGAGATCTTTAATGATCCTTGAAATTTCAAGAGTTGTTTATATTTTTCTAAATGGCTTGTTTTGCCTTTTTTCAGGTGTTTCAAATTTAAAATGTGATTATATTATGCATTTATAATGTATATACCTATTCCAGGTTGGTGGTGTAGTGTACCTGACAGAGATTAGAAGGAAAAACACACTTGAAATGAGCAGTGATGGATTCTTGGAAGCATATCTGTTACAGAAGTAGTGTGTGAGAATAATTTGCTTTTAAAGTGCCCTCAGTTTTAAAAAGACAGATCCATTAATCCAGTCAAATATTAGTTTGGGTTTCTTAAGATCTGAAACAATAAGATTTTTGTGGCGTTTTCTTAAAAAGATGATCATACTGTCTGTTTTTCTCTGTTGCTTGTTAAATTTAAAACTCTTTTGGTTGTCCTTGAGCACCAGCTTTGTGTATAAAACCACAGTGATTGGCATATTGTATCATTGCTGTACATAAATAATGGCAGTAGATAGACTGGAGTGTCACTCTCATGATATTAAAAAGGGATTGCAGTACCACCAGTCATATGGTTTTTACTCACTCTGGGGTTTTACAGTTTATGTGAGTAAACTGAATAAAGATCATTCCCCCATCTGCCCTCATTTCATCCAGTGCTTTCCATGCGATGTCTTCTTTCTGAGCTGAAGCTCCTGTATTTACCTGTGAAGACTTGACTTTACAGGGGAGCTCGTAGTATAAGATGTCAGTGGGATCACCTTCCTAAAAGGCAGCACTCCTTAACCCAGGAGAAAAAACACCTCCAAGCAGACACATCCCACAGGTGGCACAGATGTTACAACTGTGTATTGAGACTTCAGTGCAGAGGAGACACCACTGGCTGAAATAAGAGGAATTTCATTTGCTTCTAGCTCCTCCTTTGTCTGCTCCTCCACTATCCTCAGTAATAACAAAGCTGAGTAGCCTCCAAGGGAATCGGGGTAATGACTCATGGTTCATGACAGAGATACTTCTATAGTATTGGAGGTCAGTATTTTTAGTGTGACTGCCAGCACATATTTAGAGAAATACTATTTATTTCTCTACTATACTGCTTATGAATATAACACAGTAAATAAAATACTTTTGGTTTGTTCTAAATAAAGGATTTCTGTTGTCAGTACCAGTGTTGGCCACCTTTCTTGGCCTGACTCCAAAGACATGCTGGAAAACAGTCATTTACTTTGAAGCAGGGGCAGCATCAAAGACAAATCACCCTTCCGTAATGTTCTGTCTTTATGTCCTCAGCAGTTCAGTAAAGTGGTTCATGTGCGGCCAAGTTTGAAAAAAGAAAAAGGTCTGGGCAATTCTCGAGTGACTTTGCAGCTAAGATTCTGTTGTATTGCAGGTTAATGAAGCTGCTAAAAGAGGAAAGAAGTTTGTGGGATTTGTAACACAACATTTTCCTCAGCCTAAAGCCTGTAACGGAACAAGCGCAGATGGAGGTGCAGAGCTGGAATCAACGCTGGGCAGAAGAAACAGAGAACACAGGAGAGAGAACTTTGATGAAAACTATAAAAACTGGAACGAAGGGACATTGAGTGGTCACTCATCCGAGAGTGGGATAGAGGAGGAAATGCGTGGAGAGAGCAGACTATTAGAGGATTCAGATTTCCAGTTTGGAAAAGAAGTCAGCCCTTCTAAACCACGAAAAGGAGATGGTAATAAATGCTGCTTGTTTGTTGCAGAAATAAAATATTTTATTGAGTTGTTGAGGTGTTGGAAAAAGTAGAACAGCATTTTTTGTTGTTTCACATACTGGCTTTGGAAGATGCCTCTACATATGCAGATGTAAATGCATGCATATTTCTAGAAGAGTTACCAGTAAAAGAAGCAGAAGGAATACTTACCTTCTGCTTTATGTGAGCTGTGATAATATATTAAAATGATATTTCAGTTTTCCTATGGACTATTATAGATGTACTGTCAGAATTCCTGTTTGCAATTAAAAAAACCCGAAAACCACAAGCAAACCCCCCCAAAATCATCCACGGTGTAGTTGTGGCATGAAATGTGATGCAAAGTGAAGTCTTTTTTGTTTGAGATGTACCTAACAAACATGTGGCAGTAAAAATGCTTCCTTTTAGAAGGATGTAGTTGTTATAAAATATTTTCTGCAATGCACATGTAGTTTTACTCTACATTAAATTAGAAAAAATAATGATTTCCAAGTATATGTGGTGACTGCAGTTGTGCCGGTTTCAAAGCTGACAACAAAGAGAGCTCCTTCCAGCTAGAGCCATAATTTTACACGCTTCCAGGCAACTCACATAATATACAGCAAATAAATCCGTTCATAATGGATTCTTTCTGGTTAACGTGCCTTCAAGAAGTGTCCTGAAAGAGATCACTGAAATTAATGCATTGACCATGAAATCGAAGACAATAATTGTTACAAAATGAATTTCTTAGAGAAAAGTAAGCATTAGAAGTATAGGAAGGAAAAGCATAATTGAAAAATGCTGGTACTATGATAGACAACTTGGTTGTAGAAGAGTGAGGTGCTTGGTGTAGTCTGTGTGGAAAAAATGACTTCTGGTACTGAAACTCTAAAGCCCCATGCCTGTGAGGAGGAGAAGGTAAAAAGGAAGAAGTAACCTAAGTAAGAGAACTAATGCCAGACTGTGTCGTGTGGAAAGCAGGCAGCATGAAACTTTCATGTCAGGCTGCATTCCCTGATTCCAGACGTGTTTTAATTGCTCTCAAAAGCAACCTTTTCACTTTCCTGTTAAAGCAGCCTCTCCAGTTTGTAGACTGTGAGAATAATGACTCTAACCACAGAGACAATCAATGTCCCTCTTATTTTTAACGCTCGACTAAAAGCTGTTTTTCTACAAGTGAGTCTTTATAGCATAATCTGTTCAAGCTTAACTCTTCTTATGGCTTGAAACAGTGGGTTTGCTATGTATAGCAGAATAGAAGTCCTGTAAGGAAGAAGTGGAAAACTCTTGGTTCTGGTCAGGACCATTTTGTGCAGGCTGGTGTGACCAGGTAGATCAGCAGCCAGTGCATACCCTACATGCAGCATTTTCAGGAAACTCTTAAAAAAGAGCTTTGGCAAGGATATGCCAGCTTTCTCTACACTAATCAAATAGAAAATCACTGGAGTTCATTAGATAAAACTTCTGGAAACTTCATCACCTTTCTTGGTTTATGTTTTATGCAATCTTTATTTTAAAAAATACCGGTGTAAATTTTCTAAGGCAGTCTTACATGTGTGAAGGTATATACTGCTAGGCCAGTGTGCCACTTTCATTTACCTCTGCTCAAAAGAGGCAGAACTGTGTCCAAACTATAGATTTGGGGATTGTAATTATGAATTTTTACTTTTTTTTTGCTTTTTGAACTGTTCTCTTGAATTTTGACTGTAATACATTGCTTGCAGAGGTAAATTTCTGGTAGATATGAGGAATTGAATTGTTGTATTGGGAAACAATTTATTTTTTCTGATGAATAAGCGATGTCACTTCAATATATGGGAAAAGAAATTAAGGTTTGTCAGGATAAACACATCTCTTCTGATGTAAGCACCTGTGAAAGTGATAAAATTTTATAAAAAGAGTCCTCTCTTACTGTAAGTTCAACATGTTGCTCTGAATTTTCCTTACTCTAGGCATCTGATGTCACCTGCAGTGGGTGTAGTAACACTTCTCAAAGCAGAGAGGGATTTTTCCAGATATTGTTTCTGATTACTTAGGGTACAAATCCTATTTTGGAAACGTGTCTCTTTCTGCATCCTTGAGAGACTGACTTCTTAACTGGGTGCATCTAAGCAAATTCCATTGTTTTGACAGTGTGAAAGCTTCAATGTTTAGAGGTTGGTTTGCATTGATTTGGACTGCCTGGCAGTATTAAGCAATCTGAGAGTATTTCGGGGTAAGCGCTTTGTGTTACTTCTCTACACCAGTGACACAAAAGTGTATCTGTAGAACACACTCACATAGTTGGGATTTCATAACTTGCACCAGTGAGTTCCTAAAATGCTATGGATATGTTAGTTTTTAGTGAGTGCTTGCTCATGACTTGGTTTCGTTATAGCACTGTGTTAACACCTAGACAGGAAAACAATGTGAGAATATGTTCATTTATTATCCTGAAGTTCCACTGATCATCAGTTACTATGTAAAAATCCCAGTAAGCAACTAATTACACTGGTACTTCAGAAAATAACGGGTAAAAGTCAGTACAAGGCATTCCTTATATTTGCAAGCTTAGAAAATTGTCTTTTGTTTTTAAAACTACAAATATTTGTAGCCAGAAGTTCCTAAAGTGTTAAAAATGAAGGCTGTTTCTACTGGGTTTTTTTTAGTCCTTGTGTGTTTTCTTTATGCAGACCCCAGCTGCCTAAGGAATTCAGTGACAGCCCAGCTGTAATAAGTTCACATTTTCCTGGTATCCCAAAGTGTACCTCCCCTCACACCTTGTCCAGATTGTGTTTAGGTCTTAAGCAGAGCCACATTAAGAAACAATTTTTAAAACTGTTGCTTAGAATTAGAAAATGATATTAAAATAGGGGATTAGCAATATTACCAGTTTTGGGGCACTGTCTTTGAGGTTCATGCTTCCTTTCTCTCTCCTTAGACAAGCTCTATACAGTCTTCAATGTTTTTGATGATGATTCTACCTGCTGGACCTACCATGAAGGTGTTTTGTCTATGAAAGTAACAAGAAAGGGGCCCGTTCTTAGTACACTGGAAGCAGACTGGCTAGAATTGACTACATTTTATTATAAACAAGGATTGGCCTTAGTTGATTCTTTTGTGCACTGGGAAACTTCTAAAGGTGAGTACTGTCCTGGAGTATCATAAAGGTTTTGTTTGTTTACATATAACTACATGACTTGGAAAAAACATGATTATATTTTGCATCTTTTTTGCTAGTTCTTCTCGTTTGGTTTGTGCTTTTTCAATGAAAAGACAATGGGATGAAGAGTGTTTAGAACTCTCAAACTCTGTTGCTGGTAAAATATCTAATTGAGAGATTCATTTCCCTTTGAATTGTATTTGAAAGCCAGAAGTTAAAAGTGTGCAAATAACAGTCAGTAGCTACTGTTGTACAATTACTTGAAAAAAAAAAGTGAAGAAAATGGTACTACCCTAGTGTACAAGAGAAACTGACATGATTAATAAATTCCAAAACAATTAACTATTTTAACAAATGTTGTTTGATAGCAAACCTACACTTTACACGTCACTAAGGTGGTGCTTTGGTTACATTTGTACCCACTTGCTTGTAGTAAGTTCCAAGTTGTTGATGTTCCTTTAGAATTCATTATTGCAGTGTCAGCAAGCCAAATACAGGGTTGCAAGGGAGACAAGCCTAGTCAAGGTTTCAAAAGGTGTAAAAGGTTTCAGGGACCTTAAACAGTGTTTTGCAATGCTCAGGATGATTACCAAGTGCAATAGATAATTAATAATCTATTAAAGAGGCTTTCATAAGTAATTTTGTCTGCTGCTTTTTACATTAATTATGTGAGGATGGTAAAATTACTGTAAGTTTGAGTAGTAGTTATATTTACTATGCCTTATGCTTTTTTCTGATAATTTTGATTTTAAGTAATATGTACTCATCGTCCCCTTTGCAAGGCTTGGATTATTGAAGGCCTTAAATTAAAAAAAGACCTGCAGAACATAAGTTCTTTGCAAGCTACATTATAATTTTTCAAAAACAAAAGCCTGACACTAATGACAACTCTTCAGTTTTCATTGCTCTCCACAGTTTTGAGTGTGAATCACTGTTTCCGTAGCTCTGCAGTAAATTCAGTGACTAAGAGGCACATAAGCTCATCAACATAGATTTACTTCTGATGGTATTTGGCAGCTAGTCCCTCTCAAACTGCGTATTTTGTGCACATGAACAATCTAATGCCACAGTTTGTAGCAGTCTTCTTTTTTGCTCTGAAGCTGTTATTCGTGTTTAAGTCAGTGGAAGAACCAAACTCTTCCTTCAGTGGAGGAGAGGTGAGAATTCAAACTTACAGTTTTCAATATAGAATTTTTTTAGAGCTGGAAAAGAACTCTCTGGAGATCTGGTACAGTTCACTGAAGGGTGGTTTTGGCAGCTGTTTAAATTAATCCTTGCAGCTGTTGTCCAACAACAGTTTTACAGTCTTCGCATTCCCCACAGAGAGAGCCGTCTGCTCTTCTCTGCATGAATAACTCTCTGTCTTTAATACCCAGGTAATAACATACCTCATCCAGTATTGGAGGGGATTTAATGCTGGTATTCTGAGGATTACATCATTTTGCTGTACCAATTGGTTTCTTAGTCAGTTGTCAAGGTAAATCTCCACAAAAGACATCCTAAAGGCTGTTAGGAGAAGCAAAAGCAGAAAATGAACCAATATTTGATGCACAGCTTTAGTTTGGGCCAAACAGATGCTACCAGGCTTTGACATGTGAGTCAGGGAGTTGTGCTCTGAAACTTCCTTCCTATCAGGAATCCTCCTACAATTACTTGTTTCAGGCTCTTCCTGTGGCCATTAATGTATTTAAGTAGCTGTAGTTGAGCTTTACACTTCATGGTTTGCTCATTTTTGTGCTCTCTTCTACCACACCAAAAGCCACATATTGTCAGGAGAGAACAATATTGAAGTTGAAAACAAAGGGTTGTGCCTATCCTCTGTAATGGATATGTTGAATACAGGAAACTGAAATTCATACTGGAGTATGAAAGGGGTTAATGCTTTTGAGAAAGTAGTTCATAGTTCAATTTTTGTAGAGAAAAGGGTCTTTAATAGTAAGTTGACTTGCACACTCCATAAATAATCACAAATTTGAGTTTGCTCAGTCATTTAATTTTATTTTAGAGGATTGTTCAGAGATAAAGTGCATCTTCGTAATCTACTAACACAAAACTTTATGTTCACAGGGGATTATTTGCCCAAATCTTTAGAAGGATTATTTATATATGAAGAAGAGGGTGCTGGAATTCCAGGTTCTAACAGGAAAGGAAATGATGCAATAGTTGTTGAACAATGGACAGTCATTGAGGTAAATAGGTGATGATTTGGCAGTGCTATTTCCTACTTGTGTATTTCTTTGTTTTTTTCCTTTAGGATGCTGCTTCCAGCATTCCATAAACATTCAGGATGGTTTCCTGAAGTTGCCTGCATAGACTTAACTAAAGCCCTGAAATAATATGAATTAAATCAGATTTGGGGGAATTGGTAAATGTGCATACAAGAAATATGCCAGAGGAATTCTGACCTGACATTTATAAATGTTCATACTAACAAATACAGCTACAAAAGAAAACATCTTGGGGGTTTTTTGTGTGTGTTTCAGACAATTTAGGTGTAGTTTCAGCAAGTGCAGGCCACATCGATAGTGGGAAGTATTCTTTTAGAAAGGGTGAGAAAATAGCTAGAACTGGAAAAACAAGAGAGAACTGATAGTGAATTAATTCAGTATGATGTTCAGATATGAATTTTTATGAAAATTTTACTGCTAAATATGGGACTTGGGTTTTCTAATAAATTTACATCTACTGCTGTAGTAGGTTACAGCAATAAAATTACTTAAATTACTCTTTAGAAATGCACTAATCTTTTAGGATTATTGGTATGAATGACATCTGAAAGCAGTTGTTGTTGGATGAAGGTCTTACTTTTGAAATATCCAATGATAAAAACATCCACCAATGTGAAAAAGAAAAAACAACATCAAACCAAAAACTTGTATATTTTAAAAAAAAAAAGACAACCACCAAAAAACCCACCAACACCTTAAGTAACCCTAACTGAGATGCTTTTTTTTCACATGTGGAGTAAAAAGTGTAAAGATCTCAACTGAGACACCTAATGGTGCTTAAGAAGTTTTCGGCACTAATTTAGCAAAGTGACAAGTTTAATGAGTGAGGTGTGCTTTGAATTATGTCTTGGTGAGTCAGGGCTCATACCTAATGTTAATAAATTCTGTTTTCAATGGATTTTATAGTCTTGAACTTTTCAAGTTGTTTTCAGTTGGAAATAATGAATCTCCATCAAACAACAGCTTGATATCATCTCAAAGGGTTACATAATTAAAAGTGAGAGGGGATGTGTTGCAATTGTGTAGAAATGCAAATAAAACCTGTACGGAGTCTCTTTACTACTTTTTGTAATTATTAATGTAGGGGTGTGAAATTAAAACAGATTATGGACCTTTACTGCACACGCTGGCTGAGTTTGGATGGCTCCTGACCTGTGTCCTGCCCACACCAATTGTGCGACACGACAGGTACCAAACTATTGATTACGGTATTTTTGGTGTGTATGTCTGGGAATTACCAAATAATTACTTGCTTACTTAAATGTACAAGGAACAAGAATGCTGTCGATGTTATACGTATGTAAAGCTTGAGATGTAAGTAGCATTTTTGTGGAGTGCTTTGCCACATCCGCTTGGCCCTACTGATTTCAGTGAGTCTAATTCTAAATTTAAAGTACATTGTGTAAATCTAAACATGAAAGATTTTATTTAGGAAACTTCATCACATACCAGCCCACAGCATGGGGTTACTCATGCTTCAGCTACAAACAAGTGTTGAAATGTTTCACCAGTTTAGGACCTTGGTGAAAGACTGATTTAGATTATGGGAAAAGTCAATGTTGTCACAAGACAGTCATGGAGTATTCGTTGTAAATTAGGCCAGAGAGTGTGCTAATCCAGCAATTTATTGGTGTGTTTCTCTTCTCTAATAGAGACATTATTGTTCACCTCAGATGTAGTACCTGACTACTGGATCTCAGGTCTCTAGCTGTAATATTTATTTAGAGCATTGATGGGACTCCTTTCTACATAAGAAGAGCTAAATTGCAGACCTGGATTCCCCAAAGATTCCAGGCTTTCTTTCTTGTCTCATTTTTTTTTTAATAACCCCCACAAAATGCTCCTCTGGCTTTCATCACTCTATCAAGCTAAAAAATGGCAGAGGAAACACTAGACCAAGCATTCTTAATGCCACTTTTCTCTCATCTTTTTTAAGTTCTTCCACCTATTAGATTAAGATTGCCAAGCTTCAAAAACAAACAAATGTACCGAGGCAGGGCTTAGGGCTCATTAACAACTGTGGTAGGAGTGGATGACTCTAGTAATCTTTGGATCCCAGACCTCACTGTGTTTAATCAAGACAGCATGAAAAAGATGTGAATGAAAGATACTAAGAAAAGTGCTGCAGGAAGTGGAGTTCTGGTCAAGTGATTTGACATAATTAAATCAACTTACCCCATGTAAGAAGGAGGCTTTTGTGATCAGAAAGTAGGTCACATAGGTGTTGGAGTTTTTTTGGCAGTGTCTTTTGTAATAGTTGATTTAAACCAACTGGTTAAATGCAAGGACAGAAGAAGTTGTGGTAAAGCATGGCATGTTCTGTTGTTTTTTGTTTGTTTTTTTTTTTTTTAAGTGTCTCTGGTTTTTTTTCCTCTGGAAGAAGTAGTTTACAGAATATGAAACGAATGATTATCCTTTAATTTCTTCAACAATTTTGTAGTCTAAGTGTATTAGCTTTGAACATGGTAACCTAAAGGCTATATGAACTACTGGGCCTGATTTTCATAAACAACTGAAATTTTGGCCAAATCTTAGAGCTTCAGAGTATTCAGAAGTCTTCAGAATCTGGGTATAATCCTTGAAAAATGCCAGTGAAGAATGGGGGAGGAGATTTTAGTAGTCATGGTGTGTCTTGTGTCAGTAGGATGAGAGAATATTTAACTTCCCATCTTTTGTGTCCCACAGGCAATGTAACTGAACCCATCCCCACAGGATTTGGACAGCAGGGTCAGGTGTGTCCTGAGCAGCTGCTGAGTGACACTCTGGGAGTGCCAGTCCGTGCTTGCAGCACATCAAATGGTGCTGGTTTGTACTTCAGATCACAGAGCAAAGGCAGGGCCAACCAAAAGAGGCAAAGCACTGTAAGAAAAATAAAGAATAGAATGCAGTGCTGGAGGAAGCATTAACAAATTGATTAGGCTGGAGCTGTTCCTTGTCTTAGTGAGAACACACCAGGAAGATCCTTAGGTCTTAAATTGTGCTGTATCCCAGATGTAAAACAACCAGAGCATTAATAGCAGTGCTTGTGCTAAGGAGGCTGTATCCTGGCCAAATCTGGAACTTGGGTTCATTTTGTATCCACACTAGAGTAACTCAGCCTAATAGAACACATTTGTTTTGTGGCCTAAATGGTTGAGTATGAGTCTGTATGAATTCTCTAATGCTTGTTATCCCATTGTAGCTTGTGAGGTACTCTTGGAAGAAATTGGATGAATCATGTTTTGTGTGCCTGTAGTATAACTTATATACAGCAATTCTGTTTGCTTTAAAAAAAAAAAAGGAAAAAAAAGCTTACGAACAAGAATTCCTAATTAGGGATGGAGAATTCATGAGAATCAGAAAATTAATATCTTCCCGTTCTGATAGGCTAAGTAGTGATTGATAGCTATTTTTCGGCATTGATGTTGGTACTTAAAGAGGAGAAGGAATTCCTGGATGGTTACTGTGTGTCTGCTATGAAAAATGCCATTACTGTGGTGATGGTGGGTTATTGGAGGAATGCAAAAGTCTTAATAGAGAAGGACACTTTATGCTGCTCAACAGCTGGTTTTTTCCCAGACTTGAAACTCTGACCTCAAAACCCAGCCTGAATATTAAGAGGCTTCAGAAACACTGAAGAGATGCAACAGTTTGGGATGATCTGGCAAAATTATGTTTTCATGTTTATCTTTAAAATAGAATTTGTGTGTAGTATTTAAAGAAAAATTTACCTGTTAACCCCATTTTTACTCACTGTAGTGCTTTCCTCTATTCTGTCTTTCTTTTCTCCTAATTTATTGCAAATCCTTCCCTCAGATCTTTTGTGAGTATCTAGAAAATACTTTGCTTGCAAATTAGTGCTACTACAGTTCTTGGCATGGTATTACCATGAGTTAATCTATACATGTTTAAGTCTGTACATGTTTGTAGTTGAAAATTAGAATTATTTCTAAGGCTTTTTAAATTTTTCATTGAATTGGTCCTTTAAGCTAGGACACTTAAGTATCCCAGGTTGGTGTCTGTCTCAAAACTGCAGGTCTAGATGCTATCCGGTTCCAAAGGAGTGTAAAGTTTTATTTTGAGAAATGAAAGACAAAACAAAACCAGAACAAACGAACAAAAAAAACACACCAAAAAAAAAACAAACAGAAAAAACCCTGAATACATCAAGATAAATTATCTCATTCCTTTTGCTTATTTTCAGAAATTTTTGTCTAACATCTCTTCTGAGTCCTTTGTACATCAAATATTCATGCATTGAAAAAAATGGATCTGTAAGAATCAGAGCCATTGGCAGTACTGCTGAGCTTCGTGGTTGTTTGGGAGGACTTAAATATAGACATGTAAGAGCACACACTTTTTGCCCATACAGCATAAGCAGACAAACAAATGGCTGATGTTTCAACAAAAGGTCTCTGTTGCTCTTCATCACTCTTAAAAGAAGAGACAGGAAAAAGGCTTCAGCAGCCTTACTCTGCAGTGACCTTTATTTCCCTTCACTGATTCCTGTAGTCCCTGAAAATGGGCAGGGCAGACTAAGAGCAATGCAGTGCAAAGCCACTGATTTTATGGTTATTAATTTATCCTGGCTCACTGCTTAATCTATGTTTTCAAAATGCCCTGACTTACAAGGCAAAGAGGGAATGTAGAAATGTGAAGGAAACTATGGAGCTTCCCTTGCTCTAAGCACTTTTTCTCATTTAAATTCTGTGGAAATCCCACTGTCATTGAGTTCTTTGTGAATTAAGCTCATAGCAGCTTTGTCGTGTGCGGCATTTTAATAAGGTCACACTTAGAAATTTGTTAATTTACTTCTTGTCTACTCACCATCATGTCCTTTTTCTGTTCTAGAAGAATTTGTACAAGCTGTAGCTTAATGTTTGGGTTTTTTTTTTTTCTCTGAAGGAATGCAGACACTGTTACAAAATAAGCCTTAGGCTCTTCCCCATGCCAGGGACTGTGCTCAGCCTTGTTGCTTGGGAGAGACATTTTTCAATTGATTGAGAGAGAAATAACTGAGGCACAGAGAAATACCTAGCCATGTGGAATAAGGTTGCAGGATTGCAGATTTCTTTGTAATGACATAAAATCGAAACACTTTTTCTTTTAATGAATGCAAATAGTGAGGTAGGGACTCTGGGAACAGGAAGCCTTAAGGAAATGAATGAATTTCTTCTCCCACATTTTTGTTTTTCCCACAAGCTGGAGTTTTAGTTCTCTGTTCTCATTCAAGGAAGACATACAAAGATATGCCATGAGTTGAGTTCAGCCAGACTGAAAGAAAGATTGTGAGGGGCCAAACACATTCACAAATCCATCATCACTAACTATTGATCTGAGTGGTTGTCTATGCAGAGAATAAGTACTGGTTTGTGTATTTTCTCAGAGTGTACTTCTAGAAGCTTTACTAGGGCAGGCTGTTAACAAGCTCTTCCAAGCTCATAGGAACAGTTTTAATCCCTGGTTTTTCTTGGACCAAGTCCCTGGTGTTGAATACAAAATAATTTTCAGTTGAAACATTGATTGGTTACCTTAGCTTCATGTGTGTGGTGGTTAACCTTGTGACACAGTGAACTAAAAGCTTTGCATTGTTTTAGCAGTTCTTTCTGTAATATTATGCATAATAACACAGTTTTATTATTGATAGAAAGGTAGAATCATAAATCATAAATAAGGAATTTTGCAAGTCGTCTTCTTCTGGAGTTCTTGCCTTGAAATTTTCACTTTCAGTGACATGGAGCTGGGGTTTGCATTATATATATCCTATCAATGCAGTGACATGTATTTCTGGTGGAAAGGTGGTGGAAATACATTAAAACTTAAAGAGGATGTATTTATCACCACTACTAAGGAGGTGTAATGCTTATGAAACGTCATATCAGTAATATCTGGTCTGTGTTCATGTTTATTTTTCTACAAGTATTCCCTTTTGGGAAAAAAAATCCAACACCTTTGCTTTGTCTACCACAACTGTATTAGCATCTGTAAAAGTTCCAGGACTGAAGTTGCTCTTTTTTTTTTTTTTTTTTTTCCTTTATATTTCTTACTAAAATACTCTCTTGTCCTGCCTATGCCTCCCTTGTACAAAACACCTGGTGTCATTCATATCATTCTTGAGGCAAAGCTTATAAAACTGAGCTGAAGCCCTTTATGCATAGGTGGTGAGGCAGCAAGCTTATCCTGCTCTGTCAGTTAGATGACATTTACAACTCTTATTTAGCAGTAAAGAATGGTAACTCCCAAGTTTCATACCACAAGTACTGAGAGATTTGTTCAAGCTGTGGATCTATTAAGATTTGGCCTGGTTGCTGTGAGATTAATAGGTCATAATATGTTGCTGTGTATTTAACAGCGAAGATTAAACTAAAATAAAAAGACTTGTGGAGGTTTGCTTCAGACATAAAAAGTAGGAGCTCTGCTATTTAAGCTTTCAAGAGCACACATGTTAAATAATTCCAGTCATGCTAATATAAGTTACCGGTTTGTCCATATTTTTGTGTGTCACCTTAACCCAGTTCTGTGCTTCCATTTTTTAAAAAAAATCTTTATAGAACCATTGAGGAATTAATAAACTGCATAATACTCTGTAGTCTTGTCCTCTTCTCACTTGTAGACTTACACCTGCCTTAAAGTTGACTTTAAATATGTTTGTGACAATTATTGCTTTTAAAGCATGGAAACTATTTTCTTTAAATTTTAGTGAAGGAAATCTGGCCACAAAGCAAGTAATTTTTCTTCAGAGACCTGTTATGTGGAGTTCTGCTGTCCAGACACCAGAGGTGAGTAACATATTTGTGGTGTTATATAAAAAATCTGTACTTCACATAATGGTAACATATAGAAACAAACTAGACTTCAGAATTAATAGGGGTGAAAAGTGGCAGAACAGGGTTTCCCCTCAAACAAGTTCAAGTTTTTGGAGATTTTTTGCAGCTGGATCAAGTATTTTTTTTCCTTGTCTGTTGTTTTTTAAACCATGTAGAAAAGCATAAGCATGCTAAAAACCTGTTTTGTGCTAAGGAATTACCTTGGAAGTCTTTAGGGAGTCTTAAAAGTTCTGATCAAAATCCTGCATCTCTTGTGCATGATACAGAAAACCGTTTTGACCTTTAAAACCCCTACTTTCATATCTTTTATGGAAAGGAGTGTTAAGCTGGGCTGTAAGGGATACTGTAATCTGCAGGTTATCAGGGCGAAGGGCTGTTGTTGCATGAAAATGTGACAGAGATAGAGGCTTTAAAACTCCTGCAGCTGACCCTCAACAGCTCTGTGTCCCTTTTGAATGGAGCTCCCAGAACAGTGGCTGTAGTAGGTGCTTGGAGGATTAAGTGACTGACAGTCTCCACATTCTGCTCCAAGTCAGTGTCACAACATTTCCTGTACCTGCACAGTACTGCAGTAAATCCTGCTGTGCCCAGAGAAGGGTGAGCTCCTGGTGGGCTTTTCTTTGCCAGGTCTTTTGAAATACTGTGATGGGTTTCAGTTTTTGGTTATTTCTTGTTTTCAGTGGCTAGTCAGCCTTTCTCCATTCAAAGTGTCTCTCCTGTAATAATCTTGAGCAGTTAAGAAAGGTATGAATGTTTTCACTCATGTCCAGCAGTGGAGTAGTAACTTTACAAACTCATTCATGGCATATAATTATATAGCAGTGATACCTAGCTGCTTCTTTCTCTGTTTGTATGAATACTTCTATGTCTCTAAATTTCTTGCATGTCTCTAAATTTTGTATTTGATCTTTCTCTGTGTTTTTTATTGTCTGTTCAATGTGTTGCCATCATCTGTGTTTTCCTTTGTTTAGTGTTTCTAAAATATACTCTTCCTTTTTTTGTTCTTCTCCAGGCTTCTGCTTATCTCCAGCCTAACTTCCTTCTCACTGTGTCCCCTGATTAGTACTTCCATGCCTGGAAGAACTTGCCTTCAACATGCACAATTCAAGTCCTGTTTTATGGTTTTCATCTCTGCCACTGTCTCAGTTCCCATATAGTTCTTGCATGCAGTCATTTATTTCTTCATTTTCAGAATTGGAGCTTTTGGTTTTTTTGCCCTTCAGTGTTCTATGTAGTCTCTTTTGCCAGTGTCTTAATCTCTCGCCATTCATACCCTCTTCTAAATTCTTCCAGCAGAATTTTTTTCCCTAACCACCTTCTGTGTCAAAAGCATCTCCAGTTTTTATCTTTAAAGAACCTTCTGACTTTTCTCACGTGCCTGACTTGGTGACCTTTACTTTTTTTCCTAATACATTTTTGAAATTATGTTTTGGGTCACAGTTTTTGTTAACAACATTATAAATATATAAAGCAATATAATGTCAGTCATAAAATAATGCTTTTCCTGATGCTTTCCTACTTCTTTAATACTCTGTGTATAATAAGGGCATGAACTCCTGATTTTTTTCCCTTGGTAAGGCATAATGTTACTTCTAACTATGTGTCTCTTAAAAGGCTGAGTAACTATATGTCACAAGTTGGATTCTGCCAAGAGATGTAATACAAACCAGTTCTGTAAAAACATTCAGTCTGAGGAACTGAGGAATCTTTGAGACATGGCTTAAATTAAAAATAGGAAGCATTGTACTCACTGTTTAAATTCTTCCACCCTGTTGTGGAGTGATGAGCAGCCTTGGGTTATACAAATAAAATGTGTTTTGTAGTTGTTGTTTTATTTTGTTGGATTGGGAAATGTTTGACTTAAGCATTAAACATACTCAAAGTAAACAAGAAATAACTGATTCCTAGCCATTTACATCAGGATTTCTGTGTTTGAAATCTGAACAAAATGTGCTTTTTCAGTACTGGTGAGTGTTTTGCTTCTCTACCAGGAAATTTCAGCATGCTGGGATAAATAGGTAATTGGGGCCGAAGTTGAAACATTTAGCAGAGCTACACTTCCCTTCTGTTTTGCCAGTTATGTTGGTTTTCCCCTAAATTTTAATCTATTTACTTTATAGCTTTTTTTACCAAAATCCTTGCTAGCTTTGCACTGAGTGCCTAGATTTTAGGTGTAAAAGAAGCTATTGAAATTTGAAAGCATTCCTTTTTGCTCTAAGAACTTTAGTATTTGGGAGGAGTTTGAGGTTCTTCACTTCAACAGGTAAGATGTCAGGCAGTCCCAATACTTATGTCAGACTGTGTTTATACTGAATTCCTCCTGTGCAAGGATTTTGGAGATCCCATTCCAAAGGGCTGCATAGAGCAGTCACTGCCTTTTATCTGACTAGATTTACCAAGGGAATTATAATTGCCTCCTCAGATAATGGCATGTTTCTTGAGAACTGCATTTGGTGTTAAAATGCAGCTACACTAAATCTCTCCATGATTCATGGTTGCAAAGTGTTTGGCTGGATTGGTTTCCCCCTAAATAAGCTGACATTTCACCATCCTCTTGTTTTTCAGAGGAAATCCTTAAGACAAGTGAGTGGGGAAGAAAAAGGCAGAGTGTCCAGCAGAAATGTTGGATCAGACACAGCTACTTCTTGCCCTGTAGAAACTGGACAGCCACCTGATGAGTTTCACCTATCTCCTTCTAAACAATGTTGGATCAAGGAGGGCTCCTCCCATTACGGCGGCTTTCCAGGATTCAGTAGCAGTGATGGAGTGTTAAGGGAACTGGATGATGGACAATTTGACCAGGAAGATGGAGTCACTCAGGTCACATGTATGTGATAAGTAAGTAACTGCATCAAATGGACATGTACATAAACCAGACAAATGGATTTTTTAAAAAAATTACACTACTTTAAACACATTGGTGTAATCCTATGACTCTTCCCAGACTCCTTTTGTATTTTTGTCATTTTCCCTGTTGTGTTAATCCTACTGTAGTAATAATACTACTGCAAAATAATTTGGTTTTCTGTCTTTAATAGTATAATACATGACTTGGGTGCTCTGCTAACTTGTTAATGATTTTGATGAGCAAGGAAGCAAAAGCTGCAAAACATTGACAGTTTGAATTGTGTGAGAGAAAGGAATGAGGATGTTTAGAATTTTCCACAAGCTGGAGGAATGTTTTTGGGTTTGTTTGGTTGTTTTGTTGTCTGGGTTTTTTTGAGGATGATGTAAATATTGGTGGAGAAAAATGAACTGTCTGACTCTTGTTAAGTTTTAATATAGTTTTCACTTTATTTGCCTTGTGTAAGTTCTAAAGCCTAGAGAAATGTCAAGTCTTACATTAGAGTGTTAATAATTTAGGCTACATTCAGAGTTGGTATGGACAGAAAAACTCAGGAGGCTGTAGGTAGTTAACTTGCTCCTGGAATACACCTTCACCTATGCAGTTTTCACAGGGTTCCTTGTACATGTAAGCCAGGAGCTTATAGTTCGTATTATAATGAAGTGTTCCTAATATACTTGTGAGTGGAAATTAAGAACTGCTCATCCCCTGAAAGATCATTTGCAGTCTGTAAACAAGTAGTTTTGAGAAGCTCTCTAGGAAGCACTGAGAGCAGTGTGTACAGTGATGCTGCTAATGCATAGGATGCATAGGAGGAGGATTTGGGCTAAACTTCATAGGCAGTATTAGATGGATGTACATACAAAAATGTCTCAGCTAAATCTGTCTCACACTGGATAAAGTATTGAGCTGCATCAAGTACTAGACTTGATGTTCAGAGGAAAGGATCAAGTTGCTGAGCTTCCATCCTTACTCTAGGGAGGAGCTGCTTGCATTAAGGGAGGTTAATGCTGGCAAGGTTCTATGGGGAGAGGAACAAACAACAATTGCTTTTATGCTGCTGTCTTGAAACTGTATTTTACAGAGAAGCCAAACAAAAATGCACCTCCAGAAGGTAAATCTGATTATAACAACAATGTGCATTTTTAATTTAGTTCTAGAAGAAAAAAAATCATAAATGCTTATCATCTTTAAGCTAGTGCAAAATAATTCAGTCAAAATAAGTCAGAACGGAAGTAAGCAAATGCATTCATAACTCCACTCTCAGTGTTTGCAGTACAGCACACACATCACCCAGTTTTTGTGTTGTGCTGCAAACATAGATGTCATGAATCATTTACCTATGACACCCTGTTCCCCACGGATGGCATCCCACCAGCTGCTGTGGGACTCTGCCTAACCCACAGCGGTAGATGCTGGCACTAAATGCAGTGAGCAAATTAATGCAGTCACAGGAACACCAACAATTGACTTTAAATAAGCACATCAGAAGATGGCCAGGATAGTGGAGGTTCAGCTTTAGTCTCAGAGCTGTGCAGAAAGAACATGGAAAAAAAGTTTAATTTTATAGGGCAGGGGGTAAGGGAAAAACCCATTCTACTGACATAATTAGCATAGGGGGAGCTTGGAATAATATTGCTTTGGAGCTGCTTCCTGATCTACTTACAAAATTTTTACTGGCAGCCTTGGTTACTTTTTCTTTGGAAAAGCAACTCCTAACTGTTTGTAGCAGGTTGGGGGGTTTTCTTCAAAGAAATCTACAACTCTGGAGATCTGGCTTCAACTTCTTTTTTCCATTGGATGCTGTGGAGAATGATGGGAGCACCTCGAATAGGAATATGCAGCTTTCCCACCAGCATCTCAAGATCAGGGATGTGGGGCATGAGCCTTGTGTTCATTCGTTGTCTGGGGGCACTGTAGGGAGGATGATCCACCTGCTGACAGGGTGAGTGCTGGGCTAAGTGTCCCTGCAGAGCCTGCCCCAAGTGCTGCTTTCTCTTGTGGCACTTCTCAGGGAGCACTGGTCATGCTCACAGGCAGCAGGGATCTCCTCCATGGGATACAGATGGGGAAGAAATATGAAAATACAAGTTACAGCCAACTCTGGCAGAAAGCCAGGTAACTCTAGCATATCAAAAATGGAGGAACAGCTGGTTTCATGCAACCTGGAATATGTTGCTCTACTTCTAGAAGTATATTTTTATTAATTATCCAAAACTTGTATGTGTGCAGTTTTAACCACTGGTCATTCTCCATACAAGTCACATCTATAAAATGGGCAAAAATTGGTCTAAAACTACAGTTCTGAATGTTTCAAGTTAGAGTTTTTAAAGTATATCAAAGAAATAACCTTTTATAAAGCAAGATTCTTGCTTAAGCTAGTTATCATTAGTGAACCCTAAACCAAAACTGAGCTATAAGTATTAAAGTAAGTTACAAAGCATGAAGTAGTAAATTTAATGCAGTTACTCTTTCTAGAATTCATTCATTGGATAAAAATTACTTTTAACTGAGATCTTTCCATATCACCTGTTGAAAGTGCAGAAAATTCAAATGAAATAGGCTCTTTTTAAGAGAAATAGTCTCCTTACAATTAATGAGATGTACAGAAGAGAGACTGTTTTTTGTAACTAGGGTGGAAATTGAGTATGCCCTGGATGTTCACAGGTACACTAGAATATCAACACTTTTAGCAGGAAAGGATGTTTTTAATGAAATAAAGCCATTTTCTTTTTCAGTAGCCCTCAGTTTTAACTGTGCTTTATTCCTTCTTAGTGAATCTCACAAGTGTTGACAATGCTGCAAACCTCTGAATTCATCTTTTTAATGCAGTATAACTGCTAAATTGTTTCCTCTGAATCCTCTGTGAATCCACAATCATCCTGGATTGTTAAGGACAGCTGGGGTTTTTAATGCCATTTGTCTCATAGTGTCCAAATTGCCTGTGCTGTAGAAATATTCATCTGAAATGTTTGCTTTTGGCAATCAGGGCAAGTTGCTTGCTCAGCCTGTGTGAAGGCAGTGCAAGAATTATCTGACTTCATGCACTTGACCACTCGTCTTCCTAAGGCTTGGGTGCTGAAACTGAAAACATTGAAAATGCTTCTAAAGCCAATTATGGAAAATCTTCTGGTTTGTGCCTTGTAATAAAAACTTCTGAAAGACTGTCTTACTTGGATGAGTGAAAAAGGGAGGGTGCATTTTGGGTGTAGGCAATTAGATTTCAGATCCTCATCATCTGTCTGGCACAAACCAGAGCATTAACGTTTGCCTGTAGTGGTGTCCATTAAGTAAAGCAGCTTTCTAAATCAGAAGAATTCCCTGAAAAAATAGTAAATTTTTTTTTTTTTCTAGTCAATAACAAGACTTCAGCCAGGAAGCCTGTGTGTTTGAAATGTAGTAGGGAAGCCCCTTTCCTGATTTGTGACAACAGAAATGCTCTGCAACTATTAGAAAGAACAGAAGGCAGCCAATAGTGTTCATGAACCTCTGCAACTGTTTAAGCTTTCTGATGCTTAAATTGTTTGGAGAGGAAATAGTTTTCTAATGTTTACAAACAGGAAGAAGCTGTCCACAGTTAAATATTTTGTACTTTGCTTATAACTCAGAATAATTTACATACCTGGTCAACTGCAATAAATGGCTGCTTCACTTGTTTCTGGTCTGTAAAATACTTTCTTTTTGTATAGGTTCAGATCTTTTCTATAGTTCATATAGGAAGGTTCTTACCATTAGAAGTACTTCCCAAATCAGTTACCAGTTTATGATGTTTCTCTCACACTGACATTAACTGGGTTAGATCAATGTATCCCTTGCCTCAAGCTAAAATTACCTTTTTGCAGTCTTGTATGAACAGCAAGGCCTGACAGAGTTAATGCCATCTACTGAAAGCTTATTAGGTTTTCCCTGTTCTTCGTACGTTCATCTTCTGAAGGCAAAAAATGGAGATTGCTGTCTTGACAGTTCCCTGTGGCTTAACACCATGGCTGATGTGCTGGAAGATGTGCTAAGCCAAAGGTGAGAGATAAAACCCAGTGCCAAAGGAAAAAGTAATTTAACAGTTAGTCTTTGCTTACAGCCTTTGTGTCTGTGACATGCAGTCAAATGTACTCATTCTGTATCTAGACCTCCCATATTTTAACTGTGGAACCAGCATCTTGATTTGAGGGACATAAAATGTGAGGTCTGACTTGCAAGTTCCTAGTGAGTATTTTATTTCTCTACTTCAGAAAGACAACTTGACTTGAGCACACCATGTAGCAGAGATGGGGAGCACCCAAGGGGCTGTTGGAAAGAGTTGCTGTGTTCTCAACAACGTGACAAAAGAGAATAACTTGTCAAAATATAGTAGTATGGATAAAGAAACAGTTTAATTTTATCCTTTTTTTTACAATATAATTCCAAGACAGTCTCAGTTTCCCTATGATGTAAAGTCTAAATTAAACCTGTTAATATTTATTAGACAAATCAATGGTTTGCTTAGGCTAACTGAAGTTTTATGGTACCATCCAGGCACATGTGTGTACACAGTACTCATGTAAACAATAGCAAGGGAAAATACAAGCAGTGTCTCACTTAGGCCTTATATAAAATCAGCTTAGTATAGCAAGTCAACTTTACAGTGCAAATCTGAATGAGAATAAACAGGATTCAAACTTCAGAGTTTTGTTTTGAAGTTAAACTCTTAAAGCATAAGAGGACGAGGTTTAAAATTTTAATGCAGTCCTGAGCACCACATCATTTTCTTCAATTTTGTAGAGGAAGTGTAATTAGCAACACCAGTCCCATGTTTTTGCCTGTCCCAGTCACCACAGCCAATCTACACAAGCAGGGTGACTGTACAAAGGAGCCACACCATGGATGGTCCTAGAGCAGACAGCAATGAGCTAAATACATTTTACTACCCAGGAAACATCCTCCTACCTGCAGTACAAACTCCAAGGTATCTATCAAAATCAGGTAACCTGGTCTATACAAGGCAAGTTACAGCTAAGTGTATAGACAGTAACTAAAGCTACTTCACTCTGACAACATCTCATGCAATTACCCTGCTGACAGTTAAATACAATAATAAACATGAGACAAGAAGCTGCTGAAGAACACAGCTGTTGAAGTACTTAAGCTTAGTCTCTCAATTTTCTCATTGTTTATATTCCCTTTATGTCCAGGTGATTACAGTTGCTTGAGGTGTGCTTGATTCATAGAAAGAAAAATAGAATTTAAGGCATGTTTAGTATATTACGAAAAAACACTTAGTGTAAGTAAGTGGACTCCCTTCTTTCCATGTAAATATAATGTAGAAAACAAAGTGTAAATTACTGAAACTAGCTAAGCTAGCCCATTCTGACCTGTTAAAACAAATAAAGAGGGCTCCTGTCAACGTAAGAGAAACAAGCTAACTTCTTACACAGCAAAGCAAAATTCATTCAAGAACACTGCTACTGCTTTTAGACCCTGCATTCATGTACACTTAGCAGTATTTCTCTTATATGCATCTCTAAAACATTTAATTCTATCCTTCTAGACAAAACACAGTTAAGCAGCACTCATGGAAATTGTCAGTTATTGCAAATCTGCAAACACAACTTGAAATAGACACCCGATAGAGAACCAGAAGCATGAATCCAGATCTTTCTGTCAATATGGTTAAGGTAGAAACAGAAACAAATAAGGTAGAAGAGAAACAAATGCATGTTGAAAATCATAATTAACTCTTGCAAAGAATTGGGTTTGGTATTTCAGGTACTTAGCATGTTTTGACTAGGAGTACAAGCAGAGACTGTGCCACTGTGTTATGTAGTGTAACATGAACAGCTGAGGTATAATCTGTAAGCAGTTGCCATAAATATGCACAGGTATTCTTTAAAGAGGTTGTGGGCTGGAGAACAGCAGAAGTCTTTCTTAACAGTACAGCACCTGTCCCCTGCTCTACACAAACAACCACCACCACTGCTGACAAAAAAAGTCCAAAAAGTGTGTTAGATATACATCAAGAATATGTATGTTCATTACCATAGTAAAATTGTCCTTTTGGTTAATATGATAGATCCTGTTAGTATTTGGATATACACATACAGCAATATGCATATCCAGAAGTAAATCTTCAAAGCCATTTTTAAAAATAAAAGGTAAATTAGGAATAAGCTACATTGCAAGAAGCTTCCTGCAGAATTATATATTTAAGGTGATAATCTTTGAACTAAGACTTAATATAGCTACTGCATTACAAAATGGCTTGCTGTGAAGTCATAATCTTTTTCCCCACCCAATCAGACATCTACAGGATTGTGATTCAATGATTGTTTAGCAGCATTTTTAGAGAACTGTAAATTCTTTTATTAACAGGCATTATAAACAGATACTACTACTTTTATTTAAAAACCATGAGTGCCACATTGATGAATATACAGCTCATGAATAACTTAGAAGTATTTCCCATATTAAAAGGCAATGCACACAGCATACAAAAAGTAAACTAAACAAAGCTATGAGGATACGTGACTGAAGTGTCTAAAGTGATATATACAGTATGTAATTAATGGTTTGTTTATATTCAGTACAGGATTCTGTACTGCTCTTCCCATTATGCCTCACTCTCTCCTGACACTGAATTTTGCACTTCTTCTTCCAAAATTGGTACAATCAGGTTATCCTTGGACATCAGATTATACTTCATCACAAACTTAGTGAACCGGTGACACAAGAAAGTTTCATTCTGGAGGTGAAAAAAGGGGAAAAAAAAACAGTGTGCACAGAAGGATTATTTTAAACCCTTATGAGGAACATGCTAAACAAGAAGCCTGCTTCTATGTAATTGTCTCATTAGATTTACAGGTCTTAGTCACACTTAAATATTAAGTTTATATTGCTTCTTTTATATCTTTACTAACTGCTTATAGTTACTATAAATACTAAGAAACCTACTGAAATTGAGGCATCAGTCACAGCTCAATTTAACAGCACTTAGACAAGAATATATTTAAATATTTAAAAGTACAGTTCTGAAATTCCTCCTACATGCACGATCTCCAGCACAACAAGGCACAATCATTTGATAACTGATCCAGAAACCCTAAATGGAATTTGGCCAAGGTTTCCTTTTATATTTAGCTGTACCCCTTATCTCTTTTCTATTACCTTCTACTTTCCCATTAAAAAAAGGGTTACTGGTGGTGCACAAGTTGCCCTCACTTAACTCTGATTCTTTACAGTTATCCAATTACAATTCCTTAGCTGTTGTGCAGTATACAGAAACAGGAAATAAATATATGTAAGCAGTACTAATTGCACTCAGTGCTTCTTACATTCAAGAATACGTTCCTGAATACATTCAGGATTCTTAAATACAAGATGAATTTGAGTTGTCTGTTAAAAAAAACTCAAATTCTGGCCTTTTATCTAAATGAAGGGAAACCATAACTAAGTACACTAATCCCATAAATGAATTTTTATGTGTATATGTAAGTATAACAGCTTTTCAGTTCTTGTAAGACTGCAATCTACTGTAATTAATCCTTCACTTGAATATAGATCATCTAGTAGGACTAAAATATTTTATACAACTCCACCACAGCTGTAACTTCAGTAAATGCTCTGCTTTCAAGATGTAATTTCAAACTACTTACTTCATATTCATCAAATATCTGCCGGTGATGAAAATAAGCATGTGAAAATATTCTGTAAATCCTTCGGCACACAGATCCTAATTTGGCTACAGAGGATTCCTTTATGCTAACCCTGTAAGCAGCAGGAGAAAGGTTACACAACTGCTCTAATGAAAGGACTGCTGAGACACATGTTGACATAAATTTTGACTGTTAAAACTATTCTGTATAATTGCATATGAAACTTAGACTTGTTGGTGCAAGCTCCACCTTTACAAAATATACTCCGACTACAAAAAAGTTCTGCCTGCAATTAATCATCATCAATTATTCTGGTGAAGGCTGGATTACTGGCTTCTGGGGTTTATGGGCAAAGAAAAAAAGAAAAGACTTCCAGTTCCACCTCCTTGTCTATACCGAATTGCTGGAGAAGCAGAGTTTGGGCTTCTGCAGGGACTTTGCTCTGGTGTGACCAGCCTGTTCAGTAGCCTGTCTCTGTCTTCTGTGATTGCCATGTCACACTAGGTTGGTGTTGGCTTCTGGAGGGCTTTGGTGCTGTCCTGTTGAAGGCTTTTGAGGTGCAGCATCTGTCCATCCTCTTGTTCAGGTGGGCACTACTACTCCAGTGGAAGCCCCATACCACTAACAGATACCACTTAAAACAGTTTTTACCCAAAAAACATCCCTTAGCTGCAGTACATGACAAACTATTTGAAAAAGCCAGAATTCTTCCTTGGCGTAGAAGTGGCAATAGACCTCCCAACTCCTAAGAGCGGCATGATTTTTGATAGTTCAATAGTAGTCCATGAAAAATGCATTATGCCTCTCCCTGTGCTTTGTCACTGTCTTCAGTTCCAACTTCCCCCCCTCCCTCCCTCCTCCCAAGAGAAAATGTTTTTACCTGCTGGGAAAATATTTATTGCTATTCAGAAGACATGCAGCTCCATCAAGTGTGTGCCTGGTGTAGTCTATAGCAGGACACTACAGAAACAGACAGTGAGTGAACATATGCCTAACCTTGACAGAGTTTGTTTAAAAAGAAACATTTTATTATATTTCCTGATGCTTTGAACTTCACTGGTCATTTTCATTCCCAGAAGTTTCAGGTAGCTTGTCTAAAGGTATAACTACATTTCCTCCTTAAGTGACTCATTTCTTTTCTCTGCTTCACAACCCATGTAAATTATTTCAAGAAAAAAAGTTACTATGGCAATACCATTATGCACGTGAGTAGTGAATTTTATGCCTCTCCTTGAGCAAAGCAGTATAATAAAAATACATGCTAGGAGTACACTGAAAAGAAAGATGATTGTTACCTCACAGCTCATTTGTTTCCCACACAGTCAAGTTGCCAGACTTGCTTTTACAGGCTCTGAAACCAAACCTGCACCTAAATCTAGCAGTACTTTTTGCTTTGGCAAAGAAAACTTAAATCATACATGTAACTAAGTGTGTAACAAGCCATCCCTGACGATGCAATCAAGTACACCTGAAGGAAGAAAGTAAAGATGAACTGAGCCAGACTGAGGGAAGGAATGTCTGTCCCCTGTCCATTCATCACTTTCAGGAAAAAGACTTGTCAGTTGTACATTTCTGTCATCAGTTCAAGGTGCCATCAGCCTCTATCTGACTTGACAGTTGGCAGCTACTGCCATGGAAAACAGGAGATGTATGCTGCATGCTCAGAGATAAAAAGAAGCCTGAAGATCTGTCTAGCTGAGGACAACACTGCCAGACAATGCCAACATGCTGAATAGGGATAGGGGTTAAAGGAGGGAGTGGGAAGTTGGCTAAATCAAAACATCTCAGGAAAGCAAAACCAGAACAAAACAAGAAAAAAAGCTCTTACAGGACAGAAAAGATAAGGTTAAAAAGAACCAATACCTTATTCTGGAAGATGAAATACAAAGATAAATGTAACAGAATACACAACCATCATAACCAAAAGCAACAAAGATTTTCTGAAGGAAAAAAAAGATGTATCAAGTGGTTCAACAGAAGATCTGAACAAAGTTTAGACTAACTGGACGCAAAGGAAGACAAGCTAATGCCATGCTGATAAACCCACTTCATTAGAAACATTTTAATGACTCCACTGCCTTTCTGGAGTAACTGCCCTGAGATTGAGCACATGCAGTCACATCTGGAGTGTCAGGCTTACACTGTGGATCAAGAGCAATGTTTGAAGATGAGAGCCTATTCTCAACATGGATAATTCTATCAGTTAAACAAAGAGCTTTTTTCCAATTGAGTTTCAGGCAGGCTCAACACCAACCCGGAGAGAAAAGGGGAATGTGCAAAGCTGCTAATACTGAGCTAAAAACCAGTTCCTTTTACCTTATCCTATTCCTCTGTAAAACACCACAGAATGACAAAGAAGAGAGCTCAAGTGATATTCTTAACCCACATAAGCTCTCAGTTTGACTAAGAAACCACCTCTAACAGGCTCCCCATGAACATAAGAACTGTGAAAGAAAATTCCTGCATCATTGGAGTCAGTCTTCCAAAGTACATCCATACCTCTTTGGGAGTTTTATGAGCTGCACAAAGAAAAATCCACTGTTCAGTTGCTGTCATCTGAGTACATGTGTCAGGGTGACATTCACTCTGTTAAAACAATTGTTCAGTTAAGAAAAAAACCAAGAAGCAAAAAGGAGCTGATCTTTTCAAATCACTTCTTTGCCCTGTCTGCCCCTCCCAAAAGGGTTATTTGCCACAAGCCCTTAAAATCTTACAAAACCTCCAATCACTGCTTAGCCCTGTGTGTATATATTTAGAAGAAAGCCCTGCAATCTACACAAAACGAAGTCTCCTCCCTGACAAAATATAAGTCTCAAGAAAATAATTACCTGAAGCTTGACAGCTAGTCCATTGAGCTCAAGGCAGAATTGTCTAAAAAAAATTGAACACATCAGCATCAAAATCAGCTATTTGTTTCCTCACTGCAAATATCTTATACAAAACATTCTGATCCTCATACCAGCAGATGTTTTTTTTTTACTTAGCTAAACAATTATATTTTAATTCTTCACTGACAGCAGAGGCTGAATTTAACATATCATTTAGTGGAAGTGTTTAAGATACCAAATTTGTTATGAAAGAAAATGCTATTTCACAAATAAAGATTAAAAAAAATTAACACTTCAAGTAAATTAATTTAAGAGTGTAAGTGTTAAACTCATATAGCTGGATTGTTCCATCCTTCTAAGATGCACTTCCAATCAGTTAAGGGGCTAAAGTCCCACCTCAGGTCATTAATAGAGTGGGACCTCTGGAATGCATCTGAAAGCACATTGTTGAACTTTACAGAACTCAGCCCTCCATCCTACAAAAAAGTCTGAATAAATTTTCCAAAACTCACAAGTCACAGGACAAGTCACTTTTATGAATCTAAATTTTTCGGGGGGGGGACTGGGGGGATTCTTAAAATATGACTTTGCAACTGTATGTAGATACTTTTTCCTTTCTTGAGGATTCCCTGTTGTCTGTTGGAACTACTGCAGACCAGAGGGAAGAAAAAGTGATGCAAAAACCCAAGGTGTCTGAATGTAGGAGGAGCTTAGAACTGTTCTTATTCCAGAGTATACTCAATAAAGTGAGAAGAGATGCTTATAACAAAAAATAAAAATCAGGACAAAAGGATTACTACATATGTATTAATAACTACACTACAATTGAAGAATACTTTAAGGCACAACCTTCAAGGCTGAATGTATTTATTGTACTTCAATTTAAAAAACAAGAACAAAAACGGGGGTGGACAAAAAAGTTTGTTTTCTTACAAGCAGAAGAAGAACTGTAAGACACAGGTACTCCTGCTGTCCCTGCCTATTTGCCTGCAAGTTTCAGAAAAAGCACTGGGAGCATCTGGAAATCACATTACCCATTAGTGGAGATGAACTGACAATACTATGAGAAAGTGCCACGGAAATTCATGACTATATCTTCATGTTCAAGAAGTGAGGTACAAATATTTTCTTTGAAAAAAAACATTAAGATCAGAGCACATTATAAATAATTAGAAATAACATGGAATTCAGAAAATAATACCAATATTTAACAGCGGAAAAATCAAGTTTCATTTATGTTAAATTTGCTGTGTCACACTCAAATAGATTCACTACCAGCATCAATGAACAAAACTTAGAACCAAGACAAAAGGTTGACAAAAGATGGATTTTTACCTTAAATGTTCGTATTTCCATACACCTTCATCCTGGCCTTCAGGAGGTTCAAGGATCTTATCAATGTTGGAACAGTCTGCCCTTATGTTTTGTTGAATATACTGGAGGGGAGTAGAAATAAAACTAGATCTTATTGTAATTACAGTAAGACATACATTTAGGATATTACTTCTTTTACTTAACTGCTTGACAGACTAAAAAGTTCAAAAGTAGATGGGCAGGGTAAGGAAACTGGTATTAAAAATGCCAGATCTGAAAAATGCCTTCCTTTGATTAATGAAGGTAAAAGAATGGAGAAAGCCTCACCATTTTCTTAAATCTGATTTGTTTAAACCAGACATGGGAATTTAAGTTATTTCTGCAAAAAAAATTAACCATAAATTTGTTAATATACATAGGTGCTTAGGAAATTCTCTGCTGTGTAGCAACACCCTAAGCAGGTAAATATCAAGCCCTGTTCCATTTTATATACCACAACACAAAACCTGGGAAACTGCACTCATTAGCATTTCATGTAATTAGGAATACCTGCTGGACAGCTAATGTACTATCCATTTCTTCAAAGGATTCATCAGGCCAGTTGTAGAAATCCTGTTTTGAAAAAAGAAAGTTTTTTCAAATTAAATCAATATAACAAAACCAGAGGGGGAGGAAGAAAGGCACACCACCTACAAGGAGCCCAAGCATGCAGGAAAAGAGATGGAGTTTGTACAATTCCAGGAAGCTGCATGTGAACAGCAGCAGCCCTGTGCTGACAGGAAGATGGCACTGACACTCCCAGCACTGCAATAGCAGCACACCTTGAATGAAAAGCTGTGTGTGACACGGCAGGTGAACACCCCTGCTGCCCCACACCCTGCTCTAACCCCCAGAGCCTGCATTTCTCACAGCAGATACAGCACCCACTGCAGGTGTTAACACCAGGGAGCAGAGGAAGAAGAGGTCTGCAGACAACAGCAGCACGCACTGGTTATGAAACTAAAACTCCAGTGGTGACACAGCAAGAAAAACAGCTCTGAACTGAGATCACGCAACGCTGTGCTGGCCTAACATTCCCCAAGTGCTAGTACCACATTCCTTACCCTTGCTAAGGTCAGTATGCCTTAATTATTGTACCTGGATGCTTATCAGCCTTGTTAATGATAAAGCCTTCCTGAAGTTTCACCTCAGATCCAGCTGCACCTGTGTTCTGCAGCAATCCCCACGTGCTGCACCGACCATCATCCCAACCATAGGCAGTTTCTTACTGTGCATTTTTCACACCTAAAATTTGGTGCTACTCCCTCGTATCATGAGAGATGCTGCACATCAGCTAGGTGTAGTCATCACAGTAGGTGCAATGACTCAATGAAAATGTCCCAACTGCAAAGCTCAGCAATCTGTTCCAGAGAGAATAAATCAGCTGTGGAAAAAATACCTCAAGTACATATCCACTGCTGAAATATCATTTCCTAATTGTATTTGCAAACTGGATATCTATACCAGTCCAAAATAAAACATTAAATACACACACACACACAAATAAAAACCATGCATATGAAATTATCATTACTATATACAAAACTCTTCGACCTACATGAACTTCATAATATTTGACCAAACCGAGGCCTATGTCCAGCTTTTTTTCAGAATACCGCAAATTTATCAAAGGCACACAACATTCCATCTCCCTCAAAGATTAAATATGCATAGAATGCCCTGATTTACAGGACTGTGTAATAATTTCACCTCTACGCTATGACAAAGAACAGGAGACACGTGTCATACACTGCCCCTTTCCCACCGTGAGTTCTCCTCACAAAAGCAGAGGGTAAAGTCTCACATAAAGGTGTGACAGATTACCTCTTTGAAATAATCTAATAAATGCAGTTTCCGCGTTTGAGGTGTGCTTTTCCCAGCTGACCGTGAAACCCCAGAAAGAAATGAATTCAGTTTTGATTAAGAGAAGCAGTGTGACAGCAGCGTTTCCTTGTGCGCAGTTACATAAGGGAGGGATGACGTCCCTCTGGGATGGGCAGGCAGGTACGGTCGCTTGGACGGTGCCGAGCTCCCACCCGGAGCCGTGTGCAGGGTCATGAGCTCCTCCCGGAGCGTGCTCTCGGCATTTTCACAGCAGTTACACCAGCAACGCCTGACAGCCCCGGGGAGCCGCCCTGCCTGCGCCAACGTGCGGCCCGGCTGTCCCAGGTGTTCTCCGGCCCCGCCGAGGCCCCCACGCTGCGGGCCGCGGCCCCTCCCGAGGCCGACCGGGCCCGACGCCACCTCGGCTCCCAACCCGCGGCCTGGAAGCCCCGGTGGCGCCGGGCGCTCCCCCCGCCGCGGGGCCGCTGCCGCAGCGGCCTTTCCGCCGCCGCCCCCGGCCCGCTCCCCCGCGGCCTCCGGGTCTCGCCAGCCGCGGGAACAAAGCGATCCCCGCAGCGGGGCCGACGCCGCCGACACCGCCCCGGTAGGCCCGGCGCGGCCCTCGGAGCCCCGCCGGCAGCTGGGCCCCGGCGTAGGCGCTGCCCGTGCCCGCCCGCCCGGCGGCCGTGGGGGAAGCGGCGGCGGCGACTCACCTGGGCCTTGGTGCCCGGGCGGTTCCGCCGGAGCACGGCCGTGCCCTCCGCCATGACCATAGCGACCGCGGGGCCCGGATGTGCCGCGGGGCCGCGCGGGGCGGGGCCGCGCGGGGCGGAACAGCCGCGGGGCGGGGCGGGACGGGCCTGCGGAGGGAGGGGCGCCAGCGCCAGAACCCCCGCCGTGCGCGGAAGGGACGGAACAGCTTCTCGCGAGAGGAGGCGGCGCGCGGGAGCGACCGTGAGGGGAGGAGGGGGCGAGGCCTCCCCGTTCCCGTCCCCTGCCCCTATCCCTGCCCCTTTCCCTGCCCCTATCCCTGCCCCTATCCCTGCCCCTTCCGCCCGGCCTCTGCGCGGCGCTGCAGGCCTTGGGCGTTCCGCTGCCCGGGGGCTTCCTGCGGGTTCCTGTACCAGAGCAGAGCTCTGTATTCCTGAGGGACAACCTGACACCCTACACACACACACACAGAGCGGGGCGTTTTGGGGCGGCTGCGCGGCGGGGCCGGTGTGGCAGCGAGTGACCCGGGTTGTGAGGCGAGGCCTCGCGCGGACATGGATGGGCTGAGTGGCTGCTGAGGGAATCCATCCTTGGCGTTTCACCCCGTTCCATCAGCATTCCCCCGCCAGCCCCTGGCTGGGCGTGCGCTCACGCAAAGTTAGTCCTCTAGTCCTCGCTGCTCCCTGTACAGCCGAGTCCCTGGTGTTTTCTACAATACAAACCATAAGGCTGTGTGTTTTTAAAATAGTCAGAGTTTTATATTCAAGATTTATAACTTAAAAAAAAAAAAAAAAAAAAAAAAAAAGAGTAAAAAGCCCACCCCAGCAACGGTTGTTTGGGGCAAAATAATTTTCAAGTAGGTAGGAAGCCTTTCTCCAAAGGCAGGATGGAGACACTTGTGAGCTTGGTGTGCAGAGGGCACAAACTGCTGCGCTAATGGCAAACAGAGTTAGCTTAGGTTCCAAGGTTTACTGAGTTGGGTGTTGACTCTATTGAAAAGAAAACAGAAAAAAAGACAAAAAGAAAAGCTTTCTGAAACTGTTACCTCATAGCTGGCTGATAAATATGTCTCCCTCACAAGCAAGTAAACATTTTGGAAGACCAGAGTGACTAATACTATTTCTGTAGAATAAGTTAGAAGAAAATTATTTGAAAGCTGTTCTATTTCTTGAAAATATGTGGTAGAAATTAATACAAAGTAGGGAGGGGTGAATTGCTTCTGTCTGTGTGCAACACCGATGAAGTAGCGAGGTAGGAATCGGACACCTCCCTCATACAACCACGGAATAAATGGTTACAGTTGGGGGGTGTTTCCTGCAAAGTGGAGAAGGCTGCTACCTGCTGCTGTCCCTGCTCCCACTGCATTTCGGGGCAAATGCTGGGTGTAGTTTCTCTCTTCTCCCAATTATTTTACTGTAAAAAACACATTAAAACCCCTTCCTTTTACCCAGTGAAAGTTACAGTTTGCGAAACATTTCTAGCTCGAAAACACTGGAAAATCTCTAATCAGGCTTTTCCGCCAGAAAGAGGAGCGCCCTTTGAATGCTGAGTGTGCTTGGGCAAGGCCGTGCCCGCCCCCGCTAGCCCGCCGCGGCCAGCGGGGCAGCTCCTCTCCCGTTACACTGTAACGCGGGGCCGGGCGTGCCTGCCTTCGGCCACCTGACCTCCGTTTGCAGTAGTTACTTTTTTACTCCTGGCCAACATTCCTGCCCCAGGGATGTCAGCTATTCGGGTCGTGTGGCGAAACTCAGCTTGTGTAAGAAACCATCAAAAGGTTTAAAATGCTGTGAGAAATTAGTGTGTTGGAATGAGGAGTAGAAATGTCCTATTACCTCTTTAGACCAGCTGTCTTCCACCACTATTTTTTTTTTTTAATGAGATTGATATTATTATTAGCCAATTTTGAAACACAAGCAGTTCTAGCTGCTTGAGTCCTTCAAAAAAAAAAAGTTTTGAAGGACAAATAGCAGCTTGTGGGTGTTTTTGGTTTTTTTTTTTTTTTTTTTTTTTTTTTTTTTTTTTTTTGCTTTTTCTATCACCATATTCAAGGCTTAACTTAAAAGCACAGAAAAGTCGAGGACTTGACATTTCCATTTGTCCCTGACTTTTCATTTCATGGCCATCTTGCTTTTATCATAGAAACAAATCTGACTGTGAAGAAATACCTCTTAGAGAAAAATATGTCTCTGTTAGTTCGGTCTGAAGATGGTTCATGCATTTGCAGAAAAAAAAGAAATAAATCTGCCTCGTTTATTAAGATCCTGAATTTGGTAGGGTATCTTGTGTTGCCCCTAGAAAATAAACCCTGTATTCCTGGAAGATGCTTATTATTTTTATTTCATTAAATTTCAAGCTGGTTTTGAACAAAATCTGAACAACAGTAATTTTAGGTTTTGGTTTCAACTGGTACTCATTATCTTATGGCCTTCAATAACGAAAAATTGAATATTTGGCCAAAATTCTATCAACCATTCAGGTGCCACTAGGGATCTGGATATCCTTTCTCCTCCATTAGCATATAAGTGTTCCCTCCTTTTCTTAATGTGGCAGGATAAGATAACCAGGTTGAGAAAAGCTTTCTGAAAACACTGCAGTTGCTGATAATGGAAGCTATTCGGAGTGTTAAGAAAAGGAAGTTGCAAGAGATGGAGTCCACCTGGTTTCCTTGTGATTCAGACAGACTGAAGACTGTATCCCCTCAAAAAAAGCAAGTGGGACACTATGCAACATTTACACCAAAACTGAAGTTTGGAAACCATCTAGAAAACAGTGGAAAGGAGCCTAAGTTCCTACAGGAAGAACACAGCAAAGAAGGAGGGTTTGTGACTGCCAGTCTGTCCTTCCCTGAAGAAGCTGAGGGTTATAGGATTTGGCACACAGTCATGGCCTGAGAGACAGTAACAGCAGAGGGATCACCTTGGCTGTGTGGCAGTTGCCTTGTCCTTGCTAGCAGTGAGAGCCTTGTGGTGCAAGGATGGAATGTTCCTGTCAATCCAGCAGATGTTCCAGCGTGTCCTCCATTTGATTAGGCCTAGGAACATTACTTTTCCCCCAAAACCAGAAATTACTTATTCCCATGAAATGTGACTTCTGTTTTTAATCACTTACGTAAACTGTAGTAGATACAGCCCTGCTAAATATTTTAATAAATTGGCACAGTATCAAGCTGCTGTAAACTTGCTGGAGCTGGGGGCAGCCAGGTTGTATGGTGATGGCTCAGTGATTCTATGCAGTTCATGTCTTTTAGACATTATGGAAAGAAATGCTGAAATTTTAGGCCTAAACATTTCTCTGCTGGCAGTTATTTCCTACTGCATTTTGAGACGGGGTATAGTGTCTCTAAGCAGTTTGTAAATATTTAAAATACCTTCTCCTCTTTGGTATGTGACTGCACCAGACTGCCTGCCTTATCCTGGGAGATAAAGGCATGCTGGCTGCAGTGGAAGATAATGCTTCCCAGGGAGTTTGTGTTTCCTTGCACAATCAATTGTCTTGCAAGGTCCTTGGAGTGTGATTATCTTAAGTTTCAGCTTGAAAGTGCAGTGCTGTAACTACTAAAGTAAAACTGCAATAGGCAGAATTCAACAAGTAGGCCTTTTATACTGGAAAGTGTATTTTTATTAATTTAGGATCTTCCCTGTCTGTCCATAGCTCAGTGCAAATTTAACCCCAGGAACAGTGCCTGGTTTGTCTTCAGCGCCAGAGCAAGCAGAGGTAACCAGCCAAGAGCAACCACCTCACAGCTACAGGGAGCAGAGCCTATTGCAGCCCAGCCTGGCAAATGCAGCTCCTGGGAGGGACTTTCTGCTGGAGAAAATACATTGCCTTTCAAACTGTGTCAGAGTTTGAGTCCTACACAACAACATCGGAATGCAGTTCTGAAAAATATTTGTTACAGGTACCTCTGGAATAAGGGTTATAATGTATCTAGCAGTAATGAGTTTTATCAGCGCGACTGGAGCGGGAAAGAAGTGCATTTAATTCCAGCCAATGAAGTTTCAGCAGCAGTAGGTCATGTACTGACGGACTTCACCAAGACTACCCCAAACACACTTTAAGGCACTGTCTGTTCTTGGGCTGCACTACATCCCTCTGTGCACCCCAGCTTGGAAAGCCTCCTCAGGAACAGTGCAGATCTGGGTGCTTCTCTGTGTACAACCCTGAATCCTTTTCAGGGCAAGAGGTGGCCAGAAATAGGCAAATGTAATTGCTTCAGCATTGCCTAAGTCAATGTCTTGCTATTTAAGAGTGGTGTGTTAAAAATAAAAGAAATAAAATTTGTCAAAGCAGGTCTTCTGAGTTAAGGGAAAGCTCCAGATCAGGGTGTGACTGTGGTAATAAGGGAAGAAACTTAATTTAAGATCAGCATCAGCCCCACTTCTGCCTGATTAACTGCTGGGGGGAGGATTTTTATTTTCTACTGGCAAAATTCAGTGAGCAATAAGCAAGAATAACCATTAATTCTAATCTGCTTCACCTGGGAACGGCACAATTTTGTTCCTGCAGACATGACTGATACCAAGCTCCTTCCAACTGCTCCAGGACAGGCTGGTTGTGTGCCTTCACCTTTCAATGTTTCAGGGTCTTCAGACAGAAGTTAAAGGAACCCAAGCTATCTCAGGAATCCAGCGTGCAACGGAGCTGGATAAAACTCCTCAGCAAGACTGCATCTGTCCGGTAACCATTTTAAGCTCGTTCCATACAAACTTGGGGAAAATAACATATTACTACCACTGAATGTTTCAGAGAGCTCCTTACACAATTGAGACTCAGTTTCACTGAGCAACAGCAGAAACTGAGACAGAAGCAGATAGTTTTATAAGTTTATTGTAAAGACCTTTACAATCTCAGTACAGAGATAAGGATATAAAATGATGTCATTTGGAATAATTAAGGCTGGTTGGTGGTCATCCAAATTTCACTGTTCAACGGAACTCAAGCAAGAGCAACTGATTTCTGACTGTACATATTTTTATTTGTGTTCCATCGTTACACTGAGATCACAAGTTATTTCAATGCCTGTTTATTATAAAATAAAGGACATTATTTACATGATGAAAGAAAAATTTCAGCATTTAAGTGGAATGGATGACTGATACTGCAACAGGTTTAGTCCAGGTATTTCCCAAGAATGTCACCATCTCTAAACAAGTAGTAGTCCTGCAAAGAAAAGAAATGTTAACTTTTGTCATGTAAATATTTTTTTCTTTTGCAAATACTGTCTTGTTCTGAATCAGCATTATTGCAGTCGTTAAGTACAAAATCAAAAGCCAGCTAACCAAGAAGTCAATGTGTAGAGCTAGTCTTGAAAAAATTCTTTTTGTTCCTAAGATACTCTTTGGAGAGTTATTAAGTTACTACTTCAAGCAGTGGGAAGCACAAGAACTGTTACAACACAACTGTGCAAGCTTTCCCTGCCAAAAGCAAGGATGCCCTTAGGAATTTCTAAGCCTTTTTGGATCCACTCTAATTTGTGCTTGACATATGGAACATTTTGCCCACCCAGCAAAGGTCAGGTCAGAGGTTCCCGTGGTCACTTCCTTTTAAGCAGGAGCAGAAGTAGCAGTAGCACAGCTACCAGAAGGTGCTGGATCCAGCTGCTCCCCTTATTGAATGGTGCTAACACCACCACAGTATTTATCACTAGTGTTTCAGGAACCACTCTGGTTTGCACTCACAGAGTTGGGAAACCTACCTTATCTTCTAGTACGATCTTAGTACCACCATATTCTGGGAGCAAAACCTTCTCACCAACTTTTACACTCACTGGCTGAATCTCGCCATTCTGGAAAAAGAAAAAAAATCCTTACCTTTCCATAGTATAAACAGATGTAATAGAATTCCTCTAAACTACAACAATTCATCCATGTACAGAAACATTCAGGGAATCACAACTCTGCATTTAGTTTTGACTGTAAATACAAGTGTAGGTCTTTGCTTGACACACTGAATGGGACTTCACTAAAGAACTATTAAACACCCTTGTAAAATCAAGGGACAAAGTCTATTTCCACATAGTCTATAGCCAAGGATCATTTCTCCAACTGCCAGTTAAAAAAGCACTTGCCCATTTCTGCACCTTTGATCAATTCATCACTGTTGTCATCGAAACACCTGACAGAGTTTAATTAAATTTTTGTACTATAAAGGAAACATTAACACAGTAGTCAAATATTATCACCCTTTCACAACATAAACGTTTAAAAATCACAAACCAGCCTGGGACCTATATAGGGACTCATGGTAAAGTAAGGCCAAGACAACGTGCCCAAATTGAAATTGAACCAGTTTTCCACTGTTGCTACTGACTGAACACTGCTCAGAGGGACCCAGCCCTTCTGATGTGGGAGCCCCCAGGCACAGTCATCCATTTTTGTGAGCTATCACCACTTCTGCACTATAACCGTCCCACTCTAATGGCAATATTCCAGCTGTCAGCACACCATTACTGGTTCTACCCAAAAGGGTAATTACCTTTCCTCTGGCTCCAGATCCAACTGCTACTACTGTGGCTTGTAGTACCTTCCCTTGGGATTTTTCTGGTATCATGATTCCTCCTTTGGTTACTGTCTCAGCCGCACAACGCTCAACCAGTACACGATCAAAGAGGGAAGAAATTTTCTAAAGGCTTTTCCTGCCTGTAGAAGTAATTGTACATTATAACAAGAGAGCCATTACAACAAACTCTGCAATTAAAAGGAGTTTTTAAAACCCCAACACATAATGATTTCTCTTTTGAGAGAGATGAATAATATAAAACAACTGCTAAGCACTTATTTAATAGCAGCTAACAAATACCACCTCTGATTGCATCAGAAACTCCTGAAAGCACAGGCAGATGCTGGGCAATCCTGACAATTTGGCAGTAGGATGATGTACTCCAGCTGGGGAATAAACCACCCAAACATGGAGCAGACTCCTTCCTCTGTCAGGAAAGGCCTCCAGGCTTTTAACACCAAACCCTTCATAATTATGCTCACCAAGGTATTGCAATTAATTATATGAACTGTATTTCTCTAGTTCACAACCAGATCTAATGAAGATTAAGGACTCCTTGGGACAACTGCATTTGTACTTGTGAAGAGGTTTACATTAAAGCACAAATCTAGCCAGGTGCTCCACTGTCAGTCTTTCTCAGGTGCTTTCAAGCATTACCCTTTCACAAAAAAATCAGTGAGAATCTGCAGCCCGAGCCACAGTGCTGATACTTATACCAACATCTACAAACGGATTCAGGAAAAAATTAAAAGAAAGTTTAGGTCAAGACCCTGAAAATAAGAAGGTAGGCACTCTTCTAGCTCAACTGCCTTGCTATCTGCTTCTGCTAAAGCAGAGTCAAGGAGAGCAGTTTTGGTTAAATTGTTGGGGGTTTCCCTCACATTTGGTTCAGGTTTGGAATTTTTTTGCAACTACTTACTGCTACTTGCTTGCATTTCAGAACCGGCAGTCTGATACCGATAGGTATTACCGGCAGTAATACCCATAGGCCAGATCAATGCAAGCATATACATTTATCCCAACACGCGGGGGTCAGGGAGAAGGAACTTGCTTTGATTTAGAAGGAAAGATATGGCAACTTGCCAAGTCACATGGAGACAGTGCTCCACTAGACAGGTACAGAGAGCCCACACTCAGAGAAAGAGCTAGAAGGGCCTGGCATCCGAGTGCCCTTTGCTGGCACTCATTGATATCCACACACACTTGAGAAGCGGCAGAAAACAAAGCAACAGGCAGAGCACGGACAAAAGGCAGCACACGGAAGATGCTGGGTTCGACTGCTGTCAGCAGCACAGGGATGAAAGACAACCAAGGGAAAAGCCTGTCACTCGTGTACGCTTTCATTCTGTGAAGATAACGTCGCTAACCCTCTTTTTAAAAAGCTGTTCTACGTTTACCAAAAATAAAGCGGTCAGGCTTATGACCACGACCATTTTACAATAAGTTCTAAGTCCTCACATTCTTATTACCATAAGAATGAAGTATCGCTTTAAGAAGGACAACTCAGACTCTTTCTTCTCCATAAAAGTTTTACCAATCTCATAGAAGCAGCGCTCCAGAGCGCGGTAAAGGTTTCTTTTCTATCCCCGCAGAGACCCGCCGCGGCCTGTGCGGCGCTGCAGGGACTGCTCCCGTTCCTGCGGCGGGGAGGAACCCTGAGCTCGTGTCCGCGCAGCCAAAAGCAGCCCCTGCGAGCCTCCCGCCACGTCCGGGCCCGCAGCCCCCGCGCTGCCGGAGGAGTCGCTTCTAGCCCACGGACTGCGTGACCTTGCGGCGCTGCCAGCCCCACTCCGCCTTCCCCCCGGCCCTCCCGCGACCAGCGCAGCCCGCGGGCACGGCAGGGACTGAGCGCACCCGGGCGCGGCTGCTCGGGGGCCCCGGCAGCGACCCGACCGCGGGGAGGAGTAGGGGCGCCGCCAGGCCCTGCGGGGTGCCCGTCCCCGCGGTGCCGGACACGGCGGGCAGGGCAGCCCGGGGCCGCAGGAGCGATGGGGAGACGGCGCGGCGGCGGCCCCGGCACTCACCATGATGCTCCCGTGCCGCCCGCACCGAGTGACCGCGCCGCCGCCAGCACACACGTGAGGAAGGTCACGGCGTGCGCATGCGCGGCCGGCACCCCGCCCCAGGGCGGAGCAGGCCCGACCCCCTCCCCGGCCCCGGGCACCTTTAGTGCCGCCGGTTTTTTTAACCGCTACGATCCCGTCCCGGTCTATGGAGCGGCCGCACCCCGGCGGCACGGCGGGCCCGCCGCACAGGGCCTGCAGCGCCCCGGGCTGGGTCCCGTACGGAAGTGAGGTCAGCTCACCCTTGACCCGCGGCGGGCATGAGCATTCCAGAAAGTTCTGGAATCAACGGGCCCCGGAATGTGAATGTTTCATGCTCCAGTCCTAGGCGCATGCGTACTCGTGGCCCGCGGCCCAGCGCTGCAGGAGGGCAGTGGGCGGGCGCGGAGGCCATGCTGGTTCCGGGGCCGGGCGGCCAGAGCCGCACATGGGCCGGCGGCGCCTTGGGGGCGGGGCTGAGGCGGTGAGTGCTGAGCGCCGCCCGCCGCCGCCGCGCCAGACGTGTCCCGCGAGTCCGCAGAGCCGCGGTGCTGCTCCCGCGCTGCCGCAGGTGAGCGGGAACGCGGCCGGGGCGTTGGCCCTGCGCCGCTCTGCCCGGCCTGGGCAGGGCATGGCGGCCCTACGCTTGAGGCCGCGGTTCCCGCGGGGCCTTGCGCCGGGAGCGGCTGGGCCCAAGCCGAGGGAGCGGGGGGCCGCCGTGGTGCAGGCGCCGCGCCCGGGTGGCGGGAGCGGGGCCCGCACGTTCCTGCGGGGCGGTGGTGGCGCGGCGGGCCCGGCGGGCGGGCGGGGCGGGCGGCGCTGACCTTGTTGCGCGTGTCCTGGCGCAGCGGCCATGTGGCCGCGGGGCTCTGCCGGGGTGGGGGCTCCGGCAGGCCCGGGGTGGCGGCCGCGGCCTTGTGTCTCTTCTCTCCGCCCTTGATGGCGTAGGGCAGTGTGGGAGCCTTACCCGAGCTCCCCTCGGCAGGGCCCCGCCGCTGCAGCCGCGGGCGGGCGCGGCCCCCGCGCTGAGCACATGGAGCCGCGGGCGCTCCGCGGTGCCCTCTCCGTGTCCTGCCCCGCTCCGGCGGGAGGAGCTTGGAGGAGCTGGTGCCGCGCGGATCTCGGCGGGAGGATCGGGGATACCCAGCCTCGGTACTTGCACTTGCTTGTGTGTCTCGATTTCAGACAGTCTAAAAATTAAAGGTTCATTATGCTTGCTTTACTTCCTGAATCTGTTCCACTCTTTTCCTGTAGAAGTAGCTGTACGAAGCCATAATGCTTTTATTTTTCTCTACATTTCTTTTAATGTTCTAGACATGCTCCGTTTATCTACAGTACTCCGTCAGATAAGACCAGTGTCCAGAGCCCTCGCCCCCCATCTAACACGAGCCTATGCAAAAGATGTGAAGTTCGGAGCAGACGCGAGAGCTCTCATGCTACAAGGAGTAGATCTTTTAGCAGATGCTGTAGCTGTCACCATGGGGCCAAAGGTAATGAAAGACTTGGCCTTTATGTTAGCACAGACCTGGCTGAAAATCCTGTAACAGAGACCAGTTGTTGAGTTTCTCTCGGTGAAGCTGCACGATTGTATTTGCAGAACTGCAGTGCAAAGGGTTAGGGGCATGAACAGACTCCTGCAAGCAGCTGTAGTCTTATGTTTGTCCCCAGAAGTGGGACAGTGCTTTTCATAGTAACAAAGTAAAATTACTTGGATTCCTGTGAAAGGTACAATGTGTTCATCTGAACAGTGTGAAGGTTAAGGAGATGTGCATAATGTGTTGCCAGGTCAGTTGATAACCTGTAACAGTGCAGCCGATAATGTAACTGTCTGTATCGTGGAGTTGGTTAATTAGCACGGGGGTGCCTTGGGTGGGTTTTTTTATGGTGTTTGTTTTGTTCATTTATATTTATTTTTTTTTTACATATTACAATTTTGTATTAGTTTACCTTTTAATATTAAGAAGCTTTAAAAAACATCCAAAGTGTAATGCTGAATTTTTAGTTGGCTGGTAAATGTTACCAGTCTAAATGAAGTTTCGTGATAGTAGCGTTCCTTGTGTTACCCTATATTCTGTCCTGTAAGGGAGATCTGGGTCTCTTGGAAAATCAGCTATGGTATTCTGCATAGTCATGCAATGTGTAGTAGGACTTGAAATGAGATTCCTCTTTTTGAGGAAGAGGCACTGATTTCTTGGGGCTTATGTGAATATCTGTTCCCTGTAAAACCATGTGCATGATAATTCCTCTGAGGGCTGCCTGGCCTCTGTAATATTATTTCATGTATTCCTGGCACATTTTTAGTGTTCTGTCAGCTTTATTCAAAGGCAAAAATGCCATAAAGCTGAGCAGATGAAGGTTAAAGAACAGTTATGTCAGGAAGCTGTGGCTACTTCCATAAAGGAACAAAGTTTAAGTGTAGTTGGTTAATTTAACTCCTGTGTTTTTGGATCAGGCTACTTTGTGAGTGCTGAAGCATAGTTCTAATCCACTGGCTAAAGGGCAGTTGCTGATGCAACTTCGTGTAACCTTAGGGGATTTTTGTTTGCTATGCTGTCCTCCATGTATTTGTAAAAATGGTGGGGTTGTATTGCAGTGCCTGATTCTGCTTTTGGCATTTTTAAGAGACATCACTCTGGTGAGGAAACTTCCTTTGGCACTGTTCTACACGTTAAGGAACCCAGTTTGCAGTCTCACACGATCTTTTGGTACTGCTCCAGCACGTTGAACAGGACTGGTTTGTGCGGGAGCTTAGGTTCTCAATATGCAGGACCATTCTAAACGCTTGTGCAGTTCCTGGTGGTGTTTGTTCCCTTCTTCAGGAACACAGGCAGGTGTTTTTGCTGAGAGTAAGCCCTTTCATGTGATTTGTTATGTAGGTTTTCTTGTGCTCCTCTTCTTAGAGCTGCAAATCAAACATTTGGAATAAGAACCATATCAAAATACAAAATAAAATTACGCAAAGTAGGAGACATTATATGAAAAATGTACTGGTAGCACGTTCCTCCAGAGAGGAGTTTACTTATTCTTGAATCACTTTTCTGTTCAGAAATCCAGGTCAGTTAAGAGAATAGTAGGGAATGCATTATTTTGCCATAACTGTTCCATGGCACAGAGGTAAATTTCCATAGGCTCTTCCCCAGCTTCAGCCTGAGTAACTGAAGCAGAACCTTGTAGCCGCTGGGGTGGTTGTGCTTCAGGAGCAGCGTGGCCTCATGCCTGGCGGGCAGCCAGAAGTGGCTCAGTCATTGAGGGCACAGAGCGCAGGGTGCTGCATGGGAATCCTCGCCTGCCTCGCCTGGCACGTGATCCCCCTGGGCTGGGAGAGCTCTGGCAGGAGCCGGCAGAGGGTGAGGGCACTTGTGCAGGGCCGGCTTCGAGGGACTGTGCTGAGGTGGGGCAGTTGCTCTCCCTTCCCTCTTCAGCCACTCCAGCTGTCAGGAGAGGAGTGGCAGGGCAGCAGCAGACCAGAGGTGACTCCATGCGTGTCTGCTGCCTCCAGCTCAAACTGGGACATGATTGTTTGGGGCAGCTATTGGCTATTGAATTCATCTGTGAACAAGCAATGTCCTCGTGCAGGTGCATTTGCCTTGTGGTCCTGTATGGTTCCCAGTTTTCCATGTTAGCTGTGTCTGTTGGATAGAATAGTCCAGCTTTTCAGTTGGATCCAAGTGCCAACTAAGATGAGAAAAGCTTGTTAACTTGCAGCATTTGAGAAATTACTGTAATACTTGAACACAAATTTGAAGTATTTTCAATTCTCTTTACTAATCGCTAATGAGGTTTGCAAGTCTGCTTTTTTTTTCTTCCAGCACATGCAACAAATTAAGCTTTGTACTATTTGTTTTTCAATCTCAAAGAATGTTTATTGCGATCTGATTAAAAAAATTTGGAAATTGAGCTCTTTGAGTTGCTATATTTTAATATTGGGGTAAAATATTAGCATTAGAGGGTATCACTTCTGTTTTTTTCTCTAAGGTCAGCCTTACGTAATTGTAGATGGTGGTATTAAGCATCATGGCTGAAGAATGGAGCCTCATCCTGTGAAAGCATAAAGCCTCTGAACCATTTTTCTGGTTTTGGAGAACCTTGGTATTAAATTGTGTGTTTGAGAAGTCCCAGCTGAATGCCCTGTGAGGTGTTCAGCTGTGACTCTTGAAAATTTTCAGTCGAGCTCTTGAAAGTAGCATGGTGTGGGTTGATGTGGATTTAAATTTGTTTGTCCCCCTAGGGAAGAACAGTTATAATTGAACAAAGCTGGGGAAGTCCCAAAGTGACAAAAGATGGCGTGACAGTAGCAAAGGCAATTGACTTGAAAGACAAATACAAAAACATTGGAGCCAAGTTAGTTCAAGATGTTGCCAACAACACCAACGAAGAAGCAGGAGATGGTACCACTACTGCAACAGTCCTCGCCCGTGCTATTGCCAAGGAAGGCTTTGAGAAGATCAGCAAAGGAGCCAATCCAGTAGAAATCAGAAGAGGTAGCTTTTCTCTGTTGTTTTTAATATTTGATTGCTGTCTTTTATTTTTCATATCCTAAATTTGACTTGTTTTCTGTTTGAAGAGCTACCATAAAGGGGTATATGAAATGATGCTTAGGGAACACAATTGTTTCTCTAATACTGAGGACTCTGAACAATCATGAGTTTTTCTAGTTGTTGTACAATTTTACATGCAGTCAACCTACTTAATTTGTTGTAAGTGAACTCCAGTTAGAGCCATTTCTTCATTCAGTTAATACAATAGCCATGTAAACGAATCTGTGGGAAATGTCAATCATGACAGTATCTCACAACAATTTCAAAAAACCTATCACTACATATACAAATGACAGTATGGAACAAGAACTGATTGGTTTTGAAGATGCAAACAATGCATTTTTGCAGTGTGGAACTTTGTTTGAAAGGAGACCTGTTCGTTGTGCTAGGTGGGGGCTTGGTTTATGCTTTCTGTGCTCTGTACCTTGTTTTGCTCACTCACAAGTGCTCTGTTCTTCTTCAGGGGTGATGCTGGCAGTGGACGCCATCACAGCTGAACTGAAGAAGCTGTCGAAACCTGTTACAACTCCAGAAGAAATTGCACAGGTAAGAAGAAACACACAATAAAATGCAACCCAAGTTAAGGCAGCTATTTCTCAGAAAAAGTTTTGTGAGCTCAGGTTTAATGAAGTTAGGTTGTGTGCATTTGACACTGGGTACTTTATACATCAGAAATAGTGTTTAATTGCACTGCTAGAAGCTAGTTCAGAAGTGGGCAGATTTTTTCATCTTCAAATTTCATTCTGAAGCATGGTCTTAAAACATAAGTGTGTGTGTACTTGGGAAGAATTGGTGGGAGCAAAGCACTCTTGAGAATGGAAGTCATGGCAGAGTACTGAGGGTGTGGCAGATCTGCTGTGGGAGATCAGGTTCAGGTGTGTTGGTGGTCCTGTGCCTGGAGATGGCCTGGGTGTGAGTGCAGTGCAAGGAATCTGGCTCTATGCTGCAGCTGCCCAAGAGCCTGAGCCCTTCTAGCAGTTCCTGGCTCCTGCTGTGAGTGTGCTGCAGGCAGCTGCCCTGCCTTGTCAGAAATGTGAGCATTGCAAATGGTTATTCTGGTTCTTTTTAACGTGAGGAAACACCTTGCATTAGGAAATGAGATTAAATGTCTTACTTTTTCAGGTTGCCACAATATCAGCAAATGGAGATCAGGAAATTGGCACTATAATCTCTGATGCAATGAAAAAAGTTGGACGAAAGGGTGTGATCACTGTCAAGGTAAGAACTGGCCACCATACAGAGTGCCGAGTGACTGTCTCTTCTGTTAGGGCTGGCTTTTGTTACATGTGATACTGCTAGCTGCAGCTCGCATTCCATAATTCCCACCATAATTTTCCCCAGCTCCTTCATATCAGAGTTTGATCTCTGTTCCCTCTTAGATTCCTTCTGTTTTGGAGAGAAGCACATGAAATGATGTGGGATCCAGAGCCTTTCCATCTGTTGTGCATAATATCCTAAAACTGTACTTGTGCTTTTGGTAGCAAATGGGGGAGATTTTAATGCAGATTTTCTTGCATCTAAACAGGATGGAAAAACTCTGAATGATGAACTGGAAATCATTGAGGGTATGAAATTTGACAGAGGCTACATCTCTCCATATTTTATTAACACAACCAAAGGTGAGTTAACAACAACTCATGTCAAACTTATGGTGGCTTGTGGCAGTCAGAAATAATGGCACCTGTTAAAGGCTTTACAATCCCTTATGCTGTGCACCATGGCAAATAGAGCAGGAGGTCCTTCCCCACTGAGAGTGGAGTCTTGGAGAAAACAAATTGTCTCCCTTTTTTTTTTTTTTTTTTTTTTAATGTAGTTGGAAGGTGCAACCATTGCTCCAAAGCAGCTGCTTAAGTTAAAAGAATGCTTAATATGTTTTTGTAATGGAATTATTCAGATAATGCATGTTGTTTCTGCAGGGCAGAAATGTGAATTCCAGGACGCTTATGTTTTAATCAGTGAAAAGAAAATTTCCAGTGTACAGTCCATCGTTCCAGCTCTTGAAATTGCCAATGCCAACCGCAAACCTTTGGTCATCATTGCTGAAGATGTCGATGGAGAAGCCCTCAGCACTCTAGTCTTGAACAGGTGAGGCTTGAAAACCATCTTTTCCTATGGGGTAAAGCTGTTTGTTCTCTCACCTGTGCTAAAGAAATGGCAGCTTCTAACATCACCATGCTTTGTATCAACTCAGACAGAACTTCAGTTGTGTCCTAACTACGTTTTTGGGAAAAACCACGTCAGTTCATGATGACCTCTTTGTTTACTTGACTGTTAAAGCTGCACTGAAATAATTTGGCTTAGTAATTAGACTCATTCTCTGATTTTTTCTCTTTAGACTGAAGGTTGGTCTTCAGGTCGTTGCTGTAAAAGCACCAGGGTTTGGTGACAACAGGAAAAACCAACTTAAGGACATGGCAATTGCTACTGGTGGTGTTGTAAGTAATAATGTTTTAAGTGGGTTTTTGCTCCAAGGAATGTTAATACTTTTTAAGGAGGAAAATACTGTGCATTTTTAGGTCCTTGGCTTGTATTTGCTGGGTTGCAGACTGTGTTCTGTTCTTTCAAAAAATGTAACAGTAACCAATGTTTGAATCATCTTGGTTTTCTAGAATGCAGACACTGATAATTGCTATGTAATACAACCATAAATGATATGTCCTTGTAACTTACTGAAGTCACACAAGATTTCCTTACAGGAGTTAGGTTTTTAAGGGGAAGAAAGAACTCCAAGGCAGTTGTTGCCTTTAAAAACTGTTTGCTTCACAATTGCCTGGACTCAGTTTTGGCAAACACAATTATTTAAAATGTTTGGAATGGACTGAATTAATTTTCTTACTACTAACCTTTGTATGTAGTTGGTTCACTGATTAATGTCCCTTTATGCTGCCCTTTTTTTTAATACGCACTTTAAAATCATAGCATGATATTGGGACCTAGAGGACGCTGTTGAAATAAAAGTTCTCGTTTAAGGTAATGGCAGCGCAAAGTAACAAACCAGCAAACAGTTCTAAAGTTACGTGTCACTGTCTAAAGTGATGTGCCAATATCTGTAACCTTGATAGCCAACTGTGTTTAGGTTGGGTATCAGGAAGAGGTTCTTCACCCAGGGGGTGGAACTACAGTAATGTGGTTATTTTGCACCATTAGCCTGCTGTATGTGTTCATGTACTTAAACACATTAAAAAAAAAACCCTGATGTATGGGGAACCTGTGAATTCCAACATTTCACATAATTTCTTTCAGGTGTTTGGAGAAGAAGGTTTGAACCTAAATGTGGAAGATATTCAGCCTCATGACTTCGGTAAAGTTGGAGAGGTCATTGTGACAAAAGATGACACCATGCTCCTGAAGGGGAAGGGTGAAAAGGCTCAGATTGAGAAACGCATTCAAGAAATAATCGAACAGCTCGAGGTTACCACCAGTGAATATGAAAAAGAGAAACTGAATGAGCGATTGGCCAAACTCTCTGATGGAGTAGCAGTATTGAAGGTACTAAGAACTTGATGAAATGATGAACTAAAGCTTAGGCTTTTTGAGTGCTGAGGTTACAGAAGACTGCTAGTATGGGAGAGGGTGGGTTGGCTTTCTGGCACTTCTTAGGCATTGGCTGCTTAGTTTGGGCAGCAGTGCTGTCCCACCTGGGCTCCTTGTGTGTACCTTGACGTGTGGCTCGCGCTCGCAGGTGGGTGGCACGAGCGATGTCGAGGTGAACGAGAAGAAGGACAGGGTCACCGACGCCCTGAACGCCACCCGTGCGGCCGTGGAGGAAGGCATCGTCCCAGGTGGTGGCTGTGCACTGCTGCGCTGCATCCCAGCCTTGGATGCCTTAACTCCAGCCAATGAGGATCAGAAAATTGGTAAGCAAGTGACTTGAAGATGTGTGTGGAAGTGATGCAAGCAGGCCTCCTCCTGTCCTGAGGCTTTTTCAGGTGGCTTTCAGTGAGTTTTTAGTTACTTCCTCTTAGGAACATCACATTTCTTTGGTGTGGTGGTCAGCTGCTTTTGAGTGGGAAGCTTTTTCACTGCATTGCTGACTGGACTGTGTAAGATCCCGTAGCAGTAAAGCAGTAGAATCCCAGCACAGATTGGCAGATGTTTAGAGTTGGGAGCTGGCTGTTAAAGTCTTTGCAGACAGACAAAATCTGATAATGCTCAAGACACTGTGTGGCAAGGTCAAATGGAAAAAGGTTTTTTGTCATGTTACACATAATAATACTCTTTACTACTTGTTGTAGAAGTAAACTTAAAATGTTTACGATGCATGAATATCCAGCAGAGATTTCATTTCTTGGCAAGTGTCAAGTAGCATAGAACCTTTCCTCCTGGAACTGATAAAAATAGCTTATGTTCTTGCTTGGAGGGTTTTCTTTTTGTATTGATCTCCAGCACAAGGGCATTCCTTGGCAGTGGGAATGGTGTTTGTACATGGAGCTCCAGCTATCCTGTTTCTTGCAGGCATTGAAATAATCAAGAGAACACTGAGAATCCCAGCAATGACTATTGCAAAGAATGCTGGTGTTGAAGGATCATTGATAGTTGAAAAAATCCTGCAGAGCCCATCAGAGGTTGGCTACGATGCAATGCTTGGGGACTTTGTAAATATGGTAGAAAAAGGAATCATAGACCCAACAAAGGTAACCTAAAGGTCTTAATTCTCAGCTTTGCTTCCTCCCACCTCCTGCAATGGTCAGCAGGTTTTAAGTTGTTTCTTGCCTATTTTTAGGTTGTGAGAACAGCTCTGATGGATGCCGCAGGCGTTGCGTCTCTCCTCTCAACAGCAGAAGCAGTGGTGACTGAAGTTCCTAAAGAAGAAAAGGAGCCAGCAATGGGAGGAATGGGTGGGATGGGTGGAGGAATGGGAGGTGGCATGTTCTAATTCCTGGGGTAGGGATGCATCATGAGCTGTGCTGTTGAAGACTGACAGTTCTGACTTCAAAAACTTGAGCTGTCAGTGTGAGAGGATGGATAGTGACTGAAGTGAGGCTGGTGTTGAAAAGAATCACTGTAACCATCAGTTACTGGATTTCATTTAACACACGTGTAATTGTTTACAGTCATTGTCCATGCCTACAGATAATTTATTTTGTATTTTTTGAATAAAGACATTTGTACATTCCTGACAACTGGGTGCAAGATCCATCTACCAAGGTCCTGATTTGAACTTAATTAAGGCACTTGATATTCTATTTCAGAATTTCTTGGTGCTTGCCAGTACTAGGAAGAACTTGGAAGCCACTCTATGCGAGACTAGACAATTGTGTTCAAAGTAGGCAAATAGAGTTATGTGACCTTTATGTAATAAACTGCTCAAAAGTTACAAAATGTATCACCTTCTTCATCTGCACACAAAGCCATAGTTATGGGAGAGCCTGGACAGCCTGCTGCTGCTTCAAAGATTTAGTAGAAATTGACACTTATGCTTGAAAAAAATGACAGGGCATTTAACTCCAAGAAACATTCCTATGTCTAGAATGTTTCTCAGAAATGCAAGTGCTTTAATTTTGGTAAGAAATATCTAAGCTGAACTGCACTACAGTTCTTTGAAACATTAAACAATGCTCTGAAAACAAGGCACGTGCACTGACTTTATTTTGCCCTATCTATCTGGTTGTTTCACGTGCTGGAACAGGCCCAGTGTTCCTTTCACAGTCTCAGGGCAAGTGCCCTGAGGGTATCAAACAGGTAAGTCTTTGCTAAGAAGGTGTCTGGGTTTTTAAATCCTTTGCTCAGTTATAGTATGTGGTTACCTCCTCCCCTGAGCCTTCCATTCTTAACTTCCTCCTTTTTGGTCAGTGGTCAGGATTTAGTTATTTTGCACTAGACAGTTTTCTTTTTCCCTTCCTGTGTTCTTTGACCTGACACTAACATTGTGTAGTCTCTGCTTTGTGGCCTGCAGAGCAATGGTGTTCCCAAACTTGTCTATGTTTCTATCCGATTGCCTCAACAATCAAAATTGTTTTAAATTTCTCATTTGTACAAATTACCTTAATCCAGCTGTTGCTTTACCTACTTTCCTGCTCTTAAAAAGAACTATCCTTCCACAGATGGGATGTGTGACATTCTAATTCTAAGTAAAATGGTCTGAAACTCTTTCAGGGCTGTCTTTATTTTGAAACGTACCTTTCTATGTTATTTCATGTGCTGTTCTATAGTAACCTTATGGATTACACATGCTGCAGAAAAAGGACCAGCTTCAGCACCTGGCAGGAAGCTTCACCCAATTTCAGTAAGGAAATTTGGTAATGCAGGCAGCATAAACTAAGGATTTCAAATCTGTTCAAACCTATTCACTTGTTTTTTTCAGCGACTGGGGAGAAAATATTTCAGGAAGAGAAGTAGTGAACCTGTATTTAACCAAGATGGCATTATCACAGTGGGAGTGTGGTACTGAAAAACCTCAAAGAATTAAGGTTTAGTGCTCTCCTGTATAATTTATAATGACAGCTGGCCTTAGCTGTGCTTGTCGGCAGGAAGTGCACGGCCGCTCGTTCCCTGCTGCCAGGGAGGACAGCACTGGTACCTGGTTCTCAAAGAGGTAACACTTGTTTTAAAGTGCTCTGTTTGCTTTAGATGAGATGGAGGTCACCAACGTGCAATGTGTAACAGGGAAGGAGTGGCAAGGGTCAAGTTCAGCCTGCCAAGTGTGCTACAACTTCCAGACAGGTCCACTGGGAACCACTGGCTATAGCTGAGACTGCTGCACTCAGATTACAGTACTTGTGCATTTCATCCCTGGAAATGGGGGAGTTCTAGAGTAGTTGCTGGTCACCCCAGGAGCAGCTGAAGACCCCTGACTTACCTTTGCATTCATTTGGATTAAAAGCACTGCATATCAGTTGACAAACTGTGCTATTCTCTGGGAAGCCAGTGTGGCAGTTGGCCTCTGCTTGGGCAGAGCTGGCTGAGTTGATGCTATGAAGTTATGTTCCCACAAAGTTGAGTTAATATGTTACAGTGCTGAAAAACCCCAGGAGTTTGGCTAAGGCAGAGCTTGGGCTGTGATTTCAGGAGCCATTTGCCGTTAAACGGCAGCCTGAGATAGCCTGGGTTACAGGAGCTGCCAGGTGTCTGTTACTGATAAGGCTTTACGCTGCACTTGATTGCAGCTTTTGAACATTCTGTCTGTCTGGCTGAGCAGGTGTGTTTGGCACAGCATAAGATCACACCCACAGCTCAGATAAGAAATAGGTGCCCCAAAGGAGGAGCATGGCACTTTGTACAGATGAAGTGTACCAACAAGTTTATAGCTGAGGTTGTTACAGTTTCCCTTTAGGTCTGATGAACTTCATGCAGCATCAGCTCTCGAGGGATGCTGGTTTCTGGGCCGTGGAGCTTGGCTGCTCTTCTTTCAAAGGCAGCAACCATCTGCTTTACAACTTCATCAAAAAATAGTGTAGCAAGTTTTGAGTGTAGAAGTGAACGAAATTCAAAAGAAATCTGTTTAAAAAAATAAAAGAGGATTATTTTTCCCATGTATACTGTTGTAAAATACCATTCCAAATAGACAAATGTATTAAAGAATGTCCAGTGAAGGCTGCAGGTAAGTTGCAGAACAGTTAAAACTGAGCAATAGGTGAATGTGGCTGAGAAGGAAACCCATGTTCCTTAGTCTGAGGACTGTACCCCTGGGCTTTTCCATTAGAAGAATCCTCTCATTCAGTTCTCTGAAGAAGTAATTTACATTTACATAAATTATTTTTTCTTTAATAAATGATTTGTTACAGAAGAGGTTTGGGGTAATGAAAGACTACTGACAAACAATAACGGATTTTGTGCAGAAAATTCACTTGGGGGACAAAAGTTGTCTGAAGAAAATTCTGCGTGGCAAGACAGCAGACTAACAGGAAAGCTGGAGCATGCTCAAAAAACTTAAAAGCTGCTTGAAATAGTTATGTATTAAATGCCAATATTTTAAATCAGTCTTTCCTTGTTGGTGGCAGTAGTTGTGGTAGGTTCAAACAAGCAGTTTAATGACTAAAACTACGGATTTGGTTTCTGTGTCACATCTCCCACGTGAACAGCTCCCATTCCCAACCTGACACCAGCAGTCAATGAAATAGATTGAGAGTTAAGTAATTTTTGTCATTCCTGGAAAAACAGCAGATTTAACATCACAAGGAGTAAATACAGCTTCTCCCCAATTCCTTATGAGAAATGCATGTTAACTGCAAAGCAGTAGCACAGAAGTAATTAAACAGCTTGGCCCATAAACCAAGTGTAGCTTCATTTACATTTCCTTGACCTCAAGCATGAGTAAAATCAATGTGTCTCTTGCAAGTCTGGGAGCTGTCATTTAGGCCACGAAGAGTTCTGCAGAGTTGGGATAATGAGTTTGGCATCATGTTCAGCAATTATGTCAATCTTGAGGTATGGTATATATTAACAAAGTTTGCAGGTGGTAAAAATAGTGGTGTGCTTTAGTCTATGAACCAAATAATTTCAGAGCTGAAACCAAAGTAGGAAAGTTCCCTGCTGTATGTGGATGTCTTCTGGAATCAGGCTGGCACAACAGGGTACAACAGCTTCTGGGAACCAGCATAGCCCAAAATTCAACATTTTTTAATGCAAACAAGCATTCATGAAAATCAAAGTTTTCTCTTTGAATATAGACAATTGCAGGGCCTGTTTGTTGTGAAATGTTTGTCATTCCTGCCTGCACATGCCCAGAGGCAAGGAGCAGCAGGGCAGTAACTGGCAGGGGTTAAGCTCAGCCAACTGCACTGGCTTCTGCTGCCTCAAAACAGGCTAAGCAGTGACATGTGTTGATAGTGTTCCCCCGAGAAAATTAAAACATCTCTAACCAGTTCAGCTTTGATTCCCTTTAACTGAAGTTCTTGACCTGAAACATCAGAATGTGGCTTTGGTTTGTGGAGGTGTGGTACTGTTTTCTCACAGAGCCTATACTTAAATTACTAGGTTTAAATAGTTGTTTAATTCAAGTTTTTTAACTGATTTATGGCTTGGGTTAAAAGATAGCTTATATATGTTAGGAGAAAGAATTGACACTTATTTGCTTAAAGAAATACAAATAACATGAGCACATAACATGCAAGCCATTAAAAATGTGGTTCTTTGACCCCTGTAAATTAACCTTTATTGTTGAACTGTATAAAGTGCAATACAGTTATGAGCTGAAAGTTAATAACCCAAAGAGGTTAATGGGTTTAAAAATACTCCAAAAGCTTTTTCCTATTTACTGAAGATAATTTCCACAGCAGAGTATTCCAGCAGATGGCAGCAGAATTAGCCTATTTCTGTGTACTTTTGCAGCCTCCAGCTCAACACGACATCTACACTTTGTTATAAAATGCAAGAAAAAAATGTGATGGCAGACAAAACAGACAACATGGAAAAGCAGTAAATCGAATGAAAACAACTTTTCTGGGAGTGAAATCAGGCTAAATCAAGTACTGGATTTAAAGAGCAATAGTTTTGGCTTGCAGTGATATCCCATCATAGATTAGAGGCAGCAAAAATCTACTACACTCGTATTAGAGAAGGAAGCAGTAAGGCTTAAAATACATGCAAGAGTAAAACTGGAAGACAGGAAATTAAACTAACCAAACTGCAGGCCAAACAGAACAGATGGCAGAACAATGACTTTCTGATATCAGGAGTATTTAGGTTGTAGTGTAGTTAAAGAAAATAGCAAAGTATATTTAGCATTTCTCCTGCATCTGTCTAAAAACTTCCAAGTGTTTAGAACTGTAGGGTGAGAGGTGCCTGTCCTAGACTGTTTCATGATACATGGACACCTCCAAGAAGGCTGCTGTCTCTGAGGGATACTGAAGTGGTTTTCAGCAGTAAAGTTTGCAAAATATCTTTTGGACAGAATTGACTAAAGCTAACTTGTTTTCTGTCTTTAAGTGTTTAGAGAAATAGTATACAGGCATTTAAAAAAGCCCCCTCAGAAGAAGTGTTTCTATGTGCTGCTCCTAGCATGTGGTACTTTTAATTACCATACTTACTGAAAAATCCAATGTACATGTCCTTGGATAACCAGGGATACCAGGGCTCAAACGCCACACTGTTTCCAAGTGATTAAAGAGTTTTCCATCTGTGCATGATGCCTAAAATAAAGTTGAAAAAAATCAAGTTACAATTAGGCTTTTACAAATGACAACAGGTCTTACTGAAGCTTCTTACTGAAACTTGCGTTTGCATTTCGTTAAATAGCGATGGTCACGGCATAGTTAAAACTGTTCCTAGAGCATAGCCAACATAAGATCCTATATGCACAGTTGTCAATTATTGTAAAATAACTGAAGTCCTTCCAAGGCAGAGAAAAAAAGCTGTGTGTTGAGTGTAACAAAAGCGATCTGTGGCATGATGCATAGAACATCCAAATACATAACCTCAACTGGCTTGGAATTTGTAGAGAAAATTTCTGTAACTTCTTTTGCATCTTTTTTTTAAAAGTTCTTATTGTTACCCCAAGGAGCTCTGCTGCAACAGATGCCCCCAGGGAATAGGTGTTGCTTGGGTTGGAAAGCTGTGGTGAGGTGACTCATCTCAAAGACTAATCACCAGCACAAAAACACCTAGTTTCTCTTTCCAGGAATGAGATAATGCATGGCCCTGCTACCTCTACATCAGAAAGGGAAGGAGTAGAGGGAAAATTAGATACAAAGACCTGGGCCTGCTTTTCCCCACTGCTGTGAAAACACCAGGAAAAATGGGAAAACTGCTGCTGTGTCCCCCTTCCTCCCAGCCTTAAAGCAGCAAACTCCACGCTTTCCCCCTCAGCAAAACCCCATGTTACCAATCTGATTTTTCCATTGTTTAAACCCTAAAAAAGGGAAAACATTAAGCAACAAACCCATCCCCATTTTGTGCCTGAGCACCACACAAGGTTCCTTTGCCTGGAGTTACTTGAGAGGACAGTGAAATAGTCCAAGTGCACAATCACTTCCCTAGAAATGTTCTGCAGTTCCGTGGACATAATGCAAACCTCTAGGAAAAGGAATTGCAGCAGAGAAAAGGCTAATGAGTCTCGGGGGAGAAAATCTAAAGAAATGGCTTTCCTCACCACTTTTGTGGGTTTTTTTCTGAGGCAAGAATGCTTCTTTTGAGCGAATTAAGAGGGAAAAAGGGTTGGTAAACAAATCTGATAGCTGTGTGAAAGAAAAAAGCCTGTCTTCTCAGAGAGCAGTAAAAAAGGAAAGCTCTCAGCATGTAAATCACATATATTCCATTAGAGCTGCTCATTTTTTTTAATAAGGGAGAAAAATCTTTCTTCTTTCCAGAATCAGTATGGATATTGAATAAAGGCATTTTGCATATTCCTTTTCCAATTACATCTCCCCTGTACTTCAGAAACTAATTTTCTGTTAAGTGTCTCCTATTAGGAAGCCTAGAAAAGAATAGTGAAATAGGATTTTCAAACAATTATCTTGAAAAGCAATCAGCTGCTAAAAATTCCACTAATTATTCCAAACCAATGAGGATCTACCAAGGGAGAGGGAGTATTGCTATAAGGAGTCTGTTCTGAGTCATTTTTACCAAAACAGGTTCAAACATATGAGGCAAATGAATAGAAGATCCAGGCATCATTTAAAATATTTTCATTAACACTTTTCTACTTTTCTCTTAATTATTCCGCTTGAAAAGCTGAAAGGGGAAATATAACTGTTTCTCTTCTGAACAAATCAATTGGAATGAAATTGACTTTTAATCCACACTTCTGTCTTCTCATCAATATATTGAATAACAATCTCTTCAGCACATAGTACTGGAGTTTACCCTTTTTTTTAGACTTTTCGTATTAACCAGTTAAAATTGTGAGAAGAAAGTAATGACAGATAGCAAGTTCATTAAGGCATCAGAAGCTAGAGTTGCCAGAAAACTTTTAACTGAGTACTTCTTTTGCATTGAGAGACAAAATTAAAAAAAAAATAAAAATGTTAATATCTTCATTTAATGGCTGCCAGCTTTGCCAATAAAGGCAAATTAAAAAGTGATTCCCTCTCCTCCCTCACGTGTCAGGTTATGTTTTAAAACACATTCAAATTCTCCCCAGTTTATGTAAAGTCTTTAAAGAAAAGCAACACGAGTTTTGAGCCACAAAAGAACTTCCAGCATCGATTTTGTTTTGAAGCAAGATGTTCCTGGAATATTCAAATTTCAACAGACAAAAGTTCAGGAAAATTATGATTAGGAGAAAAAAAAAAAAGCAATTACCTTAACTAAATGTGGTCTCACTAGGGTTACAATTGATGTGTATCTCTCTACTACAGGAGGGAATCCTATTTCTAGCTGTGCTTTGCAGTACCCAGAGCGCTTCGAGAGTATGTCGGACTTTTTACACCAAGGCACAAAGAGTTTGTAATTCTCCACAACAGCAACAACTTCATACATTTCCTGCATGGAATACCTGGAAATGGACACATGAACAAGGTATTTTAACTTTAAATTCACTATTAAAAAGTAATGTTAGTGAATAGTGCCTGCTATTAAAAAGTAATGTTAGTGAATAGTGCCTGCTACTGTCTGCAATGTCAGGTAAACATGCATACACTTCAAATGGAAACATTTTTTTTCCAGCACAGCTCTGTCTTCATTCAGGCAGGTCTTGGACATTCCACAAAAACAAAACAAAAAACAAAACAAAACGAAAAAAAAATTCCACACTTCATGGCTCTCAAGACAAGGTGTACCAAAGCTCAAGTACTATAATCCTTAATGTTTAAACACAGGAGAACTACCTTCCTTATTTTAGCTCAAATAAAAAAGCTTAATCAAAACACAGATGCAATGGAAAAACCTTCCAGCATCGCAGACTGGCTGATGTTGTAAGGGACCTCTGGACCTCATTTTGTCCAACACCCCTGCTCAGGCAGGATATTGAAATCAGATGCAGATGAAACAATATTAAAACAACATTTTGGCTGATTCTGCTGTAACATGGCAAAATATTACATAGTTATGGGTTTTAATTTTTTCATTCTGACTCTGAAACAGATGGGATTAAGCATGTGCTTAATTTCCTTTAAAATGAAGCATATGTTCAACAGTACTCAGCAGTGAGAACTACTGGACAAAGACCCTTTTTAAGTGACTAGGCAAGATCTGTTGTAGTTCAAAAACTACCACAAAAAGGAATATTAAGTATAGCAAAAAAAAAAAGTTAATAAATAGTTCATACTGTTGTGGACCAGAGAATGGGGGCAGATTCCAGTATCATTAAATGAACTGAGACCTTCCCACTAGCTCTACGGCAAACAAGGCTTCAAAATCTTTTTCTGTGTGAAATTTCTTCATCATAGAACTAATTATTTTTCTTCTTTTAAAGAAATAAGAAAATTTTGAGAAGAATAATATCATGTAAGTGCAAACATTAGCATGTATTTGAGAGAGAATCGAACAGAGTTTTCACACCTGTTGATTTATTCACATTTTACTAGATGAAATTATTAGTGTATTACTCCATTTCAAAGTTGGTTTTGTTTTGTCATGGAATAGAACAGTTATTTGTGCTGTTTCTTGCTATGGGCTTGCTATGGGTTCCTTCTTTTTTTATACTCAATTTCAGACTGGCAAACCTGATCTCCACAAATTCTCGAAGTCAAAACTCCTTTCCAGAGTCCTAGGGACATGTGTTTTTAGGATATTTTTTGAAGTACTAGTGTTTTGGATTAATTACAGCAAAAACAAAATCAATATGCATTTCAAGTCTCTTTCCACAGTTTTATACCAACCCTATAATTCTTCTTTCAGAATATTCTTTTCTTTTATTTATTAGTGGTGTGGCAACATTGAAGAAATTTCTTGAAAAGGTATGGCTCATTACAGGTGCTTGCAAAGGAGAAGTTCTGGTCATCAGAATACCACAAGAAGCCAAGTGCCTGAAACAGGGAAAATGCTTTAAGATGCGTTTCATATCAGCAAAATAAATAACAATAAATTCAGGTAAGACAAAGAGTCTCTTGTATAACATTGCAGAAAATGTCAACCAGTTGGAAAAAATGAAGGCTCATAGCAATATAAAAACTGTCAGAAACGCAAGGGGGCACTTTTTTTTTTTTTTTTTCCCTAAGTGAAACTAAAAATAGCCCCCAGTCATGACAGAAATAACTGACACAGTAAAATACAAAGGGCCTCATTAACCACTGGCTGCATGGCAGCTTGAGTTCACTCATGTCTTACATGCCCTTAGTCTGCAGAACAGGCTTTCTTAATAACAACAACAAGGCATAGTTTGCAATACTTTACCCTTTTGGAACACATAAAGTAGAGAAGGACTCACTTGGAAATAGAAAGGTGAACTCTTCTGTAATCCCTCTGCTGCCACCCTTCTCTTAAAAAGACAATTTCATTTTGAAAGTCCTTTCTTTACCCAGCTTTCAATATTCCTTCAGAAAACATCGCCAGAACCTTGGACACAGTGTTTTCATAAGTAAAACTTAACAAATTACCTTTGAAAGTACTAGTAATTCTAAGATCGCCCCTCAGTGTTCTCTGTGAACATTTACACTAAAATCTAACAAATATTCATCATGTTTAACAGCTCTGCTAAATTACTGATTTTGATGAGATCAGGTCAGTCAAGATGCAAAATGCTGCCTCTGAAACTCTGAATTTTGGCACCAGGAAAGTAAAAATGCCACTATTTGCCCTCAGTGACTCTATAAACATAACCTAATGAGTAACCCAGGTCTTTTACTGATCTTCCTCTTATTATATAATCAGGACTGTACTTCTGGATTCACGTGGTTAAAAATGGAGCCAACCTCTTTTACTTAGAACTAGACTTCTTTGGGGTTTGGTTGGTTGTTTTATTGGGTTTTTTTTAGATACAATGAACAGGTATATGCCTTTTTTTTTTTTTTCCCCAAGTACCAAATTAGTCCACAAATTAGTTACCAATTTTGAATTAAATTAAATTAAAATTAGCAATATGTTCTTTAAAAATCAGCATAATTTAGAATTCTAATGAAATACAGTAGTTACCTGTGACTGAGCACATCAGCTTATATGGTCACTGTATTAGGAGTTGGGTAAATAATAAACTGGTAGAGTTTAGAGGAAAATAATCATCATTAGCAGCTGGGTAGAAACAATTTGTACAGACTTTTTAAAAAACAACTATACAACTGGGATACGAAGCATGATGCCTGAAAATACATTGTAATCACTGCAGTTGAAAAGAAACTAAAATGGGATAGAAGTACTGTGTCAAAATTTAAAAGGATAGGTCCACTTTAAAAGCCTTTAGACAACTCTGCAAATGTTTGTAACAGTATCAAGGGAGGTGGACAAAGTCTGTTTTTTTTCCAGACAGACCATACAAGACTGTTAAGGAAAAGCTGTGACAGGAATGCTGGAAGGGTGCCAGTAACATTTTGTAGCTGCCTCAACCATATTCACAGAAGGTGTTCAAATGTTTGGAACAGACCTCATTTTGCACAGCTGATCTAAATTCCATTATCTGGGGCTATATACAGGACATAGTCCAAACCAGTCACCAGGGTTTGTGTCTTGGTTTGTTTTTTACTGTAATGCTGTGCCAGTCTATTGTTTCATGCAGTTTTATCTAAACTTGTTTCAGCCACAGGGTTGAAAAACAATCCCTAGAAATAATCTCTCAGCTGCTGAAAGACAATGTCCTTTTTACAACTGCAGTGCCATTTGAGGAAGGCAAGGTTAAGAGGTTATAATGTTAACAAGTACAGTGAGACTCCATCCCTCTGCAATTTTATCTGAAGAACAGATGCGGTGAGAATGTGCTGGGCTGGGTCCCAGGCCAGGAAAGCAGATCTCTTTTAGAAATCCCTTGGTTTCCATGGACTGTCACACGTTTTGTGAACCTGACCTGGGCCACTGAAGAAAACCCAAGTCCATGCTAGAATTCAGACACACCTGCCACCTCTGTATTTATCCTCTGCCAGTGACAGAACCATCTCCATTCACTCCTGCCACTCACTGCTCTCCCCCTGAGCACTTGAGGGCTGATCACAGGACCACCCAACTCCCATGACCTGAAAAGGAAGCATTTCTGGTGTTTGACATGCATACATAAGTGATACATATCCTGTGATTTTTTAAATTTTTTTTTTTTTAATAACTACAAAATTTTCTAAGTCTGAAGATTAACTTTTTTGAAAAAACATCTCTCTTAACTCCTCAGTGTAAAGACTGAAATTAGAGCCAGGAGCAAGCCAGGGCAAATGTGTTTACTGTATCTCAACTGATACTACCATCAGGTTAGTGATATGTGATTTTACGGTCTGTGAGACACGAGTTGATCCCATTCAAATTATTTGCCAACATCTGTTTGTATCCCTCAAAAAATGAGCGTACCAGCAAGTGTCCTCATTAGCATCTCAGTCTGAATAAGCACACGAGACTAATTTACCACCTGAGCCCTTGAAGCCTGCTACTGAGCGCAGTGAGGTTCTGCCGAGCTGGCAGCAGGTACAGAGTGCATTCCGGGGGCAACTGCAGGAGAGAAGCGGCCCCAGCTCCAAGGCTACAAGTAACAAAGCACTGGGTTCGATCCAGCTCGTGCTTGCTTAAGACCAGCTGCCAAGATCTTGCAGCTTCCACTAGAAACATTTTTAAACTTAATTTGCAAGCAATTATTTATCAGGTTCCTTTACACCAAACATCCTTCCGGCAATTGCTTTTGCCCTGGGGACTCTAAAATATTACTCTTTAAAACAGCAATTTTGTTTATCAGGACTGAACTAATTTAATATTGCAAACACAACCCTAAGAGTATACCACAAAGGATAAACAGTAACAAACCGTGGTCTAGTGTTACATTATATCACTGCACAGTGAAGTTTTGTCAAATGACTGAAATTTGACACCATGAACCAATCGCTACTCCACTTTTTGACAGTTTTTACTAGGATGACAGACTTTGATAAAGAAACACAGCAGCACTGCCGTAACACTGGTAACAGGTGAACCTTTTCCACTAAGATTTTCGAATCACACTCTCTCATCTGTTTGCTCTTTTTTCTTTCAGTTCCAAGGTTAACTCCTCCCCAAAACACCTCGTTTTTCTCAAGCCGTTGCAGCCAGCCTTACGCACGCTTAGGTGAGAAGGAACGTGTTGTATTATCTGACGGGAAAACATCCGGGCGCTTCCTCAGTTTTTAATTCCTTGAACGGATTACTCACAACTCTGCCACTGTCTCGGGCAAAGAGGAGACGAGTTTCTAGCCGTGAAACGGGCCCCTCTGTGTCGCGCCCGCGGTCACCGCGCCTCGCCCCGCGTACCTGGCGGCGGCCCCTCGGGCCAGCGCCCTGCCGAGCGCCGCGCCGCTCCGCGCCATCCCGGCCGCGCTGCTGCCGCCCGCCCGCCCGCTGCGGGGGCGCGCCGTCACGGGACAGCGCGCGCGGCCGCGCCGCTGCGCCTCATTGGCCCGGCGGCGCGCGGGCCGCGCGCGCGGCCAGAACGGGGCTGGAGCGCGGGCGGCGCCCCCCGCGAGCGGCGGCAGCGGCCCCGTGCCCGTGCCCGTGTCCGTCCCCGTGCCCCGCAGAGCGCCTGAGCCGGGCACCGCGGGAGGAGTCGCTGGTGCTCGTCCCGCCTCTGCTCGGTGCGTGCTCAGGGTTACAGGCAGCAGCAGCTGAACAGCACGGCCACACGCCTGGCTGTAATCACGAAGCACCCTTTGACCACAACTTGAAACAAAGAAGTCATTAAGTAATTAATGACTTCTCCTAATACAGGCTCTCTCAAGGAAAGCGTGTTTTACAATTACTCTGCCATTGCTCTATTGTTTAACTCATCACACCTTTCACATTTTGTGTAATATGTCTTACACATAAATTGTTAAAAGGTAAGACCGAAAAATCTATTTCCATAAAATACTTTGGGTTGATTTTGTTTGTTTGTTTGTTTGTGGTCGTTTGGGTGGGTTTTTTTGTTGTTTGTTTGTTTGTTTGTTTGTTTAATTTAGTACCAGGTGTAGTCTTGACTGGGAATCTTGAACTAAGACTGGTATTTCCACATCCCGAACTTGACTTGTGTCTGGGCTGTATGCACTAGAAAACCAGCCTGGATACATTGCCAGCAATGTCCCTTCAACTACGGGAGGAACATGTTCCCACCCATTTAACTGCAGTTAATTCTTTAATTGTAGAATTTTACACTCTATGCAAATGAAGCAATTTTAGTTAAAGCTGTTGAATGCTGAATGTGTTAAGAAGTGAGAAGATTTCTGGATGAAAATAACAGTTCAATTATATAAACCTACAACATCCTCTTCAGAAAATTGATCCTTTTAAATATCCCTGCATCCTTGCCATTAGCAAAACCACTCATTACTAAATAATCACACCACCAATTTGGATTACAGATACTAAATGGAGCAGCTTTTACTCTATCACCTCAGGGTATGGTGTTTTTCAGATAAGCTGTCCTGCAGCATCTCTATTAACTTGATGACAAACAGAAATCAGTATAAAACCCCATGTTCTCCAGTGTAGGTGAAAAACAAACTGCAAAGCCAGAAATACAAACAAAGCCACAATCCTATGTTGTCTTCCCCTCCTCTATTACTAACCTCATCTAACCCTTATTACTAACCTCATCCGTGTGTTTTGCAGCTTCCACGAGTGCTGCTGTTATTTGCTGGATTCTGTCATTCTAGCTTGTTCTGTGGATCAGGAATTACCTCTTACAAAGACTGATGCCTTTCACAGTTTAGAGTAATTCAAGAGCCAGGCTCTGAGAAGTCCAAGGTGATGGATGTCTAAGGCACTTTGAGGGGTTTTTGCCTTTTTTGTTTTCTCTTGGTAGGCTCAGGATTAAAGTTCTCAAACCTTGCTTGATACCTGTTGCTGGAAGAGAGAGTTGCATTTAATAAGTCTGACAGGAAGAGTGGCCCAAATTAATCCTTAACACTAGAGGGATGCAAGACATTTCTGATGCACTAGAAAGAGAGGTTGGTTTTTTTCTAAATGCTATTTTTTATAACACTACCATCATTAGAAGGTTAGGCTTAAATTCTGATTATGAGGTTTATATTATTAAAAACAATTAAGAATTTAAGGACACCTTTCAGTGGGCAAAGATTCAATCTTTGATGAGGAGAGCATATCCCCATGTGAAAAAAGGCTATTTTTTATTCAGGTCTATCCTACAGGTGAGTGAAAAGAGCAGCTGGTTTATGAGCATGCTCCTTAGACAGTCAGAGATATGCTGGGGAAAGCAAAAATATAGCCATTGTGTTCCTCTTTATAAATGATTTTTGAATAATACTTGCCTTTGAAAGATCTCAAAATATCTCCCAATTATACATGTAGGCTGGAAAAAATGACCTACAAGCATGCATGCTTAATCAGGATATAAAATCACATAATTTTTTTATATTTCATATAGCACCAGTGAACTTGTTAGTAATAATTGAAGTATTTGGCTGTAAACGTTGTGTAAAGGATTAGACTTGTTAGATCTTCAAAAAGTTTTGGTGGACCAAAAAATCCAAAAAAGGTTTAAATCTCAGTGCTTATTTGCTGACAGCTAGTTTAGAATCCAGCTGCTCTGTTCTTACTCTCTCCCATTTCCAAAGTAGTGCTGTCTGTATTTATTTAACCGCTCAGGAAGAACATGCTCTGCACCAAAGCATGCAGACCCCGGGCTCGGCTCAGGCAGGCTGGGCGGGATTGCTGCTTGGGAAGGGCCATGTCTGCAGCAGTCCATACCCAACCACCCTGCCCCTGCCAGCCCTGGGGGCTGTGCTAGCTGGGACACAGGGCCTGAAGTCCAGTTCCTCTTGGCAGATCTACAAAAACACCCTCGGACTCCCTCAGGGGAGCCCACAAGACTGTGGGAGCAGAGATGACAGCCCCATGCCCTCTTTTGTTTATGTTCCTCAGCCCATCCTTACCAGCAGTGACACGAAAGCAGGGGTGGTTTGTGTTCGGGTTATGCACATCCTGCAGAACACAAAACAGCCCTCATTTCAAGTCCTCCAAAAGGCTGATCTTCCAAAGTGTGTTTTTAACTCACTGAATTCCCAGTGACAAAAAGGATCCTTTCTACATTATTTTTTCTTGAAATCAGAATGAAAAATGGAACTGGAAGAAATTTTATTTTGTGCTATTTTTTCTTGCTCATATTGTTTGATTACTTTCTACAGAGTTGAAACAGCTGCTGCAGTTGCAGTTCAATATTTCCTCTCTTTGTTTTAAGAACTTCTGCCCTCATCTTTAATAGACACATGAGTGTCAGTGAACTATCCCTGGCACATGAAGCTAAGCACAGACCCGAGGCAGAATGAAGGACAAGGAGTTTCACCCGGTTTGTAGCTTTTTGCATAATGTCAGCTCATTGTACAGCTCTTTATAGTTTTGGGGGGTGGGGAAATGATTACAAAAAAAAGTTATTTTTGGAAGAAGCAGCACAAGGATATAGTCAAAAGGCTGCCTTCTTCGAGTGAACCAGTGCCAGAAACTTCTGCTGGCACAATAGGCGGGGTCAATCAAGGACAGGCAGAGTCTGGATGCTTCTTTCAGCAGCAGTGCCAGCTAGTGACAGCTTAAGCTATCCGTGAAATTGGACCTGAATCTTACGTAAAGCAGGACCTTGAAGGTCTGTTACTTAGGTATGATTCCAGATCCGCAAAGCCTGTGGGCTCTTAAATCCAATCTGTTTCAAATCCATACAGGAATCTCTGTGAGTTCTGTGTACACTCATATGTGTGGGAAAGGGATGGGAACTCAGTAGGGCTGGTGAACCACTAAGTAACAGCCCTGTCCATATCCTGTGGAAGCTGTGTGATGGAGTTAATGTCGAGGAGGCAAAAGTACATATTCAGGGATTTGACAGGCAGACAAAAAGAGACCAGGGGAGCATGCAGAATTTGGTGGAAAAGCAGGGAAGAGAAACAAGCAAAAAGCAGTTTTCTCATTGTTTCATCACATCACAATTCCTGTTAGCACTCACAACACATAACTCCCTTTTATGTGTGAAATGGCACATTCCAAAATGACTACTTTAACGTGTTCCTTGGGACCTCAACCCTAGCTCAGGTCTGTTTAATAACAGAAGAAATGTAATATTGCAACTGTTCTGCTTAACATAAGTTGGAAGTCAGGCTGAAGAAACAAGACAAAGTTACTGCAAATTGATCTTCATAGTGAATCCGATCATGTGACATTTACTTAAAATAGTTACATGCATTAAATTCCTGCAGGAGGGAATTAGTTTGTCTCAACCATACAGTCACATGTCCCTGTGCATCTTGGTAAATATCTCCTTTTGTACCTATGAGTATGTGCAAGTGCATCTTTCTAGAAATGCAGAATATGAGTTTAATAGCACTGAGAATAAAGAACAGAGGACTTTCTGCATCTTCAAGTGACAATCACTCAACACTTGAGTACATGTAGTTAGTAAATAATTAAAAGCAGAACTGTTCAGCAAACTCCTGCATACTAATCAACACAAAGACTGACAGAACTTTAGATCGGTTGGTCAATAAAATACACATATTGACACAAAAACACGGGCTTCACATTATTTTCTTTAAGACAACCCTCAAAAAGCCATTATGTGACCTACTAACTTTCATGAGGGGAATAATTAGTAAAGAGTCAATATGAGTTTTGCCATCATGCATTTATCGCCCTTTTTGTTAACAGTTTATGCATTTTACTTGATGAAAAGTCCTTAAAATTTTGTTGCAAAGGCTTCTGAAGAGATAAGGGACTTAGCAGTTGTACAATAAAAACATGATAGTAAATAAATTATGAAGGTTTACATATTACACTGTGTTATGAAATATCATTGACGTGCTGTATCATTAAGCAATCGTGGACTTTGTACTTAGGTTGCATAGCCAGCCTTGCTGTTTTACTACTACTAAAAGCTGAGACAATAAAAAAACTAACTTGTTCACAACACTTGACTGTAAGGCAGAGTTCCCAGGGCTTTGCATGTGGACAGAATCAATCCTTTTCAGTAATTAGGTATACAACAGACAGCGATGCTGAAATGCAAGTATATCACATCAACAGAACTAGGGAAAAAAGTCATTCCCAAATGAAATGTTGAAGTGTTGTGAGGTCAGTTACTGCATGAGAGGTAAACAATTATTTTACATTCCCACCTAGGTCATGTTCATAAACATCTGATTGTTCCTCCTTTCTTCTAGACTGTATTGAGTTTGCCCAAGTCTCTGTTGACCACCATCAGTGGCTTTGACTGAGCTAAGTAAAGTGAAATGAGTGCTTTCCAGGTTTTGTATGAAACACAATTTTTAATGGCCTGGAGTAAGACTTAATTCCATTGCAGCAGCATATTGCTACAGATAGTCATTTAGCTTTGGTTTGCTTTGCCCCTGTCATCAGTTTCTGACTATTTTTGCCCCTTTGAATTCAGATAGTGACTTAAAATTCCAATATGTAGTAACTTCTGCTTTCTGTTGTTAATGCTTACCTCCATGATCTTAGATTATTTCATGTATGAATCAATGTAAGATGATTCTCAATTCCCTTTTCCACCTGCCAGTGGTTTTGGCCAGTTTGATGTCATCTGCCAATTTTTTAAACATAGGCGCCCTTCCCTCTTTCGGGCCCTTACTAAAATATTGAACACACTTGACCTGCCTGAAGGGTGGGAATCCGCTTAACCCCCATCTTGTAGCAATAAACATCTCTCTGTTTTATTCTGATATCTAGCGACGCGCCTGTTGGCACTGAGCCAGTCACCCTGACCACATGAAACACGGGTCGAGCAGTTCGGCCAACAGAGCTGGGCACCCAACCTCCAGCGGGGCCAGCCCTCAGCGGCTGTGCGAGCCAAGCCTTCCGGCACCAGCCCCATCTTCGGCGCCTCCCTTCCCCCCGCCCTCACCGGAAGTTCCCTCACGGCTGGCTGAGCTCCGCGCGCCCCACCCCCCCGCCGCTCCCCGCCCGGCCATTGGCTGAGCGTGCTGTCCATCAGGCGGTGAGCGGGGCCCGCCCCCCGGCCCGCGGGCCGGCGCACGCGCCTGCGCGTTGTTGGCTCTAGCGGCCCCGTGTGGCGGAAGCGGCGGGGCCGTGCCAGTTCCGCCTCGGCGTCGTTGGCGCTGCACAAAATGGCGAAGATCGCCAAGACCCACGAAGGTAAAAATAGCTTGCAAGGCCCTATGTCCGCGCCCGCTGGGGCCGCGCTTGGACATCGCCCGCCGCTTGCGTTTCTCCCCGGCTCCGGGCAGCGTCAGGCGCGGCTCGTCGGGCGGGGGCCGGGCGGGCCGGGCCTGTGTGTAATGGCGGCTGCGCTCGTTAGCACCGTGCCCGGGCCGGGCGGGGGACGGGCATGAGGGGGAGCTCTCGCTGTGCCGCCGTGGGACGGAGCGGCGGCCAGGCCTGTGCGGGGAAGCTCGGTCGCTGAACTCCCCGCCCCCGGCCGCCTTCCGCACGGTGCGCTGTGAAAAGCCCGCGGTGCTGCTGCGAGTTTCGCATCAAAAATACCAACAGCGCCCGCTTATTCCCCTGCCCGAGCCCTTTGGCCTCGGTAAACGGGGTGGAGAGGGCGGGAGAACGGGTGTTGCCCGCTGGAAGGCGGCGCGGCCCGAGCTGATACTGAGCCGCCGCGGTGCTTGCTGAGAAAAGTGCCCCGAAGGAGAGGAAAGCTCGGGAGGTCTGGAGCCGCTGAGCTGCCATTTTACAGAGACTTCCTGCCGGCCGGCTGGTGACGTGGGAAGCGGCTCTGCGAGCGGTGTAGCGGCTGAGGGCTTTCCCAGGCGGTGTGCTCTTCTCGAAGGTGCCTGTGTGCGCGGCTGCTTCCAGCTCTTCTCGCTGCGAATCAAAGCGTCTTTGTGGGCATTGGCTGCGGCTTGCCCTGCGCTTAAGTACTTTCAGGCACCGGAGAATAATTTGTAGAATTACACTGCTCCTCTGTTTTTGCTTGGGGGTTTTTCACTTGTGTTTCTGTGTACGATAGGTGATCTGCTGTATTTTTCTTAATTTATATGCGTAATTCGCTAATCGAGAACTACCTCTGGGTGGTGGTTGTGCACTGTGAGGTAGGCAGGGCGCCCAGGTATTCATTATCTTTTAGGATTTTTTCTGTTTTTTTAATTTTTAATTTTTCTTTTCAGTTTTGCCCTGAAAAAGCTTTGCAAATGAAAGCCATCATCTCCTATGGAAGTGGGCTTAATGTAGTCTTTAACACTACAGATCTAATCTGATCTTAAGGATGAAGAAAAGCTTAAACTGCTGTCCTTTCTGAAAAATTTAATTTTACTTTTCTTTTTTAAGAATTCTAGGGTATTTTGATATAATTACAGAAATTGTCTTGTCCTTTGTTTATATGCTGTGACATGCGTAAGGGTTGTGTGAGATAGTACCCAGGTGAGTATTACACATCACAGTGCTCTGCCTCTCCTACTACCTAAGGAGATTTTTGTAATAAAATAGTAGAATTGTTGAGGTTTGATTGTTTTTGTTGGTTTTTTTTTCTTCCCGAGCTGAAATTGCTTATTTATTGGAGCAAATGGTGATGTATTTACTTCAGTGAGAACATCGATGTGCTTCCCGTTGCATGTGTTTTGATTAGTGTTGAATCAGAACAGGTTTTAAGAGGGAGGGTAGTTGAAAAAAAAGTACGTATAACAGGGTATGATCACATAAGGGTCTTTCCCAGCATGAAGGCATTAGCTGAACAGCTTGATTGTTTTGCTTCCAAGTTCTATCCTATCGTTTTTCAGTTCCTCACTAATCTATCAAATCGAGTTGTTTGTTACTAAATCGTCTTAAAATATTTTCGATATATTTGTACTGTTTGTTAAATACTTATTGATTGATGTGTTCAAGATACAGCTTGAAAGAGGCATCTAAATACTTGGAGGTTGTGTCAGCTACATGGTTAAAGGGGAGCTCTGTGTTTGAGGCTGAAAAGTAGAATTTCAAGTGGCAACTTAGAAAGCCTCAATAAATGCATGAGCTTTCACTGCTGTTGAAGGTAATTTTTAGTTTGATTTTTTTTTCTTGCTCAGAAAAGAACAGAGATCTTCAAATATAATAGATCTAACGTATAAGATGCTAAAGTAGCTAAAAATAGTGCTAAGTTAAATATGCAAAAATATGATAAGACATGAAAACATGGTACATGTTTATTCTGTAAAATACCTCTGCAGCACAGAGTCTTCTTTCTTGTTTTTATGTTTAGAGTAAAACTACATGTGTGGTGACAGAGCACATACTTAAATTATCTAGCTTATCTCTGTGAGCTAGATGTTCAGAGACTTCAAATTCATGTGTTTTGACTTTAATAATATTCAGCATTTATAGTATGTTACAAATCAACTGCATGTTAAAGTTACTTCTGCTAAAATACCAAAATTTATAAATTGTTACTGTGACGCAGATAGAAACACGCAGTAACACACACAATAGGTGTTCAGGCAGAGAAGAAGAAAGGAAGAAGTCTCGTTTATTGTTGATTTCGTATATATAAGTTTCTGGACAGTGACCAGAGATTGGACAGAGAAGTTCCCACCTCTCCATCTCCACTGGTCACTTGAGAAGTCTATCAGGTGATATCTTTTATAAAGGAATGCAAACATGATTCTTGTTTATCTTACAGTTTGTGAGAACTGACTCCACTATACTAAAACAAATCAGAAGGCTGATTTTCAGGGACAACAATAAATAGTAGAGTAAAATACAGAAAAGGAATGATCAGTAGAATACTATCCCCCTCCTCTTTTTTTTCCCCCTATATCCCACTCCTTTTACTGTCTGTTTGTGAGTGATGTTTCCATTATGTCCTGCTTGTCTAAGCCATTAAACAAGTAGTTTGCTTTGCACGATTATCTTTAAACTTTGTGATTACTCTTTCTTAATTTGCATTTTCTTAAAAAGCTTTGTTAACTATAGTGTGAGCTTTTTCAAGGAAGTGCCAGTTAGCTCAAGGAAGCTAACTGGCACATCTTGAATGTCAAAATAGCCTTTGCCACCTAAATGTGTAATGGTTTCCTAACACAGACTACCTGTGACTGCAAACCTTCTGGTTCGAGGGGTTTTGTGGGTTGTTCTCTCTAGAGTGCTTCGTTTAAACTGCACCTGGAGGCTCAGTTAAAAATTAGGGTGGCTATGAGTAAGGTTTGTTGAGCCTATATAGACTTTGCTTTTTGGTAGAGATAACCCAGCAGGTTTTCCTGTAGGAAAATGAGAATGCTCCTTAACCTGCCAAAAATGTAATCCCTGTAATTTAAAGGAGAAGGCCAGTAATGAATGAGACCTGTACCCTCTTCATGAAATATAGATGTTTTAAAAATAATATGGAGGACAAGGCCATGGTATGTTAAGTGTTGGCAGGAACTATCAATAGGAAAATATTTTTCTCTTGACACTTTTACTGCAGAAATCCCCCAATTGTTATACATTCTTTAACTCTGTTGGTGATAGTAGAGGTGGGAGGCCATGCACACTCTGATCTCTGTGGCCCATCCTGCAGTGCAGGGGTTTTGTTGGTGTGTTGTGTTGGAGCTGTATGGTCAGGTCAGTTCAGTGAACAGGTGATGGTAAGGCATCATGAGCCCATCAGCAAGATCCATAGGCTTTTCTTTATGTTGAAGTTGATTACAGCTATGGATATTCAGCCAGACCTTAGTGTGTCACTTAGTGTTTATTCCAGTAACTGCTCTTTGGAAATATGGGAAACAGTGGGGTTGTACTCTCGTATCACCCACTCAGTGCTGGTAGTGTTTGCCTTGGTAGAGATGGAAGCTCCAGGTGTTCCTTCCACCCCAGTACTGCATTGCACCAGGCTGCAGAAGGAGCCAGGAGCTTCACCTGCTCTCTGGGAGAAACAGAAATGACTAAAAAAATCTGTATAGAGGGTACTTGAGTAGCATTGGCTCCATAGCCATAGGATGACTCCACAGGAGTGGAATACCTTAAGAGGACACTGTAAGTGCCTCTGAAGGCAACCAGAGGCCTCTGAGGGCAAGAGAAGGATCCCAGATTTGGCAGTAGTTTGTTTCTGCTGCTTCTCCATGAACTAACACATTGGGGGTAACGTGTTCTAAGTTCTGGACTCACTGGAATCCCCTGGGCTGTGCAGGATTTTAGAGGGAGCAGGATGTACCTGCAGGCAGGGTTCAGGAGGTGTTCATGGCCAGCACTATAAGGTTTGTGTGAGCTTTCAGCTTCTCAGGAGCTTAAAGCATCACGAGTCCCTGTAATACAGAGGTGACTAAAGTTATTCTGCTCTAGAAAGCTGCAGGAGTTCAGTGGAAGCCCTGAAGGGCTGGAGCAAAGTTCTCCTTATCAACCTTTAGGGTATATCTTCTGTGTGTGGGGCTCTTGACGAGTTTAGAAACGTATTTGTGCTGGTTTTCCTCACTAGACTAGTTCAGGAGTTGCTGATTTGCTGCCAGGTTTATGGTGCTTCATGTGAAGTCAGTGTTTCTTTCTAAGTGAACACTTAGTCCTGCTGTTCTCACTCGTAGCTATATGGCAAAGATTTGTGAGGTAAAACTCTGTTAAGTTGCCTCTCTAGAGAACATGCCCTTTGTACAGGAGGCATAATTTAGCTTACAGTGGGTTTGTGGTTGTTGTTTTTTTGGGTTTTTTTTTTTGGTTGGTGGCAGTCTGTGATAAGAAAAGGACTCAGCTGTGACGTTGAGGCTTGAAGTTTGCAGTGTTGACGTTTTAAACTGAGCAATTCTGATCCAATAATTTGCATTAGTAATAATCTTAGCTTTAAAGAAAGGTTTTTTTTTTTTTTGGTTAGGCTTCCTAGTGGGTGTTGCATAAAATTGTATAGTGTCTTCTGCAAGATGGCTTGATGGTAAAAGCATGTCAAATTTTTTCATCCTGGAAAGAGAAGTGAGCAACTGTAGTAAACAATTATTAAATACTCAGGATTCAAGATTATTTGTAAGCAAAATTTCCTGTATCTTTTTTGTAAATTGACAGATTTCCTTTAAGTTAATGTAGCAGGCAATAACACTTTAGGTGGGAGAGGATGAATCCCAGAATTTTTGATGTTGAAAGGGTCTTTTGGAACCCTGTAATCCAATTCTTCCTCTCAAGCATGATCCTTTGTATTCCTGCAGCCATAAAATGCAACTCTTGGGGGGTTTCTTGGCCATTAAAGTAATTGTTTGATGTAGTGAAATTTACATTGTATGGATAATTGTCTTTCCATATCTATTAACTAAAAATTCACATGAAAAGAATAATAATTTTTACACAGTTGTGTCTTAATATGTAACAGTTATATTTGTTGAAGATAGTTGGATTACTGCAATTTATTTTTGTGTTGCATTACAACAGATGGGAGGAAGGCATGGTTTAATTTAATTCCTTGTTATTTGGATTAAGAAGTTAATGTTTTTTCTGAAAGTACCAAATTTCTAAGGTCGAAGAAAGCCACCATAGTTGATTAGAGTCAAATCCTGATACAGTACAAGAATGACAAAGCTCCCATTTGCCTTGTTTGAAGGGTGTTTTGTTATCCAGAAGAATAGTAGTCTTCAAAGATGGTGGTGCAGGCAGGAATAATGATGAGTAAATAACATTTGAACTGCCAGAGTGAAAAGAAATTGGTCCTAAGTTTTGGGGTTTTTTTATTAACTTTTTACCCAGTGGCATATTAGAGTTGGGTTTTTTATTTACTTATTCAAAGCGAGTATAGCTTTGCAGTATGTTAGAAAACACAGTACAGTGTTGTTTTATTAAAATTCAGTTTTGAGAACCTGTGCAGTAATTCTTTCAAACAGAGTTGTTTAAATTAGCAAAATTTATGATAACATTGTGAAAGGCTTTTTTTTAATGAGAGGATTGCATTTGTTGAGAAAGGGTTCTGTTAGTGTAGTGTTGAGGAATACTACTGTGGTGTCAATTACCTTCTCTGCTACCTCTGTCAGAAGATGAGATATGGTAATAGTGCATTAAGCAGTTTGCTTTAAGCCATACAATTTAAGTACTCTGTGCTGGATCATATTAAAATGTGAGGGAAACCTGTTTATGAATACCAGCTTATGAATTATGGTTTTGTGTGTCATATATGTTTATTTCTTTAATTATAATCTTTCAGGTTGGGCAAAAAACTTTTGTTTGCTGTACATAGTAACGTAACTACCACATTTTCTGTGTATGTGTAACAGGACTTTTGTGTGTATGTCTTTACTCTAGATATTGAAGCACAAATTCGAGAAATTCAAGGGAAAAAGCCTGCTCTTGATGAAGCACAAGGAGTAGGCCTTGATTCCACAGGATATTATGATCAAGAAATTTATGGTGGCAGTGACAGCAGATTTGCTGGATATGTCACTTCTATTGCAGCAACAGAGCTGGAAGATGTAAGTGATTTTATTTATTTTGTTTGTTTAGGACATGCAATGTAATTATTTCAGATTTGATTTTGAGTAATTTTTAGTAGCAGTTGCTTGTAGTAAAACCAGTTTTCATTAAAGCCATAGTGGACCAAGTATGTCTTATCTGGGAAGCACATAATCATGGCACGATTTGGGTTGGAAGGGACCATGAAGATCATTTTGTTCTGACCCCCTTTCTGTGGGCAGGGGCACCTTTCACTAGATCAGGTTGCTCAAAGCAGCATCCAGCCTGGCCCTGAACACGTCCAGGGATTCTCTAGATCCTGAGGCATCCACAGCTTCTCTGAGCAACCTGTGCTTGGGCCTCACCACCCTCACAGAAAAGAATTATTTTCCCAATATCCAATCTAAACCTACTCTCCTTCAGTTAGAAGCCATTTCTCCTTGTCCTGTCACTACATGCCTGTGTAAAAAGTCCCTCTCCAGCTCTCTTGTAGGCTCCCTTCAGGTACTGGAAGGCTGCAATTAGGTCACCCTGGAGCTTTCTCTTCTCCAGACTGAACCAACCCATTTCTCTCAGCCTTTCCTCAGAGGAGAGGTGCTCCAATCCTCTGATCTCTTGGTGGCCTCCTGTGGACTCACTCCCCCAGGTCCCTGTCCCTCCTGTGCTGGGCCCCCAGAGCTGGATGCCGTGTTCCAGGTGTGGTCTCAGAGTGGAGCACAGGGGCAGAAGCCCCTGCCTGGCCCTGCTGCCCACGGGCTCTGGATGCAGCCTGGGACACGTTTGGCTTTCTGGGCTGTGAGTGCCCATGGCTGGGGCATGTCCAACCTGCCCTCCACCAGCTTCCCCGAATCCTTCTTGTCAGTGCTGCAGTTCTAAGTCTGGCTTGTACTTAATGAATTTTGCCTTGAGAGCCTTGTAGGCCCAAGCAGAAGGCAAAAAAGTTGTAGCCTGGTACTTAATGTTAGCCTTGATTGGAATAATTAACTTTGTTGGGTTACTGCTTGTCAGGATTACCAATGATGGTAAAAAATTTAATGTAACTTGGGCCAACAAGCTTTAGTGACCGTTTTAAGATTCCTGGTTCAAATTTCAGAGCTGTTTTTAAGAATTGGCTTTTTCACTGTGTTGTGTTTTCCTTATGTATCCTGCCTGTAAGATTACCTTATGTTAATTTCTAACATTTCTAATTGGACCATATTTTCAGTTGCAGGAACAGTCAGTTCTATAGGCCTTGTCATAAGTACGTAGGCAGCTACGTCTTATACTGAGAGAATTATATTTCTAAGAATGAGGAAGATTAGTTTAGTGCTAGTTGATACATGAGGTGTTTTTTTAGTGATGTACATGTGTCATCTACAGATTTGTAAGAATGCCTTATTAAAAATACCCACTATTCTGGGGCTCACTGGAAAAGTTTCAAAGAGCAGTTTTTCTTTTGAGTTGCTATTCATCTGAATAGAGACTGACTACTGATAAGAAAAAATAGCAAAAGCAAATGTTATTGCCATTGTGATTGAGTAAGAATAACTAACATGAATCTATCTCTGAATTTTTCACTGTTTCTGAAGCTTTTAATGGGGTTATTAAGTCTTGTTCCATATATATAGTTGACTTGTAAGAAAAATAGTTTGAATATCTCTTCAGCAGTTCTCATATGCCAACTAGGGAACTGTAATGATAGCACCAATATGAAATACAGACTTTTTGTCTAATTAGTGTAGATAGCATACTTGATTAAATATAGCATATTGAAGAATACTTGAGTCTTCTTAGTGTTATAAGCAGGTTTATCTGATTCACCAGTTTGGGAATAGTAAGAAAAGCTATGTGAGAAAGCTTGCTAAAATTGTGAATTACCTATTTTACTTGTCCATTTTCATCTTTTTTATGACCACGGCATGTTCATTTGATGTTAATTTATCTAAATACACTACCAGCATGACCAATTCACCATGTCTTTACTGACAGGATGATGATGACTACCCTTCCACAAGTTTGCTTGGCCAGAAGAAGCCAGGATACCATGCTCCAGTGGCATTGCTTAATGACATACCACAGTCTACTGAACAGGTATGTCTTAATTGAAGGCACAGTAAAATGCTCTTGTAAGCTTTGAGGAAAAGAGGTGTTAATAACAGGCTTTGTTTTCTGGAAATACAAGATGTACATAAAGAGCTATGTTTTTTAAATGTTGCTGTAAGCTTATTACTGCTTTAGTTTGGAATTCCACAGGGTGATAAAGATTTGCACTTGTGTATCTAAAGCCAACATGAATATAGAAACTAAATTATTGGAATTTTTAAAAATTGAAATCAGATACGTCATTAAAATAACTGGGAACCGTAATATTCTTCATGCTTCTTATTTTTTAAGGGAAATGTAATCGCCTAAGTTTTATATTCCTGGAGTATTTTTCTGTAAAATTTAAAAGCACAAGAAGTAGCATTAAGTCACCCTGCAAAAAGAAGGGGATAGGTGGACAGCATGAAATACTTTGATAACAAGTGAATAAACTCTTCACATACCAAATTTTTATCAGAAATTACTTGTTTAAAAAACTGAAATTCTAGTTGCAGAAGTAAAATTTAAGTTATAGTGTTTTAACATTTCCTGCATAGTTGAGGCAAAAAATAATTGAAGTCTTTCATAATACTGAAAATGAATACAGTACCAGACACTTTGCATATTTCATATTCTTAAATCTGTGACTAACAGGCTTTCTTGGTTTTTAGTATGATCCTTTTGCAGAACACCGTCCTCAAAAGATTGCAGATCGGGAAGATGAGTACAAAAAGCACAGGCGGATGATGATAATTTCCCCTGAACGTCTTGATCCTTTTGCAGATGGTAATTTAATTTGGCTTTTCTATACCCTTTATGAAATTTTTGTCTTTAATTGTCTTTAGCCCTTTGATTTCTGTTGGCATGCTTGTAAACCTAGTTTTGTTTTAAACATCCCCTTTTCATAGAGATTTGGTTGAAAATTTAGATGCCATATTCTTCATCTTTATAATACGAGTTTTCTTTCCAGGTAGAAGGACAAGAAAATTGTCAATGAGCCATTGCCATAGAAACACAAAGGGTTAAAGGTTTCTCTTTTCATTTCGTTTTGGGTTGTGCGTTGTACTTTGAACAACTTGTGTATTGAGTGCTCAGATTCATTCAGTACCTTGGTAGTTTTCATTCCAAGTTATAGATTTACAGGGTTACTGCTTTTGAAATGCTAGTAGAGCACCTAATTCTTACCATCCTATGTAAATTTTAGGTGGTATAGCTAAAAGAAGCAATAGCATATATAAGACTTTGATACTATTAATAGTTCAAGTCTGTTCTGATAATTTTAGAATGCAAGTCAGGAGAAGGGGTGTTAGTGGGTCTGAAATTTTCTTCAGGTGAGTGAGTTTCACGTGTGGCAATAAGGTGCCTGTTGGCTTAAAATTAGTAGCTATTTTGCAGGTTTTACAAATGAGAATTTCAGCCTGCATGAATTAATAGGGATATTAATTATTTTACTTGCTGAATTGTAATTGATATAAACATGTATTGTCAGAATTCACAGGCCCATACTAACTGTCCTTAATTTCTTTCCTACAGCAGTACTGCTATATGCCAGTCCTGTCTGCATTCTTAAGGGTGCAGTTCAACACATCCTGTGTAGATTATGGTGAAAAAGTATTCCAAAGGAAAGTCCTATCAAAGCTAGTGTCAGAAAGACACAGCCGATTGGGCAGTGATCTTCAGTATAGAAATGTTTAAGAAGTTTATTTTTTTCCCTAAAGTATAATAGCTATACCAGTTGTATAGCAAATCTGCACACTTTTCTTAAAGAAAAGTGTTTTTCTTGACAAGTCTCATTTCTATAAAGTTGGGCTTCTTTTAAAGTATTTAAAAATTCAATTTGTGCAAGATACAGAGCATAAAACAACATATGGTGTACAAAACCCATTACCTGTGAGTATTGTTGTGGTGGTGTATGTACTGTATTGCATTCAGCTCCCAATCACAAATGTCCATGGAGAAGAAAAGAGGGGGAAAGTGTCATCAAAAAGTATTTTGGGGTTTTTTGTTTTGTTTTAGTTTTATTTTTAATGAAGCCCTGTTACAATATGGCACTAGAGGGTCTGTGAGACATGTCCAGATTTGTCAGACTTATAAATGGGTCTTTATGATAAAACAATTTAATACTTAGGTATGCAATAGTTATTTATAGTCAGATAACAAGTAGGATTTAACAGCTTACACAAGGTAATGTTTTGATTATAAATATCTTTCCAAAGTGTTACTAATGGTAAAGAGATAATTTTCTAGGCTTCTATTCTGCTGCTTGAAGTCAGAACTGCTGATGGAGACAAAGGCACGAAAGTGTACGTATTCCGGATTAGCAACCCAGGAACCCATCACTTCTGAAGACTCTTAACTGTGTTGTCATTTTATCATTTTTATCGACTTTAAAATATTTGTTTGAAACTGCAGTAGTTATGTTTGTGTTCAAACAGGTTAAATTGATCAGCAAACTGAATAAACGTAAGATACATGTAATTTAAAAAAATTTCGATCAAAAAGTAAAATTAAATGATCATGGAATAATATAATACTAGAGCAGGACAGTAGAAGTCCATAGTTTCTGCTTATCCTGTACTCATTGTGCTCCATTCCTGTTGCTGTTCTCTTCTGCAGGAGGGAAGACTCCAGACCCTAAAATGAATGCCAGAACATACATGGATGTTATGCGTGAACAGCATTTAACAAAAGAAGAGGTGCGTAGAAGGAAGGGTTTTCCACTTGGACAGGGTTTCGTGTTACAGCCTTTGAAAGCATTTTAAGAAAGGGGAAACATAAATTCTCTTGACTTAAAAGCCCCTTTCTTTGGAAAATGCTGTTCTTCATATGTTGAAAGTAAAATTTAAAGATGAAAGTACTGAAAAACATCTATTCTGTGTAATACTTAAGCAACGCAGGGAAAAATAGTCTCAGTAGATTTTAATCTTGATTTTTTTTTTTTTTTTAGAAGTTGGACTTTATCTTGTTTATTTTTTTTCCAGAGGAGGAGAGACAAAATCTAGCAGTAACTGAGAATTACTCAGTGTGAGAGATGTTTGTTTGGTTTTGTGAGCTCTGTTTAGGAAAGCCAGGGAGGTTTTAAAAGGCCTTTGACGAAGTACCTACAACAGATGTTGCCGTACTAAGATTGGGTTGAAGATTAGCATTTAGTTTTAAATATTAAAAAGAAAGAAGAAAAACCGAAAACATGCTTTAAAATTTATTTTAGTAGTTAAAAAGATACTGTTAATATAAACAAATTTTTTTGTGTAATACTTACAGTACATTTACTTACAGTCTTGCTAATTGGAGCAAGACTTTTAAGTTTCACTGTCTTAAGTGAGGAATTAATTCATAATTTTGGCAGTCTTACTGCTTATGGATCCATTGATAAGTGCAAAACAGTCTCTCTTAGGGTGCTGTTATAGCAGTATCATCTCAGGATTCAAAATAAGAATTTCAGGGCTTTTTTATGTCATGGGGTGTAGCTTCTGTGAACATATTTTCTATGTCATCCACCTTTAGTTTATTGAAGTGGTATTTATTTGAAACAGATGAATAATGGTCTTAAGGCATATACCTGTTGGTGACAGAAACTGATAGCTTTAAAAGTTCTCTGTGCATTTGCTGTAAGAATGGCTTTTATTGAAAAACTAATTTAAAAACAGCCCCTCAAACAGCTGTTCTGTCAATATAGAAGAATTTGAAAAAAGAGTGGCCTTGAAATGAAAGCAGTAGCTAATTGCAGTTTATTTGAGCAAAACCTCAAAAAAAGCGCATAAAAAGATAATGAAAAATCTCTTTTAAAGGTATAATTTGATGAGTTCTTACCTTGGTTTTTTTTTTTTGTGCTCTTGTACAGAGGGAAATTAGGCAACAACTAGCTGAAAAAGCTAAAGCTGGAGAGCTTAAAGTCGTCAATGGAGCTGCTTCTCAGCCACCTTCAAAACGCAAACGGCGTTGGGATCAGACAGCTGATCAGACTCCTGGTGCTACACCTAAAAAATTGTCCAGTTGGGATCAAGCCGAGGTAACGACCTAGTGCTCATCAGCCGTCTACAGAAGGCATTATCAGTGCTAATCCTCTTGAGTGTCAGAAGTTTCTTACTGTACTTAAGAACAACTAGCAGTCTTTTAGCCTATAGGATGAGATACTGATACTTCTGGTTTTGTCTTGTGTAGACTCCTGGACACACACCATCTCTGCGATGGGATGAAACTCCAGGCCGTGCAAAGGGTAGTGAAACTCCAGGTGCCACCCCAGGCTCAAAAATCTGGGATCCAACTCCCAGTCATACACCAGCAGGAGCTGCAACACCCGGCCGGGACACGCCTGGCCACGCAACACCAGGCCATGGAGGTGCCACTTCCAGTGCCCGAAAAAATCGATGGGATGAAACCCCCAAAACAGAAAGAGGTATTTATGGCAAACTGGGTGGTGCATAGTAAGTTCTGAATGGTTAATTGTACTGGGTTTTTTCACCTTAAATGAAAGGTGAGTTCAGAAGCCAGGCAAGAAGATACTCTGACATCTAGTGGTTAATGTGGGGAGTTGTTCTTGTGTGAGTTCTCAGCATTGGGTTCTGCCTGTGCTTAAGTGGCATCCATGAAAAATATCTCGGCTCAAATATGGAACCACAGGTTTGTCATATCTAATGACTGCTGCAGGTTGGTATTTTAATGTATAAAGGACATAGTAAAGAAGTACACATTGAATTACTTTACATAATGTGTTTGTATGTGTTGTTTTTTATTTGTTTTGGGTTTTTTTAAGAGATTGTTATTAAAACAAATTAGAGAAGCATCTCTCCTGCATAATTTGAATGTGACCCTTGTGTCAGAGAACAGTGAAATCCTTGTTACCTAATGCTTTTATCAAGGGTGTACATGGAGTACTTTGTTCAATTCCTAGAATATCCGAGTATTTCTCATTTTTAAGAATCTTTTCTTTTTATACGAGATTCAGGAAGAAGATGACACCTTTTTTCATAAAACAAAGTTATCTGTTGGATATTTTTAGTGTAATGCCTGTGTTTTTTTCAATATTCACCAAAGTAGTCTTTACTTTTTGCCTACTGTTTGTTAATTGGATACTGAAAATGGATTTGAATATTGCTAGTACAGTTGGAGTACATACTGTTCAGTTTTCTGAGAAAATTTGGTTTGTTTTTCCTTAGATACTCCGGGCCATGGCAGTGGCTGGGCTGAGACGCCTCGTACAGATAGAGGCGGTGACTCCATTGGTGAGACACCAACCCCAGGAGCGAGCAAAAGGAAGTCTCGCTGGGATGAAACACCTGCAAGCCAGATGGGTGGCAGCACTCCTGTTCTGACACCTGGCAAAACACCCATTGGTACACCAGCTATGAACATGGCAACCCCTACACCAGGTAAGCTCAGTCCTTTGTCTAAGGCTTCACTTTGTATTGTGGGAATGAACCATTTCCTTTTGTATTGTCTTTTGAAACAGACTTCAGCCCAGCAGACTATCCTGTCTGTATGAAAGCAGTCAGTGTATGCTGTTTACTGTTTTTGTGGTAATGCCCACAGCAATTCATTTCTGGAGAGGATTTCACACTAAGGTTACATGTCTGCTGTTGTTCAGTTTAGTTGTTAAAAAAATTGATAAAAGGCTTTGTACAAGTTTGATTTCTTATTTGGCCACAGAGTTCAGGTGCTATGGAAACTTTGACTCAAGAGAGTGTTTAGAAATTAAGTAAACAAGTAATAAGCTTTTGCATACAAAGGATTTTTCTAAATACCTTTTTTTTTAAATTTGAATATAGGTCACATCATGAGTATGACTCCTGAACAGCTGCAGGCTTGGCGCTGGGAGAGGGAAATTGATGAGAGAAACAGACCACTTTCTGATGAGGAATTGGATGCTATGTTTCCTGAAGGATATAAGGTAATGCATCTAGATTAAAATACAGCAGACCATGATGAAGTTTTTTTTCTACCAGGGATTAGTGATTTTTTTTTCCCCAGTGTTTCACATGAAGTATTGATTATTGATTGTACACACTTGTTTGACTTGGTTACTGATTTATTGTAAATTCCTTAGAAAAGGGGTCTAAAGGTGATTTCACAGGCAAATCACTACTGGGCTTTTCAGAGCTGGAAATGCCTGTCAAGGCCAGAAATGTACTCAGTATAGATGATAGAAATGGTAAATCCAGATGTAGACAGACATGGAAGAGGGTCGCAAATACTGAGACAGCAAGTATACTGTGTCGGTTCAGTGATTGAAGTGTTTCTTTAATCCTTGGAGACTTTATAATTTATTATCCAAGCTCTCAGCAGTGGGAGTGAGCTTTCTTCTTAAATGCTGTCAGTACAGGATAAGTGCAAATACAAGCTGTCAGGGTGAGTTTATATTGCTGGGAACATGGGATCTGTTGTATGCAATAACACACAAATCCCCAGACAAATAAAGTGAAAGCTACAACTTTGAGCAATGTTTTGTATATGATGGCTTCTTCTTTTTTTATCTGTTGAAATTAAAATGAATGTTGTTCTTCCTTCTTTAGGTTCTCCCACCCCCAGCTGGTTATGTGCCCATCCGTACTCCTGCTCGGAAGCTCACAGCGACTCCAACGCCCCTGGGGGGTATGACAGGATTCCACATGCAGACAGAGGACCGCACTATGAAGAGTGTGAATGACCAGCCATCTGGCAACCTGCCATTCCTCAAACCAGATGATATCCAGTACTTTGACAAGCTGCTGGTAAAGGAGACTTCACTCATGCTGATTTAACTCCCTGGTTTCTTTTGATTATGTAGCAATGCTCATATATTTGTCTGGAATTACTTGTAGGTTGATGTTGATGAGTCAACTCTGAGTCCTGAGGAGCAGAAGGAGAGAAAAATAATGAAATTACTTCTGAAAATAAAGAATGGCACACCTCCCATGCGAAAGGTAAAATGAATTGTCAGATACATTTATGTAATCTCATTTTGCAAAAATTGGTGTTTGTTTTCAGGTTTAGCTTCAATTGTCCATGGATTCTCTTGAAGGTAATATCCTAAGCTTTGATATCTATTGTGGTTTAAACCCAGCTGGTAACTAGACCCACACAACTGTTTGCTTCTCTTCTCCTTCCCTTAGTAGGATGAAGGAGAAAATCAAAAGAGTAAAAGTGAGAAAACTTGTGCACTGAGTTAAGAAGAATTTATTAATAATAACAGTAAAGGAAAAGAACGAAAAAAAAAGGAGAAATAAATGCCTAAGAAAACAAGTGATAGAGATGTAAAGCAATTGTTCACCACCAACCAAGTGATGCCCAGGCAGTCCACTGGCCAGCTTTTCCCCTTGGCTTGTTTGCTGAGCATGGTGCCATATGATGTAGAGCATCCCTTTGGGCAGTTTGGGCCAGCTGTCCTGGCTGTGTCCCCTCCCAATTTCTTGTGCCAATCAGCCTTCTCATTGCTGAGGTGGGGTGAGAGGGAGAAAAGGCCCTGACTCTGTGTAAGCCCTGCTTTGCAGTAGCTAAACATCCCCGTGTTACCAGCACTGTTTCCAGCACAAATCCAAAACATAGCCCCATACTAGTGGCTGTAAAGAAAATCAGTGGAACTCAATTCCAGCCAAAACAGCACACCCTGTTTAGTGCTTCTTTTCTTCCTCTTCTATATCTGTGTGGCTTTTTGTTATTCAGTATAATGTAGTACTGCTGCTCTTTTGACAGTAATGTCAGTTACTAAATGGTGGGGTGTTTTTTTGTTTTGGGGTTTTTTTGGTTTTTTTTTGTTTTTTTTTGTTTTTTTTACAATGATGAGGAACTGGATTTATAGTGTGTTCTGCTTACACAGTTTTGTAACTTTCTGGATTTTGTGTGTTATGCTTAAATTAGCTACTTAGTGTAGCTCTTATTTAAGTTTTGGCCTTAAGCATTGGGCAGCGTAATAGCAGTCTTTTCTGCAAATGCTCTAAACTGGCCAGGCACCAAGCTACCTGGATGCAAACGAGGGCTGTGAAGTTATTTTCTGAATGGAGCCAGTATTAGCTCAGAAGTATGCTTTTCATGAAAACTGAACTCCTGGGCACTAACAACAGTGATGGTCATCACACATTTGTGTTTTAACAGATTGGCATAAAGTTGTTTACAACAGTTTTGTGGTGGTTGGGGCAAGTATTTGGAAGCCTGTGGATGTAGTCATTTACATTTTAACTTGTTTAATACCTGTCTTATGATTGTTGAGGGTGGTTTCCTTAGTTTAACTGGCAGGTTTTCTGGTTTTGTTCAGGCTGCATTGCGGCAAATTACTGATAAAGCTCGGGAATTCGGAGCAGGGCCGCTCTTCAATCAGATTCTGCCTCTGCTGATGTCACCAACACTCGAAGATCAGGAGCGTCACTTGCTTGTCAAAGTCATCGACAGAATTCTTTACAAATTGGATGACTTGGTCCGACCATATGTCCACAAGGTCTGTTGCAGTTTGCTGTTTCATCTCTGATTTGCTCTTCCTGCGTTTTATGTGCATATCAAAAGAGGATGATACCACTTTTTTTAAACATATTTGGTTTTCATGTTTCTTGAACTAGACTTTAAAGTTTTTGTACTGTGATTAGAGTGTAGGCTTTACAGTAAATATGATATATGCATATTTGGAGGTGGGAAGGACCTTACCTGATCTAGGTAGTATTTCCAGACCACATCCTTAAGAGACTTAAGAGCTATAAAAAACAATGTAATAGATTTTTTTTTTTTTTTCTGATCATTGTAAGGCTTTAAGCTTGAATTAATGAAATCATATGTTTCATGGACTCTTAATAGGGCTAGAAATACTATAGAAAGTATTAATAAAAGGAAATATTAATTTGTTTATCTATTTCAGATCCTTGTCGTCATTGAACCACTGCTGATTGATGAAGACTACTATGCTAGAGTGGAAGGCAGAGAAATTATTTCAAACTTGGCTAAGGTAAAACTCCATCCTGTATTAAAACACAGAGTTAGCATACATATTACTTGCATGTTTATAGACACGGCAGAACAATTAACTGTGCTGTTCATAAATCCAATTGGCATGTTTTGTGTTTTGTCCTGCAGGCTGCAGGTTTGGCAACAATGATCTCCACAATGCGACCTGACATTGATAACATGGATGAGTATGTCAGAAATACAACAGCTCGAGCCTTTGCCGTTGTTGCATCTGCTCTGGGCATTCCTTCTCTGTTACCCTTCCTGAAAGCTGTCTGTAAAAGCAAAAAATCCTGGCAGGCCAGGCACACTGGCATCAAGATTGTACAGCAGATTGCTATTCTTATGGGTTGTGCTATCCTGCCTCATCTCAGGAGCTTGGTTGAAATTATTGAACATGGTAAGTTCTGCTTTCCCAGACAAAGGTTGTTTTGCCCACTTTATATCTGAAAAATGTTTCATATCTTAGTAAGGTACAGTGACAGTAAGGTCCTGGTTTTGTTGTTGCTATGACACTGAGAAACATTTCAGCTGACTCTGAATAGTGAACAAAGACAAATAAGTTAATCCACTTTACACTGCTCCTCTCATTTTGCTATTTTCAACTTAAGATGTGAGTACAAGAAGTGATACTAAACCCTGCTCTCTTGCAGGGCTGGTGGATGAGCAGCAGAAAGTTCGCACCATCAGCGCTTTGGCCATTGCTGCTTTGGCTGAGGCAGCCACTCCCTATGGCATTGAATCATTTGATTCTGTCCTGAAGCCCTTGTGGAAGGGTATACGTCAACACAGAGGAAAGGTAAATTTAAAAAACTTTGTGATTTGAACTGAAATGGATGTGTACCTGCTGTAACTTATTAGAGACATATTTTGCATTTAAATAGGGTTTGGCTGCCTTTTTGAAGGCCATTGGTTACCTGATTCCACTCATGGATGCCGAGTATGCAAACTACTACACCAGAGAAGTCATGCTGATTCTTATCAGAGAATTCCAGTCTCCTGATGAAGAGATGAAAAAAATTGTGTTGAAGGTACGTCAGGATGACAGTTCAGCATTGATATTGAATATGAATGCAAAAAACCCCAAAAATTCCAAACAAAACAAAAGCAAAAATACCTCAACCCAAATCATCCACCCCACACCACACCCTTCACCAAATTAAAATAGTTGGATTTTTATTTTCTGTCAGGTGGTGAAACAGTGTTGTGGTACGGATGGTGTCGAAGCAAACTACATTAAAACAGAAATCTTGCCACCCTTCTTCAAACATTTCTGGCAGCACAGAATGGCACTGGACAGAAGGAATTACAGACAGGTATTTATGGTGTTTTTTTAGCTGGGAAGTTATTTGCTCTAGAAGAAAATTAGAATGGTGATTCAGGCTAGGTACTCATTTTTGTCTGTGTCCTGCAACTTGATTTTTGTTTGTACTAGCAATTTAGAAGTTGTGTAGCTAAGAAGATTTTCAGGTTCTTAGGAGGTTATCATGACATTTTACACCTATGAATGTCTTCATCAGTTGCAAGGTGGGGTGGTTCACCCACTTTATGTTCTTAAAAGTACTGTGATTTCTAAAGGTAAAACTAGTTTTTTATAGTGGGTTTTTTAACGCTTGCTTATTTAACATTTCTGTATTTCAGTTGGTTGATACGACTGTGGAGCTGGCAAATAAAGTCGGAGCAGCAGAAATTATTTCTAGAATTGTGGATGATCTGAAAGACGAGGCTGAGCAGTACAGAAAAATGGTCATGGAGACAATTGAGAAGATAATGGGAAATCTGGGGGCAGCAGACATTGATCATAAACTAGAAGAACAGCTCATTGATGGTATTTTATACGCCTTTCAGGAACAGACAACAGAGGTACGGCCAAGTGTTGGAGTCTTTGGTTCACTGTAATTGTACCATCTCACTGTTATCTATATAGAAATGTGTGCTTCCAAGTTAGATTTTTAGAATTCCTTTTTAGGTGTCAGTGCTCTAATCAATGAAATCCAGAAGTCATCTCTGGAATGTTAGAATTTTAAAAGCAGTTTTAGATTGTGACGAGTTCAGGTAAAATGCAGTGTTGCTGTTTGTCTGATTTTCCTTTCTTGTTTTTACCCTCAGGATTCAGTGATGTTGAATGGCTTTGGCACAGTGGTTAATGCTCTAGGCAAAAGAGTGAAACCCTACTTGCCACAGATCTGTGGTACAGTTTTGTGGCGTTTGAACAACAAATCAGCCAAAGTCAGGCAGCAGGCCGCTGACCTGATCTCTCGTACTGCAGTTGTCATGAAGACTTGTCAAGAGGTATGGACTTCTCTTCCAGACTTACACTGGCAGGTTATAGTAATGAGAGGGGAGGGGAAAATGGCCTTCTAACTCTTTTTACTTGGTTGTAGGAAAAACTGATGGGACACTTGGGTGTTGTTTTGTATGAGTACCTGGGTGAAGAATATCCTGAAGTACTGGGCAGCATACTTGGAGCGCTTAAGGCTATTGTGAATGTCATAGGTATGTGTTTGTATTGATTACTTGGCTGTTCAAAAGCAAAATAAAAAAACACTATAGAACTAAATGTGCCTCCTTGAATTCAATAGGTATGCACAAGATGACACCACCAATCAAAGACCTGCTGCCACGGCTGACACCTATTTTGAAGAACAGACATGAGAAAGTACAGGAAAATTGTATTGATCTTGTTGGGCGTATTGCAGACAGGTAAGCTGAGTAGTGATAAAATATCTAACCTTCTTTGTGGGCAATTGCTGTAGCAAAAGCTCAAGTTTGGCATATGGCTATTTATTGTCATATCTCTTGAGAGTTCCGAAGTTGTGCATAAAAGTTGAGGTATTTAGCAGACACACATTTAAATTACCTAATAAAGGAAATGCTTAAGCTGTTACCTCTGTCGATAGCAAATGAATAGGTGCTACAGTTTGTGGCTTTGTTTAAAAACATCTCGCATTACTAAAGAGGTAACTCACTTTATTCTCTTTCAGAGGTGCAGAGTATGTTTCTGCAAGAGAATGGATGAGGATCTGCTTTGAACTGCTTGAATTATTAAAAGCTCACAAGAAAGCTATCAGAAGAGCCACAGTGAACACTTTTGGTTATATTGCAAAAGCTATTGGGTATGTTGGTTTAATGCTTATCCACTTAAGTACACAGTTACCAAACATAGTGATGATTGTTAGTTTTGTGGTGGGAAATATTCAAACTTTTCTACATTTTGTATGTGCAGACATGGTTTTATTAATTTTGAAGAATGCAGTCACGTATTCTTCATTAACATAGGATGTTGCACTTCTGAACAAAGCTTGTGGACTAATAAGGTTAGAGTCCTATTTGTAAGAACTGTTGTCTCATAATTTTTGATACTGTGATGTGTACTCAGTCCCTCTTTGTATTATTTCACAAACTCTCAGTATAAAAAATTTAGCTTCTCTCTCTTTTTTTTTCCCCCTCACCAAATCAGTCATTTTATTGATTTTTAAAGGTTTGTTTCCACTAAGGTCCTGCTACTAGTCAGCACATTGTAGAATGAAGCACAGTTGCCACCTTTATGTGGGTTCTCTAAGTGACTGATGACTGACTGAATGCAGATGGAGCAAGCAGCCAGGAGTGCTGTAACTGCTCCATGCAGGACATAACCTATCTCTGTCAATGCTTGATTTTATACAAGTCTGTCATTTCCTCTGGGATTACAGTAACAGTGGGGAGGCTCTGCTACCCTCCAGAGTTCACAAGAGGAAGAACAGAGGGCAGGGATAAAGCTAAATCTAGACAAAGTAAAAAACGTTTGTATGAAAATAAATCTATTAGCTGTTCTAGAGAGTTTTGTGTTTCATGTTTAGTGTTCAGTTTGTTTCCCAATTCTCTAAACTTTTTATGAGGGCTAAACCATGTTTCTCTGCCACTTGTTTGAAGCTTAACTAATTTTATCCAAATCTTCACTGAATCTATTGACATGGATGCCCATTTTGTGTCTTCCAGACCTCACGATGTATTGGCCACACTGCTAAACAACTTGAAAGTACAGGAAAGGCAGAACAGAGTATGTACTACAGTAGCAATTGCTATTGTGGCTGAAACATGCTCGCCTTTCACAGTGCTGCCTGCACTCATGAATGAATACAGAGTCCCAGAACTGAATGTCCAGAATGGTGTGTTAAAATCTCTGTCTTTCCTGTTTGAATACATCGGAGAGATGGGCAAAGATTACATTTATGCTGTTACACCGTTGCTTGAAGATGCTCTAATGGACAGGTGAGTGCAGTTCTGTGGTACACTTACCCACATTCATATTTTTAAGTATATACCTGATCATTCATGATAGCAAATATGCATATTATCTTTGTTTGCTAAAGGCTTTAAGTGACTAGCATAATTTGGAAGCCATTATTTGCAAACAATTTGGATTATATATGCTCCAATTTTACTAATAATTCAGTATCTTCAGTGAGTCAAGACTTCTTCCATTAAAACTGCTTTTGATAATTTCTATTGTTGGTACTTCTGTGGAATTAGAGTGCAGTAATTTGTCAGAAAACTCCAATCTTTTTTCACTTCACTGATTCTTGATACTCTGCCTCTTGCTGTTATTAAGTATGGCTTAAAAACATTACTAGTGCTTTCAAGAAAAGTTTTACTGAAAAGAAGCACTATATTTGTCCAGTCATGTCACTTCTAGGTCTCATTTATTAATACCCATTTTTCTCTTTGCAGGGATCTTGTACACAGACAAACAGCCAGTGCTGTGGTGCAGCACATGTCCCTTGGTGTTTATGGGTTTGGCTGTGAAGATTCCCTTAATCACTTGTTAAATTACGTGTGGCCGAATGTGTTTGAAACCTCTCCCCATGTCATCCAGGCAGTTATGGGGGCTCTGGAGGGCCTCCGAGTCGCTATTGGGCCCTGCAGGATGTTACAGTACTGTCTACAGGTATGGCCTTGTGTGTGCTGGCATAGCAGAGAGCAGGTGTCAGGCAGGACTGCTTTCCAGGAGACAAAAAGGTTAACTGAAGATTATTTCCAGCAAAGGAAAAATTGGCTTTTTTTCTCCAACATACTGTTTAAACAGGGTATTCTGTGCTGAGGACTTGAGTAGTGAAAATAGGCGGTAAACAGAGGGTTTGGTATAGGGAGATATCTGACTGCATCAGAACTTGTGTAGAAAGAGCAGGTAGCTGAGAATATCAGTTGACTGGAGTAGCCTGGCACTTTGATTTCTGAATTGGAAGCATCTCACAAATTTTGAGGATGTGATCTAATGATGGGAATAAATCAACTGTGGGAGGGGTTATGACAAGTAATGATTGAGATGAATAAATGAGAGGATAGCATTAATAGTCATGATTTGTTGTTAGCCAAGAAAAACACTGAGATGTTTAGAAGAGTGCAGCTCTATAATACAGTGTTTTAATTAGACTTGATATTCCTAGATCAACACTAGGCAGTTGAACTTCTGTAAATGTGCAGGGGGTGGTAAAAGCTGAAGGCTCCTTTTCCATGTAATTGTGCATGACAGTGGCTGTGTTGGCTGTGGCATTAAAATTCACCTAACAGGTGGGGAGCCAAGGATTAAAGTAATGCAGGTCAGTGTAGAGAGGGCGTGACAGCATTTTAGTAATAATTTTCATATAGGAAATTTCACACCTTTGCAGTGTGGGGACCTTAGCATGAAGATACTGACCTCCGTAGGAAGGTGAAAGTCTCTTGTGTATATTTTTGCAAGTACTGTTGTATATTGTTATTATGTGGAACTGTTTTTTTCCTAGAGCTTCTATGTTCTGCCCATTTATTAAATGCTTATTTGCAATGCTTGATTAAATTCAATAGAAGAACATTGAAACTTAAAGCTTTTATTATATTTTGTTCTGCTCTGTTTTCTAGGGTTTGTTTCACCCTGCCAGAAAAGTCAGAGATGTTTATTGGAAGATCTATAATTCAATCTACATCGGATCACAGGATGCTCTGATAGCACATTATCCAAGAATCTATAATGATGAAAAGAACACCTATATTCGTTATGAACTTGATTACATCTTATAATCTTCTTGTTCAGTTGTTTGTGTTTAATGCACAGCTGTTTTTCAGTTAAATGCTTCAGATTTCATGATGTAAAATTTTAAAATTTTGGAGATCAGTGTAGAGCTGGTCAGAGGCAGAGCTAGGTATCCAGTAGCATGGTTTTTTAAATATGTCCTTGTTTTTTGATGTTAAACAGTTAAAACCAGTAGTGACCAACAAAACAGTGATTACAGTGTACTGGAGGGATTTCATTTTGGATCCATCTTTATGAAGATTTAGATTTCATTCCTTGTGTTTAAAGGGGAAGTTTATTTGAGAAATAAACATTTGTGTATAAAAACTAATTTGTGTGTGGTTTTTGGACAGAGGGGCTTGTAAAATAAGTCCCTTTGGATTAAGTATTTGTTCATGTAATGAATAGGTGGTATAAAACATTTTAATCCTTTTTGTCATTCACTAGCTTTTGAATAAATAAGAAAAATGTACCAACTGTAGTTAATGTGTGTATCTTTGTCATGCAATAATGTGGCTGTAGCCTGGCTGATGGTTGTAGTAGTATCAGTTGGTTTTCATGGAAAAATTAGTATTTAATTGCTTGTTACTGCTTCATATGCAGTATCCTGGTGGACATGGCTTGTTAAATTGTTAAAAGTTAGCAGTTTTATTGTAAATTGCGTTTGTAAAATCAGTTGTGAAAATTATGCATATTGATCATACTATGTTTAAAAAGCCAGATATTTATAGGCTGTGCTATAATTCGGTTAAAGAGCTAGGAAAGTTAAGTCCCCAGCACCTTAGCTGAGGCAGTTTCTAAGGAAAGCATTCTGTTTTCTTCCTCATTTGCTTTTTGCCTTTTGGGTGTGTACTACAAAGACAAAGGTCTTGCTATCAGTAAACCACCTAAACCAAGGATAAATGATTTTGGTAGTAGTGTACGTTATACCATGTTTGTAAGGTAACAGGAGGCAGTAGCTGCCTATCAGACACCTTGTTCTGCGAGTCCTTGACTCAGGTGATTCATTTTGATCTTGCCACATTCAGTGCAGTGGTGTTACCTGACTTCTCTGCTGCTTTACATAAATGTGAGAGTCTTTAACTGTTCAGCATATACCAAAATTTCACCCTACCTTTTTTTCAGGTCCAGTTTTTGTTAGGGGTTTGGGATGGCACAAAAGCAGCTTTGGGACCCTTTTGTTAATAAAGGTACTAATTCATTAGGAAAGGGGGAAAGTGGCTTTTTTCAACAGTGAGTTGTATTCTAAAACTTAAGTAAAAACCAGCTGCAACTTCTGGAAATCTTTATTGCTGAACTGTTTCCTCTGATAAGAAGATGCATTCTAGTCTATTTCTAGTGCTTTGTCACTGACTAGTATTGTTTGTATTACAGATAGCCTGCCACCTTCATTGTCTCAGAAGTTCTTCGAGACAGAACCAAGCAAGTGCCAGTAGAGAGGGAGGAGGGCTGAAAAAAAGCCCTGAGTTTTGAGAGATGAGCCAAAAGAGATCTGAAGCAGGTAGGAATGGATGATGGCTTCTGACTTCTAGATATGCTTCAGAAAATTCTTTATTCTTGGAAATTAGTAAAATCCTAAAGGTTTCCTCAAAGTGGAGGGGAACAATTTCAAATTGTTCTCATTTTTGCATTTTTGAAGCTCATCACTTTTAAATCTTATAAATACTTTCATAAATCTTTTTGAGGAAGATGCAATGTTTCCCTTGTTTCCGGAGGAAGACAGGGGAAGGAGAACTGTGATAAAACAGGATGATAGATAAAATTCTCACGTTCATGTTTGCATTTTTGCTATCATAGTATCTGGTATGAAATCAGGTTTGAAGTGGCAGTATTTAACAGCAATTCTTGATATGCAGTCATCAAGAAGCATTTTTATCCTTGAGATTTTGTGGCTCTGTGGAACTTACCTAAAGAGACAATCTCTGGATGATAAACTGGTGGGATTTTCTGGGAGCCTAAAGCAGCTTGTAAAGGTTTTTGCTTTTGTGGTTTAGCAACCACATTGAGTTTTATTCAGCACAGGAAGATTAAGGAGGAAATATGGGGAAAATAAATAACTACCTAGATATGGCATCTGTCCACCTGTAGACAAACATGTTTCTTTTCCAGTACAAACTAAAGTCATTAATAAATGGGAAAGTTTTACACTGAAGTGGTGGCTGGTATTCACCTGCAGACTTCTGGTTCTGGACAGCAAAGACCAAGGAGTTTAAATGAATGGAAATATTTGGATCACTATTATTTATATTCCTGTAATGGATAATTAGTTGTGCCATTAATGCAGACAAACAGGCTAAGAACAAAATATCTGTTTTTCTACTTGTTAATAAAATGGGAGACATGCCATGGCATTGCAGCTGAGAAGTTAGCCTAGTCACAGAATTAGTGTGGTATTTGATAAATGCAACTAAGGAGCATAAAATCTGCATGTCTGGATAATACCTCAACTTCCTTAATTAGGTTTTCTTTTAAAGGGAACCAGGTTCCTTTCCAGTTGTCCTCCAACCCCCTTTCTGGATTTACATAGAGCTCCTAACTTTATCAGTTTGCAAAAGGAACTCTATGGACAGAAGCTTCACTGACAGTTGATTCTCCTGAACAGGCTTATCCAGTATGCAGAAAGATGGAGGCACCTATAAGAAAAAAAAAAAAAAAAAAAGTATGTGATTTTTTAATTTAACCTGTTTTTTTTTTAAATTAATTAAAATTATGCATTTGGATAGGGCTGTGAATTAGGAGAATGTAAGCCATACTTTGGGCTCTTTGTAGTTTAGGATATTATGTTTTACCACTTAATGTGGGTTCTGAATGCATCTGATTTTTTCATTTGTCCTTTTTAAAAGAAAACAGGATGCAATGGTTGTATATACCTACATTTCCGTACAGTCTAAACTTCTCTGTCAAGGGATGCTATGCCCCTTCACAGCTTGAGCTGATGGAGCTAAAATTAGCCAAGACTAGCAGTTATCCTTAAGGTACGCTAATATTAAAAGTTTGGGAGAATTTCTTTGTACAAGCTTCTTTCTGAGAGCAGCTGAAGATAAGTATCTAAAGTTTCCTCAATTTTATGTTTGTTTTTTTTAGTTGCATTTTAGTGCTTACCCTTCGGTGTCTTCTGATCTGGTTTCACACACATATGCCTCCTTCACTGCCACTGTTCTGATTCAGTTGTAGCCATTTTGCTTGTACCTTATTTTTCCATGGACCTCTCTAACCTGCATGTCTTACCTCATTTGCTGCCCTGAAAGCTGCACTCTTACCCCTGACTTTTTCACCTTGCATGTCTTGGCAAAGTAGCAGTGGTGGCAGTGAGAGCACTGAAGAGAAATCTCCTGCCCTCCTGGTTGCCCTTGCAACTGCAGCAGTTCCTGGATGTGTGGAGAATCACCCACTGCTGGAAAGGTCTCAGTCTGATTCTGCTGCTCAGGCTGGGCCACACGTCCAGGGGGTCTGGAAGAACACAGCTGCCAAATTTTAGTTGTTTTGGAAATTACTAGGGAGTACAGTGTGCAAATATAGTCTGGTCTTTCTTGCCCAGCCTGAGCTACAGGGACTCTTCCTCTGCCAAGCAAAGTGGAGGTGAAGGTAGTTCAGTGGCTTTTTACATTCAGCTACTTATCTTATAGTGGAGTAGTTTTGGGAGTCAGATTGAATTTGTCAGTCTTCTGTTCAGACAAGGAAATGGGATTCCAAGTTACTGAAGTGCTGCATTTTCTATGATGGTCTTTTCTGTGTACCTCCAGAGGGAACCTTGCAAAGCTTCTGAGCACAGCAGAACTTCTAGCCTGAGCTGCTGCTTGGGCTAGAGTTAACGAGTTCAAATTCATACATAGAGGTTTGCTAGTAATCCTATAAATAGAGGTTTGCTAGTGATCCTGAACATATTTTGCTGGTTGTTGTTACAGACATAATGTCAAGTTTAATTCATCTTTTTTCAGGGATGCTAAGGTGGCTTAAGGAATGGCAAGTTGTTTTCACAAGAATGGAATTTTGATGTCCAGAATAAAGTTTTGAGATTTTTGGACAGAATTCCAAAGAATTATGCAGCCAAGTATGAATGCAATCATTTTCTAGTAAAATTGCATGTAAAAGTCCTCAGTTTTTAGCCAGACTCCCAACATTTTGTTCTCTTCAATGAAGCAATCCCACTCTCTGAAAAATGGTTGTCTGTCAAGTAGCTTCTGACGTGTTATAAAAGAGCTTGGAGCTTGGTATGGTTGTAATAAACAGAATGATCATAACAATAAATGCTAGGAGTCATTAGGAATGTTTGTTATCAACTGTGGCATACATTCTGTTTACTGGCTTCACGGGCAAACTAAACCAGAGTGTTTTCCTTATCAGTTTTACAGCCATATGATGCCCAGAGATTACATGGCACAAGTTCTCTTTTCTGTTGCTTTTTGCAAGTTTGTCTCTTAAGGCCACTTTCTTAAACCTTCTGGTGCAATGACTGTTGTGAAATCGAGTTTCAGCCAGAGTTGCATCACACTGATAATTCTACATATTTTTCTCCAAGCTAAGGAACATATTTTCCCTTAGTTTAAGCTGCTTTAATGAATACCCTCATTACTAATAGACTGGGGTGGGATGGGAAACAGCTTTCAAATTTTGGTTCTTCACTAAATGTGGGAAGTGTTGATGTGCAAGTAAAGTGATTGCCTGTTACTTAATGTACATCTGTGAGCCAACTGCAAAATCTCACTTTGTCAGTTTAATAAAAATGGAAGAGGTAAATATGAGAGTCTCTGATCCAAAGTATAAATGTGTACATCAGTGTAATGTCATATGCTGTCTTGAATCTCATCAATAGTAATGGAAAGATTTCCGCTCCCCCTGGCCTCCAGTGGTTCCTCGGACCTGTGTGGTTTGAAGTGCAGCCCTCACTGCACTCCCCTCCCATCTGTACCCTGGAAACCATGGTAGGGCTAGTAAAGGCTGCCCAGAAGCCTGGTTAAGGGATCCAGCACACCACTGGGTAAGGAATGCAGCATCTTCACTTCTAACATGAGCCCCAGGCCAAATGTTATGGAAGTTAGGAATAAGCTGTTCTATTTTCAGGCTAAACAGTAAGTGTTTTACAAATTCTGAATAAATGAGGAGGGAGTAAACTAATGGACCTGATCTGTTTATCCCAAGATTGTATCAGATTGATCTCAAAGCAATTACTGTGACTTACTTAGTGTGACTGTTAATTACTAGTGTCGTAATTAGAGTTTTGGGTTTTATGAAAGCTTGCTTTCTTGATGGAAAGAGATTTTGTTTGCTTCCTTTTTTGTTCTAAAAATCTTCTCCAAAGTCTGCACACATTTGTTTCTTCACTTGAAATTTGTTCCTTTCAGAGGCAGGAGACATTCTGGTCCCCTTGGTAGAGAAATGTTTCTTTGTTTTATTAGCATCCATCTTCTGCAGTGGGCTGGCCAATAAACTTCTTCAATGAGCTGTACAGGTTCTTCCCCTTGTGCCCCATTTCCTCTGAGGGTTTGTGTTTCTTGCTGAAGAATGCCATCTTTCACTGGTCCTGCTGCTCTGAAGCAATGGTTTCTGTTAAAAACATCCCTGACCCAAGCCTGGGAATAGGCTCGCCCTTTGCTGTTGGCTCCTGGCTGTTGATTGAGACCAGATGTGACAGCTGTTCACCACTCTAGGGTGACAGGGTCTGAGGTGACTTTTTTCTAGACTTTTCTTAGGTAACTTTAGAAACAGTGACCTTGAATCCCTGCCTGTCATCCAAAACAGTAGAGCAGAACTGTGTTCAAATAGTGGTTTTCCTTTGAAAGCCATAAGTTTTTGTCTCTGTTGAACTCAAGTCTCCAAGGATCTGCAGGTCTTGAGCCCAGCTGATGAAAGGAATGCAACTGGCCATTTATTATTTTAGCTAATAAAGGAGGATATTGTACATTAACTTTTTTGCATTCCAAGGCACTAACAACTGAATGAAGGTTAAAGGCATCTGATATTCACAATTAAAGAATGGAGCCTTTGTTTTTAGCACGGTATGCAGCTGAGACAGAAGGAATATGGCAGGAAATGAAAACCAGGTGGCTTGAGTTTCAGATTTTAAGACCAAAGAAATGACCTTCAGAAAAGGCTATTTCCTCACTCAATAAAGGTAAGTTAAATATACACAAAATCATTTAATTATTCTTTACATTAGTTTGCTGATGTTTCTGTTACATGTATCTTATATTTCCACAGAATTAGCACAATGATGTGTAGATTAGACTTAAAAACCCTGCTGAGATAGAGCTGGAGCTTTCTGTAGCATTGGATTCTAAATTCATTTTGACAGGATTGGAATGTACATAATATTCAGTGAGTACAGGCAATTTTTTTACTCCAATATATATTAAACATTCATCTGTATACAAATGTTAATGCTTATATTGCTGTAATACCATTACCAGTTACAGGATACTCATAAACTCATAAAATGGTTTGGGTTGGAAGGGACTTTAAAGATCATCTAGTCCCCTGTCATAGGAAGGGACATCTTTCACTGGGCCAGGTTCCTCAGAGCTCCATCCAACCTTGAACACTTCCAGGGGTTGGGGCATCCACTGGGATGGCTGGGAACTGGGAGACCTGTTCCAGGGTCTTACCACTCTGTGCCCTTGTAAAAAGTCCTTCAGCTTAAAAAGTCCCTTTCCAGTTTGTGTCAGTACCTTAATAAAGATCACGAACACCTGATATTTTAAAAAAAAAGGCAAAATCAAAGGCATAATTGTTTCTTATTCTCTCCTGTTTAGTGTTATATTTATTGTGAAAAATGTAACCATGGTAACTTAAACTTAGCATAAGGCATCCACAAAGTACAATGACGAGTCATCATTTAAAACAAGTGCACTTTTTTTCAGGTACAGGCTTAATTTAAAACTTAGAAAATTTGAGGCAGCACACTTTGCAAATTAGCCTGGTTTTTTTCTCTTGAAAATGGTGAACATGACTTCCTCGTGGGAAGCTATAGGGTTGCTTTACTACCCACGCAGCAGCCAAGTTGTAATTGCCATTAGAGCTCCAAACTCTAGCACAGCTGGTGTCTCCTGCAGGAGGATGCTGGATCACTGCCGTGGCTGTTTGCCTGGGTGATGTTGGAGCAGAGCATCGAACACAGGTGTAAAGCTGCTTCTGCTGTTGCTGGGTCCCCAGCACTGGCCCCTTTGTCACCTGCTCTTCTGTGGAAGGAGAGGCACTCACATGTGACTCATGGAGGACTCTCAGGTGGTCGCTGAGAAGCTTCTCTTGTAACTTTTTTATTCTAGAAACTGAGCTTCCTGCTTAGTATCTAGGCTAGAGGTGCCTGCTGATGGGGGTGATTCTGCCTGTGTGAACTAACACATTATTAAACACATCCTACAATTTGTTGGTGCTCAGGTAAAGTATACGTTTTTCAACTAGTTGATGCAAAGCCTGGTTATCTTAATCAGATAATGCGTTTCCAAAAACTGTTTTTCTTGTCTGAGGTTATTCCGTGTTTCAGGACGATGTTTGAAATTTTCTTCCACCTCCATGGTGTGGAGTATGATAGGCCTGGGACAGCAGTGGGCCAAGATTCATACAAGAAACTCAGCCTTACTTTTCCAGTCTTTTTGCTGACTCTGGTATCCTACTGAAGAGACAAGTGGGCTTCTTGATTTGCTAAGCAAGTCAGTCTTAGTCCAAAGTGCTTCCCTACTAGTCATCACCAACCTATGTTTTTTTGATTTTGCTATGTTGTGTGCAAGATTTTAGTGGGACACTTCTGCAGATTTTACCGAAACAGAGATGTTTTATTACGAAATGCCGTCATGCATAGCATCTGCTTACTATTTGTAGAAGTTCCAGTTAGTAATTGCATAAGCATTCGTATGGCTTATATATATTAAGATATCTCTGAGTCACTGTCTGAAGATGGGAGAATAACTTCCCTGATATTCTGTCTTCCCATGTTAAGATGCATTTATGTGCCCATGTGCAAGTCAAAAACCACATCTATGCTCCTGGGTGCAGGTTGCTTTTTCTCATAGGGCCAGTTACAGTTTCTTTCTGTACTTCTCTGTGTTGAGGCAACTCGAGCATTTCAGTCACTGGAGACAGACCTGCAGTACAAACTTCTTGGAGTTACTATGATTTCATACTTTGATTATTCTGTTGGTGTTAGAAAAGCAAGTCTGCTGTTCATGACAGCCTGTCAACTGCCAGCTCTGCTTCCTTCATGCTCATGTAATGCCATGTACCACAGTCATTTTTCATGTAGTGTAAGATACACAGTGATTTAAAAAAAAAGGCAAAACCAAAACACAAGAGTCCAGCCATCACCACATTTACATTTTAGTGTGTATCACTAGTTGCTTGAATTGCATCCATTTTCATTGGGTTATTTTTAATCACTTTCTAAATATTGGCCTATAAAGAATTCTCCATTGTCAGAGGCCTCCAGTCTGGGTCCTTGCTGCCACTGCAGGTTGCCTGTGTGATACAGATACTGCTGTCTGGGAGATGTTTTGAGACTTCCTGTGCAGTTCAGGTATCAAAGAATTTCCTCACACATCTGTTAAAGGTTTTGCCTCTGTTCTGGCTTCCTTTCAAGTTCTTGATGCTGCCATGTTACCTGTCTCTGGAGTTTTGCTGATGGGGATTGTAATTTTCCTTCTATAGTAATTAATGTGCATCTGGTTGTAATACTTCTGTTACCATTACAAACCATCTCTGTAAACAAAAGCAATCCTTTTATTTATTTTCCCCTATTTCGGGAATGTGTGCTCTTTCCATTGACAAAAGTAGTAATCCTTAACCCTGCTCAGTTCTCTTAACACCCCAGCTGATGAGCAATTACTTTTAACTTTTTATTTTAAACGTGTCACCTGTTGAATTTTTATATTGTTTTACTCATACAGTTTTCTTCTTTAATCATTTTCTTATTACATCCCATCTATTTTATATAGCTTAAAGCCAAAATAAAACTCCAGCTATCTTAATCAAGTACCAGCTATACCACCATGTTTAGCTCAAGTGCTTTCTTTTTTACCTCAGAGTATATTTCTTGAGGATGGAGATTTAAGGTCTTGGCCCAGTGCTATGTAGTACAAGGGTCTTAACAAGCAAATAGTTTTGTTTTGCTCTTTTAATTTACAGTTAAAATGTGCAACTGTCTTGTACACCTTGTGTGTTGTCAAAAGTTTGACTTATATGCTTAAAATTGGGCAAGTGTGGGTATGAAGAAGGAGCAGTGCCAGTGATTAAAGCACAATAGTGGATAGTGGAACTTCCTGCTCTGCCAGAGTATTTGGTGTGTCTTCATTGCAGAAATGGTCACAGTACCAGTCCTGGGAAACCATCTTGAGAGGAGTCAAGGGAGTCTTTCAGTAATTCAGAGGACACTTGTTAACTTGTTCTGAGGGGGAAAATTTACTTAGCATGTGAATGATGGCTTTCATCTGCTGTTTTCTTGTATGTTGTCTACACATTGGATATTGGTACTTTGGGCAGTTTTCTGTTTCATTCTAACTATGATGCATCACTGAAAGGTGACCCTTTAGCTGCAGTTTCAAACTTGGATGTTCCTATGGAAAGAAGGAATTTGTCCTCTGGAGACAGTGGGCTTAGAGCTGGTTTTAGGCCCTGCAGGAATAAGTGTCAGGATCTGACCTCTGAGGAGACTGGGAGATCTGCAAGCCACGATTGAGCTGGTAAATCCTCTGTAAACCTTGAGAGAGTCACTTGAGGCCACACTGCTCCCTGGGCTCAAGCACCTGGGCTCTGCACAGTCGGGGAGGCTGTGCTGGCCATGCTTGCAAATCCTTCCTCTTCTTTATAGAGATACTGATGCAGATTAATCTGTTTCATTGTCTTTTACATTCAAGAACACTAGGAAATACTGCAGTTCAGTAGCTGTTGAAAATTTAACCACTTGTTTGCATCTGGGGTAAATTATTGCATGGTGTGTTTAGGGTGTGAATTCTTCCCAGAAGTCTGCCTGTAGAAGGCCTTCTGAGAGCCCTGCTGGTGCTGTTCACTGTGACAGAACAATGCTTTCTGTCCTTCAGGAGGCATGTTCCCTTTCCTTTCCAGGGCTTGGCTGTGTCTCATTGCTGAGATAAGATTGCTTTCTTAGTGTTTCTTTTTTCATAGCAGCTAAACTGAGTTGCTGGAGTGAGCTGAGGCCATCTGTCCTGATGCTGGAAAGGAAGAGTACAGCCTGCTGTCAGCTATCTTAAGCTGCTGGCAAATCAGTGGTGTGACATGGGGGACTTAGGAAGGAGTCTCTCGCTGAATTGCAGGCCATGGTGATTAAACCAGTCTGCCCTACTTGGCGTACTGGTTCAAGATGTTGCTGTTTAGTGGGGAGCATCCCAGTAATACAGACATGGCTTTTCCTGCCTCTCTGACTGGGTTCTCCTCCCCTCTTCACGTCAGTGGGTTTCAGTCCATAACATAGTGTTTTGAAAATTAGTTTCCTGCATAGTCAACAGAAAAAGTTATGGAATCACTGAAATACTCTACTGAAACATGTTTCCTGTGCTAAAGGAACTGCAAAACCTGCCAGGAAGTGCTGTGTGATAGCAGTATGATTTGTGTCATTATTTATTGTAAGTAGTCACTAATTCTGCTGTGGCTGGACAGCAGAGTTAAGATGTTAATGCATTATTAAATCATTAGTACTCGTATAAAGCATAAATTTGTTCTTAATGTGAAGTATAAATCTAAAAAGCTGATACACTCACACAGTTTTGCTTTGAGAAAGAACAGAATGAACTCTCATTTTCCCTTTCCCCAGACACATAAGTTTGACATTTTTGAACTCCAGCATTCACCTCCCGTATCTGAACACTGGCTGCTTTATGGCACTGTTTTTCTACCAGCAAGGTGTTTTTTCATTCTCACTGTGCTATGGGATTTAGGGAATTAGAGGGGAGTAAGGCAGCTGTACCATAAGCTTAGAAGCTCATATCTGACCTGCTTTCTTCTTGTGGCTGTGTCTGGAGATGTTAATAGTGACATTATCTGGAGCACAGCCATTGACCCAACCTTCTGATCTTGCAAGAGGATCAAGGAAGACATCTGCACTCATGCAGAATGTTATAAATGTGCTTCAGGCTTTGTGCAAGTGCAGGGCCCATCTGTATGGGCTGAAACTGTAGATTTTTATCTGGAGACCTGGCATGTGTGCTGAGCATTATTTATTCCATCCATTGCTACGTCAAAATACTGCACAAAACACATGTATAAGAATACACAATGCCAGAAGAACTTTTAACTATTGTACTCTGCATACATAAAGAGTAATTCACATTGTTTTTTAGAAACACAGAGCAGATAATCACATTGTGTGAGCTCTAGAAGTCTTCTAGAAAAGACAAATCCATTTAAAAGAATACACTGTAACAGAGGTACTCAGTCTTGGAATGGTGACTTTCCTCTCTGATACCTTGTTTCAACTTAAATAAATAGAGGGTGGAATCCTCATTTCTTAGAGGCAAGGTAGGGTTTGGTTGGAAATGCTTCATATTTTAGTCAGTTGGATCTTTCTTTTATTGAAGACTCTCAGCAGTTCTTGCCCACAGAGGCAGGGTTTTCATAAACAGCATGCAAAATGAACTGATGTTGATGTTTGTAAGCCGGAGCAAGATTATGTGCTTTCCAAAAATCAGTGAAAAAAAACCCTGATCAACCACAGAATGATCCTATCCATGACACTTTCTCCAAGGGCTCCACCAGTGTTGGTATGTGCTGGGCTCTTCCCCAAGATACATTGTGCAGGCACCACGGCCGTCATTGCTGTTAGGCTTTAAGAGACACTCATGATCTAAAGAAATTATTTTTTTTCCTCACAGGAACACAATAAGCCCCTGTCAAAACAATCAGTTGTTTATTCTGATGAATGTATGTGATTATTAAAAACAGAACAACCTCTTGGAGAAATGGAGCTTCCATCAAAACCTACAAAATTCTTCCATAACCTTGTTTGGAAATGAAAAGGAGTTGGGGTAGAGAATTCTTTGTTTTCTTTTTCTTTGGAAACATCCTTATTTGGCATCTGTAAAGAATTTACATTCTCTAGTTCTGGATCAAAGTCCTTTCATGGCTCATGTTACTTATTTCCTTCTTTAACTGAAGCACAGAAAGAAAAATGGATTTTTTCTTCCCTCAGGCTTACAGTATAAACCATTGTGAAAAGTCAAATCCTAGTTTTTAGTGAGGAAGTAGTGAGCATAAGGAATAAAACATCTCAAAATGTGTAATCTGAAGAACTGCCATCACCCACTTCAGAATGAATAATCTGTAAATGCAAGTCCCTATAGCAGTTAGAAAGCATGTAAGGTAAAGTTTAGTAGAACGAAACTAAGTTAACTGCTGCTGGATTTCTTTATTTCCTCAAGTTCCAAAGGTTTGTGCTCTTCAGGGGAAGACCTTTGTCCTCCTCAGCCTGTGTAGCAGCTAACACAGTTGGCCAAGTGTTGGGATACAAACTGCAGTTGGACCAGGCACTAGAAAGATTACAAGCAAAACACTATTTTCTTAATTTGCATGAGTAGCAGGATAAAATTTGGAGTTGGCAAAAGTATTTTCTGATAGAAGAACAAGAAACCCCCGTGTATCAGCTATGGCATGTTATCTTGTTTTAAACTTGGAGGCTAGTGTAGATAGTTTTGTTTCTGAAACTCTTTCCAAGTCTGCCCCTCCCATTGGTTCTGTGCCCCAAAGAGCTTGGTGTTTCTGCTTATTTTCAGAGTTGTGCTGGCTGTTTGCTGGCTTTCTGCCTTTTGTACACACAAGGAGCTGAGCCCCATCACCCTCTTCAGCTTGCAGACAAGCTTCTAGGTTGTGGCCTGTGACCTTGAATATTAATTCCCTTCTGTTTCTAGTATTGCTATAGCAGAAGTGTATATAATGGTTGGGTTTGATTTATCTTCTAGGAAAAATTTGGATGTATATCAGTTTTAACATGGCTTGGGAGGATGCAATTAGCTTGAGGTAAGCCAGTACCATAGTATATGTACCCTTTGTTCTCCTGGAAACAAATCCTAAATTCTCATCTATATTTTAGTGTGTTGAGATATTTAAATTGGTTTCCTTCACAGACCTTCATGGTTCTAGTCTAGCATTTCCATGTTGTAAGGGAACGTACTGTAGTGCAAAGCATGTTTTATTTCTCACCATAAAGCAACGTGGACTTACAGGCTTTTGGGCTGATTTGATTCCATTACCTTGCATCCAGCTGATCTGAACTTATTCCAGAGTTCCAGCATTCCTCCAGAAATAATGTTACTGATACCCTCTGTCAGACCGTTCTCCCTACAGAGCTCTGAGCCACATAATTTCTCTAATGCAAGAGAAAAAGCCCCTTCTTTTGGATTATGAGCTAAATCCTAACTTCAGAGAGAAACACAAACTACCACAAACAGTGCTGCTCCCTCCTTGGTGGCAACTGCATATTGGTCACTGTGTGTTTCCACACCCTTTCTAATTAAATGCAACTTCAACAATCGCTTTTCATTCTTTCTGTGACATGAAAAATCTTTTGGTAGGTTTTGGGCCCTGTGAAAAATACAGTTGAGTTTGGGGAAGGAATCTGCTATCAGAACATTCCCAAAACTTACCTGGGTCTTAGGAACTGGTGTTGTAATCTTCCTGCTCAGGTATAGGCCCTTTCTTCTTCTCTGCCTGTTGAGAAGGGATGAATATGGATTCCCACTTTTGCTTGTGCAATGTTCTTCACTTCCAAGCCTGCAGCCTTCAACAACTGACCCAGTAGTTTCTTTCCAAAATTAATCTGTTTCAGCTATTGGATTTCAACACTGCTGACATGCATCCGTTGGTGTCCCACTGGCTACTCTAATACTAGACAGAAATGAAGATTATGCAGGTACTGTGAAGTGAAAAGACCAAGGACATGAATTTTTCCTGTATTGAAATAATGATTATTTCCTGATGCAACCGAGATTAAAAATTGGTATTTTATGTTAGTGCGACAGTTAGTAAATTTAATCTTGAGGATGCAAGTGAAAAAGAGACTTCAGAACTAAGGATTGTAAGTAACTGCTATAGTTTATATAGTCAAGTGGTGTGTAAAGAGAGGTTGGTGTAGTGTCTGTTTGAACTCTAAGTTGTATCTTTTTAGTGAGTGTGGCTAATTAGATGAACACAGCTTGTGCCATTACCTGATGTTTCACTCAGAGGGGTACAGGGCATGTTTCAATGTAACAGGAATCCTACCCCCTGGAGACCATTTGCTGAATTCTTTAAGGGTCAGGCGTACTTCAAAATGTAAGTCAGTGGAAAATTTCTCTTCATGTTTCCCCTAAAAGATTAATGACATAGACCATTAAAGGTATTTTATATAGCCAAAAATGGAATAGGGCTAAGATCAGGAAATTTGAATACTGAGCTTCCCTCTTGTTAATCTGGTTTTGCTCATCCTTCTTTTTCCTCATTTCTTTTTCCTGTTGTTTTTTTTTTCTCTTTTTTTCCTAGTACTTCAATATGAGTTGGTATAGAGTGTCTGCTGTGGTTATGTCTAGACTCTACAGCCAAGCCTGCAGCTCCGTAGTGTGGTGAAGTGTCTAATGTGTTGGGCTTTTTTGTTGGTTTTATTTTTCATGTATTTGGGTTTTTTTTTTCTGTTGGAAAGCTTAAAGAAACAGATACCTTGGTGTTTTCCGGGGAAGAAGGAGATACAACTTAAAACCCCAAACAGCAAAGTAACACAGATCTCTCTGGCCCTTTTTATGTGATACAAGGCAGTAGACTTACTTGGTTTCTAGATTGAGCACTGGTTTATGTCACAAATTGCTGGAAATTTTGTTACAGTCTCTTGTAAGGAATGGTAATTTCACAGGCAGGCCACTAACATGTTGCTTTAAGAACTAAGTGAGGCTAATACTTTTTACTGTCAGTGAAATGTTTCTCTTTTGCAGAGATGCATTTCTGAACTGCCATAACCAGAAAGGAGTTGACCCTGTTTAGCCTGTCTAGTTGTCATTTGCCTTAATTCCTCCCCTCTTTTCAGTACCTAGTGCTAATTACATGGACATCTGCAAGAGAGGTGCTAGCTCAGACCAGCTGTAAGGACACCTTAATATATGAAGGAGTGTTTATTCCTTTTTGATTAACACAGCAGAAGGCTGTAATAAAATCTCAGCTTCTTATTGTGTCATGTGTCCAAGCCTTGCTGTGCATTAACTCCATGGCTGCAGAAGTATAATCAAGAAGTACTTGAAATTAGAGGAGGCCTGTGTCTGGACAAGTGGAGGTGCTTCCAAGGTCTCCTCTTTGCCTCTCTCTGCCCTTACCAGTGGATTGATTCACTTTGTTTCATTTACATTGTCCCCACCTTGCCCCATCCCATGTAAACATTAAACAAGTAGGTCTAGGAGGAAAAATAGGTTAATGGGATGAAAAGTCTCAGCCTTGGGAAAAAATAATAGAATGAATTCCACCTTGTGAAAAAGAATCATACTAAAATAGAAGGAAGAAGACTTGGAAAGGGCAATGACAGGGCTTGAAACATCTGAGATTACCACCCTTTTCCCACCTCACAGTCACCCTGTGTGCTGGAGCAGTGCAGGAGGGGAGATGGTGACAGCAATGATTACTTACTGTCTCTGGTGTTCTGCTTGCCAGTCTCCTGCTGTGGCCATTCTGCTCTTCCATTTCAAATTCACACAGCTCTCTATGTTTGTGCTTGTTTCCCCCACAGCAGACACTCATAATGATGCTTATACATCACTCTAATCTGACTCCCACTGATCTGTAAGGGGCAAGAATGTGCGGCAAGATGTTCACATGCTGCTGTTAGAGGATAGGCAACAGGTAGAGACCAGAGGCATGCCAGGTATCTGGCATTATTAGAAATGGTTAGAGAGAACAAATATGTCTTCTGGTTTCAGTTCTGTTCTTCATCCATGCTCAACAGTGGCAAACAAACACTGCTGAGAAATATGCTGACTGTATGTACTTAGTTTTCTTCATGAGGCAGGAGCCAAACATATGTCTAGGAACAATTGCACTCTCCATCTGTGGGTGATCATCATGCCTAAATGCAGCAACAGATCTGACTTTGGAGAGAAAAACAGCACAGAACCCTTGCCCTGCCTCTGCTTCTCAACAGTGCAGGCAGAGCAGGGAGGAGAGTGGCAGTGCAGACTTTTGGCTGCCTTAAAATGACCACATCCTGTTAGGCTGCAGAAACATCAGACTAATGCAGAGATCTGTCTGTTGGAGATGCAGGAGGAAGGTTTGTAGGGATTCAGCAGATAATTTGCAGACATGTTTGTATTGCTGCAGGAGGAACAGGCTGCAGGGTGAACTCCAAAACTTGCTCTTTTGTGTAGGCCATTTCCCACCCATGTCCCAGCTCACTACAGTATGTATATACAGTAAAATGGATTTATTTCAAAAGATAGAGATTGCTTTCTTCCCTGATACCACTGGGAAGTGCATAACTCTTAACACTGAGTCTCTCTGTGGTGGCAGAGTAACACTCAGAGCAGTAGCCAGTGGCCTTTACCTGAAATCCTTCCCCAGCTGATGCCTTGAGACTTAAGGCATCACAGCCATGTCAGAGGGCGTTCCTCACGAAGTGGGAGAATTTCCTTCCCCAGGCAGCAAACCAAGCAGCATGAGGAACAAGCACCATGCAGGAGCGCTGTGGCATGAGAATTAATGGTGAGTCTCTCAAGTCCTAAGCCAATACCCAAATGAAGACTGGCGCTCTTACCCCGTATGAAAATGACACATGAGGTCTTAGCCAAAGGCTGATCATTTATGATGATGATGAAGTTCTGTTGAAGTTGTGTGCCTAGATCTAAGTGTGCCTGGGAGTTTTGCTGAGCCCAAGTGGGTATAATAATGCTAAGCGGCTTTCCTGACACAAAATCTTAAGTGAGGATGTGTATCGTGTATGACTGCTGATAGCAAATGGGTAAACAATCCAGTTTAGATGGAGCTGGAGGAACTTTGGTGTTTTCTGGGACAAACTGAAGAGGTGAAAAAAGAAGAGGCAGACATCTGCGATACTTTCCCTGTACACTACAGAACATAATTGTGTTGTGGCCAGAAGATCAAGAAATCTAAGTGTGGGCAGTATTTGGGGTAGTTCTGTTCTTCCTTTCTGTTGGACAGAAATTGCTTAAGTGCTAAAGTTCAAATTTCCATATTCCTATTTTGCTTTTAAAAATATGCCATAGAGGGTTTTGTTTCACGGAAGACTTCAGCTGGATGCACAGAACCCTCTTAGGACTGGGTATGGGTCAGCAAGGAACAAATGCACCTACTGTCCTTAGAGGGTTTCTTTCCACTTCCCTGTCAGAGGCCCACTGTAGCCCTAGGGTTTTTTCCTTTCCAAATACAGGTTTCTTCCAAGATGACGGTATCTGGCAAGCTCAAGTGTATTCTCAGTAAGGATGTTGCACACCTGTTTTAATGGTACTTGTTAATGTGTCAGTATGGAAAGTGCTACAGGTTTGAGAGTTGCAGGTATGACCATTATTTGAAAAGTTAGCTAGTGGCTTTGTGACCCTTCTTCTCCAAAAAAAAGGGTAGCTGAGCATATGGCATCATTTCTCATGAAAATGTGTCATGGAATTAGTTATGTACCAGCCTGAGTTAAGAAGTTGTTGAGTAAAGTAGCTCAGAAAAGCTTTTGTTAATTGTGCTTGACTGGAACATAGTTGTTTGTGCTATTTTGTGAACAGGAGAGGAGGGCATTGTACTTTCAGAGAAATCTTGGACTTCTTTACTGTGTGGGAAATGACTGTAACACTGTGACTACTCTTGGCAGTTCATGCAAATGACCCTTTAAATGGGAAGTGTAAATAAAATTGTAAGGATCTCTGTAAATTGAGAGCTGTCTGGTTAATATGGATGTGAACATTTTCTGCAGTTCTGCATGTCCCTGGGGGCCTTTCCAAGGAGTGGCATTGTAGGTGGTTGGTCCTCCTAGACACCATCCTGTGGGATCTGGGAAAGAGGAGCTGGCATGAGGCTGCTTGTTGGGAGCAAAAACCTTGAGAAAACCATTATAAGACTCTCCTGACCCATCTCCTCTTGACCAGTAGCTCACATCTAAGCCAGTTATTGACCCCCAACTAGCTGGGCTCCTGCTGCATCAGTGGATTTCCATTTAGATGATTCATCTCCCTGACAGGAGAGTGTTGGAGGTCCCAAGGAAAGTACAAGGATTTGTACCAGATTTTTGGATCAGAAAGTGAGGAGAGCAAAGACCAATTCCGAAGAATCATTTTCCTTATGTATCCACCAAGTCTGACTGCAGGGAGAAGGCTATAGTGAATGTTAGGTCATTAGAAATAGGCCTTTATAACAAAACAGACCTTTCCTTATAATGCTGAAAGTTCCCTCTGTTTTCCCCTCTTTATTGTTTTTGTTTCTTTGTTTGTTCGTTGCTTGCTCTCAGCTGGGAGCTAACTTCTGCTTTCTTCTGACCTTGGTGTGATGAGTGTGTTTTTCAACAGAGCCTGGGAGTGGACTGTCAGAGCAAAATTTCTAGCCTGAATTGGTGGGACACAGAAAGTACTGGATTTTTTCACTGTTAATTTCTTCTTCTTTTTTTCTTTTTCCTTTAAAAGACTGAATCATTTTAACACTATTTTACGATTACTACCCCTTTAAAATAGTTGGAGTCAAAATGTGGTGTAAATTGTGTGAAATTTTTAATCCCCACTTACAATGATGCCTCAAAAGCCTGAAAGCAACATCTGCTTCCTTGCTGGATTGGTTTTCTTTCATAGAAGACACTTCCCATTTTTTTAACTACTTAGAGTCACCTTGTTCTGTAATTAAGGGTTGAAAAGCCATAAATCACTGTCATATTGGATGTGTTGCAGCGTATGGGAGTTTCTTACTGCAGAATCTAACTTGTGCAAAAATACCTGGCCTTTGTGTGACTTGGAGGAGGGGAAGAGGGAATCTTCAGGCCTTTGCTCTTCAGTTACATGTCCTTGGAAAAAATATAATTACCTTCATTACCTTCAGCGTGTGTGTAACTCCTGTTGCTGTGCATTGTGCCAATGCTTTTAATCAAATCACATGCTTCAGGGATTTAACTTGTCAACTCTGAGAGGTAAGAAAAAATGTAAATTTACCTCTTCATGCTTTTTTTTCTTGTTTTTCTCTTCCCCCCCTGGCCTTGCATGCTTGCCTGTGTGCTGGTGCTCGAGTCACACTGACAGCCAGCTCTGAGGCTGGCACTGAAGTTTCCCCCAGGTCAGCTCAATGGGAGCGGCAAATGATGTTCGTTTTCTCTACAGCATGAGGCAGGGACTCTAGGGTTAGTTTGTTTGCTTAATTAACTGTACTTATTATCTAGTATGTTAGTTTTTGAGAAATTAAATAATACATTGAGTAGGAAGAGACCTGGACCGTCCAGAGTGAGAAGATTTTTCAAGATAGCTGCTACAAAACGAGGTAAAAAAAAAGCCTAAAAGACTCCTGTCGAGCAGTTGTGCCTGACTGATGGGATTTGACAAATGGATTTGCACGCACACATGGAAGGAAGGGAGAGGTTAAGGGCTAGGCTGTTCTTCTAGCCGGGCGCGGGATAGCGCTTTCCCTCAGCGCGGTGGGACAGGCGCGGACCCTCACGGCTCGGCCCTCAGGGGCGAAGCCGGCGCGGTGCCCTCGGGGCAGCCCCTGCGCCGGGCAAGGGTCCCCCGGCCGAGGGGCAGCGCCGTGTCCCTGAGGGGCCGCGGCTGCTCCCGTTGCGGGTGCCCGCGGCGTGCAGCAGGTGCCCGGGACCCCGGCCGGGGCGGGTCCGTGCGGGTCCCGCCCGGTCCGGCGGCACCGCCCCCCGCGCTGCCCGGCGGGGCGGGGGCGCCCAGAGCCCCGGGCGGCCCTCGCTCCGCTCCGCTCGGCTCCGCTCCGGCAGCGGCCGCCGGCGCGAACAAAGGCGGCGGCGGCAGGCGGCGGTGGCGGCGCGGCCGTGCGCGGCACCCCGCCCGCCCCTGCTTCCTGGGCCGGACCAGGCGAGGCGGCCCCCGCCCCGCCGCGAAGCGGAGCCGCCGCCGCCGCAGCAGCAGCGCCGGTCGCGGGGCGCGCTCGCCGCCCGTCGCGGGAGCTGCATGTGCGCGGGAGCCGCGGCGGAGGATGGCCGTGCTCAAGCTCGCCGACCAGGTGGGCGCCGCGGGGCGGGCGGGAGCGGGCGGCGGGTCCAGCCTCAGCCGCAGCCCCCGCGGCGGTGCGGGCGGCGGGGGGAGGCCCTTCCCCCTGCCGGGGGTGGCCCTGGAAGCCCCTTCGCGGGAGGCGCCGTGTGGTGCCGGCTCCCCGGTGCTCCTGCCCGCCGAGCCGCCGCCGATGCGCTTCTCTTCGCTTCCCGGCGGACATTGTCTGTGTGCGGCGGGCCGGGGGCTCGGAGCCGGGGCCGGGCAGGGCGCAGCTCGCAGGGATCGCGGCGGCGGCCGCCGGTACCGGGCGCGGGCGCTCTCCCGTCCCCGCCGAGCTGCCGCCCCGCGGTCCCCGGTGAAACGCTGACATCTCCCGTCGGCGGGGTGGGATGGAGGTGGATGTCGTATCGTTTCGAAAGGCCTCTCAGCTTTTCCTATCGTTCCTTTGGCTTTCTCCAACGTTTCATTGCCGTGCCATACGTAGAAATTATTTTTCCTTTTTACTTAGAAGTGCCTCTTCTGATAAGCTGTTGCCGTTCTTCACAGGCTACTAGGAAAACCCGTAGTGTTAACACTTGGATCGTGTTAAATTTAGCAATGGGCAGACAGCTGTAATCAGTATTAAAGTATTTCTTATCACCGGTAGCTAGAAGCATTTATAAATATTTGGTAAATTGATATTATGACTCCCACATACTGATTTATCCATATACTCTTCCAACTGTTACACACTTTGCCTGCTTTAATCTGCTATTTTTAATTCAGCGTGGTCTGCCTGTGATCTGCAGCGTAGGTGTCCTGCAAGCTCCGGACCCTTCCTGTGGGGTTCAGAAGGACTGCCTGCAGCTAGCCCCTCTCCAAATACCCTACTTGGAGATCACAAGCCTTGCTCGCAGTCTATTTATGCTTTTCCAAAAAAATCTTCCACATACACAAAGCTGCCATATAGCACATTGAAAAGAGTTTTGAAAGCAGCAAATTATGAAGCTGCTTCTAAAGTGAAAGCGATACTGTGGGACTAGACTATAATGTGTTTTCATGTGTAACAGAAGGCAGTATTTATGGTCTGCCTCCCGACATGTCCTTTGAATATCCTCATCTTTAGGCTTGATGCTTATGACTGGAAGTGGAATGTTTCACACCATGAGGCTTCACTACCCCATGGTGCACAGACTAAGTCTCATAAATAAGGAGATTCAGGTAGGAGGTGTGTGTTAAAAATCCAAACAGCAAGCATTAATATTATAAATACATGTGTTATAAAGGACCAAAATTGTACCATTTCAGTGCTTTTTACATGTTTAGTGAAGCCCTTGAATTTACTGCCTTTAGCATTTTTAAACCTTTGCTGACATCTTACCACAAGAATTTTGCTTCAGCAGCAGCAGTAGAAGTCAAAATAGATTTAAGTCAAGTAGATCACGTCTTGGTGAAGTCTACAATGCTGTAGAAAAATGATAGGCTGTTTTCTTAGGGTTCTCCCTTTTCATCTTCTCTAAGAACTCTCAAAGCAGAGGAGGCTCCTCAGAGCTGCTGTGACACCCCTGCAGTGTGTCTGCTTTGAGAATGCTCAAACTTTTGGTGAATGCTCGTTATTGTTGCTGGTCAGGCTGTGGCCCGGGACATGATAACACAGGCTGATAATTTTTCTTTGTGGACATAGGTTTCCTGTTGTTTATAGAGGGATATGTTGGTCTACCTTACCCATCCTACTGGATCTCTTTTAATTTCTTTAATTTTCTTCAACAGATATTTTTCTTTCGCTTCTGAGAGGGGGGAGGACACATTCAAAGCTGACTGTGGTGCTTCCTCTTAAACCGAGAGCAGAAGTTTCTGTGTGCCTATTTCAGTGTGCTTGGAGCTGTTGCTGGTGGAGCCATTCCCACCTGCAGCCTGAGCAGTGTCACCAAGGCACCGGGGCCGCTCCGCAGCAGCTCTGTGCGTCAGGGCAAGCTCTGCTTCTCCTCTGCATCAGATTGGAGGAGTGCTGTCCCCAGGCTGGCCCACCTTTAGCAGACAGAGACACAGTAGCAGTCTCCTGTGGTTAGAGATAGGCTCAATCAAAACAGAGGTGAATCTGTGCCGAAGAGTGATGTCTGGGAAGATTTGCATTCCTCTAACAACTCCTGCATGTCCTCAGGCTTCCTAGGGTTGTGGGAGCAGGCTCCTTCTGCATTTCTTCCTGCTCTTGAAGATTGAGGCAACTGTGACAGTGATAACTTGCAGCGATTCAGGAAACAATTTCCTTTTTCTTAAACACCAAAGGCCACAGCTCACAATGTCCTGCAGTGAGAGCATGAGGGACTCTCCATGCATCCCTGCAGTGGTCAGGACCTGGGCTGCTGTGAGCGAGTGTGGGCTGCTCTTTGTGCACTGAGTGTGAGGTGCTTCAGGTCTGAGTTGTGATGCTCAGGGAAGGTTGACTCTGAAACCAAGAGCTCTCTGCATGTCACTGGGATTTCTGTAGCACTCGCTTCCTTCTGGATCCACAACTTTTTTAACCATTGAGGAGAGCATCATGTAGGAGATGACTAGAGAACCTCCCTGATGGGAGTTTTAAACATGCCTTTCTCTTAAGTTATCTGTTTCCTCCTTGCCTCCATGCTTGGCTTTTCTTACCAAATGTATCTGACAGCACAGGTAATATTCAGGGAGATGAGAAATTAATCACACCAATTCTCATACAGGCTTTGAAGACAGATGTTAATAGCTTCTGCTTTTTTGATGTAGCTGAAAGGTGCTAAAGTATTGCTACACTTAAACCATAAAAGAGATTAACAGTTCTTTTAGCTTCATTCACTTATTAGGCAGGAGAGCTTAGTTTTAGAGTTTAGCATTAGTGTGGGTTACTTGAATTTGCTTCCAGTGATGGTAATTATTAGCTCATCAGTTGAGCCAAGAGAAACCTGTAAGAGGTTTAACCACAGGAAGTGTATTCTACCATCTTAGTTTCTAGATTATTTTCTTTCAGGCATGTAACTAGTTACTTTTGAATGACTAAATGTTAAGCAGAAAACAAGCTTAAATAATTAATAAAACTTAAACTAATTCATAGGATTATAATCTTTGTGCATAGTGGTGTATGTGCATTTGTAAACATTCTGACATTCTAAATATTTCTGTTGTCATATACAAATATTGCAAAACTTGCTCTAAATCTTAACACATTTATCTGGTCTTTTTTTTTTTTTTTTTTTTTTTTTTTTTTTTCCATCTCTGCAGTGAATATTAATTACAGCAAGCATGCAAATTGTTTTAAGGACTGAAAAATCTTTTTTTTCTTTTCAGCTCTAACAGTTATTGCTATACAGTTTCCTATCCAAGTAATTTGCTGTACCTTTTCCATTTCAATAAGCATTAGTATTTTATAGATTATAAATAAATATATATAATATATATTATATTTAATATAATATAATAATTTTATATATAAAATAAAATATGATATATTTTATATTTAATATAGTATTATATATATATATATTTTATGTGTGAGGGTACATTTGTCATGATAAAAGCCTCTAGCTGTTGCAATTAAGCTAGAGTTCAGAAGGAGCAGAAGACAAGCGCTCCAACAAATGAGCAGCCAGAGGCTTTCAGGTTCTCAAAGGGTGAAGGTATTGATCTTCTTGTGACGTTTGTGGCTGCTTTTTGAGCAGCAGTTGTTGCCTGGACCCACCTCTCTTATCCTTTGAGTAATCAGCAGATGTTGGGTTCTCCCTGCCGGCTCTCTGTAGTTCTTTGCCCAGCTTGTTCCTCATACTTGCACTAAGTAGCCTGGTTTGTTTGCCACATGCAAACTTTTCCAGAGAAAGCTTGGTAGCTGATGTTCTGTCGAGTGTGCTTTTCATCTTCAGGGTTTCCACTGCTAGTTCTGGGCAGCAAACAGACAATCGCTTCTGTTAGCACTTTGTGAGAGGGTAAAAAATATCTTAAAATAATTCTATATATAAACTTCTGCGATTCAGCTTTTGCAAAAACTTTTTGGAAGACCCTAAATTTTCTGTAGTGTCTCCATCTCATTTTCAGTTTACCTTGCCAGTTGAGGCCTTTCTTGCAGAGTTGCCAGCTCTGCCCTCAGGCCTCCAGGTTGTTCTTTAGGTAACTCTCTCATCTTCTTTCTCTTTAAAGCCACCAAAGTCTCTCTGTGCGTGGCTGTTTGAGGATGCCAGCTCTGCCTTCACCTCTGTGGCACAAATGTGCCCATTGTGTCCGTCAGAGCAGGGGGTGTGTGGGGAGACGGTTGTTGCCTGTCAGAGGCTGATGCAAGATCTCCACTGCCTGGTGTTGCTTATAGTTGTATATGTTTGCAGAGAAAATGTATCATTCTGTCTTTGAAAGACACCCGAAGGTTTTCTGTACACAAAACTGAAACGGGTGGTTACCTAGGAAGTGTAGCTGTGTAGCTGCTTTTAAGAGATGTAGTGCTTGGTGGTTTCATGCCCTGACTGCCAGATACAGTGAGAAGCTTGCTGTAAATCTGAGACAGACAGCTAGCCTTGGGCCAGTGCACCTGGAGGGTCATAGTTTACTGTGGCTTCAGTGTCATCAGCCTAGGCCCTGTAATTACAAAACAGCAGAATTACTTTTAGGCTGCCCTCACAAGCATGCATATGCATGCATAAGGGTAATGGAGCCCAGATGAATGGTACTATATGTACTTAGGCTGCTATTAACTGCCAGCCCTCATCCTGTCTCCTGGTATTTTGCCTGTTGTCCTTGATTGCTGAGGGTAATGCAGTGTGACTAGAACTGAAAAGACCATTTCTCTCCCTTTCCCAAATGTTTTCCTGTGTTTGACAGTTCTTTGCTGACCATCAGGATCTTTTTTTATTATGGTCACAGAGAAACAGCATTAAACAGATGTTTAAATAATTTTAAACAGATGTCAAAGATCATAAAAATCTGCTGGGCAAAGGCTGGACTTGTGTCTGAACACACTTAAAAACCAAAATGAATACAACAGTAACAAATGGTCTCCTAACAAAACCAATTACATTTCCAAGTGATGGTGCGTCTAACTTATTTCAGAATTATTCAATTGACAGTAATGTCATTCTGTATATTCTTTCTCTCATGTAAGAGCATCTAGAAAATGCCCCTGAATCTACTATATAAAATAAGAGTAATGAACCTGTGCCCCGTGGCCACAGGCAGCCCATGAGTTAATTTGGTGTGGCATGAGATGCCACAATCCCTCCCCTCCTCATATTATGACTAGATAATATTAAGGTGTGTATAATAATTTGCAATCTTCTAAATGGTTTTGAAAGGGCTCACAGCCAGAAAGAGATAATCCATTTTAGAACAAAATACTCAGCCACAAAACTAAGGTAATTGTGGGGAAGGAAGGAGGAGGAATTTGCCCACAGGAGTGTGTCTCTATTATTTTGTGTGAAATGAAAATGTGGTTGGACCAAAGTAACTCCACTGTGGCTGCCACTGTCTTTCTAGAGCCTTGATGTTCTTAAGTATCGTGCATTCTCCGAGACATGGCTCCATGCTTTTTAAAATAAAATAAAAACTTTGGAAAAATTAGGATGTGCCGGAATTCCTAGCCTTGTTCAGAGCTGTAGGAGTGATGGTTGCTGCCCGTTGGTATAGACCACCACTGAACTATGTCCTTACACTCCTTCTAAGGCCTCCAGGGATGGTCTTGTTCAGAGGAGGTGGTTTTGGGTCACCAAAGAGAGCAAGTTACAGGCTTGAAAGGGAAGCTGCTTTGCTGCTTTTTTGGGGGGTTATTTTTTGGTTATTTTTGGTCATGGCTTCTGCAATGCTTTACTTCCTGATAATTTTGTAACTTGTTTCAAGGTAAAAAAGAATCACTTGAGTCAGGAGAATTTCTGGCAGGGTGTAGCATGCTCAAGTATGTCATAGGTATTTCTTTAGCAGAGAAATCCTCCAGAGGTTTGCTCTTTGGTAATGCTGGAAAGGTTTGGAGTGGTTGTGCCTCGATGCCTGGCTGTTTTGAGGGGGTGTGCCTGTCATGTTAGGGTGTTAGTTTTCTTGAATTGCAGATGGCATCCAGCAGAACTTACCCTCCTGTACTCTCTTGAGGTGTGGTATTTTATCCATGCCTGCAAGTGCCTCATGACCTCCTCCTGCTCATCTCTTAAATGAAGTTGTCGTTGTCATGGCTGCATTTAGTAGAGAAATAAACATTGCTCCCAGCCTGGGTGCTTGTGTAATGGCTGGGTTCCAGGAAGGTGATGTTTTTATCTGGATCCTTGCTCGAGAGCGGACAGATGTTTTCTGTGCCCTGGGAATAGCCGAGCCCGAGCTGGGGCTGGCCGGTCACTGGAGGCGGTGGCTCCCCTGCGGCACGATTTCAGGTCGGTGCCTCTCTGTCAGCAGCACCGCACAGCGCTGACGGTCACACGCTGGGCTGCGGAGCAAATCCCTGGAAGCAAAGAAAACTTGGAAGCGTTGTTTCTAGAGGTCTGTGTGTAGCTGATCCTGCTTGTTTGTTGCCAAGAGAGGCAGAGGCTGGGATGTGTTGGTGATGGGAAGGGTTTCTCTATGCTGGCTTTGCGTCTTTGCGGCCAAGTGCCTTCTCTTCTTCCTGAAGCTGCCCCACCATTAACAGATCTTTGCTTGTGGAATGAGCAGCTTACTCTTTAGGAGCCACTGTCGGAGTTAATTCTGTCTTCAGGCTAATAACTAATGCTTCAACTAACATATTATGTTTTTAGGCTTTTTTTTTTAATCTCTGTCCAGAATTTTTTCCTTTCAGTGGTGCTAATACAGGTACTAATGCTAACCTGGTGTCAACAGATGCCTACAGGAGCCAGATATTGTAGGTGAAAGCCTGTTAGGCAAATGTTTCAAAGTATGTTCTATAGCATTGACCATTTCCTCTGGATTTTATTCCTGCTTTTCTTGAATGCCCTACTTCACAAACTGCCTGTGTATGTTGCAGAACATTCAGGTGAGCTAAACTTGCTGACAGACTACCTCTGTATTATAACCTTTTAGTGTCTTTTTTTGGCTGTTCCCATATTAAAATTAATTTTTTTTTACTAAAGCACATATCTGTCATTTGTCACTTTTTGTTAGCTGGAAAGCTTGGGCTGGCAAGTTCCCACAGCTGCTGTGGCTTCAGCCTTTTTTTTTTTTTTTTTTTTTTTTTCTGTACTAGAAACATGTAGCAGCATGTTGGAGCCCTTCAGCCTGATGATGGATGGGAATCAAAGCATTACAAAATTACATTTAAAGGGGATAAATTATTTTGCAGTTTCAACCAAGGGTTTGAGGTCATTCTTGGAAGTTTGCAAGGAGTTGGTCAACAGATTACAGTATTTAGTTGTGGCGAGGTAATTGTGACATTCTGAAAGAGCGTGTACTTTTTGATGACAGACATTTGCATGTGTTTTGCTTTTGGGGGAAGAAAAATCTTTCTTGTCTGCAGATGTACAACCAAAAATGGAGGCTGTTGAATGAATTTCTTCCATGCAGAGCTGAACCTTCTGGCCTAGCAGGCTTGTCTGCTTGATGTTTGTTCTTCGTGTTACGAGCTGGTTTTTATATACGGACATGCATTTTTGTGCTGGAATTATTTGTCAAGGCTTGCTCTGTTTTTCAAAGAGTACTTTGGGAGAATGGCCTCACAAAGCCCCGCTTCCCCCTCACAGCTGCATGCTACTGCATCTTTGTGAGGAAGTAGGCAAAACCAGAGTAGTTAACTCCTGCATATGGTCTTAACTGATGTACCCGATGGCATCTATTTACTGAGCTAATGCTTCAGCTCCTTTCCATAAAGGAATTGGTTTCTTTTGGAAAACCCTCCTGTTATTGAATTTTATACATGTAGAATTGCTTCAAGGGCCATGTGTTGATATCCTTAACAGCACAAAATCTGCAAGTAATCTCTAGTGATGAATAATTTTCTGTTTAAGTGTTAGGATTTTTATTCTGGCAACTTTTGGGATCTCATTTGCCTCATCTCTCATTTGGCCTGTTCTTTTCCCCATCTTGCAGCATTTGTAATTTTATAGATTTGTTGATTGAACAAATGTCTTGTCCATGCAAAAGCTTTAGCAAAATAGTTGTTTGGTGTCTACTTGGTTGCATACCTCTAACTCCATGTCTTTGTAAATGAAGTATTGCCAGAAGTAAAGAGCATGTAACTAACAGAATTTTAAGAGCAAAAATGCAAAAATCAAGTATTGTATCTGCAATATATCACCTGAAGAGAAAGCACCAGTCAACTGCACCATTAGGTTGCAAGCTTTCACACTCTAAATATGATCAAATAATTTCTGGGAAAGGAAATGAGTGTGAACATTAATAAGCTTTTATATGCACTTTGTCATTAATAATGTAGATAATACCATTCAGATGGAGAACATAACCCATTTTATCACAGCATCATTTTAACATGATAGGCTCCTTGCCTTTCCAAGGTGAAAGGGCCACAAATTGCCTTCTGAAATCTCATCCTCAAATGAAGTTTTGCTTTTGGCTGTATCAAATCTAGACCAGCTTTTGCAGGAATATGGTGAAGCTGCTTTGTATTTATAGTAACACACTGGTAGCAGCACCTGCCTTGCTGTGCTTCTATGTATAAAGTTAAATTTTCCCGTACTTCTAAGAGATAACAGTGGCCATCATGTCCTTTCCACTAGTGTTTTTTTTCTTGCCTCTCTAGGTGTTTGTTTTGTTTGGTTTTTGTAATAAAGGTTACTTCTTTTGTCTTCTGTGCAGTAAGGCAGCACAACAGAGCTGTGCCTGTGCTGTTGGGCCTTGCTGGCAGCAGTAGATGGGTACACCAAGCTGTCTGGTGTCACCAGGCTGGGCTGGTGTCACTGCTGGAGTCTTGCCATGCGAACTGGTGCCAGCAAGGAGCCTGGCATCCTGAAGCTAGAATCCCACAGTATCATCTGATAAAACACTGATTTGCTCAGTGTAGTCTTTAGTTGTTTAGCATGCCCAGGGTAAAAAATTAAAGAACAAGGGCCTGAAAGCACCCATATTGTCTTTATGCTTCCAGCTGTTTTAATGGGCTTGCCAGTATAACATGCAGCACTTATCTCCAATTTAAAATCAAGAGAGGGACTTATTTAGTCATTGACTCCAGGAACATTTCCAGAGTGTTCTACCAATGAAGTAAATGTGGTGTGCCAGGTTCTGCAACCATTGCCACAGTTTGAGAAGAGCAGGCTTCGGTGACTGATCATGTTGCACTCTGCTTGGCATGAATCAAGCCTAGTATGATAATATTTTTTTTTCCTTTAATGTAAACAAGCCCTGATCCTTTATTTATATGCATACTCCTGCTCCCCATTAGGAGATGTGGCCCAGTTTCTGCAGTTTTCTGCAAGTGGAGCCTGTGGCTCAAATAACCTTGGCTGGACATGAATTTGAGATTTTTGTTTAAGAAGCTGCCAAGGTGGCTTTAGAGTTTGAGGAGAGGGAGGTGGAAGGAGAAAAGTTGCCCTGGACAGCTGAGGCAGAGAGCAGGAGGGATGATAGGAGGAGGCAGAGGAGAAGGCAGGCACTATGTAGCTGGAGGTGCAGTGCTGCTGCCTGATGACACTGCTAAGAGAAGGTGCTCATTACCCTTTTCTCAGCTGGAGAACTGTGCTGCAGAGAAAGCAGTTGTGACTTGAGTCAGGCTGAGAAGGGAGCTGGTGACAGTGCAAGACCCAAATCCTGATTTACCTCTTTCAGTGGCTGATTCACAGTGGTGCCCTTCATTCCTGCAGGTTGTTTTAACAGCGTTTACAGTGTGGGCTGATGCCAATCTTGTGATGTTGCAAGGTGAGAAATTAATGGTGGCATGTGTTGTCATAGTACAGTGTTAAATTCAATGAACATATTGGATTTTTTAGATACTTGTTCTGTAAATCAGAATTGCTGCCGCTTAAGAGCAAGTGCTCTGTTAGGAAATGGTTTCTAGGTCACCTGGTAGGTAAAGACTTATTCTGGCTGATTGCTGTGGGTGGCTGTCTTTGGTCACTAATCCTGTGTCATAGGCTTAGTTAGCGTTGTGTCCTGGCAGCACAAATGGTAAAAGTGAGATCAGCCTCTTATGCATCAATACTGCTTGTTTAGCCTAAATGTCCTAATAATCCAGGACTGCCTGACTCTGCCATGAGCACACATACACATGAAGCTGAGTCCTTCAGATAAATGGAGATTAGCCTCTCAAATCTGAAAATTTACTGTTGGTGGATTAGATGGTGCCCTTTGGGTACATTTCACACGAGGTCTATTTCATGTCTGGCTCAAACTCACTAGTCTTAGAATCATAAAATCATTTAGGTAGGAAAATACCCTTAAGCTCATTGAGTCCAGCTTTTGGAAACACCATTAAACAACCTTCACAGCTGGCTCACTACAAACTCATCAGGATACAACACAGTCCTTCAGCAGAAATGTTTGTGGTTTAACGTAGTGCTGGCTGATTCCCATACCATGTTCAAGTCATTTAGATACCCCCTTAAGTAGGGATTAATACATTTAAATTAAATTCTAGCACAGGTAGTCTACTTGAATACAGAGCAGGCATTTTAAACCGATTCAGAAACCCCACTCATGTCTTCTCAATAAGCTCTGCTTATTACAGGTAAATATTTATAGACATATAATCTAGTTTCTAATTGGAAGGAGTTCCTCCTTCCAGAAGCATTTTCAAAAAGACTGCAAAATTTGTGTATCACCCCTGCTTCCCAGAGGAGTCTTATTTCTTTTCTGCAAACAGGAGCAAATGAAGCCAAACAGATTTGCCCTTCTCCTTCTCTCTCTCTACTAGCCATGTAGCCTGTGTAGCTCCAAGAGTGAATTATCTGTGCCTGGGTTCTCTGAGGATGTGTCCACTGTTGGTGGGGAGATCACACAGCCCAGGAGCACCTGCATGCTGTGGCTTGGCAGGTGCAGTTACCTGGGGTAGCTGGTTACAGAAGCCTTGTGTTTATCCTCTTCCTACAGGCATAGGCACAGCTTGCACATTAATCAGGGATTGCATTTGGGATCTCCTGGTTCCTGTTCCTGGGGAGAGTTTGCATATATTTAATGGGTTTTTATGCATGCTTCATGCCCTCCAAGGCAGGTTTGTGATTCACCAGAGAGTTGTCTGGAAAAGGAGAGACAAATGATGGCAAACCACAGAGCAGGCACATGGTCTTCAGCACTTCTTGTTCCTGCGGGGTTGGCTGAAGACAGCTCCAAACAACTGTCTGAAAACTCTTGTGTGACTGCGAAGGGATGGCTCTGTGCAGCCACATGATCTCCAACCCTTTAAAGACCTGCACACTTTCAGACAGTTGTCTGTGGAATTCTTCAGTTGGCTCTGTAATAAGGACAAGAATTAAAAGGAGGTGGCAAGCAGGTGTCATTCAGTGCCTGAAACTTTCTCCTAGGGCTTCTGTACAGCTGCTTGTCTAGGACTAAGCAAATAGGGAAGGCTCTGACCCACAGAAGTAACAAAATCTCTTTATGCATTTTTTTACCTGTGAGAATATTGAGCTGTTCAGAGTCTGCTGGACTGAGTTGCACTGCTACTTGCTGGGGTATTGTAATATGAAGAAAAAAAAAGTACAGTGAAAATAACTGCCTCATCTCTGTGGGTACAATTCCAGCTGTAGTGTTGCATTTGTTTTATTCCTGATGCTACTTCTGTTGTTTTATTTTGTTTGCTTCCAAGCAGTGGGCTTGGAGAGAACACTCCAGAGTTTTGCCTGTTCTTAACAGAATGTTCAACTGATATGTTAATTGAACCTTGAACATGTGCAGTAATATTTTTAAGCCACAGTAGATGTTTCACCAGTAAGGTAATTCTCTCTAAAGAGGGATAAACAGTTTGCTCAGCCAGAGGAGAGTGTACATGCTTGTTCCTTATTGAATAAATTCATGCATGTTGTATTGCCCCACAGAGTTGTGCTGAGCCCTGGTGTTCATAGCATGACAAGTGGAATCAATGTACAAGCCCTCTCTCTGCTGAGATCTGCCTTAACCAAGCTGAAAAGCCAGTCAGACCTACTTTATACTGCCTGTGCCCCATTTTTGGGAAAGAAACGTGGTTGAAGACAAGCTTTGTATTACCAGCAGGCCCTTAGAGGGTGGTAAAACTGCCTGCAGAAATATAAGTTGAAGGGGCTTTAATTGGTTGGGGTCTGTTCCCTGGTGCTGTCCTTCCCTGAGTGGCAGAGTCAGGTTTGTGATGCTCTCTCTGGTTTCTTGCCCTACCATCAGGCAGGCCTGCATGCTGACTTGCCTTGAGATGTGGGGGATCTGCCACAGGTTGGGTAAAACTAGAGCAGCTTTAGGGGCAGTGACTGCCCAGGTCCTGCTTCTGGAAAGGGGCCATGTCTGTGCAAAGCATTTGCTTCCCCATCCTGAGGATTAGGGATCCAGCCTGTGGGCTTCTTTCCTTCACAGTGGGGGTCTGCTTTGTTGCTCTGCCAGCCCTTTCCCTAAATAGAGGTTAACCCTGGATTTAAAGATGCCAGAAGGGACAATGGAGTTCAATGGTCTTCGTTGCTGAGGCAAAGGTGGATCATTTGCTATGAGCTGATTTCTGTTGTGCTTGGAAATTTACTGAAACAGCTACTCCGAAATAATTATTCTGAAGAGATATTTTGGTGTGGGCGCTCGTATTCTTGCATAAGATCATAGTTTGATGGTCTGTCTTAGTGCACCATGGAACTAGAATAATTGCTGACTAATTATTCAAAAAGAGCGCTTTTGGTAAATGTCTGAGCACAGGAAAACCCACTACATAGAAAAAAGTCACCCCCCATCCCACCCTGATTCCAAAGAGGATGTTCTTCCCAAGGTATTTAAATAGTTCTGTTCATTCATGTCTGTTTAGAAAAGAGCAGTGGTAAGTTTTATGTTGCATGGTTTAAAATATTTCATATTAATTAACAAACAAGTACCAATTAATTTTACATTATGATACTTAAGGGGTAGACTGCAAGGAATGGTATTTAGCTGGGGCTGTTTGGCAATTATGACCTTGTATATAATAACAGACTCAATAAATTCTTGATGTGAGAGAGCACCATTAATCAGCACAGAGTTAATTAACCGTGCTGCTTACTTAGGAAGTGCTATGCAGAATGGTCTGAATCTCTGCAGTGCTACAGGCTGAAAATGTTTGATTTGTCTGATACCTGCCTTGTTTACATAGAAAATTCCCTCAAAATTGATGCTGAAGAGGGAGCAACACTTCCTCCCGATGACTGAATGCTGGTCCGGCAGGTCATTTTCTTCCATGTCTCTGCACTCTGGCAGACCTTACACGGGTCACTGTGTCACTTAGGCTTTCTGTCACCTCCATGTAGAAGGTGGAAGCCTTTGGATGACTGCTGCAGTGCTGGTAATAGAAAGTGCTCTTGCTTCAATGGTTTTGTTCAGGTTAATCCTATAAGGCTACCAGGAAATTAGGAATCAGTGTGATAATTACGGGTTATACTCATTAGCTCTAATTTAGACTTAATACAAGACTGGTTTTTTCTTGTGTTTCTTTAGTAATCTAAAATGTAGACCAAAAAGGGGAAAATGAACAAAATTCAGCACATCTTCAGAGAGACAAGCATTCCATCTCGGTACCACTCACCCCTTCACACTCCAAATAGATCTTGTCATTTTCCTGATAATGTCATACTTAGAAGTATGAAACTGTCTTAGCCTTTTGGAGTGGCCATCCTTTTGTTGGCTCAGTGTGCATATTAATGTGAAGGATGGATTTCTAATCTGGCATTGTACATTTTTATGTATATTTATATTTATATGAGTACATTTATTTATACATGTACATTTTTATTGCATTGTACATCATCTGGATTTTTTGCTGTCCTATGAACCACTTTCATATCTGGGGTCACTGTGGGCTATCACAGAAGGATTCCAAGGTCTGAGCCATGGGAATGCTTTAAGCTTGCTGAGAGCAGCGCTCACTAAGAGCCACTTTGGAGTTTGAGTTACTCCAACATGAGAGAAATGAGAGAAAGCAACTGCTTTCTTTTTTGCTTGAATGTGAAACCTCCTGAGTTTATTTGCCCTGTTTTTATTCTTGAAGTTAATTTAACTTAGAAGTATAGCACAGTCTTCTTTCTTTTCCTTTTTTGTTAAGTAAGTGCAGTTAAGTGTAATCCTTCATCTTCTTTCCTCTCTCTGCCACCTGGGCTCTTAGTCTTAATTAGACCCTGTTTAGCAAATAGCTGATACAAGAGTAGCTTAATACACTACCACAAGATATGGCAACCAAATAAGGCCAGAAAAAATGAACAGAAACTGAAAGTGTAATGGAATTCTTTTAACTGTTTAAAACGATGCAACTTATTATAGGGGCCTGAGAGTGGGAAAGGGAGGACAGAGGAAGAGATTTTCACTTTAGATCTCGGGGCAGAGGAAAGTGATGGTTCAGCTAATCTCTCTTCTGCAAATGGGATTTTTCTGCTGCAGCCACACCACTTCTGTATTTGATACAAAGGAAGGCAATAACTCTTAAATGATAGAAAAACAACTGGGTTTTTTTTTGTTTTTTTTTTTTTTTTTCCCTGCTTTTTTACTACCCTCCCTGGGAAACAGAAGTCAACTGACACCTCTTCTTATTAACCCCAAAGCATTGCTGGTGGTTCCAGCCTGGCATTCCTACTTTTCAACCCTCCCATCCAGCTCCCTGTTTGAGGGGATGGCGTGGCTCTTGCTGGCTCTGGCGGCTCATCCTGTGCTCCAGCTGCCATGCAGACAGCACGTTCAGAGAGGCTGCTTCACTTAGGTATGTAACACGTTCTCAAATTCAGCCTGGGGCCTGGTTCTTCCCGAGCTGCATCGGAGTCAGTCCAGTGAATGGATAATAATGTGCTAAGCTGGTATTAATGACACCTCTTCTATTGGAGGGCTATGGCCCATGGTCCCACACACGTTTTAATATATGCACCATATAGATCCTTAACATATGGGATTTTTTGATTTCTGAGCTGCCTTGAATCATGGTTTGCTTTAGAGCCATGCATGTTATTCCTTGTTCTGAGAAGCCCTTTCTGTCTTGCCTGCATATTAGCACAGTTTTTCCTTCCTCATACCTCTCGTGTTTTCAGAGTGTGGTGGAAGATGGTCTCTGCTTTCCCTTGTGCCTAGCTTGTGTCACAGAGTCCAAGTACTGGACTTTACTCCTCGATTTTACCCCCTTTTATGTTTCTAGCACAGTCTTTTTTCCTTTTTTTTTGCCAGCTGCCAGAGTGTCTTCAGTGCTGTGAAGCCAGATGAAAGGTAGCAGTTAAAGCTCCCTTTGCAGCAGTCCCTTCCTTGGGTGTGCTGGTAGAAATCCCTTGGATCTCTGCTGAAGTTTCATCATCCCCTTCATTCTTAGCTTCAGAAGAACTAGGGTCATTCAGAAATTCTAGGATCGTTTTCTCCTGACACCACCAAAAATCCTGAGCTGGGGGCAGTACAAGCAAGAGTCATTAGTTTTCAATAGTTTTAAGAATTATATGTCATTTGTGGTTCATCATTTCTGATGATTCCATGAAAAGATTTTTCTCCACTTGTTTTGGCTTTATAAACAGTCTGTATTTTTTCTCTTACAACTACATGCAAATGATTTTATGAATATGTTAGGTGTAAGTTGGAAACAATAAATGATACTAAAGATCAGTTGTTTACATGATGTAAAAGGTGTACAAATGATGGATGCAATCAGAAAACGCTGAAAAATTGAAATGTAACACAGCCATTTTAGATTATTTTTGAGTATGTGAGGTATGGGAAAGATATAACACTGGACACAGGCAAATGTTGTTCCTATTTTAAAAAGGGTGAAGTGAGAAGCCAGGGAATTAGTGTAACACCAACACTGTGAAATATACAAAGCAAGTTGTTGGACAGATTTATAGATATGTAGATGATGTTAAAGTAATAAAAAAAAGAAAAACATGGAAACAAATATTAATGAAGGGACCATATCTTTACTTTTTTCTTACAAAGATTCAGAGAGGTGGGAAGGCTGATATTATTTCAGATTTTGGAACAACAATACCGTTTGTTATAGTTGATTTTTTAAAAAGCTCTAAGTATGGTGAGATGCAGCCTGGTTCCCCAAATTTCAGCAGCAGTTGGACTTCCATGTATTTAATGGCATCCAGCCTTTTTGATAATATGAAGAAGATTGTGATGTTAAAAAGTCATAAAATGTCTTGTTCCCAGAAGTCTCTGTCATGACAGAATTTCTGTAGATTCTTAGAATCTTGGGATTTCTGAGAAGTGAAGCCTCTGCTGTTGATCTCTCTGCTCTGTTCAGGGAAATGGGACTTGGTGCACATTTTTTGAAACTTGCACACCAGCAGCAGAAACTGTGGTGAAGGCCCTGGACTTTTGTGAGCTGCTCCAGCCGTGAGAGGAATAATAGGGAACAGTAAGTGCTGGGCTTGTTCCTCGTATGAGTGTGGTGAGAGAGGCTGACACCTGGGCAATTTTCAACTGTTTCTAAACTGGGAAGCTGATAGAAGAACCCACTGTATCTTCACCATTCCCTTCTCTTGACTTTTCTTTGCAGACCCTCAGAAGGGAGCTCTTCACTTTCTACTAGTGATGCAGCTTTCTGATCAAGCTTTTGCCGTGGCTGCAGCAAACTTGGTCAGTAATACAGGAAGAAAGACACTTTTGGCATGGATAAAAATTATAGGATTTTGTTGCCAAGGCAAGCAATTCCAGTTTCAGCATGCAAAGGGAGAAAATATGCCATTGTCTAGTTAAGTGAAAGCTGTAAAACTGAAGGAAAATAAATGTACTCTAAAATATGTAAGGAATTTGACAGTGTCTGAATTTACCCAGCATTATAAGGTAGCAATGGCTTGTAGATACTGACTCTTCAGAAGCATTTTTAATCCTTAAATGGTGCACTGAAGTTGTTTTCTTGCATTCCAGTATATATATTTCCGTCATGTTACAAGACAGATGAATGAATGGAAGGGAAAGAGATAAAGCGATGTTTTCTGATGAGAAGGTTTCTTCTTAAGAGGTCTAAAAGAGCTTTCTGTTGTGGACATTTTGATTCTGTTGGTATAGCTGAAGGACGATTGAATGGAAGTTTTAATATTAGGGTATGACATGGGTGTGTTTGTATCAGATTTCCTCCTTGAAAAGGCTCTTTTGCTTAATGGCTTGCCAGATGAAGGAGTTAATATTTGTTATATATTTGGAATTCTGAATATTTTGTTCATCTGGCTGCAGCTAGAAAAACCAGAATTTCTGCTGCTTGTATGGATTTTAAAGGTTTGATATAGTTGGCTCCTTTCTAACTTTATAATGAATTCCATCTGAAAGGAACATTGATTTAGGAGAGTTAAGAGAACAGATACCTATACACATCAGATTTCAGAGTACATTACCTGTTTCTCATGATTGTAGAATATACACTGTAATTGCTTGAGAGGCTTCCAAGGTGAAGAGAATTAAATCTAATCTTGAAAACAAAGGACACATTAGATGAGGAGAGGAGCAGGAGGGAATGTGATTTCCGCGTGCCTCAAATACCTGGGACAGGGTATTTTGTGATTTGAGAAGCCTTTGTGTTAAGGTAGGACTTCTCTGTGCCTGATGCCAGTTCTTTTTGAACTCCATGCTCTCAAACCACATTGTAAATACTACCTTTACCTCAGTGGGTTTGCTGGGTCTCACAGATAGATTTAATGCACTCTTGAAAGTATTAAAATTTGTTCATCTCTTTCCCATTCCGGTCAGTTTCACCACTGCAGGTGGTTCCAGAGGGATCTCCTGGGGGACTGGAGTAGAGAACAGGAATGATGCACTGCTGTGTTTCCACTGGGAAGAAGCAATATAGACATCATGCTTACAGCATTTCCTTGTGCAAATGTTAGGAATTGCCTTTTCAGTGACTGTGCTGTTCCCACACAGTCTTTGGCATTGCTCTTCATCCTCCCCGTGAATGTAGAACGAATGTCCTGTCTGGTTTCGTAAAGGGGTAGGTTTGCACAAAAGCAGCCATGCTTCCCTAGTGTTCAAGGAGTGCAAGCTTCCATTGCAACCAGTAACACCAGTGTTTGCAGTTCTGGGGCTGCATGGCTGAGGTCAACCCACTGCTCAAAAAGGAACAGTGCTGTTTCTTCCTCTCTTACTCTGCTCCTCCAGAGCTTGTTAAAGTCTTGTGAAGTATTCACTGTTTGGAGTTACTGTCTTTGTGTAGCCAACACTTGAATCTTCCATAAAAAACTTAACACCATCTTTCCCACCTCATCCTGGCTCCAAATGGTTATTAAATTCAGTGTGTTGATCCCCTGTGACATTTCTCTCCTTGTTATCAGAGTAGCTGAGACCCTTTGGCTGCCTTTGCTTTTCCCTTCCTGAACTTTGTCTTGCTTCCTTTTAAACCACCCAAAGACTGTCTCTGAAATTGTCCTATAATTATTTTCATCTGTTTACTTTTTTTTTTTTAATTTTTCTCCTGCTGTATTCTTGTCTTCTGGAGCTATTTTTTGCTTTGTTTTGTGCCAGCTGTGATTTTGCTTGGCTAATGCTTTTGGCACCATTGCTTCCTTGCAGGGTTTCTGTAGAGAGAGGGGGCCTCTGCAGATGGCCTGTGGGCAAGCTGCTGTGGCCAGGGGGATCAGAAACTGGCACCCAGATGGAAGGTCTGGAAAGGCTGAGCCAGGTATTTCTTGCTAAATGAGGAATGCTTTGAGTGACTGCACATATGCCAGGGATGATTTTACACCCAAGTACTTTGTGAGCAGTGAAACTTCCAGATAGGTTCCCCTGTTTCCTGGTTGAAACCGTTTCAGCAAAGAAATTCCTCCTTGAAAGTCATCCTCTATCACAGGGCCATAAAATACTGTGCCTTGTATTTTATATTCTGTCTGGCTTTGAAGTACCTGGTGCTAAAATCTGTGTGAAGCACTCTGTCATGCTATTAGAAGGCACCTACATTTCTAGAAGCAATTTGGTTTCTAAAAATGTTGACTATTTTATTAAAAAGATTTTTTTGGGGTGTGTGGCTTAAAACAGCAATAAAGCCATATCCTGTCTCTAAAATGTAAGTGTTATTGAAGGTTCAGGAATGCGTTCAATATACAGATACAAATTAAAAACTCAATCCCTGAGTGCTGTAATAAAAGAAATTAGGACTAAAATAGCGATAGGCCTGGGAGTTTTATTATGCCACTGCAGGAATTTCTGTGAACAGTTCATAGAAGATCTGGATTATCTGAAACTGGCTGTCCCAAATCAGCCAGGGCTTCTGCTCCTGCGTCCCTAGGAGCCAGGAAGGGAGGATCAGTTCCCTCTGCTGGCTCAAGCAGTGCCTGCCAAGGGAACTCCCAAAACTGAGTGATGCTCCAACATAGCTGCCCTAGCAAGATGCCTTACAGCTGTGTGATTTCACTTTAATTGGTCCTATCTGTTTTATTTCTTATGTGTGTCTTTCCTCTCCTTTAAATCACAATTATTTTCCCGCTGAAGGCTGTGTTGAAAAGGTGTCAATATTTTAGTTTGCACAGTATCTCTTGCAATCTGTGGACACTTGGATGTAAATTTAAGCTTGATTGTGACCCTGCCAGGCAGCAAAGGAAATGACTTGCAGAGCAGTTTGACTGCCTTGCTTGCCAGCCCCTCGGCCCAGGCTGTGCCCACCTGAGCAATGGTGCTGCATCCTGGACTGCTTCTGAGCACCTTGGTCTGAACTGCTCCATGGAATGACCTGTGCCTCAACATGTGCTGTTCTGGGATTTCTGAGACCAGCTGGTCTGGCACACTATCAGAGCATGCAGAGGCTCCTTTTTATCTGGAGGAGCAACTAATGGGGAATATTGATCTTCTGAAAGACATTCACTGCTCGTTTTCTTTGATTCCTGTTTCACCTTTCAAGGTGAATATGACATGGCAGGACAAAGTAATGGCTTGGAGGGCTGTCTGGGGTTGTGGGACCATCTGTTTTGCAGGCCTGGTATTAATTCCCTTTCATAAGTGTTGTTGCTCTACAAGCTGTTTATACAGGATGTGCAGGTTCAGAAGAAACGCGCAGCAAGCAGAAGAAATGCATTTATCTTCTGCTGGCACAGACAGCAGTCCTGCAGAACTGACTTAAAATATGAGTGTTTGCTTGTGGGATAAGTAGAAATACCTCTCCTGGCATTTTTGACTCCAAGCACAACTTACTGGGTTTATGTTAGTTATCTATAAAAATAATGGCAAATATTATTGCCATTCAGGAACTACCTTTCAGATGTGCAGACATAAAAGCTTGTCTCCACCAAAATTTATGGGCATGTTGCCATTACCTTGAGCAGCCCAGCATTTCCCCCTTGGATGTTGGCTCCTGATCCTGGGAATGCTGAAGACACAGCCTTGTTTGCGTTTCATATGTGTCTGTTGGCATGAGCTCCTTTGGCTGGAATCACTGTGCTGGTGGAGCATCTCTTGGAGGTTTCATACTCAAGTATTAATCCAGATGAGTAATTTAACACAGATTGTATTTAGAATTTTGGAAGATCACCCCCTATTTCTTATTTTGTGTCTAATTTAGGTGTTAATGCTGGAATTGATGAAATAGACTGTTGAAATTGAATGTGTCTTGAGCATGCACAGTGACAGCACAGACAGATCTTGGTCTTGCTTTAAACTTAATGCCTGGTAATTTCCTTATGTTAGCAAAGCATGCTGGAGAAGGCACCCTGCTGCTGGCAGCTGGCCACGAGGCATCTTGGAGAGGGTGGAAAAGATTTGGTGAAGGGTTGGCATTCGGAGTTCACCCCATGAAAAGACCAGGGTGCCTTTTGGGATAGGCATCAGTAAACTTTTTGTTGGTGGCTAATACTGAGAACAGATACAGAAATGAGCTGAGTGGTGCTGTATTGGCACATGAAACATTGCTCTGCTTTTCAGCTGGCTCCTCCTGGGATGTGCTTGTCAGGTGCTTCACTGTGGTGGCTGTGCTTGGCCTCCACCCCTAAGTGGGCACATGGTGACAGTCAGGGGGTGGTCATGTACCCCAAGCTCTTGTCCTGGCTGCAGCACTGGCTCAGTCCTGTGACCAGCCTCAGCTGTGACCTCGCTGTGGTGGCTGCTGTGTTGTGGGATGTTCAGGAGATGCCCCTGCCCTCAGAGGTGTTTAGTACCTTCTATAGGCAGCCTTCCAGAGGCAGGTTTGGGCACAACACTCGCAGGTACAGCCTGGCTGCCTTGCCCCATGCCTACATCCCAATGGGCTGCCTCTCCTTCCCAAGCCACTGGTGTTTTGCTCCCTGTGCACCAGGTGTTTCCACGCTGGTGCCGTGGCTGTGATCAAGGTATCCTCCATTGCTGTGTTGAGCAGCTCCTGCTGTGCCATTGCACCAGCTTTTACCCTTGCCAGAAGGAAGAAATAAACTCTGAACATAATTTTTCACTTGTGGTTGAGTCTGTCTTTTTTTGTGGCTCCTGAAACAGCCTGCAACCAGAGTGGTTTTCAGGAAGTTGCTGGAAGGAATGGAATGGAAAATCATGGGGGTGTATCACATGGCACAGGTTCAGGAATTGTCTGGCACCTCTTGCTTTAATGTGATGAGCTTTGCTGCATTTGTCATCCTCCTGGTGACTCCGTGCATTGGGCATTTGGGAGGACACGAGAAAAGGGTGTTCCTTTGGTAAATAGCATTTACTCTGTGTGTGAAATATCCCTATTTTCTGTCAAATCTTTTGTGGGAATGGCAGTGCTGTTAGTTTCTGACTAAGTACTTGTTGATTTTTGCTTTCTGTCCTGATCTTTTCAATGATGTTTTCAACAGTTGTCTTTTTGCACCCAACCATGTTTGGAATAATTTATATCCCTCTAAAATCTTTGTGAATAGCTTTAATCTGGTACCAGTATAGTTGACAACTACCACAAATAATGCCAGTTCTTCCTGAAAGACAGGACTGGAATTGACTTATACTGTCCTTTCTATTCTGTATACCTGGTTCAAATCTAGGAAATGTTCCTTTTTGTGTGTGATAATAAGATTCAGTTTAATTTGTTATTACTGACTAAGTTCAGGGATTTCTTTTCCTCCCAGCAAGGCTTGTACCTGCAAGAATCTGCTCTGATAATGTGAAGATGAAATTATTTAAGTTTAAGCATTATAAGAAAGGGGAGAATATTACATAGCTGCCAACTAGTTATTTGTTAACTGTATTATTTTAGACACTAAGGAGTGTTTTTACTGACTTTATAATTAGTAACAATACAATTTCTTCATGTCGCACATGATGTTAGCTGCAAGTTTAAATGAATCTGCTGTCTTCAATTACATGTAAGCTGCATATCAGTGTGCTGCACTTAATAGCAAGGACATTCTGTAATTGAGGTATTCTGCACTGTGACAGACAATTTAATATAAATAGGTTTTTATATACCAGCATCATTTCTAGTGTCGAGGCATCAGTGGTCCATGAAATCAGATCTATGTGGCTATTCCTGGTATATTAGTGTTACCTAATTTTCTGTGACAAACTTGGGGAATACAATATGGTAGAGGGTTTTAGTTGCCTTTGTTCAGCTGGAAATGACCTTTGCAATGTGTTAACCTGACACGCTGCATGACATTCTGTCCTGGTGGCCTAGATGTATATATAAATATGATAAAGTGACAGCTGCCTGTTTTTCTAAATGAGAAAGGGTGAGAAGCCCAGTGTTCAGCAGGAACAGTGAAAATATCTGTCTACTGATTTCCACATTATTGAAGTAAAAAGGTACATGTTCAGGTTGTATAGTTTTAGCAAGGCAGTTTTAAAAGACCTGCAAGCAAATTTGTACATATACTGAGCAGTAATAATTTTATATTTTGTAGCACTCTGGGCGAAATTGAAATATAGCATATGAATACCTCATGTGACAGCTAATGTTATCTTTAAGAATGAAGAGTATTTTAAGCAGCATATGTACCTACATGAAATCCTGGTAAGCTGGGAGTAAACTCTTTCCTAACTGATCCAGTTTGAGAGGTACAACTCTCAAGTGTAATGTTGTGTTGTGCTTCTGCTGCAAATGGAAAAGATTTTGAACCTGCTTTCAAAATGCAGTGTTTTATATGACACTTTGTATGTCAAAATACAGCTGGAGTAATGCCAGGACTAGTACAAAAAAGATAAAACAGAAACAGAGAGTGGAAATTTTCTGCAGAGAGCAATAGTGTGAGCAAGTTGTCACACATCAAAGTATGAATAGAAGCTTAAGCTTGCCTTCTTTTGAAGGTTGTATTGTATTTCTGACTTGGAAAACAGTATTACAACATCTTAACTCCTATGTGAGTTGTCTCACTAGTTCCCTATTGCTTCTGTGCCTGTTGCTATAACCTTTGTTTCTTCCCTAAACCATGACTCTGAGAAGGTTTTACTGGCCCCAGCAAAATGCAGTGGAAAGTCTTAGACTGACTTGGTTGAATGTGTTCATCACTAAACTGCTGACCAGGAATGGGTCCAGGCCCTGCTTCCCTACCCACTGCCACCAATTCTCCCTGTCCTCTCTTGAGAAGAGCCATCCCATTATTTCTAGCCAGTGGGACATTCCCACCAAGAGCCCAAGAAGGTCAGGAGTAAACAGACCTTGCTGGTCACACTGTAATAATGATGCATGAAGTTAAGAGCTGCAGACGTTTATTCTCAAATGTGGCCTTAGTTCAAAGCAAACAGTGTTGGGAAGAGAGAAAGGGATTGTGTTCAAGGAGCAAGATTGACTTCTGTGCTTTCTCACAAGATAGGCTATGTGGGTAAGTATTGGACATTTTCCATATGAAGGCAAACAAACCCCGTGGGCAGCAGTCAGGGCCCCAAAGATAAGGCAGTGTAGCAGTGTTTGTGCCATGATTCTTTTTGCTGTGCCTCATTAATAATGAAAGAACTGAATGATATTATGTGGGCTAATGTCTGGCAGGAGAAGCATTGGCCTGGATTTGACATTAGGTTGGTGAAAGTGAGTGAGATTCTCTGCTTCGCCCCACTCATTGTTATTCCAGTTGAATTGAAAACTACTTTTACTGTCTCCTGCTGTCTCCTCTTCTGTCAATCAGATGGGAGTCACAAACTAAGCTGCACAAGTTGAGGCTTTTTATCTGTAAAAGAACAATTCAGAAAATGCATGATTGCTCTGTTCAAGTGTTGAGCTTTTTTGGTTGTGTTCTTCTGTCTTCCCTGTTCTAAACTGTTGTGAGATCCCACCTTTGATCTGACTGGTCTCTGAGAATGTGATTAATTTTGTCAGGTAGAAGCTAACCTCTGTCTTCTGGGTTGAGGATGGCAGTCATTCTAGGTTTCAGGCATTGTTATAGAACTGTGATGATGTAACATAGCTTTCAAATACTCCAGTTGTTTTCTGTTGAGATGAATTCTTGAAACTGCTTCTTTAGCCTGTAACAAATTTCAAATGTGTTCAGAGTGTGAGTTCTCCCTCCTAGAACTGCTCAACTGTCTCTTCTTTTCCTTATTCTGTAGCGTGTTCAGAGGATGCTTACACAATGAGGTTTGGAAAATGAGTGATGCTTTTAAACTGTGCAGAGACTTTTCAGTCCTGTCTGCATTTTCCATGTGCTCTTGCAGATTGAATTTTTCAAGGTTTGCCAAGTGATGAAGTCTCTAAGCTCAGGTAAAATGAATTGAATGCTATAAACATCCTACTTCCCTCCTTCCATGCCTTAATGATGATCTCATTCCTCTATGCAGTGAAATTCAGGATTGTTATAAACAGGAAATGTTATCAAAACAAATTGTCTGCACCCACCCCTAGAACTTCAACTATATTTCAAGATCTTGCTTGAACAAAATAGACTGTATTTGTGGAAGAGCATGGAGCTCTGATTTTATCACTGTATTAAAAAAAGGGATTGTAATAGTATGGGAGCAAATTGTGACTTTCATGAGAAAAGCTGGAAGATACCTAGTTCTAAACTTGGCAGGGTTAGTTGGATAATTCAAGGTCTGCCAGGTCAATCTGTTCCATGCTACAGTCTAACAATTATATAATTAAAGGTGCTTCTGGCTTCTTTCTCACAAATAAATTTGGCAAAATGGTGTTCTCTCTCTAGCATGGGGAATAATGAAAGTTACTGGCCATGACTAGGAATTACCTGGTGAACCCTTCAGAAGTTAGAGAAATACTGCCTTTGTGAGTCTCTTCTCCCGATTTATTAGGGTTCATTAAACAACAGTGATACTGCCCAATTTTTGCTTATATTAAGGTATGTTTGTAGGTTCATTTTCATGAGCCATAGAGATTTAAAAAAACTCCAACACCAAAAAATTATACAAAAAAAAAATCCTCAACCAGCTTTGGGTAGCTTTTAAAAAGATATTAAGGCTAAATTGTAGCTGCAAATGTATTTTAATTTTCTAAAGCAGTTTGTGTGTCTGCAGGTTGCTTCTACCTGGGGTAGTAACTCCAGCTGGCTCCTAAGAAGGCTGCCCCTTCTGTACCTGGATGGACTTCATGCCTGCATGGTCACTGCCTTCAGTGGGATTGTGGGGTTGGTGGTCGAAGTTCTGCTACCTTTGCACCCTTTTTTTTTATGTAGCTATGCTGTAGGCCATGGGGGAACCTCTTTGTCTGTTTTATATGATACTTCACTGATGCGCTTCTGCACAGACCTATCTGTCTGGTCCTTTTTGAGCCAAGCAAGAGTGCAACTAGTACAAGCATGTAATTTACAGTTTAGGAGCTTGGGAGCAGCGAGAGGTGATGATGCAGAAAGGAGATGATGAGCTGCTGACCAAAGTCTTGGGCAGGGTCTGCTGCAGACATCAAAGCTGTTAATTTTATTTTACCTTCCTTGTTGTTAAACTGCCTGGCTGTTGTGGCTGGAAGCTCTGCTGGTTTCTGTTCTTGAAGGATGAGCAAGAAGCCTATAGGTAAACCAGAAACCTCAGTAAGACAATCTTGTTTTGCACCACTTCCCAGTATATTTTTTCCTATGCTTGGCCTTGTGCTAAAGAGACTTCTGGGGTTACTTGAGGGGAAAGGTAGAGGAGCAGGATTGGTCTGGGATAGCTAATGGATGCACACAGGGTAAATGGTGCTGAACACAGGGTGCTGGCATGCCCTGCCCCTGCTGCTCACCTCGGCTGTAATTACAGCAGGAGGTGTCTCAGCAGAGGAAGTTGTTTGTAACCCTGCTGCTGCCTGTCAGTGCTGCTGGGTTGTTAGTCATGCAGGCTGTTGCTGGAGATCCAGTATGGCAGGGAGCTCAGGAAGTCCTGGGGTCAAGTGCCCTGCAAAGCAGGCATCCAGCCAAACCAGGTGGTTTACATTTCTGTCGCCACTTTCCAGAGCAGGCTGGTTATTAAAGCTATCCCAGACAAAATAGCACAGTTCCTCTCACTCCTGGTGCATCCCAATGAATGTATTCATTCCTGTTAGTCATGCCAATCTCTTATATCTTTATATGTGCATAAGCAAGGCTTGACTTGTCATTGAAGTTCAGCAGGTGCATAGATGTTAAAAGTGCTGTGTCTTCTGTAATTTTTTCCTGATGTAGCAATTTGGCCTTTACCGATAGCCTTAGGTTTAAACAGCACAAGATTTAAAATGAGTTAGTTATGCTGCTATGCTTGTTTAAGAATAATTGTAAAAAGTGCCTTTGGGTTTCCGGGAACACACATTAACAGAAGGTGCATTTCAGTGGCTTTGCATGGTACCTGACTTTCACAGTGCTTCAGCTGCTGTTCTCAGAAAAAAACAAGCAAACAAAAAAGCCCCCAAAAGTTGTTTTTTGTGGGAAATTTATGGAAATGCAGTGAATTTTGCTAGTGTTTGGATTTCTCTGCATCAGCCTCAGGAGAGTTTGATGCTGTGTGTCTGCAGAAGGAATACTGATCGGAGAGCCTTGACATCTTTAAAAAGGCACATAAAACCTGAGTCTGCCCTTAGGGGAGGGCAGCCCTAAGGACCAGTCTGTGGATCTTGCCCTGTAGCCAGTGAGGGCTGGGAGTGTCTGGTACAGAATTGGCTGCTCTGTGACTGATGAGGAAGCCTGAGTGCCCAAAGCACCCACAGAGCTGCTCCTCCCTACCTGTTTAAGAGCAGCACTGACACACTCTGGTGCAGCCCAAGCTAGTTTTTCTGGCATGGTCATGATATGTTATGCTGGTGATGCTGTGAAACTATAGTATGTAATTTTCCCTTGAATACTGTATACTATATATACCCTGTACTCTACTGTCTTTGCTCTGTTGTGATGCAATAGCCATGCAGAATGGTGGGATCCCTAATCCACTGCTGGATGTTATGGTAAAACAAAATCTGTTACTTCGAATACTTGCTGCAAAACCATAATTTTTAGACAGGAAAAGGGTGTATGTTATTTAATTTTACAATAAGTTATTGATTTATAATAGTGGACTGCAGCTGTCTTTTCCAGCTGTCTTTGCAGTTTAAGTATCACAAGGATAAGATACTGAGCTGAAATGTCTCACCTATCGACTGATCAAATTTGAATACCAGAGAGTGTTAATAACACCTTCACAATGCCATATGTATGTTTTTACAGAATCATGGTTCTCTCATCAGAAACCCACAGTTTTCTGGTTCAGTTGCCTTTTTCTACAACTCAGGACATGACAGTGATTTCTTTATACCTCAGACTCTCCCTTCAGCCATTCTTACCCTTTTGGTGTGACAGCAAGTCCCAGAAGAGACTTGGCAGAATAAAAACCCAAAACAGCCTGTCCCTAGGAAGCTGCCCCTGCTCTTCCCTGCAAAACCCCTCATGGATTAAAGAGCATAAGAAGCATCCGATGGCATTGGATCCACTTCTAATCCCTTGTTCCACTCCTAGTAGGTGTCAAGTTCTGAAACTGTGAGAAAGGTGCAAGGATGCTGAAAGAACACGGTGGATGATCTCCCCATCCACTAAAGTTTTCTCATATGTTCCAATTGTGGGAGTTGGATTAAGGCCTGAAATCTAGCTTTGGAGATATTTTTTAAATATGTTTGTGGTAAATATAACACATATATATGTGTATATAAAACAGATTTACATGTATAAAGTGTTGCATGTGTTATTAGTAAAGTTTTAACTTCTAGATACAACAAATTTCTTGACCTAAGGAAGCACAGTGAAAGGATCCCAGTAATTGCTGGCAGTTTTCAAAACTCTGCCTCTGTCCGTGATGAAAAAGAAGCCAAGTCGTCCACCCCGGCAGAAAGTTACAGGGTAAATTCTGCTTGGGATCATTTCTTAGTAACTAAGAAAGTCATAATTGGCTCTGTGTGGGCAGAGGATCTGTCTGTGGTGAGGTGAGAGGGGCGCAGCAGACACGGAAAGTGTATGGGAGTGACAAGGTGGGATATGGCCTTTGTACAGCTGCTCCGTGCTCTGCTGTGTTAGTTGTTGCTCTTCAGAAGCCTTATCCAGTGTTTTGATCCCCCTTCATTGTGCCAGGAGGAGGAGGGTCATACTGTGGATGTTAAAGGTTAACATACTTCCTGAGAGACAGATGCTTCATTGTTTCCTTCCTATATGAGTTCAATTGACAACGAACTCTCAGCAACATTCAGTAGAATTGGCTAGTTTCAAATGCCTTCAAAATAATTAGCCAAAGCTGAAATTAATTATAGTAATAATTAAAATCCCTCCAAATAATAAATAATGCAACTCCAAATTTTGCAGTTCAATCTTCTTAGGGGTGATTACCAAATGTTGCCATTTTGAGGCTACTTTGTTCTTAATGACTACTTTGATACTGTTTTGCTTCTGTATTTTAAACTGAGATGCTGCCTTCTCAGCTGTTTAGTTTAAATACAAGAAAATGACAAACGAGTTCTGCCCATTCTTGTTTAAATGCCAACTCCATTAATGTTGTCATTGTTGTGATCCTAGTATTACAGGCCTTATGTGAGCGTTTATTCATATTTTAAAAACGTTGTTCCTTTTTTTAGCTGCAAAAGGGAAAAGGCATGACTTCCAGAAAACAAGTTGATAGCTTCATGCATGTTTACTTTCCGTTAACTCTGGAAAACTCAAGCCTTTCATTTGAGATTTTGAAGATGTTTTCCGTCTGCTTTCTAAACTCAGTGCTTGCTTCAAAGCACACATGCAATTTATAGACTTGTATTGCCTAGGGAATTGTTTGGGAGTCCTTGCTTGCTGTGTGGAGATGAATGCATACAGAAGTTCAAATAATTCCTCTAATTTTTTTCTTTCACCAGAACAGTTATGTTTCTTTTTCCTGCAAACTGAGCTCTTACTTCTCCATCCCTTCCTTTCTTCTCCCCTCCCCTCTTGATTCCTATTTCTCTTTAAAGTCTAGTGAGTGAAAACACAGGGGTAAGTAAATGGCCACTACAGTTGCAGTGGCATTAATCTTTCATCAGGTAAAAACCTCCTCATGCTGGTTGTCATGGTGAGCATTGCACTGCTCTCCCAGGCTGTGGTGCCGATGCTCCATCTCTCCTCCTGCACTGTGAAGGTCACTGGTGGCCAGAGGTGCCTCTGCGGGTGCCCAGGGCTGTGGATTATCCTCCCCTGCTCTCTCAGCAGAACTGCACAGCCTGCACAGAAACAGGCAGAAACGCCAAACCACTACCAAACCTTTCTTCCAGATGTTAATGAAAACCAGCTCAATTAGCGAATATTAGACATTTAATTCATTTTGTAAGTATTTCCATCTTCAGCTTAACAGGCAAAGGCTTATTAATTAAAAAGTTTGCCAGTGCCTGGAGGAGCACTCTGAGCAAGCAGATTTTAAGTTGCTGAATGAAGCCCAGTTCCCAGGCATCAATTAAATGAAGCTGCCCAAGGACTGTGAAGGAAGAGGGCTGTGCGGAGGAATTTCTTTCAATAAGCAAGGGATAAAACCCAAACCTGTGTCATATTTTGTTTTCTGCCTGCCTCCTGCAGAAGGGAGAGTCTTCTGGTCTTTGTTTTGCTCTCCTGTGTTTTCTGACGTGATTTGGGAGAGCTGAAACCAAGACCATGACCTTTGGGTGGCCATGAGCCCTGGGCCATTCAGTTGTGACCTGGTGGGAGTTCAGCAGACCTGCCAGCCTGGCAGGATGTGTCCTGGCATTGCTTCTCAGGCTGGGCTTGTTCTGGGGTGGAGGCAACACTCTGTGCAGTATGCACACACACTTCCCACAGCCACTGTCAGCCATGGCAAAAGGGGGAGGAAGTGGAAAAAAATCAACCCAGCCATGTGTTTGCAATCCCCAGTTTGAAATACTGACCCTGTTAGGTAACACCCCTTCCCTTGCAGGGTGCTCTCTTCTTGCAGCGATGGCTCAGTGAAACGCAGAATTATTTTTGGCTCTGCCATAGAATCGATAACAGTCTCACAGTTCAGCTCTTCACAGTCCTGCTGTGACATGCAGTTGTCCTTCAGGTCCTTGGTTTCCCTGCTGTGCAGTAGGGATAGACAGGAATGAGTTGTGTGTGAGATGTCATCGGGAGAGTCTGTGGGACAGTGTTTGGAGCAGGAACTCATGGAAACTTTACGTAGCGTGAGATTTTGCTATGGAAAAGCTTAAACTTTATGGGAAATGTAGTAAACATGGTTACATCTTGACACATAATTTCTTATTATATCGAAACTTTTCCATTTTTCCCAGGACATGTTGCAAGACAACTAGGTGCTGTTTTAGAGACTTATTTAAAGTTACTGCTGGGATGTAAAAGCTCCTGTGTATTTTGGGAGAGGGAAAAGACCCAAGCACAAACCCAAGGACGTTCATCTGCAAAGGCTACAAAGCTGTGTTTTCTTAAAAATTTTTTTCGTGTTTAACTGGAAACATTGATTAATGCTTATTATTTAACACAGGAATTCAAGAACTTAGAAATTTTGGAGCAATGATTTTTTTCTTCAGATTTTATCTTGAAAAACATGAAATAGATGTTTATTATGTGAAGGGTTCACGGAAGACTTTGGGATTTGCTCTAAAGAAAATTAGTCTTTCTCCAGAGAGCTTCATACTGTCAAATAACCTCTCCTTGTAGGATGTGATATTATCAAAGAGTGCTTTATTTTTGCCTGCTTCATGACCTCCAAAGGGAAGAAACAGAAGAACATTAACCTTTTAATATGTACATGTTTGAAATTATAAACTTAAAAATCCATGAATATGCTTCTGTAAAAATCTCTTCCCAGCTGGGTTCCCGGAGTCCAGCTCATTTCACTCTTGTCTTTTGGTAGTGAAAAATGCTCTTGCTATTTATGATGCATTTCTTGGCTAGTTGCCATTGCTTGCTGTTTATCAGAATGCCTGATATTTTTGGTAGAGGAAATACCCATGCTTTTTTACTACATGTAATCAAGTTAAGCATAGCTTAATTTACTACTTTTTTGCTTTGTTTTGTTTTGTCTTTGTTGGCAGAGACCTGCAGATATTTGTTTGCTGTGCTGGATCTGCTGAGGGAATTTGAGAACATCTCTTTTGCATTCCCTGGTAACTGTTTACTGAGCTGGTATCTACCCTGGCATTGCTCAATGAAATTTTAAAATTTAACAACAGCTTTTTTTTTTTTTTTTTTTTATTCATGCATGAACACTAAAAGAGAGACAGAGTCTGAAATTCTCCTATGATTTCAGTTTCTGAAGGAAAAAAAAATATATGTGATCAGGTGGTGTAGTAATAGGCCTTAATTTATTAAAAAATTTGTTTGACAAGATTTCAGCTATAGGTTACTTTGTGTGTAACATAATCTATATGCTCAAAATAGTTTTTCCTAAATAGTGAATGTTAACTTATATAAAAAAACTACTTCATCTGGAAGAATGAAGGATAGTTTTCTACATGTCTGAAGTAGGTTAGAGATCCAGACAGCAAATGGTGGCCTCTGTAAAGTAGACTGCCTGACTTGATTCTCTTCTTTTATGTGTCTTGATGAATGACAGTGTCTCTCATCCTTAAATATTTTATGGTTATCTAGTCTGCGAGTCAAATCATGTATTTGTTCTAGACCTTCTTAGAACTCTGAGCGTTTTTAATAAGGCATCTACCAGAGTTAAAAAATGCTTGAAAAACTACTGTTTACCTTTTCCTGGTCCATTTCTATAGTTGGGACTGAAAGTAAGAAAGATTATGGTGTGTGAAAATATTTGTTAAACAATTTCCTGATGTCTGAAGAAAGCTCTGATCGAAAGGTCTGTTCAAGCTGGACTGAAATACAAGGGTCACTTGTAGGGATTTTAGGAGTTGATGGTGTTTATGTGAATTTTGGAAGTGAGCCTGCCCTAAAATAATGTGAATGTTACTCTTGCAATTTGACACACACAAACTATGAGCTTTCTTTTCTCACATCCTAGTATAGCATCATGACGTTTTTGGGGTGGGACTACCTAACAAGTAGTTTGTAATGGAAATTCTCATCCTTCTCTTGCCACCCTTTAGATGATTTGTCACCTCCTTCCTCCACCCAAGATGTTTTGCTAATATTTTGAAGCAAACAGATAATTGCAAGTAGATGTGACTATGTTGCAGCATATCCTTCCTTGTATACCAGCCAAGCTGCACTGGAAGAAAGAAACTTGAAGATCTTCAGAAGAAAATAAAAATCCTGGCTACAGCACATCTAATTTTGTTTCAGGTCTGAAATGGCTGCCTGTGAAAAGTGATTCTGTGCTCTCAAGTAAGAAGTGGTGGCAAAACATTTAGAAATGACTGAGTCTTTCCTACCACTGTTTTCCAGCATAATGAAGCAGTGGAGCCACCTCATGAACCTGACTTTGAAAATTGATGTGTTTTGTTTATCTTGAACGTTTTCTTCATGCAGCTGAAGCTTACTGAGCAATTGAACTTGTGGAGACCCATATTTCCCCTTAGATTTGTTGATTGAATTCTAACCTGACACTAACATATTGCTTTTCCCTGTGGCCTTTCACAAAAGATTTCTGTTGTCCTCTAAGTCCTCTCTCCATCACCTCAGAATCAACAAGAAACTTTGTATTTCAACAGGAACTTTTGTTATGTTTTGGTTAGTTTAGAATGAAATAAGTGAAACAGCTGTCAAGCAAGGGTCTGCATCAATGATTTTGTCTCCCTTTTGAAATAATGTCCTAGCTAGTTGTTCCTGCACAAAAGTCTGTGTAAACAGTTTTCCTGATTTTTTCATTTTATTTTGTAGAGAAAGCAATAGATTTTTCTTTCTTTTTAAGGAAAACAGACAAACAAATATGGACAGTTTGTCGTATCATGCCCTCATCATTAATGAGGCTGTTACTGTGCCAGCCGGCATCCAAATACAAAACACCACAAGAGCTTTTCCCAGCAGGGCACGCTGGTTATCCCCTGGAGAGGAGTGTGTGTTGCAGACAGGCAGGGTGGCAGGTAGCTCTCGCTCTGCTGCCTGCCGTGCCAAGTGCCTCTGTCCTGATCTAGGTCCCTGAGGGTGCTGTAAACATCCCTGACAGCACTGCTCCACTTGGCCATTTCTAAGGAAGCAATTCACTGGGATCTAGGCTGGGCTGTATCTGACTACACAGTGGCCCTGTAGCTGAAATCATATGAGTGCCGTGTGGCTGAAATTGTTTGCCTGTGGAATGGGAAACATTTTTTGTTTTCCTCTTTTTACGTGAGAGAAGCCATGCTTTTTTCAGTTGCTGATCTCCGTGTCTCGGGAGCAGTGCTTGTGATAACCCTGGGTTGGACAGGCAGTGCTGCCTGCAGATCCTGCTGTGGGTGGTGAGCTCTGCCCTCGCCCTTCCTGGGTCAGTGTCCCACCCTCACCTCTGTTTCCCTGCCTGCAGGAAGGGGACAAGACTCTCAGACCTTTGGTATTTCTAAGGGCTGCAGAGAATGGCAGTGCTGTGGTGTGGTCTCTGCTTCCCTTCTCCTTACCCATTGTTTATGCTGAGCCTCAGATAAGATGAGTATATTTTGTTTTTCCTGTAGATAATAATAACAGCCTATCTCTACCAGTGCAAGATTAGGTTCTTCTCTCAGGAAGATGTGGGAAGAGAAAAATGAATGTGGTCTTGGTGAGGCATGTGTGACAGAAAGGGTCTCAGGGCAGGAAAACAGCAGGGCTGCACTCTAGATGGGAATGCGAGGTGGCTTTGCTGAGCACTGTGCCCTTGGAGAACCTCTGCCTCAGTCACATCAGCCACAGCTTACTTATTCATCACCCAGCAAGATCTCCTCACTGTCAGCGTTTTCCCTTCATGAAATACTGTCTTGATACTTAATGGCAAAGAGCAATTGTCAAGGCGTCTGATAACTGTGACAGATAACAAATACAAGTGTTGCTGTATGGGTTGAAGAGTTTCCTTCACTGATCTGATCAATCTTATCTTTTCACCTTTCTTTAAAAAAACCCCATTTTTCTCTTCCTTATACCTGTCAAGATTTTTGTGCATTTATCTGTGTATATGAAAAACAGATCTGCTTGTTCTGGTAATGGTAGTGTCCTGGATTCAGTTTCAGGTTGAACAGTGAGATGCTCTGCTAACATCATTTTGGCCAAAGCTAACGAGGCAAAAGCTTTCATTTTGACACAGTGTTTATGGGAGTGTTCAGATGCCAGCCTCATGCTCTGGATGTTCTTGGATATTTTTGTAGGAATGCAGGTAGGTGGATTCATGGATGAACAACTGAAAAGAATTTGAAATCTTCAGACTTGTCATGTGTTAATAGGAATGTAAGCTGGGACAGAGCCCTCTTGTCTTTTTACTGCTCTGTGCTGCAACGTGTAAACAGTGTAAAATTATTTAGAAGCATGTGCAGAGTGGAAATTCCCTGGAGGGTGTTCATCGTTTTTGATGTTAATTTGACTGTGGCAGGGGGACCCATGCTTTGTGTCTCTCACCGATTCATTCATGTTTTGTTTTTAATTTAAACAATTCAGCATTAACCCAGGACATTTCACCAGCTCAAGGTAAATAGGTAGGTCCTGTAGGTGTGATTTTGTCAGCAGATACTATAGAACTGGTCTCTTTGCTGTTCACTGATTCCTCTCTGCAATGTCTTCATTTTAGGGCATTGCTTAACACAGAATTCTGGGCGTGTGAGGATGTTTTGGTTCCGTTCTGCCACAGCCTGTATCCATGCTGTTTGGAAGCAAGACCAGTATTTCCTGTGGCCTCCTTTATCTCTTGTTGTTCTGTCTCATGGATAATTCATGCTTTTTTTTTTTTTTTTTTTTTTTTTTTTTTTTTTTTAATATTTGTATATATTTTGACTGTCATATCCTGTGAAATTGTCCTGGCATTTATCTTTAGCCCGAAGTTACTCTGATGATTTATTCTCTCCTTGTCTTCGGAGTTTAGGCTTACTTTAAATGAGATTTATTTGGAAGTCAGCCTCTTGCACTGCAATTCCCCTCCAAAAGGCCCTTTGGGGCCTGTTGTGATTGGACAGAGGGTAATGGTTTTAAACTGAAAGAGGGTCAAGTTAGATTAGGTATATAAGGAATTTGGGTTTTTTTTGTAATGGGGGTGGTGAAACACTCTCACAGGTTGCTTGGAAAGGTGGTACACACCTGATCCCTGGTAACATTCAAGGTTAGGTTGGACAAGGCTCTGAGCAACCTGATGTAGCTGAGGATGTCCCTGCAGGAGGGTTGTACTAGAAACCTTTAATAGTCCCTTCCAACCCCAACTGTTCTGTGAAATAGATTGCTACATTTTACCTGCACCCATCAAAACAGGACTTTGGAGCAAAGTGGGTGGGTTGTCCCTTTGTACTACTTTCTGTCTTTTGATATGATTTATGTTAGTTTATTGTGTGTTTGGCTGCTTTCTTTGGTACTTGTTTAATTGAAACCTTCTGAGATGTCACCTTTTGCAGTTCATCCTGCCACTCTAAAGGAAGCATTAAACTGAGTAGTGGATGCATTTTTGTTACCTTGCCAACAACACGCTGGAAAGAAACTTTGGGCTGGAGCAGCACAATTGGTCTGTTACAGCAAATGTAATTTATAGCAGGAATTTTCTACTGCCAGACTGTCAAAATCAAGGGATTAACGTTACTGCCTGCTGAGAGAGGCACTTGTATGAGTGGAGAATCCTGATGTTGTTGCACAAAAGATTAAATTGTTGATTATTTTGAGACATTGTTAAAGGCTCAGAATATCTTTTCCTATAACATATTAATGAAATCTAGGATGTGGGCCAAACTTGTAAGCTGAGGTTTACCTTGCTATTTCTTCAGATGTTACATTTTCATAATTTCTTGCTATCTATTTGGAAGAGACTCTCTTGCTCTCTAAAGACTACAGGACAATTAGGTGTCCTAATACGCTTTTCTCTTCTGGCTACATTTATTAATTATTTTTTCTGTTTGAGAGTTTTTGTGAGTATTTTGCAATGCCAAAATAGCAAGGCTCCAAGCAAGCAAAAGCAGTAGAAGTTGTTCATCATCCATGCAGCTTGGAAATGTGTTTATTCTTCTGATTTGTATAGTTGAGGCCAATCATATCGCTGGGTGCTCTTGGCAGCACTCTTACAGAGGGGTGACGCTTTCCAAACTCTCTGTTTGGGTTTCTGGTTGTATCCTGACCCTACAAATACACTTGCCCTGGTTATGCTGCTTATCTCAACTGAAAGGTTATCTGGTGCAAAGGATACTAGCTGGCTGGGCTGTAACAGATACCTGCCTTCAGTAATAAACCTACCCCTATTTTCATTTTGTTCTGGTGTCATCTGAGACATTGTGATTCTGTGTTTGAAACAGGAGAGGAAAAAAAACCCCTCCTCAGACCTCTTGGACACAAGGAAAAGCCGTGGGAGACCTCATGGCTTTAAAGTCTGTATGCTGTTGTCTAGAAGTTAACTGTGTCTTTAAGAAAAAAACTGAGTATTTATATTTGGTATCTATTTGAAAACATGTTTACCCTACAGTGTTTATTAAACCTGAGTTAATTTTCCTCCTGCCTTTCCATGACTGCAGGATCTTTGCCAGTGATGCATTATAATGACTGTAGTGGAAGGCGGCGCCGGCCACATGCCAGGTCCCCGTCCCGCTCCGTGGCTGGCTGGGGACTCGCTGCCCGGCAGGACCCGCTGCTCCTGGGCTCCGTGGCTGGCTGGGGACTCGCTGCCCGGCAGGACCCGCTGCTCCTGGGCTCCGTGGCTGGCTGGGGACTCGCTGCCCGGCAGGACCCGCTGCTCCTGGGCTCCGTGGCTGGCTGGGGACTCGCTGCCCGGCAGGACCCGCTGCTCCTGGGCTCCGTGGCTGGCTGGGGACTCGCTGCCCGGCAGGACCCGCTGCTCCTGGGCTCCGTGGCTGGCTGGGGACTCGCTGCCCGGCAGGACCCGCTGCTCCTGGCCGTGCTGCTCTGGAGCTGCGGCCGGCTGAGCACAGCTCCGGCACTCCCTGCGGAGGAGCCCCAGCTGCCCTGGAGAGGCTCAGACCTGCAACTGAGCACTCTTTTGGTTAAAAATAATAATTATGAATCCTTAATTACTCTCTGTCTCTCTCCTGTCTCCCTTCTGTCCATTACTCAGAAGGGTTCTTGAAATAGAGTAATTAAATTAGCATCACACTTTCATATGGTACAAGACACTTTCTTGTGCTCTTTTAAAAGTATAAGATCATTGTGTCTGTTATCTTTTATTCTGTGTGATGAGCGAGAATTGCTTGCTCTTTCTGGTCCTGTGCTGTTTCTGTCAGGACTGTCTTGGCTGAGGTGAGCACTGTGAGTCACAGCTCTGTCGGCATTGACTTTTCATATGATCTTCCTCAGGCAGCCAACGGTGCGGCCTGAGGCCCAGGAGCTGGTGATGGGTTTGTAGTCACAACTTTCAGGGCAGAATGTGCTGTTGGTTCACACATGAAATTTTGTTCAGCTTGGGTACTCACAAGAGTAATTTGCAGAGGAACTTGGGTATCTGACACGCAGGTCCTTGGCAAGTTTGGAAGAAGTTGCTGCACTCTGAGCTGTCTGCAGAGGCAGATTACCTGAGGGACACTCAAGGGATGGATGCCTGATATACCCAGCATATGCAAACAGTACAAAGGTGCTGGGTAAGAGCCTGAGATTGAACAGCAGAGATCTCTGTATTGATGTGTCTGGCTTCTGTTGTACATCTTCTGGTACCCCTGCAGCTTGCTGGCGTGCCTGGGCGCAGTTCCTTTGTCTCAGTTGATTTTTCAACCAGTTATCCCAGGGGTTTTCCTCCAGCTCCGAAAAGCATCCAAATAAAACATTAAAGACCTGAGGTGCTGGTGAGTGTAAGAGTTTTTCTTGGCCCAGCAGTAAATCACAGTTCTGGGCTGTGAAGTGTAAGTTTTTGAGGAGGAATAGCGTGTTTCTGTAAAAGTAAAAGTGAAGATATTTCCTGTAGATTAATCCTACTCCATTATTCTTTAGCTCAGCTGTCTGGGCTAGGATGCTTCTGTGGAATGGAGTGAACATACACAGTGTATATCCAGATATGCATATATCAACATCTGAATTACAATATTTACATGAATTCCTGCTTCCATGAGAAATTTCTGTTAGCTTGTCAGCCCAAGGCATGTGAAAGTTTTCTGACTTTAAACTTTCTTTTTTGGCCTTCCACATTTAGTGCTGCTGTATTTTAGTTTGTAGAGTGAATTGCACAGACGAAAATCAAAAATAAACCCCAACAAAACAATTTGAAATTCTTCAATTCTCCCAGTCTTTACTAGGATGCTTTCATTTAATGAGTCACATTAGCAAAACTAATTTTCTTTCTCCCTCAGCTGAATGGCTCAAACATAAGACATTATTGTCTTCAGTGCCTTACAGCATTCTAATGCTCAGCAGAGCATATTCTTGGAGTGTTTGTAATAGATGAGTAAATAAGAATCATCTTTTCTGTAGATAAAAACTTACTTTTTCCTCATTCTACTGCTCTTTTCTTTGCTGCTTTATTTATGCTGGTTAAATTTAGCTACCACCTAAAAGAATTACACTAGTGTGCAGCAGTAGTTGTAATTTCTTGAAAATGAGATTAGTGCTTGAGACCAATGCCAGCTGTGTGGTCTTGGGCTGTAAAGTCACCTAAACATGAGATGCTTGCATCTAGACATGGTTTATATTGGTCACAAGCATGCAGAGAGCACCATGGTTGTTTTAAATTTTCCATGTTTTGCTTTTCTAATAAATTAAGCTCTGTTTTGGTTTGAATTATCTGCGAAGAGGTGTTCTTTTTAAGAATATGGATGCTGATCCAGGTCACTGGGTAACCCTCATGTGATAGATTTGTCTGTCATTTATATGGGCTGGATGCAAGCTGGATGTTCTGACAGCGAAGAGCTCAGTGTCCTATAACATCTGTCTTGTGCCTTCCTAGTTACTTTATGAAAATTAATTTTCACTACTTACAAAAATGCACTTCATGTATTTATTTTGTCCGGACTTTATGCCTATATGGAGAAGAGAATGCAAACTGCCACTCAGGGATTTTTGTTGCCTTTCATGCCATATATGCTGGATATTTTCTCTTTGGGGTTAAACTGTAAAGCCTGTTGAAGCTAAAGTTTAGTGGTCTGGGGCTTTTTACTTTCGTGAGATTGTGTCCTTTGCAGGTACACTACTACTTCTTGGTTTTTGAAAGGTTACCTTTTTTTTTTTTTTTTTTTTTTTTTTCCTGTTTGCATATCTTTCTTCCAACCTCTTTCCCTTGAACCTTTCTGGAGCTCTCAAGAGAAGTCGAGGGAGTTGCTGATGTGGAAGAAAATGAGATAATCACAGAAAAGAAATGTTGTCCCAAAGTTGTCCCAGACAGCCTTGAACTAGGTCAGCAGTCCTCCTTAGTAATTCCTCCAGGTACTTAAGGTTATCTTTACAAGCAATCTGTATATAATTTGCATCCATATATGGCAGGGCTTTTTTAAGCAATCTAAGTAACAAAATGCTGTTGTTTAAGTGTTTTTTAAGAAAGCAGAGCTCTTAAACCTACTTTCTGTTGGATCTTAGTCCTTGAAAATATTTTAGGTTCCTGGCCAAAGTGTGTTCCCTTTTTCAAAGCTACACTCTGAATGCAAAGTTGTCAGTGAACCTCAGTGTTGATTTTGAAAGCATAAACAGAAATCCAGCACAGGGCATTTGAAGCGCTTTATATTCTTCGGTTTTTCTCAACACTCGTTTTAACTGGGTTGAACCCTTGCAAGAGAGGAATATATTTTGCCCATGTAAGGGCTCTGATGGACAAGTTCTGGCAGATTTGATTGTAGTGTAAGGAATTCCTCCCTTTCAGCTACAGTTTCATGGTTGCCTTAAACACTTTTCTGGTGGATTTTGCCCCAAGACTGGTGAGAACAGAAGGGATGGTTTGCCAGTGCTGTTGTTGCTGTGGCAAAAGCTTGTCCCTGCTGGCACAGCCCGACTGAGGTGCCAGCCAGGGTTCTTATGAGCAGTGCACTGATGTGCTGGCTGCCTGGAAGGACTGGGCCTGGGCCCTTGCTTGCTCCCTCCCTGCATCCCTACCTCATCCTGCACACCGCAGCGAGCGTGTGCTGGGCTGCTCACTGGGCTGCTGAGACTCAAACCAGCAGAAGAATGCCTACTGCCTCCTGGAGAGCAGGATTCAGCTCCCCAGAAGTGTTTTTTGTGACCCTCATGGGTGTCAGAGGAGACTGTAGGGGAGCTGGTGGCTATACAGCAGGTTTGGGCAAAGTGGCTCTGTCCTTTCTTCCAGGACAGCTTTGCTACTCTGCAGATGTGGCACGTGCCTTGTTCTGGTGTCTTTGCTGCTGGAGAGGTGCAGAGAGGGTGCTTGGGGACATCAGCACTTTAGGCTGTCACCTTAGCTTTCCCCCACCATGGCTTACCAGAGCTATAAGAGAGAGAGAGAGAGTTTTAGAACTGGAAAAAAAAAAGCTGAAACACTCTGGCCGTTCAAATGTCCAGAACAAAGACATTTCATAAACTGGAAGTTTCAGTCTTTATCTTTTCAAGTCTGTGAAAGTTAAGGTGACTGAACTTTCATAACAGCCTCAGTCTGTGTGACTGTGACCTGACAGCTCCCAATTTAGGGTGGTAAGGCTCTCTGCTTTAATTTCTGGAAAGCACAGAAGACAAAGTAGAAAGAATTGAAACTTTGCATTCTTTAGGCTACTAAATGGAGGATGCTGATGGATGACAAAAACTTGCAGCATTTTCTAGAGAAGCCTTGTCTAAAATTGCAGTTAATGTTATATATTTTCAGAGGATTTATATGGCTGCATCAAATTTAAATGTCCAAAAACTGTTTGACAGTAAATGGAAAAAAAAAAGTGAAAAATCTGAGCAATAACTCATGCTTTATGGAGCAAAGCAGCTACCTCCTGCCTAAGTTTTAAAGTTTAAAAAGAAACTTCCTCTGTAGTTAGGGTTTGATGAACAACATGTCTCTACAAGACCTAGAAAAAAGAAGCATTAGAAATTTGGTCTGCTCGCAATAAGCCAAGGTAGTTACAGAAGACTGATGATGCCCATTAAAAATGAGTAATTTCTGCAGGAAGAAATGGCCTCACCAGTGATTACAGCAAAGAAAAAGAGGGCAAAGAGCAGAACTCCAAACCAGACAAAACTAGGGGAGAGAATATATGTTACACAGCCATAGCCAGGAATTACAGCCTGGAAATATGTAGGAAAGGTACAATTTTTATGCAGCAGGTTTTACAGTAAAATTACCTCTTTTCTAGAAACCAGGATGTTTGGTCCATAGCAAGTTTTATTTTGAATAATCATGGAAAGACAAGTTATTCATTTTGGGCAAAGGCAAAGTGAAAGATGGGTAACAGTGACAGCAGCAGAAGCAATGTCAGCTTGCTCACAGACATTGTCAAAAACAAGTTTTAGTCCTTCCTTGCACTCTTATGGAAAAGAAGAGTTTGGCTGATAAAGAATTGTAGGTTTTGTACTGGAAGAACAAAGACTAGACTTCTAGTCTCTGACCTGGAGCACGAGTGATGGGGCCAGGTAATGTTTCTGATACTGCTGTTATGTGGACTGGTGATTCCACCTCCAAACCTGGCACATTTAGATAGTCACTGGTATCATTTGGATGAAGTTGGCATGCATTGAACTTCACTTTATTATTTTTCTTTTATTGCATCTTATTAAAGCATGAATGGCTCCCTGATACTCTCTAAAAGGTGTGATGGTTTAATTTTCTGGCTGTTCATTTTTACCACTATTTAGCTCATTTTCTCCTTGAGGGCTTATTATTGAGTTCTTCATTCAGTGACATCATTGCCCTTTTTAAATCAACCTTCTAGAATTTAGCATATGATATTGTGTATAAGGATGAGAAGATTACTACTTCATTCTTTTCACTCCAGTAATTTTTATATTACAGTGAACATCCTGATTAAACATTTTTCTGGAAAAGGCCCATAATGAAAAGGAAGCATAATTAAACATAGGAACTAAATATTGAACCCCTGACTAGAGGCTGAACTGATAAATTAAATTAAATTTACATGGGAGGAAAAAAAAAAGTAAAACTCATCCAGTATTGCATTTTAATGTTTTAGTCAACCAGATCTACAAAGCAAGCTGTATATATCAACTACAGTAACTGCTAATTTTGAAGGTCTTATTTAGAATGCACTTATTGTAATTGTGTAATACTTGAGTTCCTTGGCCTTTGAAAAAAGAAAAAAACCGAATCATCCGCATTAAAAATTCAAGCAGCAGGAATGATGCAGAAGAGTCGGGTATGGCATAATTTGGTTTTCCTAGACAGATTTAAAAAAACAAAGCAAACAAAAACCAGTAAAGGATTATACTTTATAAACAAGATTACTAAAGACATATCAGCCTGTGTCCCTCATATAAATTAGGTGTCAGAGCAGACTTGCTTTTGGAAGTGTATCTGCCCTCTTTGCATGTGTGCTCAGACTCACTGTCCCTGAATCTGGAAGACAGAATTTACTTTCCTGTTGGACTAATTTTAAAGAGATTAGTTAACCCTTCTTCTCCTACAGTGGGACTTTATCAGTGAATCCCATGTCAGAGAGAGCCTGCTGCTTGGGATGGCTTTCAGGGATCAGCAGTGGCACTGCAATGGTGCTTACAGCCAGTCTCATGTTGAATGTGTGCTGGTGACCAAACTGTGTGTGTACAATGTACTGCTTCCAGAACTACACTGAGCCTGGAAATACTGCTGAGTCCATGGCTCTGAGGTACAGTTGCAAAAAAAAAAAAAAAAAAAAAAAAGATTTTGGATATTCAAGTCAAAATGTCTTTCTTCTGCTTTGTACTTTGCACAAAGTGCTTTTTTTCTGTACCTATAGCATGGTAAACTTGCTCCTGCCTTCCTTCCTGCCTACCTGCCTGCCTACCTACCTGCCTGCCTTCCCGCCTACCTCCCTGCCTCCTTGCCTGCCTGCCTCCTTCCCTCCCTCCTGGTGCTGTCTGGTTAGATAGGAGGTGTGTGTGTGTATTGTCCTCTGGGGTTATTGTGCAGCTGTCAGAGGTGGTGTTTGGTACCTGAGTGATGGACCCCATAAAGTGTGGGTTCTAGGGTTGCAGACCACCTCACCACTCTGCTGTCAGTTCTGGACCAGTTCCAGGGGGACAAGGGATGGGGAGGAGAATTTTTCCCCCATCACTACATTAGTTATTGTGTCATCTCTGTGATGGTATTTTTGGTGTGACATGAGACAGCAGTGGTAGAAAGGGAACAATCACTGATCCAGTTTCTTTACTGGGGCTATTTCATGACTAATGCCAGCTGCTCGGGAAGGAAGGGAAGACATGTTCCTGGGCTACTCAGGAGAAGGATAATGAGTCCTATAACAATTTGATACATGCTTCTCTCTGCTTTTTTTCTTGGTCTGTGAAGTTGGGATCCGCCCTTATGAATGACTTTGAGGGATAAAAAAATGTTTTTATCTCCAGCTGCAAAGTGTGGCGGCTCTGAGCCCCTGTTTGGAAAAGAGAGATGTGGCAGTTCAGGTGAGTTCAGGCATCTGCTGAAATGAACTATTACAAGGGAGATCTTCAGTATGCAGCAAGTATTAAACCTACTCAGTAGCTCAGGCTGGAAGGTCTGTGCCTGGAAGAAACAACTCATGAGTCATTCTTGGTGTTGTGTGTTTAGAGCACCTGCAAATTTGCCATTCTTTGTAGATGTATTTTTTTGCTATGTGCAGTCCTGACAGTTTTCTGCTGCCTGCCTAGCTTGCCCACAAAGGGCAGTGAGTGCTTTATTTAATTTGAAGGCAGTGGCACACACATTTACCAGACACATTTACCAGCACCAATATGACTTTTGTCACTTTTCAAAATGAGCAGTGGAGACAAGTAAGAGCAGCATGTGTTTTTACCTCGATGACCCAAATCCTGGGGATGGACAGCTTGGGGGGAAGTGCTTCCTGTCTGCTCTGCTCAGCTGCTGTAGCACGTATTGTATATGAAACATGGTCTGAGACAACTGCAGTGGCTTTGGCAGAACAAAATAGCAGAAGCATGAATCTGCTTTTTTCTTGTGATTTATGGATTTCATTGTAATTGTCAGTGTCACCTTAGTGGAAGTTTGTAAATGCAGCGTGTCACTTGCCTGTCAGCTTTAATTGACTTCAGGTAATACAATTCCAATCTGCTGTAAATCAGCAAAATTATCCCTTGTAGGCTTCAGGAACCTCCAGCTTGTTCAGTGGGGGTTTTCCCCCTCGTCATGCAAACGTACTTGGCACTTGTTCATGTATCCAGAACATCTTAATTACATTTTAAACGTGTTAGGGTGTTTGCGAGAAATGATTAGGAGAAATGAATGTGAGAACTGACTTTCTGACTATGAGAATAAAATTTCTTCCCAATTTTCTTAAACTTCTTTAGAAAATAGCACAAATTAGAGACTCTAAAATAGCCTCCAAGCAGAGGTGTGCAGAGACATCACCATCATAAGGCAAGCTACAGGCATGTCTTGAATTCAGGGTGTAATTCTTGACATTTTAGAAACACAGTTTTAAAATCACAGAGGAGTGGTTTGAAGTGAAGTAATCATCCAGGGTACTGGATACCATTGTTTTTGTAAATCCATCCTTGCCAGCTCTAAGAGTTTGCTTATGTTTTAATGCTGTGGGATCTTTAATATATAAATTTCTTAATCTTCTTTTCATTATGCTGTTCCTGAATTTCCATTTGAGGCTCATGGGCACTGGAAATAGTTCTTATTCTAGGAAGAGTGCTTCACCTTCATGACAGGCCATAAATTAATTTTTTTCAAGCTGAGGTTTGTGCCAGCTCTTCACAAAGGCATGCAAACTGAGTCATGTTTCATGATAACAGCAAGAGAGCATCTCACTGTCAGTCCTGAGTCACAGTGCATTGGTGCTGCTGGCACAAATAATAATTAATGGGTACTCATTCGCTAGGCAGGACAAGTCTGAGTTCAGTCTGGACACACGGTGAGCTTTCCTTACACCTCTGCACTTCAGGACATAGTTTTCAGTAGTCCTCTAAACCTGACTATTTTGCTTTTGTCCAAATACAATTCTTCATAATTAAAAAACCCTAATTTGTTGCAGTGAGCCAGTAGTCTGTCCTTCATTTTTCCAGTTAAAGCTGCTGTATCATATGCAGAGGACGAATCTTTTTCAAGTGACCTTGCTCTGGAAAGATAGAGCCTGTGTCTCTGAGATTGTAGTCAGGAGGGAGCTGCAGAGGACAGGGCTCAGAGAGCTTGTGTGTTTGGATAGCTACAAGCACCTACACTTGTAGCAAATGAGGGAGAACACAGTATTTATTCCTCTTTATTTTCTAAAGTCTGTTACTGACTTTAGCAACATTGATTTCTTCCCACAAAATCATAGCTTGGGCCTCTTCCCCTCCTGTGTTGTCCTAGCCTTCAGGAAGCATAGCAGGCAGGAATTTGACCAGTAAAGGAATTCTTCACTATGAGGGTGGTGAGGCACTGGCATAGGCTGCTCAGAGAAGCTGTGGATGCTCCATCCCCTGTTCAGGGCCAGGCTGGATAGAGCTCTGAGCAACCTAGTCTAGTGAAAGGTGTCCCTGTCTATGGTAGGGGCGTTGGATCTTTCAGGTCCCTTCCAATCCAAACCATTCTGTTATTCTAGGACTCTATTAATTGCTGGGAGAGAAAGAGAAATTTGGTCAATAAGAAAGGCAGTTTGTGGAGATGGAAAAATACAGGATTTGCACAGCAAAGCATGTTTTGGCTTGGGATTGAAGGTAACTGCACGTACCCAGCCTGAGTGGAGTGTGGCTGGAGGCTGGAGAGTGACGTGTCCCCGTGATTTACTTCTGCTCTTATCTCTGTTAAATACTGCTTAGCAAACTCCAACTGCACTGTGGCCAACCTATGCTCTCTTAATACAGAAAGCTGAATGAAGGCTGGAGTCAGATAGCACTCCAGTGGAAAACTGCAAAAAGGCTGGCATGTTATCAATTGTTACTTCCTACAAGAGGAAGCTGTGTTGTGTGGTTCCATTATCTGAAACTGAGCAGGCTGGTGGGGCTGGGTGCAGCCATTTAAAAATGTGATTTGTGTTTTTCTTTCTTCAGAGAAATCAGCCTAAAATATTTCCTGGGGCTTTTCTCAGAATCTGTGTCAGTGCAGTGAGTTAACTAGTGGCAGCTCTGTCTCAGGAGAGTAGAAATTTAGCATGGTGACACTAATGTCTTTATAAGATGACCTAGATTAGAAATGTCTTGTTCTTGGTTTGCAGAATGCTGTTCAAATATTTAATATGACTTGGAGATGTTTTAATTTTTTCTTTCTTCCTGCAGAGACAGAGTTACTTAAAATGATTTTAAGATCCAAACAGTTTCAGTGGTGAGAATTCTAGTTCAGGAACTAGAATTAGAATACATCAGACATATACAGTCTGCCCCCCTGGTCTACATACTGCTGTGGAATGAATAGGGATGAGAAATTTCCTGTGTTTTGTCTGCTTCTTTTGCCTGTATGGATTTCACCTTCTGAATTTTACAAGATAGCCAGCTTACAAGTTAGAAGTCAGAATTAGATTCTAAATGAGACTGCTGAAAATCCACATTGCCTGACTCAAAGCATGTAGATAACTTCTCATTGAAGCTTGGAGGGGCAGGACCAGTGCAGTCCCAGTTTTGGTCCAGTCAGATCTGAAGCCCAGATCACAGAGCTGGCTAATGCAAAGCGGGAGGGCAGGTGCTAGGGATGGCTTGTCCTCACCGGGAAGAATTTGCTGCTTTTCCCTCCCCTCCCCTCTCTCTAGTTACTTCCTCAAAATTCTGCCTGTGTTTAAAGAACCTGAAATAATCTGTATAGGCATACGACTGGGATGGAGAAAGGTACATCCACCTTTTTTGTGAACGTCACCATTTCCCCCATGGCTGAAAGTTCCCTGCCAACCATGATTTTAGCTCGGTGCACTGGGACTGCATTCCCTTTGGGCAGGCCCAATTACGGTGTAGTTTCAGTTGGTCTGTGAGAGGTGCAGATAACGTAGGGAAAGTGTCATCTGCTCCTCTTACCCCAGAGAGAGAGGCACTCTGGAGTGCCTGCAAGCACATAAAGTGGCTGCAAGTAGAGGAGTCCTGGACTTCCCCATGCAAAACTTTCGGTGAAAACAGTACAGCAGCTTTTGGGAACAACCTGCTTCCTTTTTTTAGTTCCCTTCTTCAGTTTTTTTTTAATCTCCTTGCAATCATGGTGACTTAAGATGGTGGGATAGCACAACCTTTCCCACCCCTCTGAAAATTTTTCTATCCCTCGGCAAGATCATGTAGCTTCATATGTTTGGGATTTTTAAAAGCACCAAGCATTGCTATCAGTCTCCTAGCTCAGTTTGAAAGTTTCTGCCCTCAGCTTAGGTGTGAACAATATTAGGTGGCCCTTAAATGCATTTTGTTTATCTTGTTCTGTAATATCTGTGACACAGCAAGACTGTGCTTTTCTATATTTTTTTCTGAAACGTTGGAGTGAGCTGCACCCACCAGTGAAACAAGACATCAAAGAAGGAGACCTATGGGTCTTGAATTAGGGTCATCACCATGAGAAACAGGCAGGAGCTTCTGAAGGACTAAGAGGAGGATGCTGTGAGACACAGAGAGATTTGCTTTGTTTAGCAGATCAGAGGAGCAGGGTAGCCTGAGAGTGGTTAAACCATGCAGCAAAATAGGACAGTGGTTTACCAGTTCCTCGCAAAAGGGTTGAGTAAGCGAAGTCTGGGCTTAGCTTAGATGCTCTCAGTTTCTCATGCATTACTTGGGTCACTTGTAAAATTCTATGAAAATTAGTGGAGATGGTTACTAATTTTGTTCTGCAGGCTCTGTTTTATAATGTACATGGGATTTAGAATGAAAACTCTGAGGTCTACTGTTCATGTATGGCATTCATATCTAGTAGCATGATTCCAGAAAGACATCCCCTTTTCCAAGAGACCATCTGGGATATCCAGTGGCAGTATAGACATGTTCTCTGAGCTTTTCCTCAAACATCCTCCTCTCTGATGGGCAACAGGCCTCAAAGAGCTCCCTGTCAGAAGGAAGTGTTCAAATACCACAGGTATCCACAGTGGTGTGGCCAAAATGTGTGGACAAGGAATTGCAGAAGAACAGTAAAGTCAGACTGGACTGGGAAATCCTCTGCTTTGTTTTGGCTTTATCATTTAGCTAGGTTACTGTAATTCAGCTTTCTGGATCTCATTAGGCAGTTGATCAAGCTGTCACAAACTCTTTCTGCTGTTTTAGTTAGAGAGGTAGAGAATAATGTCCTGCTTAACAGCACAGACAAAAATGAGTGTCAAAAACTGCCCTGACAAGCAGCAGTTACGTGTTAGTTGATTAAGGGGTGTTTTGTAGTAAAATTGCATATTTACTGGGCTAAATTTGACAAGACTAATACATGAATATTCATTAAAGAACTGAGTGTCTGTGTTTAGGGACTCAAGATAGATATTTATTGGTTTATAATATAAAAAGTGTTTAAAAAAAGCCCCAACTAATTATGTTTTAGCAAGCTTAGGTGTTCTTCTTTGCAAGCATTTCTTTTGGTATCAGACTCATGGTGCGTGACAATAACACAGAATAGTAAGCTTTTCACTACTGAAGTGGAATAGTTCACAGAAAATAAATGAGAGGCTGAAATGTTAAGCTATGCAAGTCTAATTAGCTTTCAGCCTTAATAAGCTATGGCCTCTCTAGCAAAATTAAAAATGGGGTTTGGATTACAGATGGCAGCAACAATGTGGGCTTAAAAAGGCATTTGTAAAAACTTTTTTTACCCCTTTCTGATATTTCTGAGCATTTTGTTTTGCAGAGGGCCATCTGAAGCGGACTGTCCTCTGTCCCTCCCTTTTGTCCACTGGATGATTTGATTCTTTGCCCTCCTCTGCTGCAAAGAGGCTCCAATGAGACTGCTCAGAAATGAGGGGGGCTTGCCTTGACTTTGCCAGGACCCTCACTCTGTGTCTGCCCTCCGCCAGGCTGAGCCTTTTTCTCTGGAAAAGGAAGCCCCATTTGGGCAATGGTTATCCCAGACCAGGCTTAATGAGTCTAGCTGTGACATGGACAGAGAGAGGGTCTCTCACAGAGGGTCTCTGTGTCTGACTGCCAACCTCACTGCTTGGTTTGTATGACAGGAGCTGGCAGTAAGCATGGAGAGACAGTTGCATGTACAAAATTGGTTAGTGCTGGGAGCTAGGATGCTGAGCCCTTTTTTTTGCCTTCCTTCTCAATGCTGAAGGGCTTCAGCAAGAGATTGTGACCATGACTGGAAGCTATTTGAGAAGAAATGGAGTGAGGGAGATTTGCATGCCACTGCCTCTGCTGATCAGAATGCACATGCTTACCCTTCTGGCTGCTGCTGCACATAATGTTAGCTTTTCTCAGATATGGAGATGTATCTGATGCATGGGATTGAGTGTGATGAAGGGAAGGTTCACACTGAGTCTTGAAACTGTGACAGTGGTCTCAGAGACACTTTGCAGGCTTTTCAGAGGGTATTCAGACAAGGCTATTCATAACTTGCAATGGTAACTTGTTGGAAGAAAGAGTGTAATAGCTCATTATAACTCTCCAGCTCATCTTTCTGTTTAATTTGTGTCTGTACAAAGTAATTTTGACACTGCTGGATTTGTCACAGTCAGAGGCATCATGCTCTGAAGATACTGAATTGTTTTCTGAAGACAATTTTGAAACCTTTTAAAATTTCCATTTAATTTCTTTTGCCTTGCTGTCTGACATCGCACTCATCAGCAAAGCTTGATTTTTTTTTCCTTTTTTTCCCTCTGTCAGCTTCAATAATTTGATTGGGGTTGAGAATGAGGATTTTATCAGGATATGTTGATTCAATCTAACTTTGCTAATCTGTTCCAGATTCAAAATAGAGGTAAAACATCTGCTTTGGTTCTTGAGCAGAGCTCCATGCCAACTGTAGCATGCCTAATGTAAAGAAAGAGATGAAGTGGTGTTATGAACTGATCTTCATGTTCACACATAGTTACTCTGCTATTAATGGAAATAACCCTGTCATCAGCCTCAGTAGTTAAACATTTTAATCTGAATTTTATATCAGCTATGCAGAAAGCAAATATCAGTGACTAAAATCTGCAAGGGATTTTAGTATTTTATGAAAACAGTAATGACCAACTGTGGTGCTCTTCAAGAGCACTGTGAGCTCCATGACCTCTAAGAGAAATCAGAAAACATCAACATTAGTCTTTAATGTGTTTTGAAGTACATTTGACTCTGGCTGTGTAGGAGAAGGTGAGTTAGGAGATTTTCTGTGTTTTTCTGTAGCTGGCAGGAGGCTGGCTGTGGGGGTGGCAGTTGCTGACCAGAGGAAGGAGCTGCACTGTGCTGTGTAGGAGACAGGCAGTGGTGAAGCTCAGTATGATGTGCAGCATAAGGGGAACCTGAGCAAGATCCACTTGAAATATAGTGGTAAGACTGAACAAACCAGATAGTTCAGGTTTTGCTCAAGTCCCTAAAATGTCTTCTCCCTCCCTAGCATTGTTTTCATGACCCTGGAGGTTTGCTATTGTCTGAGGCTTGGTTTAGGTACCCATGACAGCAGGACCTTGGAAGTGTTGCAGGTCACTGTTAAGAGGAAGATGAGGTTCAGGAACACATGAGACTGTGATTGCAAAATGTAACTGTCCTTAACAGGAACTCTGTGCATGAGCTCATATGAAATAAGCCCCATAGGTGAAATTACCTTCTGACGAGTGAATGAGATGGGATCTGAAATTCTACTGGAGTTCTGCCATATGTTAGTGTACTTCTACCCAAAGGCACCAGACTCCCCTTGAACTTTTGGAAATAAATATTTTTATTGATTTCTGCTGTAACTTAGCCTTTTTGCATTAACCTTTATCTTCACATAAGTGTGGTGCAAATTTTGTTTGGTCTTCTTTGCTTTCATGTGTTCAATCCTTTGCCTATTGAAGCCTGCAGAAAAGAATACCTTTGACTTTGAGTGATTGTTGGACTAGATCTATTTTTGAAATACAGTCTTCTGCAGTTCACAGTGTGTAACTCAGCCAAATTGGTAAGCAGCGTCCTGGTTTGTGTTGCCCTTAATGGAGCAGAGATGCATCCTCCTTGTGTGCAGCCATTCGAGCTCTGTATGTTTTGGATGTGGAAAACAGATGATTTCTTTTAGTAACAACCTTTTATGTATTCCAAATAGTTCTCATATTTCCTCTAAATTGTCTTCTGTGTATTGTGACCAGCTCCAATCTGTTTAGATTTTCCCTGTAAATCATGTTCTAGAGCTCTGTTTTGGTCTTCAAGTCAAGTGGTGCCTTAAACTAAATGTCTCACTCCAGCCAGCCTAAGCAGTACTGAGCAGTGTGGAAGGACCACTGTGTGCTTTGCAAGTCATAAATCTATTTTAAGTCTCTTCCTCTTTCAGAATGTTGTTCAGTTACATTCAGTTAGTAAACTGCAGTGCCAAATTCTTTCTCTCACAGAACTGCTGTGTAACAGCCCTGGATTTCTCACTAGCAGGCAGGCTGTGTTCTCCTTCATACTGAATGGTGTCCTACTCTTCCTCCAGCCTAGCTATTTGTATTATTTGTTGAGGTGGTTATAAATTCTGATCTTGCCCTCCAATGTCCTTGTGTAGTCTCTAGTAGTTCTGAAGTATCTGCAAATTTATTATGGCACCTCTGTTTCATTGCTGCCTTCTTCGTGTGTACAGTAATATAAAACAGACCCCGTTAGCCAGCAGAAGTCCTGATCTTACCAAGTAAGATGTTACAGGATCAGATGCCACTTTATGGTTCTCTAAATCAGGACTAATTTTCTAAAAATGAAAGGGTTTTTTATTAGCGTGTGTGATGAGTGTCAACGTGTGCTGCACATATCAGGTAGAGCACTTAATTACAGATGGACTGGGCTATTACTCTGTCCTTCTGAGTGCCCGGGTTGCCAGATGAAAGGCAGGTCTTGCTGTGCTGCTGCACTGAAAGAGGACTATGGAAAGGTGGTTTTGAGACAGCTGCAGTGTGTGTAGCAGCCCTTGCACACGCTTGCCTTGGCAAGGAACAGGGGTAAGTCATAGTTTCATAAATGATAAACCAAAGGAAGATAAACTTGCAGAATTTCCGTTTCTTTTTCCCTTTTTCTACTTGGTTGCCATTGCTGCTGGTAGCGTGGGGTGCGGGCAGGATATCGGCGGTCTCCAGAGGATGTGGGGCCACTAAATGGAGGAGATGTCTCAGGTTAAGCCAATCAGATGCATGAACCCCTGCAGCCCTCAGAGTGTTCCCCCTCCACACAGATTTGGTTTTAATTGTTCTTTTTTTTTCTTTTTTCTCTCTAAACAATTGGTTAAAAAAAATTGCTTGAAAAGTGTTTGAAGACAACTGAGCAGGAAATGAAGCTTTTGGCAGGGTTGATGTTTTTCAAGCGAGTTTCTCCCCTGTTTTATTCTGAAATCTCTAGCGAGGAGCAGACATGTCCCTGGGGTTGCTGTTGCTCTGCTCTGCTGCTGGCGGTTTCATTTCTCTTGAGGTTCATGACCTCAGCTGCCTTGGCCACCTCTCAGCTGTGCTCCTGGTGGGGACAGCATGCAGGGCCCTTTGGACAGCAGGTGGTGTGGCACGACTCAGGGCCTCTCACTTGGGAGTTAGCTTCAGCTCATTTATACCAGCTGGAATTTATGCCCCCAGAGATTTTATTCTCTGATGTGCTCTTGTTCAGAAACTCTGCCTTGGTGCCAGGACTTCTTCCTTGCTTCTGACTAAATGATTGATGGATTATGGGGGAGGGGGAAAAAAAAAAGACAAAAGCTCTGGGAAACAAAATATAGATATGACAAGAAGTGTTCAAATGGATAAGTGGTGCAGCACATGCTGCTGTGAATGTATAAAAGGCATTGGACCTTTTTTTTGGTACTGCCATTACAATCGCATGACTGTTATTTAATGATGTCACTGATATGTCTGTTGTGAGATACTACACAACACACAGTTTGTATCTGGACAAAATCCCAAGAAACTTTGAACAAACAAATTCAAGAGGACAGGAAAAATTCAGGCTACTATTAGATTGATTATCCTCAATCTTTGTAGGTATTCCAACAAATCTTATTATGCTGTCCGTGACAGACTTTTCTACTAAAATGGGTAACAAATGCTGGTGAATATAACAAATGTTATGCTACTGTGTTTATTTTTGTCTCCTTTAAAAAAGCTTTCTTTTTTAACTAGTCTTCATCGTGCTGAGTCTTTGTCTCCACTTGATTAATGTAACTTCAGGGCAGTATTTATTAACTAATTTTCTGATCTGGTCTGGAGGCACTTAAAAAAACCCCACCCACCCCCAATCCCAAATGCCAAAACTAAACCCAAACCATAGCACTTAAATCAAGATTCGTGGACAGCCTCCAGTAATGAGAATGACATTGGGCAAGCTGAATTAAACAGTCTGAGCTCTTTTCCTTTTTAGAAGTGATCTAAATTTAACAGGCCAAGAGTTATTTTGGTGCCTTTAACTGATAAGTTCAATGAAACATAGACAACTTGCAGCACTTTCCATGTGTAGAGGAATTTCAGGATTCCAGGAACGGCAGGATGTAACCTTCACTTCACCTGGAAACATAAGCAATTCTTGGGGCAGTTGATAGGCTTCCTAATGAAAAATGGGAGGCAGCCAAAATCCGGAGGCAAGCTAACACCAGAAATAGATCTGCCAGAGGCTTGTTTTGCACTGTCTAGAATGGCATATCACAAATTGTGCGAACAGAAATACCGGGCTGGGTCCTGCATTGCACAAGCAGGGTCAATCATGACTGTTTTCCTTTTTAAGTATCATGGAAGCTTGACTAAATGAATGTCTTGTTAAAGTTTCAGCTGTCTCAAAATGTTGTTTTCTTTCTTTCTTTGTCACTTGCTCAAAATACAAGTGTTTCTTTGATAGTGTATATTTACAATTTAAAGTGTTCAAGTGTGCATCACCCAAGAACTCCAACTCCCCTGCTCCAGCAGCACAGAAATGGGGCAACAGAGAGAGCGAGTGAGCAAGGTTTAAATTTCTAGAAGAAGGCAAGTAGGAGAGGGGGAAAAGGCTGAGCACAGAGGACCAGGGTGCAGGTGGTGGGGGGGAGGCAGGGGATTAGCTGGTTTATTCTTGTTACTTCACAAGATGCGTGCTTCTGGGAAAGTGTAGTGAAGTATAGTCTGGTTTGCACATCACTTACTAAATGATTATTTGTGATTATGTTTAATTATAGAATCAGATCTATTGTCTTCTCTGTCTGGCCGGAGACAGGGAGTTTTGTGGGTGGGGTGTAAGCAAAAGCCATCACGGCTTTGCTGAGTGCAAGCAGAGAGACAGACGCCTGTGGGAGCACAGCCTGGATTTCCAATCCCAAGCCCAGTTTGTTTGTGCAAAGTCTTAGCTGTTTTGGAGGGGAAATAATTTAAAAGCAGGTGATGCAGGATGTGTTGTGACAGCTCTGCTCCCTTTTCAGGGTTGAGCCATGCTCTAAGCAGTTCAGGCTGTTCTTTTCCAAACCTAGTGTAAGCAATGTTCAAAACAAGATCCTTAATGGAAGGTGTTTTTCAGCTTATCATCAGACAATCTTGTTTCAGACAGCTCTACTGCTACTACTTCAACCCTTTTCCAGTGATCATGCTTTTCCTTTTCTCCTTCATTACAGCTATTCTACATCATTAGGGAAGTTGGAGTTTTGGAAAACATGCTTGTTCACCTAAAGCTGAGGATGACTTTTCCCATCCAGAAGATAAGAAGGGTGTTTTGGTAGGCTGTAATTCCAGCCTCTGAACCTGGTCAATACTGGATACTAGGCATCCAGCTGAATTCAGCTGGAGGGGGGTGGGCTGCAGGTCCTCCCCTGGGCCATGCTGCCCCGAGGCTTTGCAGTCTGCACCAGTTGGCTCTCCAGCAGAGTGAGGTTGGAGCTGCTCTGTTTCTGTAGCTGTTTGTGATTGCCATGTACTTAGCAATGTACACCAGTGATTACTCTCAGGTTTTCATAATGTTACCAGCAATGGCAATATCTGCTGGTTGTGTTAGAATCACTGCATTCCAACTAATTCTGCACCAAATATTTCTGTAAATGTTCAAGTCTTTGTTTGGGAAGCTGCTGTGGGAAAGGCTAAGTGCATGCCTAAGTAGAACTACCGTGTTAGCATTGCATGAATTATTCAGACATTTGTGAACAATTACTTAGGAACAACTTCTGCTTTCCTGAGAGGGTAAAAAGCACCATGCACGATGAGCATTGTTTGTATCACACTGATGGTCCTTGCAGACATCCTCTCCTGATGCCCTGGGTGCCATTCAGTACATGTTCCTTAGGGCTAGACCATACTGGGATCACAGGGTATTTTCCATTTGGTCACTAAGCATTTTTTGGTGTTTTGATGAAGCTGCCATTCATCATTTGATGAAAGCATCGGAGGGAGAGGCTTTCAGCTGTGGGTTTGTGTTGTTCATCAGCACAAATGCAGACGACTCTCTCCAGCTCTTCTTTCTTTAAAAAGTTAGGAAGAACTTGCTTTTGAAGCTAAACGTTTGTTTGGAGTTTTTATGTAATTTTTTACCTATTCTCAGGAGAGCATAATAGTAAATGAAGCAGTGATCAATTCTCCACTGCTCCTGTGTGTCCTGTGCTGTTGATATGAAGTCCTTTTTATGGTCTGAAGGACAAACACAGCCTGAGGCTTTGGAGAAGCTGTTATAAATGACATGGATAGAAATGAGGGCCGTAACAGGAAAATCCAACACTCCTTGCAGTAAAACTTAAATGCCCATTATATCCCTCTAAGCAACTTAGAGCACAGCACTGCAGCGAGTTAGAAAGCCATTGGTCCAGGGAAAGTGTCAGGGCACAGTTGCATCCTTTAAATGCTGGCCTAAAAACAGCATGAAGATCTCAGCTTGGAAATGCCTCTGTCACGCAGAGGTTCTTTTTTAGTTTTGGGAGTGTTGACTTGTGTTTTTTTGAATACCTCTGTGTGTCATATAAATTTGTTGGTCCTTGAGCATTCAAACACAGTGGAACAAATTGAAATAAATAGCAATGTGTAGGCATGCAAGCTGTCCTTGCTGCAGAGGATTGATGTGCAATCCTTAAATCATTGGGCTTGTCTGCAATAAATGGAAGGACATAATAAGACAGAATTAAATGAATTGAAATTTTTTTTCTGCTGTGTTTGGAATGTTGCAGCATACAGGGTATTTTTTGATCTGCTCTGTATAAATGTCCTAAGTACATTTGCTCACTTAACAATGCTGTTAGTTTGTCATGGTGCTTCCAGGGAACCAGCACACCCAATGTACAGATTTGATTCTCTCCACTGGCTTTTCAGTAGCTTGGACAAGTATTCCTTAAGAGTCGCGTAGTAAAAATTTGTAATTGCTGTGTAACACCTCTTAGCAGCCATCCAAGGGCATTCTTCTCCAAATACCAGCTCTGTGAAAGTACTTTGCTGTCAGAAGTATATACAGAAATTCCTACAACAGGATTGTACCCTTCGAATTAACAAATTAAGAGTAAACTTTTATTGTATTTACCCAGCAGTTCATTTCTAAAACACAGTAAAAGGCTGGCCCCTGATGCAAGGGAAATAGACTACAAAGCCTGTTAAAAATTATCAGTATTGAGTAAGTTATGTACAGGGAACTGTATAAATACTGTTAGGAAAATGCACTCTAAGAATTATGAGAAATCTGGTTAATGGCTGTTCACTAATACAGACTTGTAAGTTAAAACAGCATTTCAGATATTCATGTGCTGTCTGTACAGAAAGTCCTAAACTAGAATTAGGAAGAGGAGTAGCGTTTTGCTTTGGCCAATGGAAGGAAATAGATGTATATGATGTGACATAGCGGACAACCTTGTAATCTTGGTTAGTGGGAGTACCTTCAGAAAAAAAGAGGTGCTTGGCAAAACACTGTCAGAATCAATACCACTTTTAAATGATTGTGTGTCTTGCTAGTTGCATGAAAACACGGATATATCCAAGTGTTTAGTCCACAAACTTGGTGTAAGGCAATTAGAACTAATAAAAGATGAAAATAGTGCTTCTTTTTACTCACAGAAACAAATGGTAGTCTGTGAGATCAAATGGGAATGGGAGTCAATCATCCTTTTCCTATCTGCCTCTACCTCCTGTCAAACAAGAATCTGGCTTAAATAAGTCCTGGTTAGTGGAGTCAGGATATCTAAAATCAAGGCAAAATAAGTCACAGTTACTAGCTACTCAGCAAAACTACTAAGTGCTTTGCTAGGAGCTACAGCACCTGCTTTGGATATAGTAATTAAAATCGTACATGAGACAGTCCCCTTAAATGCTTGATTTCTGGAGTCAGAGACTTGCCAATGCCCCTTGGTAATAGTCAGATCTATGGAGGACAATTTCCCAGTGCTGGCCTTTTTCTCTCGGATGGCTTGCTGGCTCTGTGGAATCCAGCTGAGCCACAGGACATTCTTCTACGTGGTTTAATTTCTGTTGCTGAAAAAATCATTGTGCCTTTAGTTCAACAAGTTAATTTTGCCTGGTGGGTTGAAGTCCAGCTTATGATTGCCCTGCATTCAGTAAAGATAGGAATATGTTGTAACACTGGAAGGTTTCTGCAGACGCAGTTTTATTTTTACTAAAATGCTTGATACAGCACAAAAGAAAACTCTCTAATTAAATTTGTTGGTAAGTTTGATTCTTGTCATAGTAACTCTGTAGAAAAAGTAACATGGAAAGGTTTTTGTTAGCTGCTGGAGTTTATTTTCAGAAAAAAATGTGAACACTCCCAACTGAAATTCTCTTTAAGAAATTGGAAGCTACAGAGAGCTGAGCTAATGAAACAGTTGCTCATCATTCCAAAACCCTGCACCCTTGCTTAATTCTAATAATAGTTATATATAATCTGCTCTGTGTTTGCGTTTTTTTCCCCCTTTATAATAAGAGTTTAACAACATCCGAATTTGAAGAGTTTTAAAGCAAAGTACTTCTATTAATGAAATAACCCACTAATGATGTCACAAGTTTTAGAAATTATTTCCAAAAATATATTGTCCTTTGATAATTATGAAGGATCATTATCTACCTTCAGGAATTAAAATTTTTTAAAAAAGAAAATGTTATTTGAAGCCATTGATGCATGAATATGGTTATCATTGAAGATCAAAAAAGTAATCTGTTCAGGTCATTGGGCATCTATCATCAATGTGTACGTAACTGCACAAGCCCTGTTCCATCCCTGTCAGCTGCTGAATGGAGCAACACTTTTTCCATTGTGCTTATGGATGTGGAAGCATCTTCTCAGCTCTGACCTCAAACTGAGCAGTAATGCTGCAACATAGTTCTGACATGTATTTCATGGACAGGTCATTTTATTCGACTGCACATCTTACACAGGAATGCGTCTCCATATGCAATAAAATTGTCTCAGCAATAATGCATTCTCATTTCAAAACTAATACCTTTGAAAATAAAGTAAAATAATGACATAGTGAATTAGAAAGATGGCCAGCTGGAGCAGGCTGCACAGCAGTGACCCAAGATGCTTATTAACCTGTATCGGTTTTATCTCTTCTTTCCAGTTTGCAGGCTCTGATCATTCTCCATTATCTCTGTCTCTTGCTGCTACAACTAGCAGAGATAGATTTTATCATAATTATTTTATAAAAATTACATCTTATAGGGGAAAAAGGACTGAAGCATGTGGCATTTGAAATGGGTATATGGCAACTTTCTCCTGTCTTCAAAGGTTACGTGTATCAGTGGTGGGAGTTACAACCTGCTTCAGAGGCAGGGTAAACACTGGGGTTTGATCTAAGGAACTGCAGGTGGATGTGACCATGCTAAGGTGGACAAAAATTGAGATGAGGATCTTCTGTATATTACAGGGCTAAAGAACACAATGTTATTCTTAATCTACTTTCTGTGTTAAGTAGCTAATGATAATTAGAAAGGTCAAACATTTCCTGTAAAACCAAATGTCTGATTCAGATTTCTGGCAGAGAGAAGAACGGTCAGTGTCTTAACTGTAGGCCTTCCTTTTTTTTAATGTAATGATGCACAGTACTTTACTTCTTTTTAAAAAGAAAAGTGTTGCCTGTAACAGCACTCGAACTTGGTTTTATTTATTTATTTTTAAATCTAATAGATCTGAATTTTGAGTTTCTTTCTCTTAACTCTGAGGGCTCACCTTAAATGTCATCAGACTCTGGCTGATACTTTTCATTGAGCGCTGGGCATATCTGCAAACGGGTTCAGGGAATATTCTAAGATGCTGGTCGTATTTGTTTCTTGGCTACTGGATTGTGTTGCCATTCAGCTTGAAATTGAGGAGTTCTCTGCTTTCCTGTTTTTCTTTTGTTTGGGTTTCTTTTTTCATTTAAATACTATGATAAATGCACAGGAAATGCAAATATTTTGGTGTGAGCATCATAATTTCATAAATATCCACTGATTCTTCATAGCTGTTAGTTTTAGGAGAGAAGGGAACAGACTTGGGTCTGGTGTTTGCATCCTCTGTTGGGAAATTTTTTCTGCCCATTCTGACATAGCTGAGAAGGGAGCATGCTAAATGGTTCAAGTGAAATGCAATTTTTTTTCCTTTCTTTTTCAAATATCCACTACAATATGTAAGACATAGACAGTTGTGATGAGAGATGTTGCTTTAGTCCTTTTCACTTTTGGAGGAGTGGTAAGAGTGAAATTCCAGTATGAATGTTTCTCAAGGACATAAGGGATTAATATGTCTTAAAATAGACACCATTAGCTTAGAAATGTATTTTCCACATTTGAATAAGAAAAGATAGGGAGGAAATGGTATTTTCTTTGTTCTTTCAGCCTGTTTTGTGAATTTCGATATAGAATCTCTGTAGAATCTCAAGAGCTGTTGTGGTTTTATGTGCTTAAGTAGCCATGCATGCTGCCATTTTACAGGATTATTTTAGATTCTGGTGATTGCATGACACCATAAACTCCTTTTTGCCAGTAGGACCATGAGGCAACCAAGAGTGAGACTTGTGGGGTGCACACTGCTTTCAGGAGGGTGCTGGTGGAAGTGGGGCCTGCTTCAACCACATGCTTTATGGGATAGAGATCTTTGTGACTTGTCCCCTTCTTTTCCCGAGTCTCCAGCAGCATGGTTTATCTTTTTTTTAGTTTGGTATGCTGCCAGCTTGGTTACTGACTGGGCTATTTGCTGCCAAGGCGGTGGGAAGGGCTGGAGTCAGCGGCTCTGGCTGGGTAGCGGAGCGGTGAGCGCATGCAGAGCTCCCTCCTGCTGCCCGGCGCTGACACCAGCGTTGGAGAGCGGCGAGCATGGCACATTGTTTCTCCTGTGGGCCTGGTTATTTATTTCTGCATTCCAATTCATAATAGCATAATAACAGGCTTGAGACAATAAGATAATTATTTCGCTTCTTGGGTGGTTAAAATTAACTGCGCTCGCTGCGTATTTATTCAGTAAAAGAATACAAGTAGTCTAGTGATTGCCCAGAAATTCATTATCTGCATAATGTTCCGTTTCTAAATGTGTATTGCATGACCATTAATCTGTGCCAAGAGCAAGCATGCAGCACTATCTGATGTAATTAGTTTTCCCCTTACATGCCAGGGAGTACATCTGGGCTAGTTGCCTGTTGTTGACAAAAGTTGCCATTCTAATGGGGGTCCCTTGTTTGCGCACGCACATGCTCATTGTAGGTACAAACATGCTCATGATTTCAGTTTACCCTCAAGCAGACTGCTAGCTCTTACTGATGAGATACTCTTGGTGATTTGGTACTGGGGTCACGCCATGTCTCTCAGCACCTTTAGCAACTGTTGGCAGGAGTAAAATGTTCTCAGTCTGAACAGAGAATAAACAAACCTGTAATGCTTCTGTTTTCTTTTTCAGCCACCACTGGTCCAGGCGATTTTCAGTGGTGATCCAGAAGAGATACGGATGTTGATCTACAAAACTGAGGATGTCAACGCCTTGGTATGTGAGTTGGCATGTTGTGCACCATGCTTGTGGATTGTGGCAATGACAGTATTAAAAATGTCCTCAGTAATTAACACATAACAGAATGGAAATGATTGGGAAGTAAGAGATTTGGGGCTTCAGTGGTATCCTAAATAGGAGTCAATGTAATTGTCTCCAGCAGATGACTTTAAATTTTCTAAGTGTATGTTAATTACTCCAAACGTGCAGGTCAGTCAGGGACATTGTTTTTTCTCTTACTGAGAAAATGAATGAAAACAGCTGAAAATTGCATATTTTTACTCTCTGTAGGGTTTTCTTTTATGAAGAGTCTTTGCAGATCAGGAGCTGTTATGCATTTGACTTTACTTGAACTAAAGCTTCACTATAATTCTCAGCAGTGAGAGTAAGGAAGCTGAATCTTGGCCACAATTTGCCCACAAAGGAATTACTGTTTTTCTGATTGGCTTATTCTAGCCAGAATGGTAAGCAGCTGTAAACAAGTAGTAGATGAGTGCTTTGGCAGTGAAAAAAGTCAACTTTGCCTTTTTTGCAAAATTGGGGTGGGTTTTTCAACCCCTCTTTGATTTTTACTTATACCCATACTATTAGAAACAAGTCCTGCCAGTCCTGACTACAATCTGTGGCCTCTCAAAGTGGTGAGAACATAAAGCAGAAGCAGAATGATAATTTCCAGGTGTTTCCTGGACTTTTGAATCAACCTTCCTTTTCTTCATGTCTTTCTGTGGCATAAAACCACCAGTTTATTCATTGCTAACTCCAGCAGTTGGTCTGGTATGGTCCTGGCACTGCAGCTTTTGCAGGTAGTGGGGTCCAACTGTCTGGTTCAGAGCTGCCAAAAGGAATTAGAGAGGTGATCCTACATATCTGGTTGACTGTTTTGCTGTCCAGTAGAAGGAAAGAACACCATAGTCCCAAAATTTCCTCTGTATTTCACACTGGATTTTCAATATAGCATTTCCTGTATGAGGTTATTGTGGGTTTCTCCAAAGTTTTTCTATCCTTTGGCTGCAAGTGTGTTAGTGATGGTTGCTAGGGAGATGCTCTCAGCTGTCAGGTGCAAGATTAGATAAAGAACATGTGTTTTGCAGATGAGTCCCATAGTAGTTAATAGAAAAAGTCATTGAATGGTTTTGTCCAGAACACTGCTTACCATGCTCAGAACCCACCCAAGAATGCTTTGCTTTGTCAGGAGCAAAATTCAAAGCTGCTCTTTGAAGTAATTAGAAAGATACCGGCCAACACAAACTCTGAAGGTTGTGTTCTGAATTGTGACTGCAGGGAAGTGTCAATTGCTTAAAATATCGCTTAAGAAAGATGAAAAGATTTTCCCCTCATTGTGCTGTGAGCTGGCAATTTGCATTGCATGCTTCTGTTTCTATTTTAAGGGTGTTTTTAATTACTTCCATGTTAGCGTTTGGTTGCTCACGTGAGAGGAAACTGACACTGTTTGGCAGAGATTTGTCCTTTGTTGATCATTTTGGTTGGCTGTGTTAAAACTGGAATAGCTCAAATATAGGTAGGACAGGGATACAAAGTAAAACTCTGGTTTTGCAGCAAGCTTTGGGAATTTCTGAAGTTTAAAAAAATTGTTTTTTTTTTTTTTTTTTTAATCTCCATCAAGTCAAGTATTTGGAAGACAGAAGAAAAAGTGCATGGAGAAGCAACACAAAATTAGGAATGCATGTACAGACTTCTCAAGAGAAAATTAATCTCAGGAAAGAGTTTGGAGGAAATCAGAAGTTTAGAAGATTACTCTTCTTTTTTTTTTTTTTTTTTTTTTTTTTTTTTTTTTTTTTTGGGTCTGGTAAGATAATTAATAACTTCCCAAGCCAAGGACTTGTTTGTTCATGGAAAGGGATAGGTTCCGGATACTGCTTTAATTGTTACTTCTATTTCGCAACAAAGTGAAATCTGTTCGGATTACAAGTGTGGTTTTAGTTCATTCTGCCACCCTAATCATCGCTTCAACCTCTGCAGTCCCTGGGACCTGTGCTCCGGGGGCATGGACTCTGTTGTATTCAGCTGGCAATGAACAATTCCCTCCCCTGGGTACTGAGTACACACTGTGTCCATGGCAAGTGTGGTCAGCATTCAGCAGCCTGTTTTCCCAGGACATTTGTGGTGTCACTTGGACAATCCAGACTGACAGATTAGTTGCAGGTAGATGTCTTCTACACTTGCTGTTTGGCATGTTCAGAAGCCGCAGGGTGATCATGCTATGTGTGCATAGATGGGGGGTATTTTGCTGTTTTTACTTAGGGAAGGCTGGGAGAGAATGGTCCCCAGAATCTAGGGACTCATCTGGGTCCAGTCGTTACCCCTTTGTATTTGGGATTCATAATACAAGTGCTCTGCAGCACCTTATGTCTGCAAAGCCTGGTTCTTGTGTGTGATGTTATAGACCAAAATCCTTCCTGTGAAATTTCCACGTTATAGACCAAAATCCTTCCTGTGACATTTCCATTTTCATCTCAGTCTTCCAGTGTGGTTTCCCTTCAAAACATCAAAAGCAAGAAAAAAAAAAAAAATCCAAAAACCTTCCAGTAGTCTTCCCCATAACTGATGTGTTGCATTCTTGCGAGTCAATTTCATTCTCTCTGTTTTTAATTTTTTATCCCCTAATGCTGTGTTTTCTCTTGGATAGAGCCCTGTTTCTAGCTGCAGAGTGTCTGCAGAGGAACAGGCAGCAGCACCAGCAGAGATTGCAGGGCCATACATGCAGGGCCATATATTTAGGGAGTGGTTTATTATGAGATAAGGAGGGCAGGAAGGAAGTCATTATGGAGACATGTATGTGTACAGTTCATTACTTTTTTCCTGATTATCCTGCTTGGAAAGGCATAGATTTGCAGGACTGCCTTTGTCAGGAGGATTCAGGTTTCATCCAGGTTTTCCCACACTCACACAAGTTCTATATATTCCTGTACTATTGCCACGCATGTTTTTGGAGGTGCTGTGAGTGCTTGAAGGTACAAATAGACACATATTTAGGGTTGTGAGTCTGAAAGGCTCTGCATATTTGGGATAGCTGAAGTGGGTATTTAGCTTCTAGCAGTGCTCTTTAATATGCTGTTTATTTAAGTGGGAAGCAATGGAGAATTTTTTTTTCTACAGAAATTATGAACAATTCTCCATTTTGTAGCAAAATTTAATATAAAATTACACTGATGTTCGCAATGCAAGGTAACTAACATGACTTCTGTTTAGATAAAATATTTTTTGGCTTAGATTTTTTTTTTTTTAAATACATTTAAAGAAAATTTTTGAACTGTGAAGAAGATTCTGCTGGAGAGACTGCGAGTCTGAAATATTCTAGGTTGCATTGCAACAGCGGTAGTGTAGTAATGGTTACTAAGTTATATATATCTGTGCCGGTGACTCATCTCATCAGTTTGAGGCAGTTAAGGATGTATAGACCATTAAAGTCTCATGTCAGAGTTTGGCTGTAACTGCATTATTGTCTTCAAAGGTAGCAATATCAGCCTGAAATACTTGCATTTTCTGAATCTTTTCCCACCCTGGGTGATGTGTGCTCCCATGCCTTAACACTCCCCAGCAAAAGTCAATATTGTATTTATAAAAATGGAGGAGTTAAGTCTATCTTTTGAGTATTTCAGTGAATACCCACAAGCATCAAAATATTTCCATTCTTTAGGATAACAGTTTCTATGGTCTCAATCTGGAATTAATTTCCAAATTGCAATTTGGAATTAATGAATAATTATTTTTAATTAATTTTTAAAGTTATGCTTTTCTAGCATAAAAGTCACCGTCAGCCTCATGGAAGGCAGATGTTAGATGAGGGGGGAGAAAGAAGATAGTTTTTCTTCTTATAGAAGATCAAAGTATTTGCTGCTTCTGCTTCATGAGCACTTAGCAATTTAAGACTCAGAAAAATCTTTATTTCTCAGGCTAAACTGAAGATTGTATGATGAGAGGTGCTGGAACAAGGATCTGTGTTTTCAATGGGAATTTCTATTACCATGCAGAAGAAAGCACAAAGCATAAATTACACAGCTTGACTTTTACCTTCAACCCGTGGTGCTCAAAGACAAACATTTTGATTTACTCTCTGAAATACCAGCTTTAATAAAAGAGGAGGGAATCCTTGAAGCAGCAGAGATTTTCTTGCTACACCATCAGCTTTTGGCTCTGAACAGTTGCAAATAGTCCAAGAAGTGGGTGCTCATATGATTCTGGACTCTTCAGTAGTTCCTAACAGTTCCCAATATTTAATTTTTCCAAAGTCAGCTTGTATCTGAAAATCTTTTTAATGGTTGTATTATTTAAATGAGGTATATGAATATGTAACAACTGTAAATGGAGTGAATGAGCAGGAGGTTTGTTTCTGTCATTGTTTTGGTTAGGCTTGATCAGTGGAAGCTAGAGCCATTCATGTGCTTTAGTCTGCCACCCAGGCACATTTTGAAGGTGGTGGGAATCCAAAGGCTTCAGTAACTCTGTTTCTGTGGTGGATTAAACTCCTGCTGTAAACTGCAACTATTCCTGTTAGCTGCTCAGTCAGTTTGGCGACAAAGAAAGGATGCATACATTTATTTTCCGCAGCAATTGCACTTACATTTTAATGGTAAATAACTCTGTCCTAAGCATCACCTGATCTAAGCAGCTGCAGTTGATATAAAAATTCAAATCCATTATCACCTTTGACATGTAGGCTGTGTTGAGAAGAAAATATAGGCCCTTTCCTTAATGTGCCTGATTATTTTACATGTGCTGATATGATTCATTCAGCTCACTGTTCTGCTAATCATGTATCCCAGGCTCTGATCCAGTAAAGCTCTTAAGGACTAGTCTAACTTTAAGCCTGTAGGGCCTTATCAGTGCCACTGTGATCACTTGAACAGCTTAAGCATGTGTTGAGTGTTTTTCTTGCTGAGGCCTTCTGTTCCTGATTGCTTGGCTGTTAGACTCTTCATTTCTTTTATCTGTATTTTAAAAAAAGCATACAGTTAATGCTACCTGCAGCATCATCTTTTCTGTGAACTAATACAGGCTACTAATACAGTATTCATAGAGTCACAGAATGCTCTGGGTTAGAAGTGACCTTAAAGATCATCTCAAACTCCTGCCTTGAAGAACACCTTTCACCTTTCAGTAGACCAGGTTGCTCAAAGCTCCATCCAACCTGGCCCTGAACACTTGCAGGGATGGGCCATCCACAGCTTCTCTGGACAGTACCTTGCCTGTCAGTACCTCACCATCTTCACAGTAAAGAATTTATTCTCAGTATCTAATCTAAACTTGCCCTCTTTCAGCTCGAAGCCATTTCCCCTTGTCCTATCACTACACTCCCTTGTGAAAAGTCTCTCTCCAGCTCTCTTGTAGGTCCCCTTTAGGTACTGGAAAGAGACTTTATCTCATCTCAGCATGATCTTCTAGCCATTGTTTATAGCTTATCTACTGTCTTTGGCTGATCTTTTGTTCTTCTGAGAACTGCACTTGAAGCAGGTCTGATTATTTTCTTAATGCTTTTTGTAATCCTGTTATCATCTCTTATTCCCCTTGATAATGTGTGTTGAGGTTTGGGGTTCTGCCAAGCCTTTCCTTGAAGCGACAATTTTTATCCCTCTCGCTCTGTGTGTAACCTCCAGTCTTTAGACCATTATGGATTTACTTCTGTGCTCCCGTTAGCAGCAGCACAGGACGAGGACATCTGGAGCTGGATGACTGTTGGGGTGTGGCTGTGAGGGACCACAGCTCTGAGGGAGACCCAGTGACTGTGGTAGGACAGATGGGCAGGAGCCTCAGTTCCTGTTTTGGTACCAGTGCTGGGCACAGTCTAAGCAGGAACTCAAGGATGTTCCTCCAGAGTTGCTCGACCACATACTCGGCTGAGGGTGTAGTGTGTGGATTTCTCCCTGCCAAACTCCTGAAAATGCTGCCTGTAGGGCTCTGTGTGAGCTGAATGCTGATTTGTGCCTGGTTGTGCTAAATGGAGAAATTTTAAGGTATTTTCCTCTCGGAGAAATAAAGCTTAAATTCAGTTTTGTGACAAACCCTTCTTTCTCTGAAAACCTGATTCACACTCAGTATGGTAGGACTTTGTATTGACTTTAGAATCTGAAAGCTTAGAAAGCTTACAGAGTTAGTTATTCCTCTTATGGAAGAGTTAAATCTTCTGCTTCATGTCCTTCCTTCCCTCAGTTATCAAATTTGCATCAGATCTACAGTTTAGTACAGAAAATTGCTAATAATCAACAAAGCTCTGGGTAGCCTTGGTTCAACGATACAGAAAATTGCTTGGTCTTGTATCATTAGCATTCAACTTCAAAGTGCTCTGCTCTTGCCAAACTGGGCTGTACTGCACTGACAGGTACAATGGCTATTACAAGCTCTGTGTTGTACTAAAGAGGGTTTCATGCATTAATATCAACAAACTAAGAAAAAAATCAAAATAAACCTGTCTCTATTGTTATATGTATGTTTGATCAGTCAGTATATTTTTTGCCATGGGTAGCCTTAGGACAGGGAATGTGAAAACTATGGAAGATGTCACATTCACTTACGTAGCCTGTAAAAGCTGTTCTGTGGTGTTAGGACTGAAGCATATGAGAGTAACTTGTGATATTGGCTCCTGAGTGAACACTGCATGGATGCTGCTTAGTATTCTTTTAATGTGCCTACCATGTGAGAAAGCAAAAACCTGTAAGAGATCTTCCCCTCTGTGACAATCAGGGTTTTGTGTACCCAGTCATCTGAGTGTTTTATGTGCATGCCCAATACATAAGATCAAAACCCAGTGCAGCAGAATTTGAGGACTACGTACATTATGTATGTTTTAAAAAAAACCCATCCAAACCAAAAAAGAAACAGAAATTGTTCTGGTGATCAGTGGCTCTGTGCTTCTCAGTGCTGGAAAACAATTTCCAACATTCCCATGACAAATTGTTCTGCTACACAGATTTGTCCACATTTATGGCATACTTTCAAGATATTCCAAAATAGCTTATGGTTGATGACTGCTTGGGCATGTTGAAAGTGATATTTTTCATTACAGCCTCAGGGGTCCTTTCCAGGGACAAAGTGTACATATTGGTAGGGTTTCTCTGTTGGTGTTGTTTGTAGGAAGTGTTGAATTTTTCACAGTTTGAAGTATTTAATGCTAGTAGGTTGCAATGAGTTTGATTGATAAGGTCTCTTAGAACTTATTTTTGTGGTTCAGAAACCAAAATGAAATACATTTAGGACTGGAAACATGAGCAAATAGCACAATGAGCAGTATTCACAGTTCTTGTGATTGTTGTGGCTCATACCATAATATTTAGCAGTTTCTTTTAAAGGCTGTGTTCTGGAATCAGCTGAATAAAGCAATAAAATAAAAGGGTTTTGTCAACACTGTATTAATACCCCTTGAAATGTAAAAAGAAAATAAATCTCTCAAATGGACTCCTTGATTTGGAAAATTATAGAAATAAAAAAACCTCTGGTCGTATTTCAGAAGTTGTTATATATATGATATCAGAAGTTTTATCTCTATCTATCTTAGCAATTCTTCTAAGTTTAAAGACAGATTTGACTGGTAATGCTTCATTTATGTTTAAAGGTCAATCAAGGTGTATATGCCCATCTTGGGCTGCTGTAGATATCCAGGCTATGGTGTTTGCATCTTGACCTTGTTTGTGGTTTCAAATAATTCTCTTGAGTTATCCTTTTGAAGACTCTGGTGTTGCACTGCTGCTGCAAACTGCATTACAAAGTCTGATATCCAGAAGCATCTTGATTATCTTGCTGTGATACCTAAGAGTGGAAAATGTTTCTGAGAGACACCTAAAGATGCTGTCTTTGCTCATTTTATCTTGGATTTCATGTACCTGTAAGAGGATATCAGAGTAAAGACAATGTCTCTGAAAGGTCTGGTGGAAGTGAGTGATAAAAAATAGAAGATTATTGGGAGGAAGTGTGTTGTTGAGGTCTTGAATTTGTTCTTTCACTGGTAGAGGTGGCATTTCTAATTACAAACAGAAGTACACACAGATAAATAAATATATACAAATCCTTTGCTCTTTAACACCAGTGCCTGCACTTATTGACCACGTTTCATGACTGACGATCTGTGGTTTTTTAGGATGCCGAGAAAAGAACCCCTCTTCATGTTGCATCATTCCTGGGGGATGCAGACATCATTGAGCTTCTCATTTTGTCAGGTAAGGTATAGTCCTGTCCTCACTGCTATGAACTGCTAAATCAGCTAATTTTAAAGCTACAGGGAATACCCAGCAAAAGGGATGTGAGGGAGTTTGGGGCATTGTTTATTTCTGAGTTTCACAGAGCTGGCTGCATTTCTCACAAGCTTAGAAAATATTATTTAAATTTGGTGGTACAATCATAAAACACACCCTATGATTGAGCAGAACTAATAAACTAGCTTTTAACAACTTATAAAGCCTTCAAACTAACAGTATTTGTGATTCAGAAACTTGCTGAAGTACATATTTGAAATGTAGCTTCACATCCTGGAGTACAATACAATTCCTGTTAAGCAAAAATTATGGAATAATAGCAAAAAAATTATAAATTAGCTTAAATGAATTTTAAGGGGTATTTACATTAGAAGCATGTTTCTAAGAGTCAGGAAGTGTATTTGGATATTAGAAATTGTGTAGTAAAGTATCTAAACAAAATAAATAAAAAAAAATGTCTCCCAACTGTTGTAGTGACAGAAAACATGATCAAAATATGTCAGAACAAAGCATAAAGCAATTATCTCTCAAGAAGGGAGCATAATTCATGGCAAACTCCTGGATGTGCTTGCAGATTTCAAAGGCAGTGTTTTTCTAAGTTGGAGAACTGTAAGAGTAAAATGTATGGGGATTTAAGACTCTGGGACTGAAAGGAACCTTACGGTACAAACTTCTAACCCCTTGCAAGCAACCTTGATATGCAATTGATTTCACAAATTTTTAGATGACTTCTTCAAATGAATTGCATATTTTTTTTTAGAGTTATTTCGGAATTCTCAGCCCTTTGATTACCAGGCACCTTCTGATTTCCAGTCTTGAATCCTAAAATAATTCAGTCTGGAAGGTATTTCTAGCGATGACCTGATCCAGCCTCCTGCTTAAATTTGAAAGTCAGATCAGGCTGATGATGGATACATGCAGACATATAATCATATTTCTTTGGCTTGCCACTCTAGCCAGACCTGGAGAAGGCAGAAAATGAGAACTCAGTTTGCTGTGGCTATGTGTTTCCTTGTTTCATTTTGGGGGAGTTTTGGGTTGCTTAATTGCTTAGTAAGAGTAACTAGCTGGACATACATCATACATACATCTTTCTGCTCTACCCCTGATGGCAGCAGAATGGTTGAAAACACCAGTGCTCTGCTGACAGGTTATGCTTGGGTGGGTTTTCAGTGTGCTAAATGCAAGCATGATTTTCTTCCTTGGGAGGAAGGAGTTAATAAATTTAATCTGTGCATGTGTTCTTGCAGTGTGTGTTGTTTGTCACATACTGCTGTTCCATTGTGGTCTGAGGAGACTGCAGGAGCAATGTATTTTTTCAAGTTTTGCAAGCAGCAGCTCAGGCTATATCCTCATAAAGAGAAAGGTGAAACAACATCCAAAAATGTCCCAGTGAATGTTCCTGATGAGGGAAGAAGGCTTTGTAGAGTTCTTCTGGGACACTTAGTTTCAGCACCTCACTGCCAAAATGTCATCCATGGGTTATAGGATTTGTCTGATCAACAGCATAAAATGTAGGTGGTGCATCTTGGGGAGTTTTTATATATCCAAGTGAGTGTGAGAAACTTATAATATGGGCTTTTAAAAATTGAACTTTGTGTCAGTAGGACTGTGCTTGGGTTCAGTCTGCAGGAACAGTGTGGATCTTTACCAACTAGCTCAGCATGAGTCAAAATTAATTTTGAGTTGTATATTCTACTTATTCATTGTTCTTTAATATCTGAAGTATCATTACTCACGATGAGCATGAGTACTTCTATCCAAGAGTAGGTTTGGAGGTTTCTGAGGCTTGGAGGAGCAGGTTTTTGTTAGAAAAACCTCTTTGTGACTGTGATCTCTCCGTGAACTAGACTGCAAAGACAAGTACAGCATCTTCCTTTGCTTCACCTCTTCAGTGAGCAAATGGTGGTAGCAAAAGTTATACCATAAAATATTTATCTGAACATAACATTTAGTTACATAAGCAGAAAAAATTCATTGTCTGACTTAAAATGAGATGGTGTTTTCGTAGAGAGAAAGCACACAATCTCTTGCTGTTGGTGTCAAGCAATATTCTCAGCATGCGTAGAAGCTAGGAGTATCAACACATTTCATTTTGTACTGTGTTCAGGAGAGAAATTAAATTAAATATGCACCTTCTGAGATTTGTGGTCCATAAACTGGTGGTGGCACAAATAAATGTAGTGTCTAATGAATGGAATTTCTGCCCGGGTGGTTGGAGACAGACCAGGAATGGCTTTCTAGGTAGCCACTGAAATGGAGTCTGTTTGGAGCTGATACAGTAGAGAGTGCCAGATCCCTCAGCTGGTGGGAGTCACCCTGGCCCATTAAATGTCAGAGCCAGAGAGGTTTACACCAGCTCCAAGGTCTGATCCATAATCATATGGTTCAAACTGGGGAAAGGGGCTTTGTTTTTCCAGGCTACATGAAAGCAGGGAGCTTTGAGTACTTCTCACCTCCTTTCTGTCAGAAAAGAGAAGGAGCAAGGTAACCATCTCACAGAAGGACCCTCTGTATGATGCCACAGTCGTGGATGTGCAAGAATCTGGGCAAATACAGATTCTGTGTCTGGGCAAATACAAGCTGCATTCCCATTTCTGCTGGTGTCTCTTCCCATCCCGGGCTCTGAGCTGGTGTCTTGAGGGCATCATGCTTGAGGTCACTCCCTTACCCCTCATTCCCCACCCAGGCACTTGCCATCTTGGCAATATTACCTTGTTTACCATTTCAGAAGGGTCTGGGCTTCTTGTCAAGAAGCTGTCCTTACATTTTGGTGGAACTGTTGCTGTGTCTTACAGGAGAAGTTGGAAAGGTGCATGTAAATAATTACATTAATAGGTTAGAGTACAGTTTTCTTCCTCCATTATCCCTAATATTGGAGGTTTAGACTGTGGAATCTAGAGATGTGGATTTGGCAGATGTGCTGGATGGAAATCTGTACTTTGGTTATGATAAAAAGATGTTAACTTTATTCCTGAAAGCCAGCATCGAGTTGTTTATTTCAGATTTCAAAAGAACAGAGGCAGTTTCAGATTTATTTCCTCTTCTGGCAGAAAAATTTGAGAGTGAAAAATGGCAAAGATTACAAAACAGCCATATTAAAGAAAAGCAGAATACAGAAAGTTTCCTCTCTGTTGATTTTATCTGTAACATGTATTATATTGTCTACTTCAGCTTCACGAAGCTAATCCCTACAGCTAAGTCTTTCTGTCAGGCTCAGGAAGAGCATGGTGAAGGTGAGGCTGAGAAAAGGCTTTACTCTGAAGAGCTTTTTTTTTTCAAGTGGATATTTTATAGGATGGGTGGGGGCCGTGGTTATCTGAAAGGATTTTAAGTGAAATCTTTAAAGCAACTTATATTTTCAAGGAAGATTGTGCTATAAATGACACAGTTTACACTAAATTGAGTGTTTTCCAGCCCTCTTTGTCCTTATAGACACACAGATTAATTAATGGAGTATTGTAGGAAGTGCACTGAAATGTGGTTAAGATACTTGGTCCAGAGTGAAGAGAGGGACACTGAATTTCTGGTTGACTTTGAGGATGTGTTGTGGGATGGTCTTGAAAATTAAAGCTTCTGGGGTTTGTACACAGCCCATTTTAGATGTATTAGCATGTTGTACAGTAAAGCACTTAGTCTTTAAAATGGGATTTCTGTTTTACTCTGCTTTCAAAGGGCTGTCCTCAGGGCTGTCACAGATTGGGCCCCAAGTTCCTGGAGTGCAGAGGACACCTTTGAAAACATGAACATTGCTCTCCCAGTACCTCTGCTTGATCATCCTTAAATGACAGATATTTTCTGTCCCCAAATGAGTGCATCAGTGCTGGTGAAGTTTTTTCATTGTCATTAAACATTGCCTGCAAAGAGCTGCTGGGAACCTAGAAGCTGAATTTTGGTGAAGGAAATGGCAGTACAAGAGGAAATGTTTTGAAACATCTCTTCAGAAGATGTGCATCTCAGTAAATGGACAAGAGCAGGTTCTGTAACAGGTAACAGTTGAATTGTGTAGATCCTGAAAAACAGAAATCACAAACATATTCAACTGATACATTGCATTAGACACCTAAGAGCAATTTTACTGTTTCACATAAAGAGGCACAAAGAGGTAAAGGGGTGTGGAAAACAGCTGAGAAAGAAAAGGCTGATAGCATGCTGTGCATTTTTTTATTTATACTGGTCTTGTTTTCCTTTTACTATTTTCTTCAGTTGCTTTCTCGGTAACTATTTCAGTTTCTCAAAGGGAAAGTGGATCAGTGAAGGGCATGAATAGCTACTGATGGAGATAGTTCTCTAGGTTTTCTCATCATCTTCATACTCACCAGCGCTGCTGGAGTTGTTAAATACTGAGGAATAATGTTGGTCATGCTTTGCTGCTCTACATATTAGCCTTTCTTATTTGTAACCATCTGCTTATAGGAATTAGTGAATAGGTCGAGATAAAACAAAAGAAGCCTTAGTTAAAAACATAAGGCAAAACCCCAAGGCAATATAAAACCAATTTCTAAACCCAAAAAGAGGTATTTGTTGTCAATCATTAGGTACTCACCTAAGCAGTTTCCACCTCCAAGACCCCTACCAGGCCAAGTCAGGATAATGGAAGGTGCCTTGAAGTCCTGTTGTCTTCCTGATGGTGGAGAAAGTTATTGCTTTATTGGTCTCTAGAGCCTCACACCTGCAGGCAAAGGGCAGGATGCTAATGTGTCAACTGCAATGGCCTTCTCACAAAGACAAAAGAAGGCAAAAGCTTCCTTGCTTATACAGAATAATGAGAAAACTCTATGATACTGTGTCTTTTCTAAAGGGTGTTTTTCCCAGAGGGCAGGTTGTACCACCAAGCACCAGCTTCTGAGGTGAGTTTGGAGGATTGCCTCCAATTGTTGCAGTAGTTATGAAAGTGGCCTTGTTTTTCTTACAGCCAAAAAACTGCATCCTGACTTGTGGAAATATGCAAGAACTTGTTTCTTCTCTGATTATCTAGCATGATTCCCAATAATCACTGTGATTCACAGGCAAGCATCTTAATATTCCTGAGAATCAGCTCTCAGAAAGTACCGGTGATTCAGAGAGTGGGGTTTATTAATTACAGCCTTTTGAATGCACTTAAGTTATGGTGCAAAATGAAACTTAAGTATGCCTTTGTTCATGAAGTTCAGAGGCTCACCCAGGCTGTGTGCATGACACCTTTGCTTCTCTACATTTTTTTCTGCATGTGCTACCCTTCCCAGATTAATAATGCTACCTGCAAGCCTGTGAGGTTATATATTTTCAGCCCTTTTAAAAATTACTTTCTCTAATTTTTCTCTTAGTTTCTCACTAAATTTCCTTCCTGAGGTATCACATCAGTGAATAGCTTTAGTATTTCTTACAAACAAATATTTTTAATCCCACAAATGTACAGGGTACCATTAAAAAAAAAAAAATTAGGTCTGCAGTCATCCAGATCTACTGTAGTTGTCAAATATTCTTCCTTTATCCTTTTTTTCTGGCAAGCCAGCCCAAATCCATCCTCCTGCCAAGCTGCCTTTGTCATAGCACCTGTTAACACTGAACTGCACAGGAGGCAGATGAGTGGTCTTCATCCTTGCTCTTCTGTTGTTTGCCCAGTTACACCCACAGAACCTGATGTAGTAAGTGCCCAGTTTTGTCTCCAACCTGAGCATTTCCTGGTTCTGTTTTCTTGATCCCAGGATTTGTGAAGCAGGGAAGTGATTATTTTTTGGTGGTTTGCCTGATGGAGCTGCAAATAAGAGGTGGTTGCTCAGGTTAGTTCTTTTCATTACATCTGCAGACAGCAGAGTGCTTTGAGCAAAGGGTGCTTTTCTTCGCCCCAGCTGTATCAGTTGATCTAAAAAAAAATGCATCTACATAGACACACGTGTACATGTATACATATGCAGTTCCTTCAACTAATCTTGCTTCTTTTGTGTCCTGTAAACAAAACAACTCCTAATAATAGTCCTATATATCCGGTTCCTTTCTTTCTGAATCCTGCTTTATCTATCAGGCATCTGGAAATGCATTTGCAAGGCGAACATGGTGCCAGGAGAGTCCTGGGGAGCACTGAGAGTACCACGTACTCAGCACTGGTTACTGGGAAACAGCTGGGCAAGGCTCTCAGCGTCACACCCAAGGCGTGCATGTAACCTCTGCTGTTTGTTTGCAGGCGCTCGAGTCAATGCCAAGGACAATATGTGGCTGACTCCTCTGCATCGAGCAGTTGCTTCAAGAAGTGAGGTGAGTAAGATTTGATTACCCTGTTTTTACACATAACCAGCATGCTGGGGGAAAAGCAAACCCTGGAGAGCTGTGGTAGGTGGCATGGGCATGCAAAGAGGGAGGGCATTTCCTGCATGCAGGGCATTGCAGCTGGAGGCCAGCATTTACAAGTTACCTGTAGCTGCTCTTGAGCCTTCATGTGCTTGATTTCCACCTCGCTTTACATTACCATAGCAAGTCACAGGGAGTAGTGAGCAGGACTCACATGGGATAGAGCACGCAGTGATCTACCATGCCCACATCATATTCAGGTGGTGAAAAAGTGGAATAAATCCCTGTGGGTGTGTGCATGCTGTGTGTGTGCCCGAAGGGACTGGATGTGGATGTGGATGTGATCCAACATGCATTACCATATAATTTGTTTTAGTTAATTACATTTCAAGGCATCCGTTAGGTTTTCTGTTAATGCATTTGATTCATGCAGAAGGGAGGGTTTGCCCATATTTCTTCTACTTGACAAATAGAAATCTTCTGTCATTATGTTGTACCTATTCCACTGCTGTCTCAAAAAGGAGCAGCAATAACTATCAGGAATGCAGCTCAGGCGTTACTGTTCTCAACTGCACCATTATTCTTGGCTTTCCATCGTGGACCTCCCTGTCTACTTTTACCCTCCCACTACTTCGTTAACAGTGAGCCCAACTGCAGTCTGAATTGGCTGCTGGGGATGAGGGGAGGGGTTGTAAAGAGACAGAGAGTGGCTGTCTTCCAGAGCCTGATGGACTCGAATCACCTCTGTAACAGTCCAGCGCTTGCCAAGCCTGGAGGCAGGAATCCTGGGCTCGCTTCTGAACTCGGGCATTGTTTGGCTGCTGGCTGAGCTTCCCAGCTGCTGGCATCCCCTGAAACCCTCTGAAAGGAATATCTGATAGACTATGAATGCTGTAATGAGGCAAAATACAAAAAGCCATGTTGGAAAACAAAGATCAGACTTAAACCTTAAAAAGCAGCCACAGTCTGATGCGGGAATTGCAGTGCGCTTGGTTTCTGGTTTTGGATGTGTCAGAGTACATGAATTTTATCGTCAGTGACAGTCCTAACAGAAAATGTATGTCTTTCTGGGGCTTTGTGTCTCATCTTTAACTCTTTGTCAGCTGAAGCAGAATGAGAAAATGTGCTGGCAGTTCTGGTACCTCTCAGTGAGTATCCAGGTGCATTAGGGAGGCAGCAGGGTAAGGCACCAGCCTTTGATCCCTTTTCTTGGTATATTTCTTAAACACATTCAGCTTTCTTCTCCTGGCATTTTTTCTTCATTATTTATACCATACTTGCTACTTCTGGTAACAATTTGGAAACAGGATTTATTATTCTTGAGGCTCTTCCAAGTGCTGCTTTTTACCTTCTTACACAATGTGAAGAACAAATGTGTAGCTTTGGTGGTGATAGTAATAGATAGGTAGGTGAATTCAGAGTTCCCATTGATAGAAGATGAGTTAGTGGTCCAGAAGCTGACCAGTAGGACTCGGTGTGGTTTTGGAAGTTCTTGTGAGTACAGTTGTTTTTAGAATTCTAAGTTTCATTATCAATCTTTTAGTATGAAGATTTCAGAGGATTCAGAAGTTATCTCCTTGAATCCTTTTATATGTTGATCGAAAGAATGGACACTGCTTATTTCTTAATGATTTTTCAGGGACTTTAGGGATTTAAATGTTTATTTACAAATCAGCATCCCCTAGGGTGTCTGTGTAGGATTGTTAATATATATATCAGCTTCCAGCCCTAAACAGTTTGATAAAGTTAAGAGATTTCACTGTGATAACTTGGGATAGCTAGAGACACTGACTGCAGAGGTTTTCGTTATGGCTGGGCACTCCATGCATATGTGAAAAAGCTAAAATAAAAGGATAAAGCTCATGCTCTCAAAAACAATAGAATTAAAACTTTTCCATAAGGATTTTAACTTTTGATCCCAAATCTGAAAGAGCAGCAGACTGCAGATGTAAACAAAAATGTGTAAATATTATTCTATTAAAATCTAAGTATTTTTAGCTTTGGGTATTCAGTCCTTATTATTTACTTCCAAAAATTCTCCTTTAACTTTTTCTTTCACTAAGACTGCATAAATTTTCCTGCTGACTTCATGTCCAGTTGGGTAGGTCTCCAGTGAATTATATTTAAATGACTCTTAAAATAGTAGGCCTGTAATTTAAAAAACAAAATCCTATTGAGACATCAACAGTCATATATCATTATTGGTGTTGTAAGGGATGCAGTGTCACTCACTGAACAGATCTGTTAGAGGACAGTTTGTGAGATGGCTGTAGAGAATGAAACTGCTGAGAGCAGTTGAGGACAAAGACATACAACTCCCAGTATGTATGTAATGTTGATGCAGCCTGCAGGCACTCTCCTGGGCCACTCTAGAGATAAAAGTACTATGTAAACATGCTGTATGCATTTGTTATTCATTAATAAAATTTTGGCTGGGCTTAACAGAAAACTTTGCAGTTTATGGAAAAAGAATAAGGTACTCTGAAGGACTAGGGCTCTCCCACATACCAGATGTGAGTTGTATTTATCAGACAAGACTGCTTGAAAGCTACTGTGTCCCAGTAGTTCCTCTGTATTTTGTTTGTTTGTGGAGCGGAAAAGGAAGAAGAGAAATGCAATTTTGAGGAAAACGTGTGGGTTTTGTCTGACTTACTTAATGGCAGATGCATGAGTAGAAGCAGAAATGAACTGACTGTGAATTCTCCAGCAAGAGGGACTCTCAAGAGACAACAGTACATTTTCTCACTGGGAAATATTTACTTGTAACCAACAAAATTAACCTTAAAAGATGTTGTTTGGTCTCAGGCTGACAGAATGAATATTGCAGTCGAGACCCTTGGCCCATGCTTAGGCCTTGGGGAGGAAAGGAATGCTAATGCTAAGCTGGGGACACCAGCATTCTTATGTTTTTGCAAAGCTAAATTTTTGTTTTCACACGTTCTTCTTTATTTTCTCCTTTTTCCTGTTTATAAATAAAACGTGCAGCACTTTGCTGTTACTTTGACATGCTCTTCATTTTGTAAATGATTCCTGTAGCAGTGTGTGTTGGGTTTGTGTGACAAGGGTCTGGTATTTGGGGCATCTTCTGTGAGAACCTGCTGGAAGTTTCTTCGTGTCCGACAGAGCCAGTGCCAGGCAGCTCCAGGAGTGTGCTGCTGCTGGCCAAGGCTGAGCCCATCAGTGATGGCAGCAGTGGCCCAGGTGAGTTCATTTCTAAACTGAAAGCACAGCTGTGAGGCACTGATGGCTAATCAACCAAACAGGATGGGCTCTGCACAGGCAGCTTAGGACATCCTCAAACCCTCCTGGCGAATTTTGGCTGTGAATGAGGCCACTGCTCTCAGCGACAGCAGAGGTGATGTGTGCCGGGCATTTGGACAGACAGTACTACCCACTCCGGAGGCGGTTTGGACGATGCACACATCGGGAGCTGTCGGGAGCAGGGCCGTGCTTGCTGAGGCTGCCGGGTGACGGCCGTGGCTGTGCTGCCGTTGCAGGAAGCTGTGCAGGTGCTCATCAAGCACTCGGCCGACGTCAATGCCCGGGACAAGAACTGGCAGACACCGCTGCACGTGGCAGCCGCCAACAAGGCGGTGAAGTGCGCCGAGATCCTGATCCCCCTGCTGAGCAGCGTGAACGTGTCGGACCGCGGCGGGCGCACGGCGCTGCACCACGCCGCCCTCAACGGGCACCTGGAGGTGAGCGCCGGCGGCTCGGCTCCTTCCATGCTGCCGGGCCTGCGGGAGGCTGAGCCCATGGCCCTGACACCCGGGGCTCCTGCCACTTGGCTGGGACGGGTGCGCTGCCTGCAGAAGCACAGCAGTGGCTGGAAGTGGCTGTGTAGAGCCGGGTACCAGTGAGGTGTACCTGCCCTCCTGGAGAGCTGGCTGTGCCGCTGCTCCCAGCAGCTCTGGGGGCGCCTTGCTTCCTTGGAGGTGGACTGCCTGCAAAAAAGAGTGGCAGAATGGAAAGAAGGGAAAACTGGTGGATTCATTCCACACTGAAGAAATGTGCAGCTGTGTGAGACCCAGTCACTCTGCTTTTCTAATTGGCCTTCTAGTAAAAGTGCTTCTATTTTTCCATATTTATACAAGCAAACCTTTCTAGTATTATTATTTGACTATATGAAAAAACTTATGTAAATAAAGCCCCTAGACTTTTGCCTCCTAGGTTTTGCTAGTCTTTAGATCTGGGTTTAAGGATCCTTATTTTCTCATTCCACACCTGAGGATCTAGATATGGAATAAAACCTCTTAGACTGGAACAGTAAGCTTCTGTCATTGAAAGTCGATGAGTTGTCCTGTAATTAAAAGAAGAAAGAGGAATGGTAGTTCCTGCAAAATGGTGATGGTGTTTGGCCTTTAAAACACTGGACTATAGGAAAGAGATAGTAATGCCTGTGTCTAACTGTAATAATCTAAATCTTTTTGATAGAGAATATGAGAAACAATGCAGCATTTTGTGATCCCAGCTTTATTGCAAGATGGATTTGTTATAAACCTTTGAGTGTGTCGTCTGGAGGGTTGGTTTACCTGCTGTTGTTGCTTCTAGATGGTGAACTTGCTCTTAGCCAAGGGGGCAAACATCAATGCTTTTGACAAAAAGGACAGAAGAGCTCTTCACTGGGCAGCGTACATGGGTAAGGCTTGGGCTGCTGCTCCTTCTTTTTAATGTCCTATTCACAAACGGATAGCATGTCTTAAAATGGACAAGAACAGACCTGGCCATGGCAAGAGAATGTTGTAATTACCCTGAAGAGGGAAGGGTTCGGCTGATCGAAATAAACACTGCCCATTTATGGGTTTGCAGCTAGGGAGATCTTGGCTGTGATTTCCTTTTCAAGACAGTTAATTGTGGGCTTTTCATGTTGCTTTTTCATTTTGGTCTTTTTATCCTGACTCTAAGTCAAGCCTGAACTATATTTGCGCTAGGAAAAAAACAGGTTATATTTCAGTTTTTACTATAAAGTACTTTCAATGAAATGCAGGTAACTGTGATCATAAATTTTGCTGTTTATTGAAGTTTATAAGTAGCTAGGTTATGATATTCTTAGGAAATGCACAATAGGCACTTTCTTCCTGTTAGGAGGAAATTGTCACCTTTTATTCCAGAGTGGACAAGAGCGACCGAATGTCTGTTCAAAAAATAAGTGGTGTTTCCAAATCCTGCTTAATTCAAACAGTTTGCCTTATCATTCCTTTCAAGTTAAAGACAAATATCTTGCCATGGGACATTATAATTTAAAAATACAAGATGGCCTGTGATAGTGGTCATGTTTATTCAAGAGCTTTTATTGGCCAAGCTGTATATTTCAGGTTACAATTCGTGGGGAGTTGTGTGCCCTCAGCCAGGAACTCTTTCATTTGACCTGTCTGAAATCTTGGTTTTAATCCTGGCACTTTTAGAAATGAGATAATAGGAGATTTCCAACTGTGAGAAAAGCATATTGTGTGGTTTTTTGATATACACAGACACAGATGGAAAGGCTCTTGCCAACAACTGTGATGTGGCTTTTGAGCTAACGAGCTTTGAACTTCACTCTCTAGATTTGAAAGGCTCTTACATTGTGCCGTGCAATTCCACACCTCTTTTTCACTTAAATGTTTTCAGAAATTCATTATGTGCTTTTAAAAGTATTTAGATAACATCTAAGGCCTGAATTAGCAGTGGAGTCTGTAGTGCAATTTAGACAGAAGTTAGATAATGAGATGAGAGCTGTAAACCCTCACAGAGCTTCTGGAATATTTAAATATTTTTTGGACACTCATTACCTATGGACTTTGTACATATGGTTTCCTAGGTCCTGCACATGACTAGAGCTGTCCTGTCATGAAACTGCTGTGCCACTCAGATGGAGCACAACTTTGTATGGTGTTAGACATAATAAATGCTTAACTCTAAGACAGACAGTTCTGTCTCAGCATGAAGCAATAAGACTGTTCCTCTTCATTTTTATAATTTATTAAGGTTATTTTTATATCTAGCAAAACCCAAGAGGTGTTAGCAGTTGTGTTTGCAGGTGACATCAATAGGATGCTGTTTTGGGAGACTTGCATTGCATGCTCCTATGCTCACTGTATCACTCTCCTCTGTAAGAGGGAGAATAAAACACAGTCTGTTAGCTTGAGAGAAATAAATGGGAAAGAGGTGTGGTTTTGTTCTTTTGGCAAGTGGAAAATCAATTCAGTAAAGAGAAATTTGACACATTTGGAGAAGGTGAATGCATGGATTTCTTTACAAAGCCTGGAGGTAGGATTAGAAACATTTATGAAAATGCTTTTTCTTCCTTTCTAAAACTGAGAGCAGTTTGAAAGAGCAGTGAAAGGGCAGCGTGTTAGCAAGAAGGCAATAATCTGGGAGAAGTGATACTGTAGGATGGTCTACTCATTGGTAACTATCTTATCTTTTGAAGGTCACCTGGAAGTTGTTGCCTTACTGATTAATCATGGTGCAGAAGTGACTTGTAAAGACAAGAAGGGTTACACCCCACTTCATGCAGCTGCATCCAATGGGCAGATTAACATTGTGAAACAACTCCTTAACCTGGGGGTGGAGGTATGTGGTAACGTGCACTTTATTTCTATTTAGAGATAGTCTTTTCTTCTTTCGTCTGGAGGCTGCTAATGACGGTGACTTCTAAAAAAAATGGGTCCTATTTTCCAGACCACCTCATGCTTCATGTGGTTTATTTGTTCAAGAGTCAGGACATATTCTGTGTTAAAGAAAGTCTGATATGGACAGTAAATTCCAGGCCACCTTGTTGAAGGAATCAGGAGATACATCCTGTTTCTGCAGAAGAGGATGGAATAATGAAATTTTCCTTGGGTCAGCATTTCCTTTGATATGATGAGTGGTTGTTTTCGGCATATACACTGTGTACTTTACTAAACAGCACTTCAGGCTGTTTCAGTTTGCAGACCTGTATTTCCTCTGTAGCTGATAGATTGTTTTCACTCTTGAAAATAACTTTTTTTCAGAGTTGTTTTTGCCAACTCCTCAAAGCAGTGGTGAGATGACCAGAGGAGCCTAATCAGACAGTTAATCAGAGATGTCAGATAAAGCCATTGCTTTTGCCATGGCATTTTCAGCTGACTCGACCTGCCAGAAAATTGTCAGTTCATGTTCACAGGCTGTTGGCTGTGAAGTTGAAGTGGAATAGCTGTTTCTTGTTATTAACAGTGCTATGCTAATAAGTCCCTTTAAGTTCTACATTCTCCACCACTGGGGATATGATCTTTGAGATGCCTGTATTTCATGGAAGGGTGTTCATGCCATTCCTGAGTCTTTTTTACAATCTGTCTTGTCCTGTTTTACAGAACAGCGGTGGAATACTAAGTTGGTCATCAGGAAGTAACATAATCTTAATAATATCTTTGTAATAATACTGAGCTACTGAAAGTGGTTTCTTATTGAAGTTTAAATGTCTGTGCACTTTCATGTTGCTTTCACTCAGATGCCTTCACTCCCTATCCAAAATAAAACTGTGGAAACAGCTCTTATGCCTGGTTCTGTTCACAAAAACTCAGTACTCACTGTTGAAATCTTTATTTAAATATAAAGATTGTGAGCTTTTTATTCTTCCTGCTTTCATTCTTACATGGCAAAGCTTTCCAGCTTATTAGGACTTTTGTCATCATTATCGTCATTACATCGTCCTGCTATCAGCTTCAAGTTTCACACTGGTTTTAGAAATTGTCAGTAGGATAAATAGTTGATAATAGGAAAGGTAAAGCATTCCAAGTGAAACTGTCTGGGAGTGTAATTTGTCGATGAGATGTGCTGGTGAGAACTATGCCCTGTGACAGTTCAGGCCTCCAGCTATTTCCATTTGCAGTGTGTGATGCATTACGTAAAATGCTAAGCTGATGTCTGTAATTTTAACTATGTCTCCTTGTCTCATTTTAGATTGATGAGATGAACATCTATGGAAATACTGCACTTCACATTGCCTGTTACAATGGTCAGGATTCTGTTGTTAATGAGCTGATTGACTATGGTGCTAATGTAAATCAGCCTAATAACAACGGATTCACCCCCTTGCATTTTGCTGCTGCCTCCACTCATGGTGCACTGTGTCTGGAACTACTAGTGAATAATGGGGCAGATGTTAATATTCAGGTAAAACTTGAATACCAACTTTAGTTTTACTTTATCCTATTTTGCATATCTCAGGAGGAAACTGTAACAACAACTACAGCATGGTTTAAATCCTTGATGGAATTGGAGTGATGCTGAGACTGTTTGTGAAATTGTTTGGGTGTGGTTACTTCACAGCAGGGGGGTTCTCAGTGCCTTGATAAATACAATGAGAACACTAAACTCTAGGCCAGCCACTTTCATGAAGGCTCGAAAAAGTACTAAAATATAGTCCCAGGAGCTCTGTCAAAATGTTATCTCAGGGAATGGTGCTAAGTCAAAGAACTATTCCTTTTTAGTGTTTTTCTTCCCTGTACGATTAAACCTGATTCCAAAAAGTTCCCTTTCCAGGGTTGCTTGTTATCTACTTTAGAGCCTCAGCTTACAATTGTAAGATTATCCTAAGATTCTGCGTAGGATATCTGAATATTCTTGAAGGCACAACTTAGATATCTTGAGGAAGCTGAAAGCTGTTATCCTATAGAGGGTATTGGCATAATTATCAGAAGACTTGAGGTCTTCTGAGTTCATATAAGATTTTGATTACTTTAGTTAAAATTCTGTGTGTTTCAGTTTCCCATTTATGAAACTGGCATTTAACTTTCAGCATTTAACACCTCTGTAAAGTCCCTTAAGATAAGTGAACAGTCAGTGCCCTATTTAAACTCAGAATTATTAAGAAGTAGTTAAGGCTTGTGCTTGCTAACAAAGGTGAAACCCCATGCCAATAAACCTGAAATGATGTGAGTAGAGGCTGGTACCATTCCCATGCTATTTTCTCATTCCTCAGCTTTCCTGGTCTCAGTTTCTTTCTCTAGAACTCCAAACTTTGCTCTGTACTCATTGTACCTTTGCTTTCATAAGCCTTCACATGCTAAACTGCTGCTGTGTTTCATTCCTGTCAGAGTAAGGATGGGAAGAGCCCCCTGCACATGACAGCTGTCCATGGGAGGTTCACGCGGTCGCAAACCCTCATCCAGAATGGTGAGTTTCTGTGCCTCTGGAGTGGCTCTCCAAGAGATCAGGCATTTCCAATGTTGGAATTTTCAGTTGTTCTGACCCAGAGGGCAGTTCCATAAACTTCTGGCTTTGAGCTGAACTGACAGCTCTCATTCCATTGTGTCATCACAACCTGAGATTTCGGTTGTTTACAGAATTCCATAATCTTCCAGCTGACAGTGGTCCAGATGATCTATTCAGATTCTTAACCTGAAAACAAGAGTTCAGAGGTGTATTTAGATCTTTTTTCTGCTGAGAAGAATGCCCAGTTTTCTAGCTGTCCTCCCTTTGGAGTCCTGGTATTCTTAGAGCTCAAACCATTTTTTCTACTCTACATTCAGCAGCTGTGCTTTTCTCACCTCTCTTAGCTCATCTCTTACCACTGTTTTCATGAAGCATTGGATATGTTCTCAGGAGGGAGGAGCAGTACTACCTTGTTTGTTCTGGTGTAGCCAGGATTCCTGATTATCAGTCATTTTTCAGGCGTCTTTTTTGTCCAAGAATACTACAGAATATAGCAATTATTCTTGGAGATCTGGCAGAGGTCTGTTTCTGAATGACACAGGTTTTGCTATTACTGATTCTTTACTTAAGCTTCCCAGCTTGGACCACTATTTGAGACAGATCATCTGGGCTTTGTTCATTGGTTGTTTTTTTTGGTTTTTTTTGTTTTTTTTTCCAAAATCCCAAACTTGGAACTGGAGTTTGAAATGTTGGAGATGGTTGAACAATTGTGCGTTAAATGTAATGACACATTTAAACAAGATTGTGTTTTAAAATGGAGGTCTCCAGTAGATCATTCTTCTTTCAGGTCATCATGCAAATTATTGCTATCTCTCTTCTGGGATTAAAACATAGTAATAATAAAAGGGAGTTGGGGAAAAATGCAAGAAACTGTGCTTGACTGTGATTTTTAGTTGTTTAGTCCAATATGCTCAGGCTTGGAGCCATTGTTTGCTCGCTGTTGGATCTGTGTGTGAAAGGACTGGCAGTTCTTCGTCTGTCCTTCGTGCCTCTCTACTCTTCTTCCACTTACTTGGGTTTCATTTCTTTCTTTCTTTGTTTTCTGCCCCTCTAATTTTAGTGTTGTACACAGGTCTCATTGCAAGTGACTTTATGCCTCATTGCCATGGGATCTCAGGGAAGAGAGAAATGTCAATGATTTAAAGCAATGGAATTTCATTCTGCAGTACTTAATGAGCTGGCTAATGATGTCTCAATTTCTGGTTGCTGTCTCTAGCAACTTGTAGAGGAAGAATGGATTACCTTAGAATTGGAAAGCTGAAAGTGCGATACTGTTCTTTAAAAATGAGGAAAAAGAAAGGCTGGGGAACATTACATAGGTCAGCCAAAGTGGGCAATATCTTGCATAGATTTCTGAAGGGTAAGAGAAGCTGGAACATCACAATTCTCTTCTACAGCAGTGAACACAGCACAGTCCTGACTTTTCTGTGTGCAGTTTCTGTTTGTGGAGACCTCCACTGGTGGATGCTGTGCCCCAGGGAATCTGTTCAAGCATTTCACTGACCTTCATTTACCATTAAAAAAATTAGGAATTTTTTAATTCCTAATAATTAATTTACCATTAAAAAATTAGGAATTATAAAGGTTGGAAGGGACCTTAAATATCATCTTGTTGTAACCCATCTGCCATGGGGAGAGCATGCCTTGCACTAGATCAGGTTTCTCAGAGCCTCATCCAGCCTGGCCTTGAACACTTCCAGGAATGGGGTATCCACTGCTTCTCAGGGCATATTGTCTAGTGCTTTACTAGAACTCTTCCTGTTGCAATTAAGCCCTGTTATCACCTGTGAATAGTGGACATGCAGTAAATAGTACCATATCCTGATGCTAGCAAGACTTTTTACATGCTTTCAGGAAGTATTGTCACAGCAAACCAACAGAGTATTAAAATACTACAGTGCTGATGCATAACTGGTTGTAAAACTACACTCAGAGATTAGTAATAAATGAATTGTTGTTGAAATGGAAGGTGTAGTGTGAGAGTTTTCAGTTTCTCTTCTTGGTCTGGAACTATCCAGTATTTTCATTAAAAGCTTGGATAGTGGAATAGAAAATGTGTTTTTAACATTTGAGAAAAAAAATGTAGTTGGGAGAGACTGTTAGTTTGGCAGAAGGTGGAGTCAGAATGAAAAATGATCCTCCAGAACTGGAGACAGAAGTTATAATGCTAGCGAGACAAAAGAAAAATCACACACAGAGGCAGGGGTATCAGCTGGACAAGTTCAGAATGGCAACAGCCAGGTGGGTGGCAGTCCCTCAAGTAGGGATCTGGGGCTTGTGGAAGATCAGAAGGTTGTTGGCCACTAGTCAGAAGTGTTGTGGTGCTTAAAGCAATGGATCATGGATGCCCATGGTGCTGTGCAATGTCCAGGAGTGCACAGATAGGAGTGTAGCCAGCAGGCATAAAGTAATCCTGTTTGCTCAGCTCAGCATTGGGAGATGTCAGCTGTAGTACTCATTTTGGCTTTTGCTTCCACAAGGATGCAGGCCAGCTGGAGAGGACTGGGGAGAGAATAGTTGGAGTGCAGTAAACCTGACTGGCAAGGAGAGACTGAAAAAGTTGCAGTTCTTGGTCCAAAAGAAAACAGTGACTTGTCTGTAGTCTGTCTAAAGAAATAATCCATTTTTTTTTTCTGCTTATGTGAATAAAACACAAGATGGGCAGGTTTAAATTGCAGGCATTTAAATTAAAGGCAAGGTTCTACATAAGCACTGTTTGGTTGGTCTTTGGTAAGACACACATAAAGCACACAACACGTTTGTTTGCAGTGTGTTCCTGATGGCCTCTGGAGTGAACTCTGTTTAACACTGTTGTACAGATAAGGCTGAGTGGCATTACCTTTACAAACGAGGGTGCAGTTTCAGCAGATTATTTTGTAGTTTATTTCAGGGCACCCATTTGTACCTTTACATAGGCAGCAAATACAAATCATGTATTTGAGCCTTGTATGTCATTCTGTTCCCACCACTCTTCCCCAGCACTGCAGGTGGAGAGGGAGGTGCAAGTGCTGCTGCAAGACCATGGCTGACAGCTGAGGGCTTGCTGTGTGCTGGTCCTTGCTCTTGGAAATTCAATGTCTCTGTGGCTAAGAGCTAAGCAGTCTCTGGCCTGCTCATGGTGCTGACGCTAGAGACAAACAGCACTTGTGATCCCTGGTTCATGCTGAATTTTTCAGTGTTAAACTATGAAAATCTCTTCTGCAGGAGGGGAAATTGACTGTGTTGATAAGGATGGTAACACCCCTCTGCACGTGGCTGCAAGATATGGACACGAGCTTTTGATCAACACCCTCATAACCAGCGGAGCCGATACTGCCAAGTAGGTGCCTCAAGTGGAGCTGTTTGTAAGGATCAAGTGTTATGTCCAATGCCTGGGAACACAGCTGCTCCTCACCTTCTGAAGTGGAAGGTTAAAACTGACAAGGATAATTGTACTGTACTTCAGGGGGTGACATCAGACTAAAATATGAACAATTGGGAAGTGTGGAGGGGAAGCAAACTCTGCTAAGTTCCTGTTGTGCCCACTTGCATGATTACAAGTTGTACAAGTACTGCTACTTTTCCCTGAAGCATTAATGGGAGACAGTGGTGTTAATGTACACGAAGTAGGGGGGGTGTGTGTGTGTGTGTGTGTATATCTATATACAGAGAGAGTACTTGAGTATAGTTTGGTTATGGTCAGGTTCCTAGGGTCTGTCAAAAGGAAACCTGGACATAAACTCAGGTGTATGAGATCAGGGTAATGCAGTGCCATGAGGGATATCTATACCAGGTGTTTCAGAGCAGCATGTGCTTTCATGATTATAAGGTTTTGGCAATTACCCCCACATGTCTCCAAAATTTAATTTGTTTTCTACATAGAAGCTGCCATTGAAATCAGAGACTTCTCTTGACTTACCTAGTCAGGAAGCCCTGCTTTCAAACGCAAATGCAAAATTCAAATGGTTTGAATTTGGGAGAGAATTGCAGTTCTCAGTATTTTGTTTATTTGCTTGATGGTATTTATGCAAGTGACACATTTCCCCATTCTCCTTTGCTGAGTACAATGGTCACCCTACCAACTCAGAAGGTGGAACAGATCATTAATTGGCATGGATAATGCAATTCCACAGGCTTCAGCTAGTGTCACTGGGTTTTATTAATGCAACCAGGATGAGGATCTTGGTATCTTAATAGAGGTGTATGTTTTTCCTCTCTATTTCTCCAGTATAGTCAGTTGCTGTCTGTTATCTTTAGGTTTTAAGGGAATGTGAGATGCACTGGGATAGCCCACTCCACTCTTGGAATCAGAGTTATCCAATCAGAAATTTCTATTTCACAGTTGAGTGACTGGAACATTGATCAAATAAAATACCTTTTCCAGCAATAGAAATAAGCGAAATAAGGAGCTGGCTCAGAGATACCAGGCAGACGGAAATGATGCTACTGCCTGTGCTAAATGTGCTTTCAATATGTGCTGCATGTAAATAATCCTGGGTGAGCTCCCCAAAGAGGTCTAGGAAAGAAGACTCTGCAGCACCATTCACAACAAGTGTAGACAGCTCGGCCAGTCTTTGAGGCAATGCACTGGAAGGGAAAGTGTGCAAGTGATGGGAGGAACCAGTGTGAACAGCACTGTAGAAGTGGGACACTGGCTAGCAAATGTGCAGATAGTGGATTTTGGTGGAAACCAGCCAAAACATCTGCTTGGTGGAAATCTTGACCAAAAAGGTGAATAATACTGGGTTACATAACTAGCTGAAGGAGATGACAGAGGACAATGGGTGTAGGGAGAAGTACAGCAATATGGAATGTCCAATGTTACCTTAAGTAAATGAATCAATGTCTAGAAAATGCAGCCTGCTTGTACAGATGCAGCAGCTCAGTAGAGCTTGCAATGTTTTCCTGAAAGAACAGGCTTATCTATCTCTTAATAGATTTACTCTAAGATATAGATGCTGCCAATAGCAAAATTAAAATCTGTACAGCAGCACAAGTCACTCAGTGTAGTGATGCAGCAAGGAGGATACATTTAATGTGAACACAGAGAAAGAATGGGCCTGGATGGATTCTGGGAAGAATAATTTTTTTGAAAATAAACCCAAATTTGTTAAATACATTTATGTATAAAATCTTGTCGAGAGCAAGATATCTTTATAAACATCCACATTAATGATTGTCTTAAGCTTCCTAAATAATTATGATCTATGGTGCTAGAAGGACAAGATCCTTTGTCTTTGGGTCTGTATCTGAAATCCTCTTCCAAGAGGTGATCATACTCTCCCATCCACCAATTGTCTCTCAGAAATGAAGGACTGATATGAATCCATCTGCTATTGTTCTGGAGTTTGTAATTTTAAAACAAAATTTTGCTGCAGCAGGCAGTAAATGATAATCTTGCCAAGCTACTTGGTTTCAGAGGCTCCGTGTTTATGTGCACTTGGAGAACTGCCAGTAGGATAATATTTCCAGAATAACAAGGTGCTTTACACAAAACAATGCTGAATGAAAGACACCAAGATGTCCAGACCCAAAAGTATTCTAATACAGTAAGCAGTGGCATGCCTAAGGACTGAACTGGCATGATTTCCTGATATTAATTAAAGTTGCTGAGTGCTCAGCTTGTTTAAAAACTACATGTTTACCTGATAAGGATTTAGACTAATGATAGATAGGCTCAATCTAATGGCTATCTTTCTTTTCTTACCATCATGTTTTCTCTGAAAGTTTATTGTGTGATTGATAAGGAGGTCATGTGATAAAGGGAGGAAAAAGTGAAAGGGGAGGTGAGGAGAGTAGCTGGAGCAAATAGGAAAGTTAGATTATTAGTTCTTAGGCTGTGGAAGAAAACAGTGACACGACAGCCTAAAGGAAAGTGTGAAGAGTCATTCTGCAAAAAGAAAAAAAAAAATTATTCAGAAATAATATAGAGAAGATTGTGGCATTTATATTTCCCTCAGAATGGCAGTTGCCGTATGTGTAGCTGGTGCAGAAATTTGTGGCTCACTGGGCAATCGACTCCGAGCAGCATCTTGCTCTCTAACTTCCTCCCTTACCTTGGCTTTGCTTGGAATTTTTGCAAACCATCCTGCCACATTCTGTTCAAAGCATAATGCCAAGATTTTGCTGCATCAGAATATTTTTAACTCTCAAGAAGGCTGTTAAGGAAATACAGATAAAAATAATGGCAGGCACCAAGAAAGAATCTTCCTAGAAAAGCGTGAGAAAACGTTCCCTTTCTGGAAGGAGCTTTTGACGTGCTGTGTATGTGTGCAACCTGCATTTTCTCACGAGGCTGTTGTCCCTTTCAGGTGTGGGATCCACAACATGTTCCCTTTACACTTAGCAGCACTGAATGCCCACTCAGACTGCTGCAGGAAATTGTTGTCATCGGGTGAGTAAATCCCCCAGAGTCCCTGGAACTTGAGTAGTGTTTGTCTCTGCTGCTTGCAGCCCCTTTCTACTCTTTGTTGTGAATTATTCTAATGAAAGGCTTCCTGTGCTGCTGTGTTGGGCTGTGTGGGGCAGTGCACCAGGACATGCAAGGCTTTCCCAAAGCCATACTGGTATTTCCTCTTTTGTTCATGCCTAAAGCTCTTTTCTCCTGGCAGGTTCAGAGAGTTTAGACTAATTCACTGGGGGAGGGAGGGAATTTGTAGGAATTTCCAAACTGTAGGAATGCAAGATCCTGTTCTGTTTTGGGGATTCTCCCCCTGCCCATCAAAGGAGTAGTTCTGAAATTACCTCCTTGGAGTCTGCACTGGCACAGGTATTTACATCTCACTGATGATGACATATTTTACATGCAGCTAAAATGTGTTTCTGAATCTGTAGTTAAGGAGTTAGGCTGGCCAAAGCTCTAGGGGCACGAGTAGGAAACTGAGTCAAAGTGTAGTGTCAAGAGAACAGGCTTGGGATCCTACCAGAGCCCAAAGCAGAAGAAGCCAGAGCCATTTCAAAAGAATCAATAATCAGTGGCCAAATCCCAAATTCTACTTTTTTTCAGGTAAGAAAGTGTTCCTATGAGTTAAAAGATACTGACCCAGGTCATATGAGTTTTCTGGAAAACTCTTTTGTTAATGTTGTTGTTTCAGTTCGAAACCAGGTGGAAACACCAGTTAGTGTTCTGGTTTGGGTTTGCCAATTTGAAATTTCTCAATCAAGAGAATTGTACTGATTGTATTTTGGTTGTACTTACTCTGTATTGGGATAAAGCAGTCAGTAGCCATGTTGCTGCTTGAATTCATAATGTCTTTCTCTCGGTGGAGGCCTTTCTGAGCTAAACAGACAAATAGGGATACAATTCAGCATCAACCCAGGGCAATTAGTTAACATATAAATGTCCTACAACTACATTTTTCCCTTGAGTCCTGTAGGGTATAAAAGAAATGTGAAGGATGGTGATTAAATACCCTAAGACTTGGTGTGCTCTGGCCTTGACCACTAGATAGGAAGAGAAAACACTGGGTGACCAGAGTTAAGCACTGTCAGGCTGCTACCTTCAGCCTTGTGCATCTTGATGAGTATTTCCACATGCTGCTGGAAGCCTCTTCCCAGTCCGACAACCACACGCAATGAAAACAGCCCCAATTCATTTTTAGGCTGACTCTGTGGTTCTTCCTCATGTCTCCGTGGTTTCTGTCTTCCTGTCCTGCTGTTGCAGTCCTCTTGATGAGTCTCTGCCTCCCAAACGCCTGTCCCATGGCTGCAGACAGGGATGTGGAGGAGCTGGATGTGGAAATAGCCGCTCTTTTTATAGAGCTGCCAAGGCGGAGCAGCTGCTCGCCGTTCCCGTGACAACCTCTCTGACTGTAGTTGCTTGTGTGCTGTTTTTTCCCCGACTAACTGATTTTTCTGTCTCTGCGATGTTTCCTGTGGTTTAACTAGGACAAAAGTATAGCATAGTGTCCTTGTTTAGTAATGAGCACGTGCTGTCTGCAGGCTTTGACATAGACACCCCCGACAGCTTCGGAAGAACGTGCCTGCACGCGGCTGCTGCCGGAGGGTGAGTACCTGCACTGGGGCTGCTCCAAGGCGTCCTGGGGCACATCTGGGGCCAGCCAGCCTGGCTGTGCTATCCCCAGAGGGATTCATTGCTGTGCAAGGCAGTCTGATGCCATAATTTGGGTCACTTAAGGCTCTGTTTTGCCACAGCCCTTGGGTAGGGTGAGCTGGGTTGATTTGAAGCATGGGTTTCAGCTAGAGGGGAAAACTCTTCCTTTTCATGCCCCTGAGAAAGCTGTTTCAGCTTTCAGAGGGGTGCTGTACTTGCCCAGGCCTCCCTAAGGGCCACAGCTGTCACCAAGGGCCAGCAGTCTTCAGGAGAGCATCAGTCTCTAGAGAATAGCAAGTGAGGAGCAGGATCTGGAGCTCCTGGGATGCTGCTGGCAGGGAAGTTATTCTTGGCCTCCATCTCTGTCCTGCCTGTCAAATTGCAGCCCTGGAGTCCAAATGCAGTTCACCTCCCTCTCTGCCATTTTTCAGGTGCAAGTTTTAGTTTCTAAAAAAAAAAAAACAACAAACCAAAGCAACAACAAGAAAACAAACAAAACCAAACCCACATCCTCCAAATTAGAAACTGAGAAGGCTGCCCCTCTCTCAGGGCGATGCATTCCTGAAAAGTGGTGGGAGGGCAGAAAAGGGAAATCCAAGTGCAGATCGAAATGCTTCAATTAAAGATGTAAATGTAGCATCCAGTTATTTTAAATATTTCCAGATAATTGTCAGTAAGTGCTATGAAGTTAATCTAGCAAAAGGACACAACGTTTGGCAAGCGTTAAGTTTTGACTCTTCTGTTTGAGTACTTTATGGCTCAGAAGACAGCTGAGATGGAGCCTTGGCTCCAGCCCTTGGATTCTCTGTGGTTATAGCGAGCAGAAATGCTCATCCACAGCAAATACTTGGCAGTCATTCTGGAAGTTGCTTTTTCTTCTCAGTGGGCCAAAATCTGTATCACGAAAGTTTCTGTTCTTGGTGGGAACCCCTCCGAACCCTAATAAAATTGATCCAAATATTTGTTTTATTATTGTTTTGCTATTATTCATCTTGGTACTTCTTTTGTATTAATATCAGAGGTGTGACAGTTGCTTGAATGGAGATTATTATAATATAGTTCAGATGCTACTTCTTTGATAAGGCTGCACCCTAAAAGGATAATAAAAACATCCTGGAAGTCCTAAAGAGAAGGAGAGGCTTCAATAAGAAGCAAAAGTGACTCATGAAAACAAACCATGTTTTCCCAGTGGTTTACTATGATTGTCATCACTAGCAAGTGTTTTTATTTTTAGTGCATTGTGGTGAGTGTTCTCTAGTTATTTTATGCAACAGCAATTTAGAGTTGGGATCGACATACACCAAAATATTGCATTATTGCATCCAGTCCCTTTTTTTTTTCCTGTTGCTGAAGATCTACAAAACCCATCAGTTTATTTCCTGACACAGGCCTGTTACAGCCATTACATTTATGGGTATTACATGAGTGCTAGGAAAAGAATTTCAAAGGTCTGCTCATCTGATTGTGAGCACAAGGGATGGATTTATTACCCCTGTGAATAACAAGTGGTCTTGGAAAGTGCTGCACTTCTTTATGTCATTTTCTGGCTTGGAGTCCTACATTTATTATTTATTTGCTTGAATAACAAAAGATGTCAGTGTGCAGCTATTTGTTTTCTATTAAAAATTACCTGGCTTTAAACGAGATGAAGAAACAGCCAGGATGTGGTAAATTCTTCTCCACTTCTATAAATGCAGTGTTGATGTGACAATCACTAAAATAGCCACAGCCCTTTTTTAACAAAGCACTTGGAGATGGGCTTAAATCTATCAATAGTCAACAAATCATATCAGAATAAACCTAAAAGTGACTCTTGTGATTATATCTCATTAAATAAACAGGATTTGAGCAAAGTGCTTACTGTTGAATGCTTTGCTGAATGGACGTGGATTTCGTAAAATGTCACCTCTTCATTATTAGTCTGGGATTTTATAAGCTAGCAACAACTTTAAAATAAAGTTCCTTTATAAAATACCAGATCAGAATGGGAAGCATTACAGTATAGCTGCCATTGGAAATCTCCAAACACACCAATCACATTTACTGGGCTCTCCTTGGAAATTAAATATTTTTTTTTTTAATTCTGCAGAAGAAATGGTTTAGGTTTTCTAGTGAAAAAAAAAGAAAATAGTTTATTTTTAGAGCTTCACTTTCTGTTTGATTGAATTTCACATTATAGTTGGCTGTACCCTGTTTTTGCACAGCATATAATACAAAAATAACTAGAGTAACTTTTTCCTTTTTGAGGACAGGGGGCAATGCATGTGTAAGCTTCTGTTTTATTCATGTTTTGTTTTCTTCTCTTTCCAGTAATGTAGAATGTATAAAACTCTTGCAAAGCAGTGGAGCAGATTTTAATAAGAAGGACAAATGTGGAAGGTAGGTAAATTATGAAACTCTTTTAGAAAAGAAAGACTGTATCAGGCAAGGACGAAAAGCCACCTCAGACTGGAAATCATATGTTCTGTGAAAAATGGCAGCAAAATCAGGTAGTTTGGACTTCTCTGCAGAACACTTGCTGCTGCAGTTACATGCCAGCCAGAGAGGTGCAGGTTTCATAAAATACACTAAAGCCATCCCACCCTCTTGAGTTTTCTGTTTTAAAAATATTATGGCTTTCCTTTTCTCCTTACTGCCAAAATTCTTGTGCTGGTGTACCCAAGACAACACCTGACTTATGATGGCAGGATAGCTGCTATTGGATGTGCTTCCTAGAGGATTTTCCCCCACAGGAAGCGTTGCTATGGGTGTTGCTATGCCAGCTAAAAAAGATGCTGTGATGGACACTGTGCTTTGCTCTGCCTCCCAGCTGGGAGAAGTAGCATGTCTGCAGAGCCACAGCAGAGGCTCTCACAGGCATTAGGCTGTTTGCAAGACACAGACTGATGCTCTGTATCCTATTAGGCTTTGAAACAGCACCAGAACTTCCTATTAACACAATATTTTGTCAAATTTCCATAAATTAAAGTGCTGATATTGACTGCTGCAAATCTGTAGGAATGCAGCCATTAAGAATTACCCTTTTCCTCTCAGTACATGTTGGAATATGAGGTAACAAATTGCCACTTATGTTTCAGGACACCTTTGCACTATGCAGCTGCAAATTGTCATTTCCACTGCATTGAGACTCTGGTGACAACAGGAGCCAATATTAACGAAACAGATGACTGGGGACGCACCCCTTTGCACTATGCTGCTGCTTCTGACATGGACCGAAAGTAAGAGAGCTCTGAGGAATTCCTGTTTCAGGTGTTTTGCTAAATCAGTGTCATTTTAGTCTCTTTGTGATGCTGTGCTGTTTGAGCCAAAAAAACGATCCCACTAGCACAGGAATTTCTCTCAGATGTGTGCATAGCTCCACAGTGAGTTGCTCTGACTGGAAGCCAAGCCCCCAGATGATGTGGCATTTCAGCTCTGTGGTTTGCCTCTGAAGGAACGCATGGTTTTGCAGCCACTCTGCCTTACAGAACCATTTTCACAGTGTTGTCTTCTGTTTTCCTCTATGTGGTTTCCTTATGAGATTAGGCTCAGAGAATTTCTACATTTGCTTTGCAAATCCATCAGAAGGGATAGAGCAAGAGAGACAGCAGAAGTTTCCCGAGGTGGACTGCAGTGACAGACACTTGGCCATTTTGACAGATTTGTGGGAAAGGTGGGATAGATCTAACCATCAGTCTCACTCCACTGTCAGAGCAGATGAAAATGCTCACCCCATCCAAACAGGTTACCTTTTTAGAAAGAGGTCTGAGGAATAGCCTTTGACAGAATGCAGTGTTGTTCTCGTGAGAAAGGGCCAAAACAGCTGCAAAACTTAGAAATGTTGTGGTTACAGACTGCAGTTTTAATTCCCAGATAGTTGAACATTCTGGCCAACTCTTCCTTTTAACGTACTGTATAAACCGGACTCAATTATCCTGTTATTTCTCTCTTAAAACTGTTAGCAACCTGTATTCATTTTAGGTCATCCTATGTTTTTCTGTCTCTCAGTGTCTCTAGACATTAAGGATCTAGTTTTGGGTTTTCTGTATGGTGAAGTCTGGTAAGAGTACAGCTGCCTCTCTCCCAGAAGAACATCACCTCAGTGCCACAGCAGGGGAAGTTTGGTTTAAGGCAGAGTTCTGAATGCTACATCAGAGCCTCGAGAGCTTCTTTACCATTTGCTGTGATAATACTGATATAAAGAATTCTTCCCCATCACCCTCAAACCTGAACAGTGCTGGGAAGGAGGCAGGGTCGTCAGAGGTCTGTGCTTGGCATGAAAATCAGCATAGGCTTGTAGGAAGGCTTTCACCACTGGCTGTTTCTAATTCTGTCTTACCAGGGTGAGGTGTTACTTGGGGGAAGGTTGAGCATGATGATTCAGTGTGTGTTTTTCAGCTTTTGGTTCTTTGTAGGTGAAGTTCCTGCATTTAAACAAGCTCTTGGTTAACTTCAGGATATTTCTACTTTTATCCGTCATTTAAAAAAAAAAAAGCTTATTTTAGTCATATTCTGAACTTTGGAAGAAGTATTTGTCCTCACAATCCAAACCTAAATTGAGTCTGATGTGGTGATGCTGTCTTATCATTAAATTTTTCAGTTTGAGATGTTCTGGAAGAAGCCTTACTACATAGATGAAATGCTATTTGCAGACCATGATTTTATAGGTCAGGAAATTTATTTTGTTTTCCTGCTGAATGTCAAAAAACTTCCAAGGTCGGGCAATCTCATTCCAAAGAATATTCATCATTAACTCTGGATGTGGGTAGTTAATGAGCAGGGAGAAGAACCTAACTGAGAGATTACGCAGTGTTGCCAAGATATTTGACAGAAAGTGAGACGAGTCAGCTAATGCAGACTTGAGATAGAGTGATTTAGTATCAGTGATTAAAGTTGCTCTAAATCCTAAATGCTAGAGAAGAATTAGCAGCTTACTGCAGGAGGAAGCAAGGTGTAGTAACCCTGAGCTACTCTCTGGAAAGGAACAAAATGCACAACACTCATGTGGTTGAAACAGAAGGATTCTAGAAAGTGCCGTTCAAACTATATCTGATAGAAACCACAATTTAATTTTGTTTTTCTTCTGGCATTGACTTGTGGGATGATAAACTAGCACATTATGGTTGTCTCCATAGCTTTCAAAACTTACTACCTCTGCAGACCCATGCAGTGCACTCTGTTAACTTGTATAATCCTCATTGTTGGCTGCAGAAAGTCAGCTCTTTGAAGAGGAGATTGGGGGTGGGTAGCAGACTGCATCAGAATCACCAGTGTGGTATTTTGAGAATAAGTTATATTTTTCTGTCCTCTGTGCTAAGAAGAAAGAATATTTTAGGTAACTCCCATGAAAATGCTGAAGAACTTGAAAGAGCCACTGAGATGAAGGAAAAAGAAGCTGCATTGTAAGTTTGGTATCACGAAAGCAGTTAGACTTCATTCCTGGAGAATGCCACAGCTTTGGCTTGCAGCCTTACACTCTGCTCTTGCTTGTTCTTTGCTCTGCTAAAAACAATGCTTGGCTTCAATGAGGGCTAACCTATAGAAAAAAGCTCCACGCTCTTCTCTGTGCACATATTCCCTGATATTTGTTTCTCTGCTTGCTGTGGTTTCCTAATGGAAAATGTCCAACTTCAGTAATTTTATAATTCTTTAATATCATGGGCTTTAGTATCACGCAGTGTCTTTAGTGTCATGCACAGCATAGTCTGTACCTTGCAAAAAGAAGTAGCCAATGGCTTTGTCAATTCATTCACTTGGATTAACATTTTCATCTATCTGCTTAATGTATTTTTTTTTTAAATCCCCTTTATCATATCAGGCCTTACATTCACTCCAGATTACAGGCTAGGCAAGAAAGTACTAATACAAAATGACGGTGTCTTGATGGTATAAGAGAAAGTGAAAAGAGCTGAAAAGAGCAAAAGAATCTTTTGAAAAACATTATTGAAAAACAAGCCAACAAAGAAGAGAATATATTCATGTAACTCAGTTAAATCTTTTTTCTCCAGCCTGCCTTAGTGCATGTTTGGAGGCTGTGGTTTGATGTGTGTGTTTTTATGTGAGGAGTAGCAGTTCTAGGCTGTTTGTATCATGTGTGCAGAATCTTTCAGGCTTTGTAATAGAAAATCAATTTTGTAATCTAGAGTAGGCACAAGAGTTAGGTTGAAGATCTTTTCCATGAAGTTGATCTTCAAAGACAAGTGGGGATTTTCTGTTAAAAATCATGGTGAATGTGAGGAGCTATTGGTGAAAAGTGATTTGAGGTGCTGCTGGAAATACAAGATTCACTGTCAGTTTTCAGTGCCGCTTCTAGCTGCAGTAAGGCATGAGCCTGTTAAACATTGTGAGCCCACATTTACCCCAGTGAATTGTCCCCAGGTGTCTCGAGTTCCTTCTCCAGAACGATGCCAACCCATCCATCCAGGACAAGGAAGGGTACAACACTGTGCATTACGCTGCTGCCTATGGGCACACGGCAGTGCCTGGAACTGGTGAGTGCTCGCTTTCGGAACTCTCTGTCTGCTGACACTGAACATCCGTGTGCCAGGATTATGAATTCCCCTCTTGGAATTCTTTGGTTAATAAGAAATCTGTGAGAACCTGCAACATGGGGCAGTAAATTCAAATATTTGCACCCAGATGTATCTTAATGTGTTTATCTTGATAAGCAAGTCCTTCCTTATTCAACAACCTGGTGCTTAAGGGATGTCTTCGAGTAGAGTTTATGCACAAATTAATTTTAAGTGTAATCAAAATATTCCCAGTGTATGCCTAAGTTCCAGGAGTAAGGGACAGTTCCTGGTAAATGACAGTGAATGTGCCTGATCCACCTGGCTCTTTTTCTGACTTGAATGCTGAGGGAGTGAATAACTTTTGCTTCATACGTGCAGTTTCTTTTTTGGCTCTTGTGAAACAATAGCAGCACTGATAAAGTTACTGTAATCAAGATCAACCTTATATGCAAAGCAGCTGAGAATTTTTATGTGGATTTTTTGCTTATTCCTTTTTTAATATTCTGGTCTGAGTGATTAGTAATTGCATCTTCTAAGAAGCTAAAAACTTTTAGCCAAACATTGGATTTGGGAGATGTATAGAATGGATTTATAGACATATATGCCTTGTTAAAGTGTCATAAAGGTGAGTGTTAACGGTTGATGTACAGAATGATCAGAAATTATATATATATTATATGTATTATTACTATATACATTATATATACAATATATATAGTATATATTACATATAAATTGACTTTAATTGCTTCCAAAAAACAAGCTCCAATTGGAAAATTGTACAGATATTCATGCTATAGTGAGAACTCTGTGCTGTTTAGTGTTACATGTTGTTTGGTTCTTTCTATGTTGAAGAGTCAAGTATTTGGTTATTGAGAAGGAGCTCTGCACAGCATGTGCTGCTTTCACACCACACGTGCCACAACAGGAAAATCCTGCAGCTGGCCTGCAGCTGGTTCCAGCAGCTTGGAAACCTGGGTCAGTAACTCTGCCAGGGCAGGCCTGGGGCAGAATTTCAGGTGGAGTGTTAAACCGTTTTAGCTCCCACCTACAAGCATTTATATTCAGGACACATAAAATAGCACTGCTCCTTTGTTTTTTGGGCAGTGAGTTTGGCCTTGCCTTCTCCTAGCACTGATCCCTGGTGACTCCCCCTGTGGGGATGGAGGGGGAGCATCTTCACAGGGGATTCTCTTTCAGCCTCGGTGTCATAGTCCCTGTGTGCTGGGAGGAGTGGGTGGGACACGGAGCCAGGTCCCCTCTCTTTTCTGGTACTTGTGGCTGGACACATTTCCTGCACACACCAGTTGCAGGCAATGACCTGCTGTTGGATCCTAGCATCACTTAGGCTGGGCAGACAAAAGGAAGAGCTGGGAATGCAGTGCATGTTAGAGGTGTTGGGTTTTCTTTAAATCTGGAGGGGTGAAATGCAAACTGTGGGCCAGAGGCAGCTGTGCAGCAAGTGGTCTATATTTGGGCAGAACAACTCCATGTTTTTCCCTGTCAGTCTTCCTGTATTTGTGACCCGAGCTGCAGTATGGAAACCCAAGGTCAGGCATCATTTACAGAGTTGGAGTCACACAGCTGTTCTGTGTGCAGTGCTACGAGTTTTAGTCCTCTGCATGCACAGGACCACTGTTGTGTGCTAGGGTGCCAGCCTGAAAGTTTTGTGGGGATCAGGATTTTTCCACTGTTATTTGGAGGGTACCCAGGCATGTAATTTTCTCTCTGAAATACAAAGGCTAAATGTGTCAGAAGGCATTTGTGCTCATCCAACAGCAGGACCAGGATCCATCATCTTTGCACCCACTGTCAGAAGAAGCTGACTCAGCTTTTTGGTCATGAGTTACCAAGTCCTGAGTTTAACAATTCTACATTTGATAACTAGCCAGTTAATGCAGGTACCACCATTACACTGATTTCTTTGCAATGCTGGGATTCAGGATGGCAAAAGAGCTGAAAGCAAAGTCAGGCAGGATTATGTAAATAAACTATTATTTTTCAGTGCCATATTAGCTGTTATTTTACTATTTTATCCCTTGGGTAAATATTTTTTGTTTATTATTGATAGCTGATAAATGAAAATATCTAGGAATTATCTTGTCTAGAACAAGATAGTTCTTTATGGGCCTAAAACTTGTTAGAGGAAAGAGTTCATATGAAATATGGAGTTTTAATTCTGGTGAAAACTAAGTCAGGGTGGGTACAACAATAATCTTGTTTTACTATGAATAATGATTACTAGTATTTCTCAACATACACAATACCAAACTTCAGCAAAATGTTAGGGAATTATTTTGGTGTTCCAGAATATGTCAAGTTTATAAAGACCTTGTTAAGATTATTTTTTATTTGCCTACCCCCCTGTTTTTTTAGCAGGTAGCTAAAAGAGCTTACTTTCTAAATAAATGTTCACGTTAGAAAGTAAGTCCAAAGAAAAAGATGTAGTATCCAGTGGGGTTTCCTTTACTGGGCAATTTGGTCTGTGCTTTAAGCACCACAGTTTCTCAGCATTATAAAATATTTACACGTTTGAATGCAGTTTAGGGAAAGGCTGGTTTATCTATGGAAGCATATTTTCATTCTTTTCATTCTTTCTTTGACTTTTGTGTTTACTGTGAGCCTTATACCTTGGCTGGAACTTAGCTACATTTCTTTGTGGGGAGGTATTAGGAGAAATAAGAGTGAAAAGGTCATATCTTTAACTCAAACAAAATTTTTATTTTGTGTGTTCAACCACAGAGCTCCACAAGAGAAGCTTTTTTCCTGCAGGACCTTTCAGTTTTCTGGATTATTAGTGGGAAAGTTGCCCTGCAATGAATGATGTCATGTTGCTAAAAAGAGAAGAGTGGAAGCTGATTCCTCAGTTGTTTCTCCATCTGTAGGGAGCCATTCATAAAGGCTGAATGGTGGGCATGTTGCTTGCAAGCCACTGAAACTCCCACCTGCCTTCCTGCTTCTAGAAATAACCTCAAGTTTGTTTAGGCTGGGGCTGACTTTGCTGTTAGTAGTCAGTGATACCAGTCATGACTGCTACCTGGTATTTTAGAGCTGATCACACTATCAAAGTCCTCTGAAAAAAACAAAAATGTTATGGAATTTTTTTACATTGAAATGATCTCTTATCACAAGGTCTTTATTGGCATGAAAAGAGTGGAATTTAAATTGTAATTTCACATTAAAATTCTATCTGGAGAGACAGTCAAGCACTTTGTGCTGATCGAAACAGATTTCTGTGCAATGCTAGGCCAAACAGAATTAAATGCCTTTCTCCTCTAGTGAAATCTCTTCTCTGACTGTAAGAATTGATGGATAATTTTTCTTTTCATCTGCTCTTCTCTTTATTCCATCAGCAAACGTAATTCCCTCTTTGACTAATGGAAGTTGAATTGTCACAGGGGCTAAATCATTTGAGGGTGGGAGGAGAGCGTGGTTTAACCAAAAGCTGTGCCCAGAAGAAAAGGCAAATCCCTCTGTGTGTGTTGGGGAGCAGGAGCACAGGGAGGTGTCTGGCCAGAACAAGGCTTCACTGGGAATGGAGAGGTTGGGGGACACCTTTGGTCAGAGCAGCTCTACACTGCAAGGCTGATAAACCATGCTTTCAAACACCTGTCTCCTTAACCTGTGGACAAATTGAAATCACAGACTCCATAAATCCTCGATGTGGCTGCTGCTAATTACCTGTCTCCTGTCAACACGAATGTGTTCATTCATCCCTCTGAGAGCAGGACACTGCTAATTACTGATGAGTGAATCGCAGCAGTGGCTGGGATAGGGGCTAAAAATCTCTTTTCCACATGGGGATCTGGCTCGGATGCTTGTCCAGAGGAAGCCCCTAGGCCTCCCTCTGACCCAGATCTCTTTATTTGGGGGTACCACCTGTGTTTTCTCCTTCATAATTGCCTGTCTCCACAACCAACACCCTCTTTCTTAAAGGGAGCACTTTGTCTGAAGCCAGGGGCAGCAGTGTCTTGTGTGATGAATTATTTTGTACCTGTGTCTATGAGAGCTTTTCCCACATGAAACAGAGAAGCACAAAGTCACAAACTTAAGTGGTTCTAAAAAGGAGAAGAACCTTAGGAACTTAATGCTCAAAAATAACGTTAATACACCTAATTTGTCCATCAGTTGTAGAATCCCCCAAATCATGATAGACTGATTTCATTGGTTGAGTTTTGATGTCAGCGTTTGTGCAATATGTACCCACTGTTTAAATAATCAATAGGAGCCCATATATGCTAGATACACTGATACAAATTAGTTTATAGAAGTGCAATTTGGCTTAGATTTTATGTTTTGAAAACTAGATAATTTGGATTCTAAAAATGTTTTCTAAAAAGCTAATGCTACTTAGGAAATCAGTGAGGGCAGGAATTTACTGTTTGCCCTGGCACCCTGCTGGCACTTTGCCTTGTAGGATAGAGTATTGCTTAGCGTCTCTGGAGTTTATTTTCTGTCTTTGACACATCTTGTCTTTTTTAGTCTGTATTTTTATTTTCCTGGGGTGGAGAAGCAAGACACTTACATCTACTTTCTTCTGACAGAGAACAACAAGGCCACTGCAGAACTTCAGGAGACATTTTTCCTTCAGTTAGGAAGGAGATCACAGACTTCTGCTGTTGCCTTAAATACCTTTCTGTGTGTCTGTGTGTGGCATTTAAATGTTATGTGTGAAGAGTATCTGGCTCCCTCAAATCTACTGAATCCAAAGAAAAGGACATTTGATCATGGCATATAGCATTGGATTAGAGTATTAGGCTCTCAGGAAGATCTGTGGTCACTGGGATTTTAGGGGTGCAGTCAGGTTTATTTGTCCAAGGCAAGATGTTTGTCTGCATGAACAGACTTTCAAACAGAAACTGTTGCTGATCCATTGGTATTTGTAGGTTTACAAAGCAATCTCACTCCACTAAGCAAAGCCTCCCACAGTGTGTGTGTATTATGTATGTGTTGATTTGAGTTTGGTCAATTGAGGAGATTGATCTTAACCATTCTCACTGTTCTCCTCTCTTCCTTCCCCCCTTAGGGAGTAATGTAACCGATATCTGCCTGCAGAGGCTGTGGTGTCACTGCTTCAGGGGGATTTCCTCTGGGTGTGGACAGGGTAGGGAGGGGGCACACAGGGTCAAGTGCATGATTCTGTTCATGCACTGCTTGCAATGCAGTTATTGTACAGGAAAAATAAATCAAGAAACATTTTCAGATTATCGTTACACTTGAGTGTTTCTGTCTTTAATTATTCTAATTCTAATTGACATTTTTAATTAGATCGGAAGCAAAACTCCATTGGATATAGTGAGTAAATGAAAAGCGATTGCATGTTGTGTACTTTTATTTAAACTTCTTAGTATTTTGCAAATCCTTATATTCACTCTGGTGAAGCCTGAGGAAGAAGAATCACAATTCTTAACAAGCATGCCATGTACTTGAAGCAATTGCATGTGTGCTGCTTCTGCTTCCATTGGAATTCCTTCTTCCTGCTGCTTGCAGGCTCCAGCTTTGCTCAAGGCTGTTGCTTCTCCTCAGTCAGTCTTAGGAGCTGTGAGTCCAGTGCACGTACCTGGCTGGCATGACACTTCCTGGATGTTAAAGTAACTTCACGTTTGGTAATGTGAAATGGAACCACACTTGTCTGTTTTCTGCAAGTTTGTGGCCAATTTTAAAGTGTTTTGGAGAAGAAATGTAAATTACGTGGCTTCAAGTGAGCTTGAATTTAAAAAGTACTTGTGTGTGTTTCAGAGTAGAGGCTCAAATGAGAGGAGAGTAGCAAAAATAACGCTGAAATGCACATTTTAAAAATTGACTGTCACTGTATTTCACCAGTCCTCAAGTTTTCTATCTAGAGAGGAAACTTCTAAGCATAATAATTTCTCTAAATATAAGCCTTCCTTTACCTTTTGCACACCTGTATGATTTGCAAAAATTTCTTTGGCTAAGAGAGTCCTTAAAGCAAAGTGTGTGGTTTTACAGAACCCCTGAGGTAGAATTTCTGGCCAGAAAGGATCATGATATATGTGATTTGAGTGGGGAAGTCTCAGGTTCAAATCTCTACTCTGACTGACAAAGGAATTGGACTTCTCCATCCCAAGGAATAACCAACATATTATGCAGGCTGGTACTGGGGGTGATCTCTCACTCTCATTTGGAGCTGTTCTGCATTGTTTAAATACTCTCTGGGTGACAATCACCTCTCCCTATGACCCACTGAGTGTGGCACTCCTGTGGCTTAACACGAACTGATTTTGTATGGAGTGGAAGAGCTCCCACAGGAGAGCAGTGCCCCAGCTGAGAGCAGCCCGGGCCTGGAGGCCTGCTCAAGTTTCAGATTTAGACACGTTTAAAGACGTGAACACTGTTCTCTTACACGCCAGGTAAGTGTCCTGTCTGCATGGTGGTGACTGTTCTGGTGGGTATTGGATGCTTAAACTTCGTATTGGAGGAGTTGCACGGAGCTACTAACACATCTCTTCAGGCTCAGCCAGCCTAAGCTCTTGTGAAAATACTTCCTTAATTTGACTTCATCCATATCTGTGCATAGGAGTGAAATTGATGTCAATACTGATGAATTGGATTTTTAAAGCCTGATCTTAGGAAAGCATCAGCACTAGGTTAAGAGGTGTATTGGTTTTAACCTGATCAAATTAAAATAATTTGATCATGTGTATTTACTAATATGGAGAGAGCTTACAGGATTGCTTGTTCCCCTGAGGATATGTTTGTGCTGCTTCACCTTTGAATTTTTCATCAATCAGGAATAATTCTGAGATTTTAAAATGTGCTTCCCTGATTGAGTAGGACAGAGGTTCATTTTACTTTTCTCTATCATCAGAAACAACTGATGAGGGTTTTCAATCTTGTGCTGGCTACTTGCTGGAAAAGCCTTTATTTAAAAGAAGCTGCTGGTGGCAGGATTTCCCAGAGCAGACACAATTATCTGTTGCAGTTTTTCAGGAAATATAAGATGCAAAGTGACATCTAGCTCATATAGTTGTATTCAGTTCTGAAAGTGCCATTAAAAATCGTGACTAATTGCCACTTCTGAATGACCTCGTAAGTGATCGGTGGCATCGCTGCATAATTCTTGCAGACAGCAGTGTCCAATTATTTGCTTTGTCTTTACTGCCTTTTGATCATGTGTGGACATTTCTGAACACTGTTAGATTAATAACTTTTCAGAGTAAAGGCCATTTTTAGAATATGCACAGCCAGTCTAACACTTTGCCATTTTACAATAGGCACGAATAGCACCAAACTGCAGGGGTTCACCAGCAGTTCTGGCAGAGTGTGTGTGGGAATGTGGAAGCTGCTTTAATAAACAGTAAAACTCAAAGAAAAGTCCCTTTAACTGCCATGCCAGTCAGCACAGACCTGGGACATAACAATTAGGCATAACTATAACACTGAAATGGCTGTGCCTGGGGGTGCCTGTGCGTGATGGCTTGGACAGGATCACACGTTCTGGTCTCTTTTAGCATTTGAGGTAGTGCCCATCATTTCACTGTCTATGGCTTGAAGTTTCTTTTAACTCTTGCTTTGAAAAGCGTAGCTTAAACCTTTTATGCATGATGAAAGTATTATCTCTTTTTCTGCTTAATGGTAATTTAAAATTACTGACATGCTCCATGAAGCTGCTTTTTTTTTTTTTTAAAACCAGAACTGAATTTTAGAATATATTATAGTCTATGAGGACAATCATAAGGAAGTATCCTGTCTCAATAACTGGCATATCTGAATGCCCCAAAAATGAAGGGGGAATAATCCACACTCTATCCTGCTATATAGTCATTTATTATAACCACAGAATAAAATCAAGCAGTATATCCTCTAATACCTGTAAATATCTTTACTGCACAAATGAAATGGTGAGAACTGTAAAAGTTATTCATCTTCATGCTGAACTGGAGAAGAGAAGAGAGTTTATAATAGCAACCTTGTAGTACTGTTAGTTTGTACAACTAGAACTGAATAATTGATGCCTTATCTTAGTCTGCATCTCCCAAAGCACTCACCTTCCTGTTTCTGAGTCTGAAGAAGACTTCACAAAATAATTATAATTTGTTCATAGTATTAAATGGTGCTGTCAAGGGGAGTGGAAGGGTCGTGCTGGGAATTCCCATGAAGCAGAAAGAGAAGGGTCCCCTTGCCTTCAGAAAGGTTCTGACCTGCCCAGAGGAAGAGTGCTCCTCAGTTTCACCTGCAGGGTCTTTGCACAATTCTGACATCCAGCTAAAATCTGTGGCAGTTGATACAGAGAAATGCTGTCTGCTACAAGGCAAAAGTGGTCTCAAAAAAGTCTCAAAAATTAAGAAATGTCTCAAAAAAAAAGAAATTTTTTAGTCTCAAAAAATAAGAAATGCAATATGCTGGGACATTCTCCAGTCAGTCAGCAGTAACCATAACCCATAGGCAATTCATGCTTATTTGTCTGTCTGGTGAAAAGCAGCTTCACAGGCAGGTATGAACTGCAGCACAGCTGGGATTGCTCTGTGACCTCTGTGGGATTTAAGCTTCCATGGCTGCCAGGACAAATGATTCTGAATGATAAATTTACCTTTTTAAACACAAATGCAACTATGGGTAGCTTCTTCCAAATATAATGGGACTAGAGTCCCCCAAGGACACACTGTTCTATGTGTTATTATATGTAATTTACTATAAATGCATCCATAGAAACACTGGTAAAACTGGAGAATTTCTTGGTGACTTGGACTTGGTATTTTTTTTCTCTTTGTAAATTATGTTTATCATTCAAGTGATTTAATTGATAGAAAACGATGCTTGGCAAGGAATGCAAAAAAAAATTATTAGTATTGTTTCTTTTATCTTCCTCTTCTTGTTCTCCTTTATAATTTCTCCTCTTGCAGTGTGTGGCTCTTTTTCTGAAAGCTACCAGGTTTGCCATCAAATTCGTGTTTGCACTTGACTTTATGATGGAGATATTCAGCCTTATGACTAATAAGCTCATTAAGCCTGGTCTGCACCAGCCTAAGCTGCTTTGACCCTAAGCCATGGAGATGCCTTTTGTGAGGGGCTCTCCAATCCCACAATTTGTGCCTTTGGAGCCTTAATTTTGTCAATTTTTCTCTGTGGGTTTTTTTCATCTATTTGAAAGGCAATTATCTGCCTTGTTCCAGGAGACTTTTGGAGCCTTCTGACAGGTGAAGGGAAGTATTCACTTGTTATGGTTTTGATCCTGGAATTTCAACATGTGATGATAAATGTAATTAAAAATTATTAAATTAGTCTGCTGTGCTGGCCTCATGGACACAGATTGAAGGCCAGTATCAGGTAGGCAGGGGAACAGGCTTAGTGCTTGGGTTTGTTTGGTGGGGTTTTTTAGCTTGTTTACACCCTAGAGAAAATCAGATGCATTTGTGTACTCAGAGCTGGCTACTGCTTCATTCTGTTCACAGCTCTCTTATATAAGAGAAGAGAACAGTATTTTAACTGGAGGTGGTTCCACATGGCAACAGCAAATGCATTTCTTAAATCTGCCCCAAACCTACCAAGAAACTGGTGGGAGGCCTGATTTTTTTTTTTTTTTTTCCTCTTAGCTGTAGGGAAGTGTTAAAATTTGCATTACCTGTTAATACACACACCTACTTGCCTATGACTGGTATCTTTATCAACACATAGTCTTGACAAACCGCAGACACAAAATATACAAGTAAATTAAATTACTGCTTAATTTTCTAGCTTTTCCATAGGATCCAAATTACTGTCCATGTTGAGTAAGAGATTTGTAACACCTTATGCATTAAGGCTAATTGTACTCCACTTTGATTTTTGGATAAATTTATCATTGATACAGGTCTATGAAGACTAAGTTGTTACACCAAAAGTTCAGGCCTATGTCAGTGTTTAGGAATATGCCTTCGTCTTGCAGCACAGGCAAGCCCCCTGCAGCCTTTCATGGTCTCTTTGGAGAATTTTCCATGTTTTCATAGCCTAAAATTGTCCAGATTGTCACAAAAATCTTACTTTCTTTCTTGTTTTTCAGTCTTTTAATTAATTCTTTACTGTCTTAAAAAAAAAAAAACAACAAACAAAACAACAAACCAACCAACCAACCAAAAAACCTTGAAAAAGACTGAAAAATTTACTTGTAGCCTTAGAAACATTACAAGTCAGTTTGAGTTGACTGTCGTGCTTTTCTTTCTCTTATCCAGTCTCCCATTGCTGATTTTCTGTAAAATGCTGATATCCAGTCCCAAAGGCTTTTGGAAACCAACTCTGAATAATAAGCAAAAGGCACATGAGCAGTGCCCCTCAACAAATGTTGAATTGTCAATAGCATCGTTGACACTGTGTAAGATTTTCTTTGCAGCCTCAGCTGGATAAGTTGTCAGGGTTCATGCCCTGTTGTGGAGTGGTGCTTTTCCATAGCTCCTCCTTCTAGATGGATGGAAATGTCCTTGGTTTTAAGCCATAAAATGAAGAGAATTATACAAATTTGTTACTAGATATTACCGGATGCTTGTAAGAGTTCAGGGACATATTGCATTTTGGAAGACTGTCATTGTAGGAGCAGATTGTTCTTTCAGTCAATTTTATAATTTATCAATGATTCACAGCTCAGTTATAATTATTCCCAGTGCTAATTATGTGTCAGAATTACCCAAAACACTGTATCAGACATGGCTTGCATATGCTGTGTAATCATGAAACTGATCTTCTCCAATAAAAATTTACTGAGGGCTCCATTCCACAAATCCATTGTTTTAAGGGCTCCTTTCTCACTCAAGCAGGCCCCAGGATTTCATGGAAACTAATTAATCAGGGCAAGGATGTTCATGACAAGCTTTTAAACTGGTTTTATAGCTTTACCCTGTGCACAAAAGCTTGAAAATACTTTGTAGTCCTTCAATAATTACTGTGGCCAAAATACATCTTTGCTGATTTATAGCATGAAAATTTATCCTGTCTCATGTAAAAATGTTTTAAGACTTTTTTTCTTCACAGCTTCTGGAAAAAACGAACAATATGTTTGAGGAATCTGATTCTGCAGCTACAAAAAGTCCTCTGCATTTGGCTGTAAGTATGAGATCTGTAAAGCTTTTGATCAGTATCTCCTAGAATTGTTCCTTAATCTCTGTCTTTGAATCATGTTAACTGTAGACTTGTTTAGAAAAAGGTGGGAAGGGATGTAGGCCTAGCTGTAACACAGCCAGGTTCTGGGCTGGAATCATTAATTAAAAGTTTTAGGCACTTGAAGCTCTTGGCTCTTCCTGACTCTAATGTTTGGGTAAGAAGATGGCACAGACACTGAAGTGAAATTAAATGGAAATTCACACTTGTGTTTAGAACTAGTTTATAAATATGGGTAAAATCTTGAGCCTAGGTTTTGATGATGGAATGAGATTCTGTAATGTTCTGGTGGAGAGGTGCAGTGCAAAAAATCTGTTTGGTACACAGCAGGGTGTGGGAAAGTGTTTAAATCCCAGCAGTGCCCTGTGAGAATGCTATGGAGACTGGCATATCACAACAGCATCCAGCAGAGGTGGCCTCAGAGATAACAATTGCTCCCCTCTCCCAAGAGCTTCAAGATTCATGATTCCTCTTCCCAGTTTCCTTGTGCAGAATCACAGAATAGCTGAGGTTGACATGGACCTCTGGAGATCGAGTCCTACCTCTGTGGTAAAAGCAGAATCAGCTAGAGCAGATTTTTTTCAGGGCTGTGCCCCATCCCATTTTGAATGTCTTCAGACATGGAGAGTTCACAGCTCCAACTCTGATAATACGAACTATACAACAGTGTGTAAATAAAAAGGATGCTGAGTACTTTCTGAGTATGAAAGTGAGGAGAGGAGGGCAGGCCCTACAAAGCTGAACAAAACCTTTCCAATTTCTGGCACTGTCCACTGGGTTTTTGCAATGCCACCTGTATTTGTGCTCTTGGCCCCAGTGTGGCTGTAGAGCTGGAAGTGCATCTGCTTGTCCACTGTAGTTGTTCTACCAAATGATCCTGCTGGCAGGAATTCTCCATGAAGCATCAGTGGTAAACAGCAGGTCAAGTTTGTGTTTATATTTGCACAAAAATCTGGTTTGAGAATCACTTTTGTGTAGTTGGAGACCAGCACATGTGATGAATTCAGCACCAGTTAGGTGATAATCCATGGATGTCTCTAGTGAATCTAGTTTTTGAAGCAAACATTTCCCTGTCAGATACTGTACCATGTGAAAAATGAATTTTCGATTGACCTGTGCTGGCTTGGCAAATTATTGCCTGAAATTTCCTCACTTTGGGTTTTACTAGAAGGTTAAATCAAATCAAGAGTTGCAATTTCTTTTCCTAAACACTAGGAATTTTTTAATTTCTTGGGTACCATGTAATTTAGAAAAACCCTTTCAGGTTGAAGAGAGAGTCATAAGGAAGCAAGAAAACTATGATTTCTGTTGTGTTTAGGAGACATTGAAAGGGATGGATTTTATTCACAAGTTATGGGAAAGGTCTTTGGAAGACAGGAGTTGTTCTTTACATGAACATTTCATACTTCTAGGCCTACAATGGTCACCATCAAGCTCTGGAGGTACTTCTGCAATCTCTGGTGGATCTGGATATTAGGGATGAGAAGGGCCGCACTGCTCTGGACTTGGCTGCCTTTAGAGGACATGCAGAGTGTGTGGAAGCTCTCATCAGCCAGGGTGCTTCTGTCACCGTAAAGGACAATGTCACCAAAAGGACCCCCCTCCATGCCTCAGGTGAGTGTGATCTTATGCTACCCTTGTGGTGGAAACCCTAACACACTGAAGCAGGTGCCTTTACTTAACTGCTGTTTTCTGTGCACCTTCCTTCTGAAGGGAAGAACATTCTCACATGTCCTTAGGAGTGATATTTGTTTGCTGATGCTGGACATTTTAATCCTTTTTCTTCTGTTTCATTCATCTTTTTTCCTCTATCCCTGTGGTTCAGTTGTCCTTCCTCATACAGGATCCCATATTTTTGCATACCACTACTGCTCTGCCCTTACCTGCTTGCTTCTCTCTGTTATCACCTGCTCTTCAGGAGGTGTGATGTTTCCATTATGACACCTTCTCTTGCTGGCTCTTCAGCCAAATAATCAGAGAAGGAGAGAACACTGAGCCTCACTGCTTCTCCTTTGGAAGAAAGGTTGAAAAATAGATGTGGGCTCTGATTGGCAATGAAATTATTCTGGTGTTCAGAACTTGCAACCATTAGCAGTGGCAACACCACCGAAATTCACCCCCTCTTTCAGGCCTCCTCCTCCTCCTGAGCCAGCCTGTGAACTTGCACTTGCTGGCAGCCTGCTCCTTTCCTCATGTGTGGGGTGTTAATTATGTAACATGCAAAATTAGCTGGGAAATGTAGCCTTTGTCATTTATTTGAAGGTTATTATTTGACATGTACCTATCAGGTAAATATGCAGAGGTGCCAAAGGGAACGTGTCTCCTCTGCTGTTCCAGGAGGGGCTCCATACAGGGTAGCAGTGGCCTCTAGTGGGAAGGAAAATTAATACCACGTGGATAATTAATTCAGGACCAGACTTAATTGTCTTTCTGCTTTTCTTTTAATTGTGCTGAAATGCACGTGTATTCTGTAGTATCAGTTTATTCTGTATGTGATCATGTAAGTGCAACCTAGAAACATGAGGTCAAATAGTCTTACCAATTTTGTCTGCAGTACTGAAGGAAATGCTCGTAATAGAGCCACACTGCATATTAAAAATGCTTACTGTCTGCTTAAACTGCTTAAACTTTGCATCAGAACTCAGCACATTTCTCCCCATGATAAATATGGATGGTTTAATTAATTGAAGTCAATATTAGTGTTACCACAAAACTGAGCTCTCTTGATCAAGAGCTTTCCCTGTAGTTACTTCAAACATATCTTGGGATCTGATGTGAACAAGGTGTGATTTTGTCTGATATGTCATCACTGTAGCAAAGATTTGCATTTATTTAAAAACGTGGTTATAGTGACATAAGTTTCTAGTGTCACAACTGAACTATAAAAGTTCTTCAGTACTGAGAAAAATGAATGGTAACAAAGCCATATTTTTGTTAGCAGCTCTGACTTAAAATACGAATCCATAGAACAAATCTGTTGAGTAAATTGAGTAAATTTGTTGAAAAGAAGATATTTTAATATATACCTTTCTTTCCTTCATACAAATTCAGATTGTGTTCCCCCCGCCCCCTTTTAATTTGTTTTTTAATCACCTCCATCACTGTAGTATTGAGTGCCTACCATGTGAAACCAGTAGGAAGATTCATTGCAGACTTTTCCGGTCCATGACACTTTTTGCTTCTCAGACTAAAAAGCATTTCCAGACGTGCAAATAAATTGTTCTTTAAATTTGCAGTGAAACAAAATAAGTCAGATATGTGTTAAAAACAAACAAAACCCTCACGTCTAGAAAAATCCCAACCCAGAAAAAAGGTAAAAAAAATCCTACAGCCAGGAATGAGAAACAAAAGGGAACATCATAAGAAGGAAAGTAATGTACAGATGGGTTGAGTATTTGAAATCCTTAGTAAAGGAAATTCACCACTGTCATGAATTTGAAAGCTTCAAATGTAAGTAAGTGCAACTGGAAAATATCCATGTAGACATGTTTAAAATCTTCCCTCGAGCTCTTGAGCTCTGTGGCAACACGTGTGGCTAAGCTGGCTGCCCGCCGGGAACGGCTCGTGCCGGCGCCGGTGCCGGTGCGCCGGTCCGGTGCGACCGGGTGCCGGTGCCGGGTGCCGTGCGGTGCCGGTGCGTGCCGGTGCCGGGTGCCGGTGCCGGTGCCGGGTCCGGTGCCGGTGGTGCCGGTGCCGGTGCCGGTGCCGGGTGCCGGTGCCGGTGCGGCGGTGCCGGGCCGGTGCCGGTGCCGGGTGCCGGTGCCGGTGCCGGTGCCGGGTGCCGGTGCCGGTGCCGGGTGCCGGGTGCCGGGTGCCGGTGCCGGGTGCCGGTGCCGGGTGCCGGTGCCGGTGCCGGGTGCCGGTGCCGGTGCCGGGTGCCGGGTGCCGGGTGCCGGGTGCCGGTCCCCGGGTGCCGGTGCCGGGTGCCGGTGCCGGGTGCCGGGGTGCCGGTGCCGGGTGCCGGGTGCCGGTGCCGGTGCCGGGTGCCGGGTGCCGGGTGCCGGTGGCCGGGTGCCGGTGCCGGGTGCCGGGTGCCGGGTGCCGGTGCCGGGTGCCGGGTGCCGGTGCCGGTGCCGGTGCCGGGTGCCGGTGCCGGTGCCGGTGCCGGTGCCGTGGTGCCGGTGCCGGTGCCGGGTGCCGGTGCCGGGTGCCGGTGCCGGGTGCCGGGTGCGCGGTGCCGGTGCCGGTGCCGGTGCCGGGTGCCGGGTGCCGGTGCCGGTGCCGGTGCCGGGTTGCCGGGTCCGGTGCCGGTGCCGGTGCCGCGGTTCCGGTGCCGGTGCCGGGTTCCGGTGCCGGTGCCGGGTGCCGGTGCCCGCTGCCGTTCGCGGGGAAGCGCGCCGGGCGGCGGGCTCGGCCAGGCCGGGGCTGCTGCAGGGGCGGCAGCTCCAGCGGCGTGCTCCGGGCAATCCAGCACAATTCGGCCTGAATTATTGCCCGATGCCAGCGTGCATTTGCACACACAGCAGTGAGCCTTTGCACAGGCAGCACTGCGCACTGGGGAGAAACAAGAAAGCAATGTGTGCCCATCCCCTTAAACTTGTTTGCCCTCATTCCTTCTAATTACACCGGCACGTAGAACTCACCTAATGAAGTGTTTCTTTTTTCTGTCTGCGTCCCTGAAGGAATAGATTCCTCTGACCTCATAACATGAAGAATTTCCTTTGCCTAAATGATACTTTCCCTGTGTAACTTCATTACCACCAACCTCTCCTCTGGCCAGCCTGGGGAATCCCTTGCAAATGTTCCTCTAGTATTAGGGTTGTGGGTCTGCTGGCAAAACTAACATTCCTTGCAGGGTCTGTAATGCCTAGCAATCCCTGGGTCAGCTCCTAGGAGTTTCTAGGAGTATCTGTTCGGAAACTCCTTTACCAAAATAATTTTCACACATCTTTGTGAACTAGTTATGATTTCTCTTCTTCCTGCTGGGTGGAAAGAGCAACCTTTATTTCACACCCCCCCCCCCCCCCCAAGTCAGTGAATCATCAGCCCTGCAGAACTGTTTACATGTTACGTATATGTCATTACTTAGTGGTAAATAACTAAAAATGCCTTTTTTTTTTCCCTGAGTAAATCAACTAAGATTATTTTTAGATGAGTAATTTAAATGTGACGATGTGCACCAGTTTCTCTGCCAGAATGATGTGACATAGGTGGTGTCCAAGGGTTTTGCCTCAGCCCACAGGGTGTAGGCAGTGTGAATGCATGACTTGCTGTAATAAGAACACAGTGTATATCTACTGAGCACAGGAATTGTTTTTCAAAGAAGAAAATATCTGTCTCTTTATCTCATGAAAGTCTGAAGCCTTAAAGCCAGCTGACACACAGATGGAGTTCAGTGTCAGGCCCTACAGAATGTAGTAACTCAGAGCTGTTTCCTAGTGGGAATGGGTTACATAAAAAACCCTAAAACAACAAAACCAAAAAAAAACTCAAAATGTCCCCCCTCCCCCAGCAAAAAACAAACGAAGACCCCAAACACTACTAAACCCAAATGTTTTTGATAAGCCTTATTTTTGATAAAATGGATAAACTCAAAGGGAATTTTATTCTCTGGTGTTATGTGCTATTATGAATATGACATTTGTATCATTGGTCATTCTTTGCAGATTTTTTTTACATAGCAGCATTGAAGTACTCACTTCTACAGTGCACATAAAATTAAGGAGCCTTGACAATGTGTTTCCAACTGTGTTCCAGCCCTGAGCACAGAAAGCCTTGCCTGCCTGCTCAGTCTGGGGGATTTTGAAATGCTGTCTGCTTTAGTAGAAATCTTCTCAGTAGTGACTATTACAATTTCTGTTTTACTCATTTGGGGTTTTGTATCTAAGAGAACTAATCCTCATCTTCATGAGGTCAAGGAAAAAACAGCTCACCATTTCACTGGCACGAGTTAAATGAAAATTGGGGCAATATTGATTTCTTATAGGGTGGAGTATTTTCCTTGTTTGTAAGGACATTTCTTATCCTTAAGCATTCCAGTGGAAAAGTATCTGAAATTAAAAATAGTTTTTTTCCCCTTTACAGTCATTAACGGCCATACACCTTGTTTACGGTTGTTGCTGGAAGTTGCAGACAACCCTGATGTGACAGATGCCAAAGGACAGTAAGTTTTCTTTGTGGCCCTTTTTCTTCAGCTCTGTAATTCAAATAGAATCTCATATTTCTCACAAAAAAAGTACTTATTTGAAATACTGTATTTTCTGCACTTCTCCTCATAGAACTTGGCAGAGATTACAAAGTACATGTTCAGTTGATGTAAGCCATTTGGAAAGGACTAATCATTAATCTTAGCCTCTGCTTCATACTTTAAACAATCTTTTATAGATGTTGAGGCCAAACTCAATAAAAAATGAATAAGCTCCTGAGATGCTTCTACAGAGTCTTTTTCTTCCTAAAACATTGCCTTTCTAGGGTTTATTTGGTACATTAGACTGGTGCAGCAGGACACAGTGTTTATTTGAGGTGACACGTGCATCCGAGATGTTCCTACAAAAATTTTACTGCTTGTTAAAGAGGGAGAATAAGATATATTTTTAAAGTAAAAATGTGAATGGTTTAAGAAACTCATTTGGGGTGTCTGAAACATAATGTTGTGCATAAGTCTGCACATTTAATTTTAAATGTTATTAGTATGTCTAAAAATAGATGGAGAATAGATCTCTTTCAGAAAGATATGTTAGTCCAAATTTTAGCTTTAATATTTTCCTCACGTCCCTTCATCCCCTTTAAGCAACTGTGCAGCATTTGCAAAGGAAATGCTTTGGGTCATTGTCATCTTGGTAACTAGCAGGGACATGCATTCCCAAGACTTGGTATTGTAAAACTCATGTGTCACTGGAGGTGATAGTAATTGTAGGTTATTAAGAGAACAGATTGTCTTGAACGGTGTTGCTCTGTAAACTGTTTACAAGTGGGTTTGTTACTATTTCAGTCATGGCAGTTGGTTGTTAAACATCTTAATAATTTCATACAAAAGGTCTTCACTTGGGTGTCATATATGAGTATGGGGAGAAGAACCAGATTCATGGGTAGGAGTGGTAAGAAATGCAGGGCTTCCTGATTTCTCTGTGTAAATTAGCAGGGACAAGTATTATGCCATTTTATAGCTATGACTGCTCTGGTTTTCTTTTTTTCCTAGAACTCCACTAATGCTTGCAGTGGCATATGGGCACATTGATGCTGTTTCTTTATTACTTGAAAAAGAAGCATCTGTAGATGCAGCTGATCTCCTGGGATGCACAGCTTTACATCGAGGGGTGACTTAACTTTTATAATCCTTTATTATTTGTTTTGCTGTGACTACAACTCACTTATAAGTACAGGGATATTTAAGTCTAGAGAACACTGTAAATGATTGGAAACATGACCAAGCATAATCAATGAGATACAAAGCAAGACAAATCAGCTCTTAGTAATGCTTTGCTTTTATTTCACATTTATGTTTATTAATTAGCCAAAATAATGATTACACTGCTTTTCTTTCTTTTTTTTTTTTCTCTAGACACTTTATCATAGCAATCATTCTTCTTGTAACTGAGCAGCATAAAAATATTGAAAATAATTTCTTTGAAAGAACTGGTCAGTAGTTACTTTCATTTTTCTGGGAATGGTGCAAGTTAGTCCTGTAAGTTTTTTCTAGGGGTGGTGAAACAAGGCAGATCTTTCTTTTCTAGTCCAGCTTGACTAAGCTAGACTTTTCTAGCTAAGTGTAGCTACTTACCCAATGTGAAGCTGATGCAAGGGCTGATATTTATACAGAACTTTATGATAACTGCAGTGAGCGGTTCAGCAGGTGAGCAAAGGGGCTCTCATCTCTGCCTGCTGAATCCCACCCACACCACTTCATGTTCCCAGGCATCAATCACATTCCATATTACCGGGGCAAGAATCTGTGTTATGTCAACCTCTTAACTAATGTCTTTGTTACCAGATCATGACAGGGCATGAAGAATGTGTTCAGATGCTGTTAGAGAAAGAAGTCTCCATTTTGTGTAAAGATGCCAGAGGCAGGACACCTCTGCACTTCGCAGCAGCTCGGGGTCACGCCACGTGGCTCAGCGAGTTACTGCAGGTGGCTCTTTCCGAGGAGGACTGCAGCCTGAAGGACAACCAGGGCTACACGCCCCTGCACTGGGCTTCTTACAATGGTAAGGCTCTCCCGGGGCTACTGCCCCCGTCAAGGGGGGCCTCAGCTCTGGGGAAACCTGGTGCAGGAGCTGGAAATGAAGAGGCAAATTATCCCTGTTTGCTGTCTGCAGATAGCGTTGTACCTTTCAGTTCAGAGGCCACGGGAATTCCAGTGGTGTCTTCCAGGGATTTTGGGGATTGTTTGCTCCAAGTCACAAGAAGCCAGGATGATATTCGGGTTTTATTCATGTTCATGCTGAAATTGGTTTCTGGGCGACCAGGAATGCTCCTCTGAGCTCTTGGTGCAAGAGACCACGTGAATAGATGGATGTTCTGAACTGAACCGATTATTCCAAATTGGATAATATGAACTCGTTTAATATAAGGATAAAGCTTCTCAGTATTGACATTTAAGCTTTGGATGTATTGTAACATAAATGACATCACATTGAAAAGAGCTTTTTTTCTTTCCTTTTTTCTCAATCAATGCTGATATTAGCTCAGATCTCTCTTGCTGCTGCCATAAAATTTAAAAATCCTCTGATTTATCACACAAGAGCTTATATACACATCATGTTCAACTTTGAACTTAAAAGTGTTAAATTCCAACCTGTGTAAGCCTAATATGAATTAAGTGAACTACCCATTTTTTTGCAACACTCTGAAATATCTCCTCTCTCACAGGTCATGAAAACTGCATAGAGGTACTATTGGAACAAAAACTTTTCCACAAGTTCTATGGTAATAGCTTCTCTCCATTACACTGTGCTGTGTAAGTAGAAATCTCCAGTAACAAATGTGTTTTGCTTTAGGATATGTCTGCAGAAAGTAGCAGTATGAGAATAAAGCAAGCTTTTTCAGAAGTTATTTGCATGAACAAATTATTCTAAAGCTCATCACTTAAAATAAAATTATTTGAGGCTGAAACTTTTTAAATCAATTTCTAGTAACAGGTTTGAAAAAAATTTCAGTATTCATATTATTTTAAAAGAGTATGCAGTTCTCAAGCCTATTAAAACATGTGCAATTTAAACGTGTGCAAATTTAAAATGAAAATAGCTTTTAATCCAATGTGGAAGTGTTTTAGCTATACTATGTGTCCATTACTGTTACTAAATACTGTTCATTTTCATAAAGAAATGAGACAAATTAGCAAAACCCAGGAAAAGCATTAATTGAACACATTCATCAAATCAAAGTACTAAATGTGTGAGTTAGAAGAGATGTGTGTTTCAGTACCTTAAACATTAGAATAAATCTCTCTCCATGTAAGTGTCTATGACTGAGTGCTTTCCATGCCCAGGTGTGTTTGACATACAGACTAAGGATTTTAAGATATTAAGGTTTTAATCCTAGCTTTGTTCTGGACTTTGAAATTATCTTTGTGCATAGTGAATTAAGGATCAGCTTTGCTTTAGATATTGAAATCCATTTTAGCAGATATGGTTTGCAGTTTAAATGGAGAGATGATGAATATGCAGAAGTATGACTAAAAGCATTAAGACAAAGGCATATTAAGGTAACTAAGAAATATCAATGGGAAATGAAGTAAACCAATATTGGAAAGTGGAAAAATATGTAGACATGACTGTTTCAGAAATGTATTTTCTTTGGCAGAATCAATGATCATGAAAACTGTGCATCACTACTCATCGGAGCCATCGATGCCAGCATTGTCAATTGTGAAGATGACAAAGGAAGGTAATAGTTCCTTGGACAAATTGCATTTCATGACTCCATTTAGGTTTTTTGTAGTTCTTTCTGAACCTCTGGCACTAATCCTTATCTGCTATGGCTGAGCTAAGATTTGTCATGCTGACTCTTTCAGACAGCAGATTACATTGCAGCACAGCTAAATGGTGTCTCATTTGACGCAAGAATATGAAGTATTCGATGTCAGAACACATATGGAAAAAATATAAAAGAAATAGTATTTTGTTTGTTTACAACAGCTATGTCTATAGGCTGTATCTCTGAACCTGTTTTCTTTGTTAAATGTTTAAACACATTTATCTTTGCTAAATGGAGTGATACTGTGTAGATACAGAAAAGTATTTCATTAATAGTTTTCATTTTTATGTTGGCATTCTCAGGGCGCACAACTGAGAATATCTATGTGGCAAAATAAAACTATTACAGCAGGAGATGGGCATCCAGGCCAGTCCTTCATTTGTCACACTGAGAATCTCCTCACCATATAGTATATATTTAATTAAAATTGCTGAAATTCTAAAAACTGAGCACTCATTCTTTTCTTTGCTTAAAACAAATTTAATACCCTCAGTAACAGTGATTACTTAATCTTATGAGGGTAAGAGTATCTCACCTTTGCTGATAAGCAAAACAGAAGCAGCACTGAGCTGGGCTGTGTACCAACTCTCTTCCATCTCTAGTAGTCACCCTTCTGACTGAAAATGCAGCGAATGAATTCTAGTGTCTACGACTTGCAGACACTATAACCTTCAAAGGGGATTGAATTCCTTCTGCCTTTTATAGTACTGCAGTTACCTGTGGCTTGCTGCTGCAGTATGTTTGACTACAATTCAAAATATTTAAATTTTTTTAAATAACGGATCTGTTTTTTTCTGCTAGTTCTTCCCAACTGAGGCTTGCTAAAAATTTAAAAAAAAAAAAAAAAAAAAAAAAAGTTAAAATCAGATTAATAAGGACAAGGGATTGTACTGCTTTTCATGTTACACTATATGCTCTGTTAAATAAATAGGTTGCTAATACAAGATTCTTCACAGTATCATATCTCCATACTATCATATCCACCTTTGGAGACTGGAAATATTATTTAACTTACTTCAGCCGCTGCATACTACAACCTTCTTACGGCGATAACTCAAATTCGATAAGAAAAATCAATCTCTTGCGCGCTGAGGTTTTTGGGGAGGTGGGGATATTGCCCTTCTCTCGCAGCAGCTGTGTGGGTGTTGCTCCCGCAGGACGCCCCTGCACGCCGCCGCCTTCGCGGACCACGTGGAGTGCCTGCAGCTGCTGCTGAGCCACAGCGCGCGGGTGAACGCGGTCGACGGCGCGGGCCGGACGCCGCTCATGACGGCCGCGCAGCGCGGGCACGTGGGCGCCGTGGGTGAGTGAGCGAGCAGCCTAGCCTAGGTGCATGACACCCTTCCGTGGGAACATAGCTTTTTATCCGTTGGAAAATACTGCTGCTTCTCCTCTGCAGTCTCGGTGAACGTTTCTAATAACAAGGTTGAGTCTTACTTCCTCCCGAGAGCAGGAGGGCAGTAGTAATTCTATTCTCCCATTTGCTTTCTTGGTTTTGAGGAGCAGTAAAGCTGCATGTGTGAAAAAGATTATGTAACCTTTTTGTGCCCTGTTTTAGGATTTCTGTCTGTCCCATTCTTGAAAAGGCAGCTGTCGGCAGCTGCTTTTTCCAGGCTGGACTATGTGCGACAGGCACTCAGATTAGGGACTTTATGGGCTTTGCAGATTTCCCTTTTCTCTAGCTTCAGCAGCACAGGCTGCACCCCAAGTTCTTTATATGCCCTTAGTCCTCTCAAAGCAGGATTTACAGTTGTTCTCAGGCAGAGGTGATCCAGGCAAAAAACTGCTGATCTGCAAATAGGGAAGTTCATAAATAAAGTAAGATCAATATATGTTTGGCAGCTTGGGGCACCACAAACGAGAGAGAGAGAGCTAACTGCTGGTAGCTCTGCATTTGCTTGCTGATTAACTGCACGAGATTAGTCTGTTCTCATTCATTAATTTCATAATTATAAAGCTTACATCATATAAAGACTTAATTGATTAGCATCTGTGCACATGTACATTGAAATAGTAATTTTTTTCCTCTCTTTTGACATGTTCATCTGCCCATTGGGTTTGTTCATCGATTTCTACTCTGTATGTCAGACTTTTTGGTGAACATTGCCAAGGCTGACCTGACATTAAAAGATAAGGAGTTGAATACATCTTTGCACTTGGCTAGCAGTAAAGTAAGTTGAAGACTTCTCTGTGCTTTTATTCTCATCATTTTATTCTGTATGAATATATATGTGTGTGCTTATGCTCCCAAGTTTTTTTCTGCAGTGGAAATGTGGTGGTCAGAGTTGTGGTGAGGAAGGGAAAGTTGTTCTGAGCTTTTTCTCTAGTCTGTTTTAAAGTAATGTACTTTGAGAAATAGGGATGGCTCTTATGACAGCTGAAACATAAGTGACACTAAGAGAAGTAAAAGAAACCTTTTAAAGGTTTTACCAAATAATCTCACTGTAAAACAGCTTAAAAGGTTCAGTAACAAAGAAAAATAAAATTATTTTTTATTAATCTCCAATTTCTGTGAAAGGGGCCCCCAGTTTTCCCTTAATGAAGTAGGAGTGAAACCAGATGTGTTCATTAGATGGGTGGTGGTGTCTCTTCCTAACCCTTTTTCCTCTTAATTCCAATTTCTACTGCTATTTCTGTAAGAAAAAATGCCCACAGGATTCCCTCTCCTGGGCCTGTTCTTTTGCACCTATCCACAGTGTGGATTCCAGTGTGATCATATTACTCCATTTTCTGCAGACACATGAGCCTTGCTGAATTTTCGAGGTCCTTCAGGCAACTGTTCACCTGCTAGGACTGTAGGCTCAGCATCTGCAACTTGCTGTGCTGAAACAGGATCAGAAACAAGGCCTGGATCTGTGCTGTTGCCAAAGTTCCATTGTTAGAGCTCTCTGACACGGAAGAGGTTTTGTAGTAGCTTATTAATAATACAGAAAGGCATTTAAAGACTCACAAAGTATGGTGTTCGTTTCTGAGATGAAAGCATTCTCTGTCACTGTGTAGTTCTGATAAATCATCCACTGAACGCTCAAGAGCATTCTCTGAAAGCTGAGGAAGTGAATTCATATTTAATGAATGCAGGGTTGAAAGACAGGTGAATGTCTACATTTCTAAATGTGCTAAAACATCCCAGCAGTGGTGGTTCACAAATGGTATTTTAGGACTCGCTTAGTTCACCTTCTACAGTCTTACTGAGCAGCATGTTTTGTATTTCAAGTTGAGTTATTAAATTTCACTTTTATTATGTAACATTTCAAACTCCTCAGCAAATTAAAACTTTTGTTTTTTTTCCCCTGACTACAGGGTCATGAAAAATGTGCCTTGTTAATACTTGACAAGATCCAAGAACAGAGCCTTATTAATGCAAAAAATAATGCATTGCAGACGTAAGTATAGCCTGATCCTCTCAAGTTCAGTTGATTTACCAGAATATTCCAGTTTACCATTTCAAATTCATGTCTCAGATTACTTCATAGAACAGTAGTGTTAATTTCTGATTTTTTGGAATGCTTTCCTTTGAAAAAGACCCAAATTGTATTGCATTCTGACTTTAATTTTGATTCTGTCGATGCCATTTCTATGGATGATCTGGTGGAAAAATTATATGATACCATTTATTAGAAGACTATTCAAAATGTCTATTAATCATATGAATGTGTAAGTATACATCTGGCATTTTCTAGCTTTTTGAGCTTCACCTTAAATTTAAGTAATTTATTTAGACTTAGAGTTAAAATTTAGTTCTCAGGAGGTTTCTTAGGTGATATTTTATGTGCAACTTCTGTCCATAGCATATGCTATCAGCTGTTTGTTGGCATGGGGGAATCCCACCATAGGAGATTCAACCTTGAGTTCAGGTGGTAGATCACCTAGAGCTTGCAGAAGAATTCATTCCATCTTAGCCTTTTTTTCTCCTCTTCCAATATGAAAATATTTTTCCTGTCCTGCTGGCTGTCCCCAAACCAGAGCATTGGGTGTTGGGCCAGTAAAGGAGCAAGCCAATGGCTATTTTTAATTTCCAGCAGCTCTGCAGTAACAGAGATTAGTGATTGAATATTCAAGGATAAAAAGGCAATACAATGATATTGAACAGCCTGTAGCAGCCAGAATTAAGAACAGAACACAGGCATTTCTTCAGCCTTGGATTCTTTTTCCTTTTAAACATCAGTTGTGTGCTGCAAACAGTGCAAAAATGAGAACCTTTTAAAGAAAGTCTTTAGGCTGGAAAGTATTAAGCAATCTTTGTGTGCTTGCACAAAAAAGTACTTGTTTTATAGATGTGGAACATGACAATTATTTGAAAGGCTGCAATAAAACTGAGTGTCTGCTATATAATTCTAATGATCCAAGGAAGGAAAACATTCTCTTTCAGACGCTGGGTATGCTTTAAGCATTGCCTAACTTTGTTTAGAAAATCTGTTGTAAACTGAAGTTCAATTTAGTTCTTATGTTTTTGTAGACCTCTTCATATTGCTGCACGAAATGGCCTAAAGATGGTGGTTGAAGAGTTGCTGGCCAAAGGGGCCTGTGTCCTGGCAGTGGATGAAAATGGTAAGTAAATGATACAGTTTGACAGTCTTCAGTAGGACCCAACAGGTAATTTTACAACAGACAAAGGCAATAGACTTAAAAGGTGATGGTAGACTTCATTGATACTTTTATCCTTCCAAGAACAGACAATGAGTTGTGTGAGTATGTATTTAAAAAAAAAAAATTTAGAAGACACTCTTTCTTTAGTATAAGTATCTACTTTAAACATCACAGTGGTCCCTTTTACTGTTCATTTTGCATGTACTGTCAACAGCTAGTCTTTTTTAATGCCTGAGTGCAGTGGTAACTTGAATTTCCTAAACATGCAAGTGGCACCGGATAATTCTGACGCCCTGCAGAAGAATTAAGGATTTTGCATTCAATCAGCGCATGTTTTAATGGGTAGGAAGAAAACCATCAACATATGTTTGAGTGTGTCCCAGCTCATTCTGAGATCAAACCTTGTACTTGCCAATTATCTGACTTAATCCAAGATGCAATTAAATTGCTGTTGTCTCATACAATACATAATTGGTTACTAAATGTAATAATTTTGTTTCAGACTTCAATGAATTCCTTCCCTAAAAGTTATAAGAAACCATAGAGGGACATGATTTTACAATTACAGTATTTAAAAAATCTTCCTGAAATAAGTTGGTCTTTCTTATAATACTATCTTCATGGCATTAATGTAACAATTTGGTACCTCCATCTTTCCATATCTGTAAAGTAACAATAAATAAAGTAACTACTCACCCATCCCCGCAAAACATTTGAGATCTATGGATGAAAAGAACTGAGTGGTATTTACTATAAGCCAAATGCTACTTAGCTATACCTGCATGAATGAGTTCCACAGAAGTCATCTGACCCTAACTTCACTTTAGAGATAGGGGACAGAAAAATGAACCAGACTAGCTTCTAACCACAGATTTTATCCTTAAAATAGTACAGTACAGGTCCAGATAATTTGTATGTAACAAATGACAATTAAGTTTTAATTTTATACACATTTAGGTTTTTCTAGGGACAGCATGCACAGTTTAAAAGAGAGATGTTCAAGTAGAATCTGAGCGTACTTAAGAGATCTAAAGAATATTAACACTTGGAACACACAGAACTAAGATGGAAGAGGAAATGCACTGAATGCAATCAGTGCTTAAATGTGGGTATTTTACAACAGAACTGTATTCACTTTTTGCCCGCCAAATTCATCTGTGCTGCAGATCTTGGCTTCCATGAGGCAGTAGGTACCAGAAGTGGCAACTGCCTCACATTACTATTGCTGCAGTGCTGAAGATTTAACCATCTGCAAAAGAATTTTTCAGCTCTTAGCATAAAATAAGGATTTGTTGGAAAGTGCTGGAGTTCTGCACAGCAGCCTGTAAAATTACAGACAGTAAGTGTAATGAGCATACTGGCTTCCAAGGCTCGTGTATGTGAAGCGCTGCTTTAGGGCAGTGCTTGGACAGGAGCCAAGTTAAACTGCAGTGAAGATAAGCTTCTAATAGCTCCCCAGTCCTTCCTTTGACTGGCATTGGAGTCATATTAGCTCTGTATTTGAAGTGTATGCCTTGCTTGCTGAATACAGGTGTTATTATTCTAATACAATGTACATTTGGGTATCTAAACATGCATGTAGTCACAGCTGATATCCATGTACCCCCTGTACCGGTCTAATTCTTTTATAATTTAACTCCTAAATAAACTCCTTGCCAAATTGAATAGATACTCATCTGATCAGTCTTTAAAATTGTTTATGTATTAAATCAAAATCATTTTAAACTAACCTCTTTCCCGTCTAATGCAAGTTGTTCTCAGAATGAGACTCGTCCATACGCACAGAAACCGATGGCAGTTTCTGTCCCTGTTGCTGTGTCCCCTGTTGTGTGTTGGCCGTGCTGTCTGTGCTGTAAAGTGTGTTTAGCGAGTGCTTCCATTGAACTGGTGCAGCGTTTGCCGCCTGGTTTCACACAAGCAGTGCTTGTTGTGGTCCCGGTGAGTGCAGTGCCCCCAGTGTCTCTCCCAGCATGTCCCGTGTGAGTGAGTAACACGCCCGTTGCCTGGCATGTGTAACCCCATCCATGTCCCCACGGTGTCCCTAGAGATGTACCTGAGGAATGCTGGGTGCCCCAGGTGCCCTCAGTACTAACCATTGCCTTGTCTGCATTTGTGCCCAGGTCATACGCCAGCCCTGGCTTGTGCTCCTAACAAAGACGTGGCTGACTGCCTGGCACTCATTTTGGCTACCATGATGCCTTTTTCTCCCTCCAGTTCAGTGACGGCTTTCAACTTCGCTTGTTTTAAAAAAGACAGTTTGGGCAGGACACACCTCTGCGATGGCTCCGCTATGGGTAGCATTAACTCTTACAATAAGCCCTTGAGTAATAACATAGGAACAGAGGATGGGTACAATGAAAATGATTCGGATTCTGAAACATTTTGACTCATTGGTATTCGAAAACCTTTTTCGTTGTTATTTAATTTCAGCTTTAATTTTTGTCTTTTAAACAGCTTAAATCCCACAGTTATATCCTTAACTATTATTCTTGACAAGCAGGTATTGAAAGATTTATAGTGTTGATGAGAATCAAGCCTTTAAATAACAAAATTAGAGGGATTTACTGGAACATACTCCTATTAGGGTTCTGCAGCTTTTCAGTTTCCTGATGTTTTCTTTAGGCCCAAAGTGCCCCTGTGGAAAGTCTCTACCTCTTATTTTAAGTAGAAAAAGAGAAAATGCCTTTTTTCTTTTTGACAGCACAAATAAGCAGGGAACTGTTTGTAAAGAGTTCTTTCATGTTTTAGCTGCACCTTTAGTACACAATCCTATTTCCAGCATAGCCTTCACAGATTTGAGCATCACCCCTTTCCTACGTTTGTCTTTTTCCTGCTTCCAGGGGCTCTGTTAATTAGATAATTTTTTTATACGAACCAAAGGTAAAGTTGTAATCTTAAAACTGCCTGTATTACTTTTCTACAGGAAATGAAACCTTTTACATTCTGCCTGTATTAAGCACTTAATCGTACAGAAGGCACTTTTTACAGTTCTTAGTTGCAGTACACAATTAGAGAAATGTAGTTGTTAACTCTTAAGGCTCATCTCACCATATTTTCCCATGAACATCACTTCTGTAAAATGCTATTCACTTGGCCCTTATTTTTTTTTTTCAATTCAGCACAAATGTGTATGGTTTATTTGCACTACAGAATTAGGGTCATTAGATGTTTCTTTCACCTGAGCCATTAATCATGAATCCAGAACCGGAAAAAAAAAAGGGAAGAGGCAGAGAAATCAGGTGTAGACAAAGGTGTCCATAAAAATTTATAATGATTTGCCAACTTAAATGGCACTTTTTTCCTTTTCTATGGTTAAATAACTTATTTTTACTGTAAACAATATTGAATTTTAAATACTTTTGCCAGTTTTTGGATTAACAGAGTAAAGGTAAAGCAATGAAAGCGTAACACCAAAAGTTGAAATACCAAACACCAGAAACGCAGCAGTGTACAGTGCAGGGGACCAGAGATAGATGCTAAATAGCCTTTTGTCACCAGCTTTTAAAGCAGTGTCAACTTTGTGAATATGTTTACTCCTTCTGCCAAAGTTTCTAGGTCAAATGGACCCCGACCCTCCTCTGCAACAGATGTACAAAAGGAAGAATGAGACTTTGTAGACAAAAACAAAAAACACAAACAAAAAACTATCATGAACTAACCAGCCGTACCAAGAGGACCAAAATGCTTCAGTATCTAATTTGAAGACTTTGCTACTTTTTATTTTTTTCTTCAAATGTGAGTGTCATAATGAAGTAGTTTTTTCTAAATGATAAAAATATAAACTTTTGAGGTAATAGTAGTCTTGGTTAAATTTTACATTTTATGACACAGGTTTCAAGTTGACATTTTTAACTGATGATGTGTTGACCACAGGTGGTGGGGTTTTTTTCCAGACTTAACAATATGTTCATATACTTTTAATGTAAATGTGTTTCTATTTATTTGAAATGAAACAAATGCCCAGGAAGAATAACTATGGCTTATTCTCCTAGTTAGCATTCATGCTTACTGAAATGAAATGTGAATCTGGCAAGACTGAGGGCCTGAGGAGCAAAAGGAAGGGTGGATGCACTCTGGGAGAGTGTCCATCTTGTATACAATGCAAAGGTCCACTGGCTGTGTTGAGAGAAAAGCAGAGAGCAAAACACCTTCCTTTGTTTAAGAGCTTCAGAAAGGGAGCCAGCCCCTTGTCAGAAAGGTGAGAAAACCCACGCAGCTGTGGCAGAGCATGGGGTCAGCTGTTCCTGTCCCTGTCCCTCACACTCAGCTTGTCTCAGGCCTGTGTCTGTGCTGGGAGGGTGAGATGAGCTTCTGCTGTGCTCACTTTTGGCAGGGTAAAGGAAAAGTAAGGATTTGAATTTTAGTTGCAGCTTTTAGCCCTGATCTGCTGAACTGTTGCAAATCTATTGGCCGATTTCGGTTGTTTAATTAGGAAAAAATATTTATATATTAAGTTTATTTTGCCTTATTAAAATTGAATATTTTTTCCTTGAACGTTAGCAGTTTTTCAAAGCTTACAACAACAAAAAAAGCCCTCTTTTCTCTTTTTTCTCAACTCTGTAGTTTCTACAGTAGAATAGATAGAGAACCTGAAACCTTGGGTTTCCCCTCAGAAATAGCACCAAATGACATTTTAATTGATTTTTCTCAGCATTTTTGCTTTTAAAAGTTGCAGAATAGCAATAACCACCTTACTTAAAACACTGAAAATAAGAGGAGAGATCAATTGTTAAAATTTTCAGTGGTGCCTGTTCCAAAATGAGTAGTAAGCCCAAATTTTGGTTTTTTTTTTAATGTGGAAGGATGGCATTGAAAACAAACATATGGGAAATAGCTGCCACCTGTCTAACAGCAGAATCAGCATTTTAATATTATTTTAAGCAGAAATGTAGGCAGGCTGCTTGTCAGGATTAGTTGTAAGTCTCACCCTGAAATACAGAAAATTACGCTATCCTACGTGACAGGGCTTCATTAAGAGAAAACCAGCCCTCTTTATAAAAAGTTGTTATATTATTTTAAGCAGCCATTTTGAAAGTTTCCGTATTTTTACCTGCACAATGACCAAAACTTTTTTCTAACTGCCATATCTCTTAACACTGGTAGTCGTGTTGTGCAACAGCTGCTGCTGCCTCTTAGTGCATGCCAGAAGCAGAGGTGATTTATTTCTGAGTCACGCTGGTCCTTCCAGAGCCAATCTAACCTTTACCCATGCCAGCCTACCATGCTGTCAGGATGCAGCATTGCAGAAAGCACAGGAATATTTGCTGTGCTCGCTGTACCTCCAGGGCACTGCACAGGTCGTGTTCTGAGGGTGCTGGATTTAGGAGGAAGCTACCATGAGCGAGACACTGGGAAGTGCCCAGTGTTGGCCTGTCCCACATCTCACGTGAGTTCTCAGAATCCCTTTTTTTTTGTATGCTAGCACATTATTCTGTAATTTATCACACATAGAAACAAATGTGTAGTTTAGGGCAGGTATTTAAGCATGGGAGTAATGTTACTCTTGTAAATAATCTCCTTGGCTTTCTGTGGACATCTTACAAGAGTAATCATACAGAATTGTTGCACTTAACCCTGGATCCTGCAACTTAACAGTACGCGGACAGCTTCTGTGTCTGCACCCAGCAGAGGGCACTTGGGAGGGGCAGCTCCCTGCCCAGGTGAATTGGCAGGATCCTTTCATCCTGTATTTTAACCACAGCTGCAGGTGGAATCCCGAGCAGGATGGGCTCCCAAGTCTCTCTCATAAATACTGAGTTACAACCTCCGGACTGCCTGAAATTGCTGTGAAATAGCTCAGGGGATTTCTGTTCATCGCTACTAAAAGGGCACCATAATGTGTTTGGTACTTTTATGCAGTCAGCAACTGCCAGGTTATTGAATTAGAACAAACACATGAAATGAATTGTTTATCCATTGTACTGTTGAGAAACTTGGTTATGTATTTGAGGATGATTTTAAAAAAAATTTGTGATTTTTATTCTTAGTCATGTAAGAAATATTAGAGTGCCTTTTTATATTTGTGTATAATGGAAATGTTTTGTGAAATTTGTCTTTTTTTTTTTTTCATTTGAGTGTTATAAAAGCAATATATTACCAGTAAATTTTCATTTCAGACTTTCTTTGAATGTATAAAGTGTTTCTTCTTTTCATATGTTCTACCTGCATTGAAATGAAAATTAATATGCTAAATTTCTATAGGAATAATGTATAATTTTTGCAGTGCTGAAAATGCTTTCTTATTACACAAAAAGTAAACTTAGGTCAGTGTTATAGGAAGGGGAGTTTTAAACTAGTGACAATCTTGAGTGTGTGTATAAAATGTAATTTTATGCATTTCTTATGCGGTGATCTACATATTAAAGCCAATATCTTATGTTTTGTAGGTTTTGTCTTATATTTTATGCTTTAGCATGTGCAATATATCTTTACAAACCACGGTGATACGCATCTGGTGCCAGTGTTATATTTTGCATAACATTTGTAATAAACGATATAAAACATTGTTTGATGGTTTCGGTGGGGTTTTGTCGGTATTGTTTGCTTTTGTAAATTGAAGTTTAAGGACTTGGGTAAATGTCACATATGAAATGAGGAAAAAAAACTTAGTTCATTGAATGACTTGGAATTCAATCTGAATCTTCTCAAGCACAGTTTAGTAACTTTTTAAACTACTGAATGCTGTATTAATATAATAAAGAACCCTAACTGTAAACTACTATTGCAATGCATTCAGATGGTTATTTTTACAAATAAAAATGGTACAAATACAGTGGAAAACCGAGTAGATTTTGTTTCTTTGGAGGGAGCCGGGGAGGCTTAATTATTTAGCAGTGAAGATGAAAATGCAACTATTTCGTACTTTCCTCGTATGTATTCTCCTTGCCCTAGAAAGCTAACTTGGTTTTCTCTGTAGATTCGGGGAAAGTGGGGGAACAAAATAACCACCGCAGTAATTTTTTATTCTTTATTTTTTTTTTAGTCATTAAATACTTTACTGTTTTCCCTGGTGAGCACCACCCGCACTGCTGGGTGTGCCCTGCAGCGGGCTGGGGCAGCAGTCTCACAAGGACTAAAATGCAGCAGACAGCTTAAAGATAGTCCTCGTAAGGCGTTAAAAGTACCCGAAATAAAACAAACAGGTAAGACCTACAAAAACGAAAAACAAACAAACAAACAAAAAAACCCAACAAAACCAAATCCCCGCCAGCGCTTTTTAGGTGGTGAGTGCCTGCCGCTTTATTGACGTTTGTCCCTGAGCCGCTCTCCCCAGGGCAGGGGCCGTGCCCAGCGGGCTGTGCGGGTTTCTTGCCGGCGGGGTCGGATCAGCCGCGGGCCCCCGGCACGCCGCGGGGCCGAGCGGCCGCGCTCCCTCACGGCCCCGGCGCGGCGCCCTCCCATCATGGCGGACACGCCTCCCCCGCGAGCCGCGACATGGCGGGCGGGCCCCTCGGCCCAGCGCCCGCCCGACCTCCCCAACATGGCGGCCGCCCCCTGGCGCCGGCGGCCGGGTTGAGGCGCGGGCCCGGCCGCTCTCCCCGCTCCGCCCCCGGGCGGCGGCGCTGCCGGCCCGCCCCGCCCCGCCGTGCCCGTGTGCGCGGGCAGCCCGCGGGCAGCAGCGCTCCGCTCCGCGGGGCGCCATGGGGCGGGCGGCCGCCGGCTGCCCGCGCTGGCAGCGCTCTTCTACGGGGCGCTGGCGGCCCTGGTGATGCTGGGCGTGCGGGACGTGATGTTCCTCTACGAGGAGAACCGCTGCAGCATGACCTACATGTACGAGTACCCCGAGTACCTGGTGAGTGCGGCGCGGTGTAACAGGTGGGACCTGCCGCTCCCGGGGCGTTGCCGCCCGCCCCGCCGCGCCGGAGCCCGGAGCCCGGAGCCCGGAGCCTGAGGGGCGGCTCCCCCGGGCCGGGAGCGCAGCCCCTACCTCGGGGTTCGCTGCCGAGCGGGAGCGGGGGGCGGTAAATGGGGCACGGGCAGCTGGGGCTGGCGGGACGCGCTGCGCTGCCCGTGTGGTGTGGCGGTGCCCCCCGGGGAGAGAGCGGTGCCCGCCTGTCACCCAGCGGGGCGTTTCCTGCTGCCACCGGGGCAAAACGTGCCCGATGCCTGGAGTTACCTGGAGCTCTGTGGAAGCTACACGGGAGCTCCCGCAGGTGCTGGCCGAGGAAGGGGCTGGGCCAGCTCCTCGGACTGCACTGCCCGTGCCCGGGAGGCCGAGCCTTGCACTTCATGGCCCTTTCCCTGACTTCGTCGAGTGAAGTAACCAGTGTGCCAAAAAAGCGCATAACCGAGCCTTGCCTATTAGTGTATTTCTCCAGGTGGTGAACAGTGGTGCAAAATCTTTTGCACAGTGAGTGCTTTGGAGGTGGCGTGTCCCACCATGTACACGGGAGAGCTTGTCAAGCCCTCTGAGGTCCCTCTTATTTTGCTAACAGAGCCTTGTAGAAGTCTCTTTGAAAACCTGGGATCAGTTTGAGACAGGGGACTGCTCCTGGAACTGATGTTTTCCACACGCTATTCTGGCTTAGTAGTGGAAGGATGTAAATGCCTATTTGTAAGTTTGCTGCTAAAGCTGCACCATGCAGTTGTTAGAAAACCATTTCTCTTTTTGATAGTAGTTCTTACTACAGCATTTTCCCTCTTATTAAAGGCATAATTGGTTGACTTCTGAACATTCATTTTTCATTATCTGAGATCTAATATATGTTGCAAAAAATAGTAATTATTCTAAGTAACACAGTTCAGAAGTAGGTTGCAAGCTGGCTTGCACAGTAAAGAAGATCTAAAAGCAAAACTTCAATGCTAAATTTGTAATGAAGCAGAAAGTTAATTTTTGGATCTATTAACCTTCATTTGCTAACCTCAATGCAGCCATCTTAGCCTACGGAAGAGGAACTTGGTATGGCTAAGGGGATTGTCAGTGCTGTAGAACAAATTCGTTTAAGCAGTTATAAATACTTAAATACTACGTAGCAAGTTTTCAGATTTCCTTGCAGCCAGAACCTACTTCAGCTTCAATCTGAAGCCAGCCAACAGAAAGTTACTGGCAAAATTCGTGTGATGTTATTGGCGGGTGCCTGAAACTCTTGTCTACCACCACATCCTTTGTATTTACTCATTATGTAAGGGCTTAAACTCCAAGCATCTTTAGGCGTTGCAAGGCTTAAAGGTGAGCCGTAGTTCCATGCAGGAGATGCACATCACAGCTGGCTGTAGTGCTCTCTGGAATTTGTTTCCTGAGTAATCACTTTTACTGTGCAGAAGACAGTACGTTGGGCTGGGGGGAAAATTGTGAATTCGTTTGGGTTTGCTAAGGTACTGTACTTTACAAGAAGCTTTTGATTGTTGGAGGTGTCTGTTGTCTGTGTAGTGCTGCCTTCACTAGGAAATCCCAGGGTCAGAGTTTCAGGTGGGAGGTACCTGTACTTGCTTCCGGATTGGTATCCCATTACAAAACATGTAACTGCTTGAGCAATTGAACAAGAAGTTTCATTTCTTTTATGTCTATCAGTGTGGGTTAGCTCACAGTAAGCCTAGTAATTGATAATTTTTTTTTTTTTTTTTAACATGACTTTTAGAATTGCAGTGTTTGAATTTAACCCGCCCGTGTCCTGTTCAGCTCTATTTGGCAAGAGATTCAGAAGTCAGTAGTGAGGACTTGTTCACATAAACCTAATTTCTAACAGAATCAGGGTGAAAAATGAACCCTGACATTGTAAAAAGTTTCTGTAGCTTGCTACAACTGATTACATAAGCAGTGTCTTGGGAATTCACAGTTTAAATCCACTGTCATGGAACATGAATGTCTCTTTTTCTTTGGAGTTATACATTGCCATTTTGTTACAAGTATTTAAATACTGTGATTAAAAAAAAAAAAAAAAAATCCCCCAGTATTTTGACAGTACAATTCTCATGGGTTGTGTGGGTTTTTGTGTTTGACGTTGCCCCAAGGAAGAACAGCATACTAATTTTATGTTCCATAGAGGTTTTTGAAAAGACAATGAAGCGGGAAGTTTCTGTGGATGAACAGTTGATTTGATCTGTCAGGAAGTCCTATAAGCACATCTCGATGGCACTCTTAGTTTAGTAATGGGAACTGCTGAAGGTTTTTTCACTTAATTTTGAAAGCCTTTGCAAGAGGAGCAGGAGAAAGGAATGAGAATGGGACAGTGAGGTCAGTGAAGATGGAAAGGAAGGATGATCCAAAGACATAAGCCCTGAATGAAGCTTAAATTTTCTTGTTCTCAGTGAAAGAATTTAACTCGCACTCTCTATTATGTTAATAAGTCAAGATAATTAAAATACTGTAAAGAGTACACACACATATCTATAGATATAGATATATACACACATACATAAAACATCATGAAAATAGTTTGCAAATAACCAATATACCAAAAAATTTGAAGGCCAAGTGGGAGAGAAAATAGTCATTATCTGAGGAGAGATAAAGAACAGGGGAAGGGAGGGCATGTGGGGGCACAGTATTAAAGCTAAATCACGTTTATGGTAGATGCAGCTAAGAGAAAACAATAAATTATTTGAAATAAAGATGCTTCTATTTCAGGGAAACAATTAAGAGAGACTTTACAGGAAATTTCTGATACAAAACTGATTTTAGTCTTCACCTTATTCTGTAAAAGTGTTTCCTTAAAATATAAATTACACCTTAATACATTTATTTTTCTCTCAATCGTTATAATTAATCAAACAGTGGAATGAGTGTATTTGCACTCATCAAAATTTTAGAAATTTGTATCTTAGAAACGCAGAGTTAGAAACCAACCAACCTCTATGCAGGTGTTAAACCACAATAGTAGTAAACAAGAACATATTTAATTAAGACAGTGCCATATGACTCTAAGAGATTGACTTACTGGTGTAAGATTAATCCTCACCTAGCCCTTGGGGTCAAAGAGATCTTGTTCTTTTCTCTTTGGGGATCCTAATCCTGTGAATCAGATGTGTGCTAGGTTAGGGGGTTACTTTTTTTTATCTTTAGCACAAGAAATACAGCCTTCTGTGAAGTGACAGCTGGCGTGTCCGTTGGACCTTGAGTTGTTACAGAAGCAGGTGTTTTGTCAGAGCACAAAACCAGCTCCCAAAATGAAGCGCAAGGAGCCCCCAGGTACCACGGGTTTGGTTTTTCTGCTGAGCCCTATTGAGGTGGTTGCTGCTGTTTCAACTCCCACTGCCTGCAGGTGACATCTCTGTAAGAACCAGCTAAGAGAATTCCCTCGGCATCTGTAGCTTCCCAGGAGCTAACAGGTGTCATCTGACAGTGCCCTCCCTGGCACTGCTCTCCAGGGTCAGCTGGCCTATCCTTGTTCCATGGCACGGAATGGTTCTGGACTGTTAGGAATAGTTAGCATCACTCATGTGCCCCAGTGTCTGGTCTCAGCTTCTCATCTCCTGGGAGAATTGGTGGGGGGGGGTTTGCATGCCTTTTTTTTTTTTTCCTTTCCCCCCCTCTACCTCTAATATAAGGCTGGATTTACTTTATAATGTGCATCTTTGATAGATACATAATTGCATGTATCTGCAGTTCGTGTCAAAGCTAGTTGAAGGTAATCACTGTTTAGGGTAAGTAACTGCAGCCATTCACTATGCCCAGTAACACACACTTACTTTGTTTGATATTCCATTTTGATTAGTTTTCTTCAAAGCCGAACCCAGTTTTTCATTCTGTATTCTTTAGACTGTAATTTACAATAAAATTTTACCATAAAAATAAAGCCACATAAGCCAGATCATTTGAATGTCTGGATAGCCACTGTATTTTCCTGTTTGTAATGCTATAAACAAGGCCTTTGTTTTCTTTTTAACTTTTGCAATAGAAAATAAAATTACCCAAGAAAACAGCCAGACGATACCCAGCATATGAGCTGTATCTCTATGGGGAAGGGAACTATGCTGAAGAAAACAAAAATCTCCTGTTGACAGGAATTCCAGTTCTCTTTCTTCCCGGGAATGCTGGCAGTTACAAACAAGGTAAGTGTTTAGCTGAATTATAGCTTTGTTACAAGAGAGCTCTCAGACTTGTTCATTAGGTAGTTTTCTGTTTGAAATGATACCAGACAGAACCATAATGGTTGATCATATTAGTCTGTTTAATTTCAGTCAAGAGACATGATTTTTGTTTGAAATCAGTTGAAAGGTTAAGTTATAATATTTCTGTGGAGCAAGCCTTTTGAAAGCCAGAAGCAGTACAGTTTATGCTGTCCTCTGGCAGCACTGCACCCTTGCTGTATTTTTGATTGCAAACATCTAGTTGGTTTTGATTTGAACAATGTTTAGTGCAGTTAATGCCAAATAAAACATGACCTGAATTTGATTAGGAGGAACTGAACCATCTGTCATCTGTGATGTAAAGGAATGCTATAGAAATCAGTATCATCTAAGCTTGCCCTCTAGTTTCATTATTCCCTACATCTTTATATAGTAGTGATTTTCCTTAGCATTGTCTTCCCACTTTGCACATAGCCTCTTTTGTTTTCCCTCTTACATTTCTAGATTCCACATGAAAACCAGTGACAGTTTTAAAGCATTTTTATTTTTCATTTTGAATACCAAAGCTAATGTTACATGAAGGTCTGTGTTTCTGTGTTTACTTTGGTACCTGCTATTCCTTCCAGTCTGGGTTTGTCAGGCTGTTATTTTTGTTCCCTAAAATGTGCTTTGAAACAGTAAATAACACTCATGATGTTAGAAAATGGGTGTGTGTGTGTGTGTGGGGAAAACCAGCACCGTCTGAATGTTTACTGTGATAGTTTTTCCTTATATTAGCACTAAACTTGATGATTAAATTACCGGATTTCAGAGAACCCTTAGAGAGCTGGGGTGTTTTGAGAATGCACTTTCTTAGCTTACAGCAGTACAAAATATTTTACCAATTAGTACTTTCTGAAAACTCATACAGACTTCCAGGCACAATAGCATCCAAAGATTGCAAACATAACGATTATGAGAGGTGCCATATGGACTTTTGTGATGGTATATCAAATATTTCAAATCTGTGAATTAATGCTGTCTCTAAACACACAGCAGTACATCACAATGCAGGAAATAGAATGGTACTCTCAGGGCATTTTAGGAATCAAAAGGAAATATCCGAAGAATGAACAAACTAGGTGAGTAGAAGTAATATATGCTATAGGAGCAATCAATATTTTAGTAGTGTTCTTTTTGGAATGGATTTAGAAAGACTGGCAATACGTCATCTGTGCATTTTGCAAAACTTTCACTGAAGTTAATTCATACTTTGTTCAGAATTTATTGTGAGACAACAGAGTTTTATTCTGATGCCTAGATGAGCAGAGAAGCTGTTGCTATTTTAATTTTCTTAGTTGTTTAAAATATATTCATATTGGCTGAGCAATGAAGACAGGTGCTGCTGCTGCCTTTGCTGGCCCTGTTATTTTCATAGAACCTTTTTGGTTGGAAAGGACCTTGAACATCATGAAATGCCAGCATTAACCCAGCACTGCCAAGCCCACCACTAAGCCATGTCCCTGAGTGCCACATCTGCACAGGTTTTAAATGCCTCCAGGGATGGCAACTCCACCATTACCTTGGGCAGCAAGTTCCAATGTCTGACCACCCTTTTGGGGAAGAAATATTTCCTAAGGTCCAATATAAATGTCTCCCGGTGCAATTTGAGGCCATTTCCTCTTGCCCTTTCACTTGGAAGAAAAGGCTCACTCACAACCCACCTGCAGGAGTTTTTGATGTGTTACAGGCACTTTTGAAATGTTAATTCATCATTTTTCATGGGCACTAAAATGAAATTTGTAAAACGTACAAAATTCAGACTTTGAGTAAAAGATGATCTGAGAAGGAGGGTTGTGCAGTTCACTTCAACAGGTACCTGTTGTACTCTAGGAGAATCTTGCTCCTGTGTGCTGGATTTGGGCAGACCTTTTTGACCATCATTTGTTAGTTTATATAGGCACTTCTGGGACTTTATCTTGTATTTTCTTCTTCTGCTGCCGTGCCTTCTTACTTGCAGCGGTTATTGTTCCTGCATTGTCTCCATGGAAACTTGGGGACAATTCTGCACTCAAAAGGCTGTATTAAATAGTAGCCAGGGTTAGACAGGGAAGACAGGTCAGAAGCAAGACCTTGGAAAGTGAACATTTTCTCACTCGAGGTTTTAGATGGACAAGGTTTAGGGTTTGGTTTTGCAATCCACCATACTTATCTTAGTGGTATTTGGGAATGTTGTCATAGAGTTGATGGCCCTCAAAGGAGTTTTAGAAAAACCTAGCAGTAGGACTACAGTTGGCATCAAGAATGCCTTCTTGTCCTGGTGACAATAAGAAAGTGCAAATGAGATGAGAAAAGCAGCCCTAAGGTGAAGGAGCATAATCCTTGATCCTTGTACAAATTTGTTCTTGACATAAAATATCTGTTGTCAGCACTAAGCTGTAAAGAGATGGTTTGGTTTTGAATGTCTTCTGTAAATGACTTGAGTTGAACAATGGATTTAATGTATTTGTTTCTTAATTGATTATGTATTTGTGTTTTTCTGCTAAAATGGTACTAAGCAATGGCTGTTGGACTGTTCTAATTGGTGTGGTTTCTTTTTCTAGTACGTTCTCTTGGATCCATTGCACTTAGAAAAGCAGAAGATATTGACTTCAAGTATCATTTTAATTTCTTCAGTGTCAATTTTAACGAGGAGTTGGTTGCATTGTATGGTGGTAGCCTGCAACGACAGACCAAGTTTGTGCATGAGTGCATAAAAGTAATTCTTAAGTTGTACGGGGTAAGTAGTGGCACATGCTGAGTAACGTGCTTCTGCTTGGGAATGGAATTCTGGGCTGCCTTTCCTGCTGGGAAACTGAAGAGTGATGAGTAGGGGAGGGAGACTTTATAATGTGTGTAGGTGTTTGGAGGTGATAACAGTGCAACAGAGAATTGCTTTTCCTTGACAGATTTTTAGTACCTGTGACAATCCCAGAGCTTTGGTGAGGTTCTGTGTTGTGTTTCTAAATAAATACTTCCATGCACAATGGATGCTGTTTTCTAGTAGAGACGCAAACTACTAGAAGCTTACTAAAATATTCATATAGCATTGCCTTACATCCAGTTTTCTCTGGGAAAGTTCTTTGGTGTTCTCTGTTCTTAAAAGTCTCAGAAATTAAAATAAGCTTAAGTTTATTAAGCTTACACAGGCTACATAGTATTTCCTTTCGAGCTGGATACTTCATATTAAACACATTTTCATGAGTTAGCAAGTCAATATTTATTCAATTTGTAAACTTGTTAAGTTGATGCTAACTCATGTTGCCCTTGAAAGACCATAAGTTAATTTGGGGGTGGGGAATCTACAGCCAGTAAGAGTAGTTCAGTGTCAAATCTGTTTCTGATGTGTCTGATTGCTGTTTGCTGAAGGATCGAGAATTTGCCCCGAGCAGTGTAGCAATAGTTGGGCATTCCATGGGTGGTCTGGTTGCAAGAGCCTTGCTCACTCTGAAGAATTTTAAGCCTGAACTTATAAACCTGCTCATTACACAAGCCACGCCTCACGTTGCACCTGTAATGCCTTTAGACAAGTATCTTACCGGTGAGTATTGCACTTGTCTAATCACATTGTATTTCTTTATTGACCCTCTCAGGCTTTAGTGGGGAGATTTGTGCAAACCAACAGCAAAAAGTGCTGCTTTATTTACTGTAGTGAATCTGTTCCTTTGTTACTCAGGTAGTTGAGGGTGCCAGGATACACAGAGAAAGTCAAGTGTCATATAAAATGGATTACGTGGACTTGAGTTTCTGTGTGAGGCCTGGAGCTCTCAATAATTTGTAATTTAATAAGTTGCAGGGCATGTTACTAAATTTGTAAGATTTCCAGTGAATGATGTATTTTCTTTATTTTTTTCTTTTTTTTTAAAACTTGACCTCTGTAATGACTTCTGTCTTTATCAAATGAGATAGTGTTAGTTCTGTACAAAGGTCTAAATTTAATGTTTTTCATACCCAGAGGTTGTAGAGGTGAGAATATAAATATAGCTGTAATTACATATTCTAAATATTTACAAAAAAGATTGTATTTTCCCTCATCTAAATGACTGTGGCATAAAAATAAGGTATAATCATTACACATGTACTATTGGCTTCCTGAAAAGTTAGATTTGATTAAACTATACTGATTAAATATATATGTGTTAAGTGATAATTGTGCTGCTGCATGCAGATACTGAGGGAATTGGTGAAGGAATGGGAACAGACATTAATTTTCATTATTCTCTGTGACACCCAAGAGGAATGGATTATCTTTAGCTGCTGGATTTGATTTATGGTGCTTGTATTAATTCTCCATCCTACAATTGATTTCAGTGCAATGCTTATTCCTTACTGACAGTTTCTGGACTTCAAGTAGATCTGTGTCTGTCCTTCAAATAAACCTATGGATTGCTACTCTAACAATATATGTGCTCAGCTGATAAAGAAAATGTATCTGGCTTTCCTAACTGCTACCTCTTTGGGTTAAAACAATAATTTTCCTCTCTTACTGAATCAAATCAAAAGTGATAATCAGAGCTCAAATGGTCTCCAAGGGGGATTACAAAAATTTTTAGTTAATGTTTATATAGCTTTTTTTTTTTTTTTTTTGTATATTGAATAGGCTTATGAGAAAATTGTCATTGATTTTAATATATTTTATAGATTTTTATACAGCTGTAAACAATCATTGGATTCTAAAGGCCCAAGATTTAAGAAATTTAACTACCCTTTCTGTGGCGGGAGGATTCAGAGATTACCAAGTTCGTTCAGGACTGGCTTTTCTACCAAGATTGAGTCAACATGACAGTGCCTTATCTGTTGTGGTAAAAAAAGCAAACTGTTTTTTTTTGGTTTTGCATGGAACTGTGTTAGATAGTTATTTATATAATGTTCGTATCAGTGTCTATAGGGGCAGCATAGTGTAAATAAATATGAGAATACTGCATGTTAAAACACTAAATGGATGTGGTTATGAAATCATAAATAGTTGATGTAGTCTAAATGAACCTCCACTGGAGGAGTAGGTGTGGCACTGATTGGAATCATCTATCACTTGGTGCTGTTTCTTCTTACCACCAGCTTGCACTTCTTCAGTTCCAGAACTCAGGTTTTCTTTCCCTGTGTTTTTGCAAGAGATGTGTATATGAAGAAAGGTGAATGTGCAGTATAGAAGTAGTGTTCTGTTATAAAAGAGAGCTCTGGCATGGCACCTTCTTTTTTGTATTTGTTCTTTTTCAAAGAATTTAGGAATAGAAAGGATGTAGAGGATCATCAAGTACAATTCTCTGCTTTTTGAGGCATCTAACCTTTCAAAATTAATCAAGAGTTATCAGAAAGTATGTAGGTTTGTCCCCTCTCCATCAACTTGTTCCCTGCACGGAGAAGCTGGAAGACACTCACAAGGAGGGAGAAAATTTGTAATTGCCATTTTCTGCAGAAGCCAGTGTTTTAATGCCTTTCTTCTGACATCTGCTTAAAATGTTATATGAAATTGCTGTCATTCCCTTGGTGTTTACTTCCCTGTGTGTTGTACAGAAAGCTGTCTATAAATAGGCTCAGCTCAGATCCTGCTAGGCTAAGAGGATTAACTCTTCATTCCCTTTGTCCTAGTAACCCTTCTCTGCTTCTTCTTCTAATCATCTTTCATTTCTCTTGAGTGTTGGTGACCAGAATTTTGCATGAGATTTCCTGAGTAGTTGTACCAGGAACTTTGTTGTTCTTTCTATTTTTTGTATTTTTTGTTTGGGGTTTTTTTGAGATTGTATTGTGGTTGTTACTGTTCAGTTTGTTTTTTTTCTTCCCACTGATGCATTAATAGTTCATAGTTTATTTCATTCATGTTGAGCAATAGGTTGATGAGATCCATTTGTGTGAGGTTTTTTTGATATTCTTAGTCCCTAAAATGTAATACATGAAATCCATTTAGAGCAAGCAGTAGCTTCAGACTGTCCAGTTCTTTCTTTGTGGTGTTCTCATGGCTCTTTCTGTTGAGGACGCCCTTGGTTTCTCAACAACAGCTTTCTTTGGCATGCTGCTATTCTCGTGTGCCAGGATCAGTTATTAAAATAGTAAGATTAGTCATAGAAGCAGTCTTTGAAGAAATTTTGGGTAAGTTTCCTCCACTCCATTTTCTGCCCTTTCACCGTTAGTCTCTGCTATCTAACGTGGATAATTTGCTAATTTTGTTTTATAATTTCCATCTTGCATGTGCTTCAGTGCTGGCAAGATTGGTGACTGAAAAAGTAATTTTGTTGTACCCTAAGCCCTGAAACTCTTAAGATAAAGGCTGTTCATTTTAATAATTGTGAAAATATGTTTAAATAAGGAGGGCAAAGGTTTCCATGTAATTTTAGAATGTTGAGTACTAGCAAAAGCTTAACCTTTTTCTTCACCCCAACAGAGCTCAGCAGTGCCTAGAGCTTGGGCCTCAACTGACCATCTCTCCATAGTGTGGTAAGATGATGGAACAAAGGTTAATTAAATTACTGACTGTGCATAGTTCTCTACTGTTATCTCTTTCTACCATAATTTAACTTCAGTTTAATATGGTGAATCTTCTGACCAGTTTTATCACCTGGATCTTTTCTTTCTAGATTTAATTTTACTTATTCTGTCTTCTAGGTGCAAAGAACTGATCCTGGCTACCATTAGAGCTTTTTTTGATCTCATAGATGAAAACACAAGGCAGGTCTGTATATGTGATATTTACCCATCACACTTTCTTCTTCCATCCCAGAATGTTTCATCAGGAGAAATATCTATCTCCCTATTTTACAGAAAACTCTTTTTTGATTATTCTGAGTCACGCTGAGAAAATAGTTTCCATTTTGTACCAGTCACTGAAAAATCCCTTTGTGTTGTTTGACCAAAGAATCAAAATTAACAAGGTGTTAGCTCAATTTTCATTATTGACTGCTTGATGCTTTATAGCTGAGCTGTGGGTTGAACCTTTCTTCCTTAAAGCAGCCAGTTCAGTTGACCTTGCACTGAGAGAAACAAATTTTGTTAGGTCTGCAGCTGTGAATTTGACCTCTTGATGGGTACATAAGAGCAGAGCCCAAGACACAGAAGAGGAAGAATTTCAGGTGTTCCTTCTGAGGCCGTTTTCATGTGCACTTATTTTAATGTGTGATTTAAAGAGACAAAAAGAGGAGTACAGTTCTGCAGCACTGACTGTGCTAGAGGGCAAAACTTTTCAGAAATCAGTTGTAATGAACACAGTTTTGGAAAGTGGAATAGACAAAAATTCGTCCTGGAAGGTTTATTTGGAAAAAGCAAAACTAAACGAATCAAACAAACAAAAATCCCAACCCCAAAGAAAAATGAATCCCAGTATAGCTATACAGCTGGATATGTGAACTTGGATTAGTAAACCTAAATGTGAGAATTTTTTCTTAAGCTCTGGCCCAAGTGTCATTTCAGGAAGAATGCATGTGTGTCTATAAAGGAAGTTTAATGGAATGATTTCCTAGTGTTATGAGTAGGTGAGAATGTAAATCCCCTGAAAGTTTTGGCTGTGCTTTATAATGTGTAGATTTTCTGTATTGCTGTGATTGACTATTGATGGCACTTCAGAGTATTGAATTCAGAACAGAAAGGGCTCAATGACTTCCATCAGTCTCTCCTGCCTTACACCCTTAAGTCACACTCATTGGTAAAAAATTGATAATGTGCTCTTGTTTTAGATAACTGAGGATCCAAAGAAGAGAATGTCTGTACTGAATCACCACTTTGTGAGACATCCTGCAAAGATGTTTGAGGAAAATCCTGAAGCTTTTACAGACCTCACAGGTGTGCAGCAGTTTTCCTTTGAATGGGATTCAGTGATACTCCTTTGTTAATGGTTAATCTCACTTAACAAAGTTTCAAAGTACACTTTGTCCTCCTTCAGACAAACTAAAACAATATACAGGTTATAGACCTAAGCAATCTGCTCTCATTTGGTATTAAAGAGTTTAACAGGGGTAGTTGCAGAAATCTGTCACTTTTAAATAGTTTGGATTCTGAGGAGTTGTATTTATGCCAGGTTGTCCAGTAGAAAATCTCAGAAACTGGGAATTGCTGTGTGTCAGAAGAGCAGCCTTACCTACAGTGGTTGCAAGAGGGATTGGATGGGTGTTGCAGAGCCACTGTGGTAGTTTTGTGCTACTCATGGAAATCGTGAATATTCAGGTCTGCTTCATCCATCACTTCCTTTTGCCCATGGCATGGCAGGGTGAAATGAACCATTCACTAAGGGCTTCCTTGTAAAGTTCCTTCTTAAGGATGCAGTTAAAAGTGAGAGATTTTGACTGCATGGAGTCTTAAGGACCAAACACAACTTTTGTAGGGCACAGCTTTATTTTGCTGAAGTGGGCTGAAACATTTTATACAAACCATTTTATTTCAGGAATTTTCTCAACGTAAGACATTGCAGAAGTGCTAATGTAGCTTGTACTTTGGTATCCAGTTTTGGGCACCCTCTTACATCAAGACATTTATGCATTGGCATCTCTTGAAATGAGTATGGAGCAAATGACCACCAAAATGGGCAGTCCCTGGGGCATAGGAAATGGGGGAAAGAGGCTGAGTGAACTGAGGATTTTCACCCTAAAGAGAATGCTGGGAGGGGGGGATCATGTTGCTGTCTTCAATTACCTAATAAAGAATTGAAGAGAAGATGAAGTTAGATTTTTATCAGAGCTTCACAGTGATAGCACCATTGGCAGTAGAAATCATGGTGTAACAAAAGACATTCGAATTAGGTATCAGGAAAAAAAAAATTTCTCCAGGAAGGTGGTCAAACAGGTGCTCAGAGAGGTTGTGAAACTGATGTTTTGGGAGGGTTGTCTCTTTTTGTGTCAGTTTTTAGCAACAAGAAAAATTGTTTTAAATTGGATTTCATGTTTGTGTCTTCTTATCTGTGATGACCTCTTGACATTTAGCTGAATTTCTGTCATGAACTTGTCACTCTCCTTAAATGGGAAAAAGATACAACCTCTTTGCATGACAATTGGCATTGTTTGCGCTCTGATCTCTTCGTTATTGTCTAATTCTTTTACTCCAGCCATATCTTTAAATTGCTCCTGGCTTTTTTTTATTAATCACTTTGCTGATGCTCTTCTCCACAAGTTTCTGTGTTAGCTTTCTTAAAAGGCTGACAGGAACAAAGATTGGGGCTGTTTCTAATGTTACCTCATCATTAATCAGCCATCCTATAATTACACGGATATGATTTGGTTTATTTGTTTTGTTGCCTTTATTTTGTTTCAAGATCCATGGGGTTTTTATTTTGCCATTAGTATTTAGTAACAGGATCCTAGGGCTTTATTGTTTCCTGTGTAACTGATGATAACTGTTTTATATAATTGTAAGCAGTAGCAATCTTCAGTGTTGATTACAGCATGTAAAGTTTACATCTGTGTATAGATAGGAGATAAGGCCTTGGTGATCAGTAAAATACAAGATTTTGGATGTAAGGACAATCATTCCTGCAGTTCAGCATACTAAATATTTATTTTTAGGAGCTTTCACATGGATTACAGTCAAAGGCTCAAAATGGACTTACTCAGTTTACAATGTAAGTAATTTTTTCTCCCATTATGTTTTTATGTTTTTATTTTTGTTTTGGTTGTTTTGTTGGGGGGGTTGTGTTTGGGTTTTTTACTAATGAGCTTTTTCTTTTTTAAGGATTCTGATGGAAAATATTTTGCATTTCCTCTTGCAAGCCACAGAAAATCATACAGTCATGTTTACTGTGAAAATAGTATGTTGGTGAGAAAATACTTCTTTAATGTCTGGAGTTCGTTTATAAAGATGTAGGTTTTTTTAATTTCCATTTGCTGCAGTTTTAAGACAGTCAACGAGCAGCTGTTGAGATTGCTGCCATCCATTAACAATCACAGCCTAATGCATGTCAGAGGTACTACCTGTTTTAGCATGTCACACTTAGTATTCAAGATCTGAAACCTTCCATGCCACCTGCACCTCAAATGTTTTCTTTCTTCTGGGTAGCTCTACATTACTGTGTCCTTTAATTTAGTGCAGTTCTGTATTGATGGTTTTGAAGGAAGAAGTCATTTTAGTGCTGCTGTGTTTTTGCCATACTTCTAATTTGGGAAAGCTGTTTATAGGTTTGCTTTTCAATAATAAAATTTAAGTGAGTCTGAAAGGCTACAGAGATCTTTCACTAAGCAGGGAAAGTGAATGGAAGACAGATGAGGAGACAGCACCATCTCAGTTGTCTCCTTTGGAGAGGAAACACCATAATGTGCATTCCTTATATTTTTAGCTTGAGATACATACATTCAGCCAAGTTTTTTTCAGTTTTTTATACAAGAATGAATTTAATCTCTTGGCAGACTGTAGATGGATAAACACACTTCTCTGAATCATGTATTTTACATTAGTGGCAAGAAAATTGTGATGCTTTCCTGTTTGATCCTACCTGTCCGTGTTGCCACTCCTCCCCTTGCCAGAGATGGCATTCATACCCCCACTGTGAACAGCAATTGTCTGTGCTTGGTGCTTTCCTAACTGTCCTTCTCGGTGGCACCTTCAGTGTTTACGTGCACGTTGTGGTCTTAGCTGTGCTCTGGTAGGATAGCTTTGGCCCTTGTTATCATGGCTGTCACACAGGCCTAGGAGAGCTGGAGAGGAGGAGGGAGGTACAACACAAATGCCTGAGAGCTCCATCATGGCACTAGTGCTTCAGAACACTGAAATTCTCAAGGGACAGAGCAGTAGAACAGTAAATATCTAAAGTGTTCCTCTGCTGCTTTAAAGAGTACCTTGAGATGTTTCTTTTAGTTTGAAGAGATTAAACTCGATATGTAAGATGGATACTTTTAAAGAGAAATTATGAAAGCTTGTTTGCTTAACCTTGTATTTATTCATACAAAGGGTGGCAAACTGAAGTTATTTAAAATGGTTCCTAGAAACCCCCAACATTCACTCTAAAGCTTCACCTTTCTGTCCTTGCAATTATAATTACCAGGTTATGATATCAGTCCTTTAATTATCATCAGTTTTAACCCATGCACTGTTTGAAGTAATCAGTATTTTTAATATATTTATAAATGCAGTCACACATAGCTAATGTAGTATTTTATGGTACTGACTTTACAGGACACAAGTAGCTGGATTTATGGCTGCATGAACACTAATTTATCCATGTGGTGAGTATGAACAGTTCCTGTTCTTTATTCAAATGGGTTTTGTGGGACTGTGTTTGAATTTAAAGCCTATAAATTACCCTTTGTAGGAAGGGATTGGGAACTATAACTTATTGTAAATAATTCATGCTTCCTATATCACCAGGAAAACAGGAAATCATAGCTTTTCTTAAAATAGGTGATATTCTTCATGGAGCTATATTTTTGACCTTCATAGTGAGAGCTGGAGAGGGACCTTTCACAAGGGCATCAGGTGACAGAGTAAGGGTTAGTGGCTTTAAACTGACAGGGCAGGTTTCGACTGGAGATTAGGGAGAAGCTCTTCACTGTGAGGGTGGAGAGGCATCAGAGCAGCTCCCCCATAGAGGCTGTGGATGCCCCATCCCTGGAGATGTTCCAGGCCAGGTTGGATGGGGTCCTGAGTAACCTGGTCTAGTAGAGGGTGTCCCTGCCCATGGCAGAGCTGTTGGAACTGGATGGTTTTTAATGCCCTTTTCAACCCAAACCACTCTGTCATTCTGTTTCTTTAGAATCTTGTGACAAAAGACATCAAATGTCACACAGAGCCTTCAAAAGAGTGGGTTAAATCATCTCTTTTTCTTCTTATTTCAAAATTGCTACTGTCATGTGAAAAATGTTTAGAAGGGTGGGTGGTTTAGTGGTTATTTGTTATGACAGCCGTTACAAAATGGATTTAAAACATTGTCTTAGCGTACATTTTTAAAGTAAACTCAAAGTAAATTCAATCTACCCTTCAAATTAGGGAAAGCTTCTAGGCAAAATTGAACTAGCAGAGTATTTATCTGTTCAGGGATCACTCAGGTGTACAGCCAGTCTTGCCTCCAGCAGATAGCCAGATGTCACAATTACTTTTTCCTGATCCAAGAAGTTGGCTGTTACTCCTTTGTATAACCTTTGATGAGCATGAAGTTCACGTTAGCCTAGTTCAAGACTGCTCCTTAAACCTCATCTAATAATAGTGGGTTTGCTGTGGACATTGTCCTCAGGTCATGAACACTATTTAGAGAAACAGCAGTATTCTGGTACTCAGAAATCAAAACACGAAGTGACCAAATGGATGTGTTGCAGTTCAGTCTGTGAACACATTTTAGAATTGCTACAAACTCTTTAACAGCTAACCAAATTTTTCATTTATATGGTATGTTTTAGATGTTTCCATAGGAAATTTTGTGGTTTTGATGTTTAATCGATGCTAATAAAACCGCATTATAATTCAATGCTAGTGCAGTTTTAGCTCGTGAAAAGTTTTCATTTTGTGTCTGAAGTTGCCTGGCTAATATGTGCTGCAGATTTTCTGTATGAGTGAGTTGGAGCTTTTGCTTGGCTTGGTTTTGCACAAACAAGATTTGCACTATCTGAAATTACTGTAGTTTGATAAATTACTGTAGTAGCAGCACACCCAATTTTCTTCTCAATTTAAAATGTTAATTCAGAGAGAGAGAGAGAAGCTGGTATATTAATCCAGTGCCATAATGCTGGGCCTGCATAATGAATATGCTCATCCTTTAATGTGCATGAATTTTTACAGCCTGGAAGCTGCTGATTTATCCTGGAGAGCTGAGTTACTTCCAACCACCAAAGTAAGTGTGTACCTGTCCTAGTTTAGGGCAAATCTGGGAGAAAACCTCCAAAGGAAGATCCCTCCGGAGAGCAAACCCACACGGCCCCTCCCCCAGCCGGTTTGGGAATGATTCATCGGAGAGAAGTGGAAAGAACCTGTTTATTTAACAGGCACAGCACCCCCCAGTACACAAAATGAACAATACCAGATGACAACACTCTTTCACAGCTCTGAAAAAGAGATGACAAATGCAGCAAGTCTCTCTTGGGGTGGTCGCTCTGTTGTCACTCCCTCCGGCGCTGGGGATGGCTGCTGCCGGCCACAAGGTGTTCTCAGGTGCCAGTCCAGAGCAGGTCCCAGTAGTTACAAGAAAGGAAAAAAAGGAAAAAAAAAAAAAAAAACAAAGCAAGAGCAAAGCAAAGCAGGAGCAGGAGCAAAAGCAGCAGCCAGAGCTAGAGTCAAGGAAAAAAGAGAGCAGCAAAAAACAACAGCCACACTATGTACTGCCCCGTCTCTGTGTCCTGCCAGTCGTAGGGGGGGAAGCAGGCTGATAACAGAACCAAAACAAAACATTTGTCCTTCAGAGCCAGTCTCACAGGCACAGAACATAACATCCAACATAGCAGAACACACAAATGGGGATACAAACATCACCCTAGGACAGTACCTAACTTGTAGGAGGGAGAGGGGGTGGTTGCAAGTCATAGGGGAAGGAGCTGTTCTGTTTGGAGCATTGGAACAGGTTGTATTCCCCAGGAAGAGGATACAAGAGGTAGACAGCTGGGAACTGGCAAGGGGCAAGCTAAGGGGTGTGTTCAATAATGGCTTTCCTTCTTCTTTCTTTCTTTTCCTTTTTTTCCTTCCTTTTTAAGGTTGTAATGCTGAAACTCCTGGACTATCCTTCTTTGTCCCACATTGTCCTTCACGTACCACCTACAGTTGGCAATAAGGTAAAAAAAATCTGACATTCAGAAATTGCTTAGTGTATTCATAACTTGCAGGTGCTATGACAGGAGGAAAAGGAAGTATATTAAATATGTGCTAAGTTACTTTGAGAAACCATAGACACACACTGTAGTGTGGTTTGCAAGTAGCTTTTGTTAGCTTCTGTAAGCTCAGAAACACTTTGATAAAATAAAAAGGCATGAATAGCACTTGAAACATGTACAAAGCCACAGTTCTCAAATCAATTCTTAGAGTTCTTGTTGGAGATGCTAATGGAAATCTTCCTTGCTTTTCTTAATACTCTGATTGTTTTCCTGAGTGTTAATACCTTTGAGCAGGTATTTCTCTTACCCAGGTTAGCAGACAATATAGATAATTGAAGGTATCACACCTGGATTCCAGGAAGCATAGGTCAGAGAGCTCTGCTTCAAGCTCTTAAACCACAAATGATGTAGTAGACTGAGTTGTGCAGAGTTTAACAGTTTGAATGTCACAAATGAGATGGATATCTTTTTATCAAGGGCTCTCAGGATCCCACTAAGAGGACATTTGAAGGCTTAGTATGTTATCTGGATCTGGCAGACCTTTCCAGTTAGTCCTGGAAATGGCAGAATACTGAGTTGGAATTTCCAATCTAATCAGATCTGACATTGCTCTCCGTGACACAAATACAGTCTCTTGAGTTTGTGGTACAATAATCCATGATCCAAGAAATTATTCACAGCACAAGTGAGTGTGATGTTCTTCTCTGAGTGTACCTTCAGATGGTTGTGACAGAGACATCTTGCAGTGAAATTCGTAATGCACAATGTTCAGGGTAAGCAAAGACAGAGGAGAGATCACTTGGGGAATGTAATTTGGTAAGTACAAAAGCTTTCTGGTCTTGTGCTTGGCTTAGATCTGTTTTTGATATCCTCAATTGCAGTATACTTTGGGCTGTGAATTCTTCAAAGAGGATTCCAGAAGAGTACAACTCCCTGTAACACATCTCTTTTCATTTGGTAAGTATAGCATATTGCTTTTGGAAGAAAATGGAAAACTAATATAACTGATCTTTGGATTATAAATTTGCCTAAAAATGTCAGGTCAGGAGGTTTTTGGGAGTTATTTTTCACTAAAGCTAACACTGCTTTTGTTAGTAACAAAGAAATAAGGAGCATTGGGGTTTAGACTAATAGATGTGAAAGTATGTAATTCTCCTGGAGAAGAAATAATCTGAAAATATACCAAGTTCTCAGATAATTTTGTCTAATAAGTGAAAATATTACATCCTTTACAGGGCTTTCTTCAAGCAAAATTCTATTAAATTCAACTGGATTACTTTACAATGTACAGCTCCAGCACTTCACCCAAGTAAGAATGCTACTTAAGTTTTTATGGTAATGTAACCTCTGTTTGTCTGGAGAAAAGTGAGTGACTTCTGTTTTTTGTGTGTTCTAGATATATCAAGCTTTCAAAATTTATATAGACAGCCACTGCCAATCACTCAAAGGTAAATAGAAGTCTTCTAAAGTACATACCTATAGATAGAACAAACTGTTGAAAATTTGTAAAAACTAAGGTCTTCTCATGCAATGGAGTTTAGGCAATACTGTTATAATCTGTTCAAATGTGTCTGCTGATACCTCTCACTTCCCATTCTAAGAAGGATGGATCAATGAAAATGAGGAATTAGTCCTTTAATGTTTGTTTTTCTTACTTCCCAGCCAAGGGAAGATGAATTTCCAGCAAGATTCTGCCTTATATTGAAAGTGTTTCTCGAGAAAGCACATTTGGTTAGGATTTTTATTTGCTGATAATGGGACTCAAATTTGAATGTTGAGCTACATAAGCTTAGACAGGTTGGGTTGTTAAAGGACCCTGTTTCAAAAAAAAATAAAGTGATGGATTTTATTACACTGGGGTTTTGTTTCGTATTGAAAAGCAGAACTCTTCTCATAACTGTTCCTTTTTATATTGCTGTCTCACTGTCCTGTCGTGTAACAGCCTGAGTTTTGAAATGTCCTTTGTGTTTGCTGCTAACTGCTCTGATCTGCATTGCAATGTCAATTGCAATGTAACTTCGAGCCCAGCGATTCTGTGTAGTGATCTCTGTGTCACCTTTGTTTTACTGGCCCTGTAGTTTTTAGAGACAGTTGGCACATCTGGTTCTTAATTAAGTTTATATTTTTTTAATGCTGTTCCATTTCAGAAAGAAAACCTAGTGTTTACAGACTTCATATCCCCTGGTCATATGAAGACTCAATAACTGTAGCAAAGTAAGGACTTTAACAATTAATACTTCTTGATATGTTTTTTAAGAATATTTGCAGCCTGTTGTGGTAATATTTCTGATACGAGACAGTTTCTCCAGTTCTAAGTGTTTGGCTTCTGCATCTTTTTCCTCATTTACTTTTCTGCTCTTGTTGTTTTGATGTTTCCTAGAATAAGTGTACCTACTAATCATTTGCTTAATGGTTCTCATTAATTTTCTTGAAAAGGACGCCAGATATGCTGGTCTGAAATTCTCAGGATAATCCCTGACCCCCTCATGAATAGAGAACAGTGGCTGTTCAGGATGCTGCCTTCCTCCTGGAAGCCAGAGTTTGGGTTACACAGCAGCCCTTATGTTCAGTTCAGCAGCACAGTCCTGACAAAATCAAATGATACAGCTTGAAATATATTTGTCACTTACGAAGCTGAACAACCTGACTGTATTTTAGATGGTAGGAAAACTGTACTTCTTGTTTATTTTAGAGGTCTTAAGGATACATCATAATTTCCAATCCCCTGTGTTTTAGCAGCCTAATACTTGCAGAAACTGAATTGTATTCCTGAGGATCTGATCTTCCCATTCCTGGCACTCAGCATATTTGCAAGCTCTGTGAGGCAGTGTTTTCACTGAACTTATCTGCTTCCCTTAGTGCCATGTCCCTTGATAGTTCAGAGGAAAGAGAACTGAGGATGTTACATAGTCCTTTTGACAGGATGAACGAGTTCCTTTTGCTCACAGCTTGTGGTGACACTCGGTGTGGTAGATCTGCTTTGTGTGCACTTGTTGAAGACTGAGACACGTTTCTTTTATTCTGCTTGGTTATAAGGACAGCAGTGACCATGTCTGTTGCTGTTTCAGAGTTCCATCTCTTGCTGAGATTTCTGCCAAGCTGCACATTGCTCAACCTCACAATGACAGCAGCCTTCCAGAGTTAAACATCTTCTCTTCCCAGACTGTCAGTACGAAGTGGGTAAAACAGTTTTATTTTATAGCTAGTTTGCATTGCTGGGTAATTTTTGCATAATTCAGCCATAGCTAATTAATCCAAATAAATACTAAGTAAATCTAAAGGTGGGCTGTTTGGCCTTTTTGACATACAGTGTGTGTTACAAGTATTTTGCAACAGCTGAGTTAGTACTGAAAGCAGCACTCTAAAATTTTAAAGTATTTGCTTTTAATTGTCAATGGTAAGCTGTTACACATTTTAGTTGTGGGACTGCTGTAGTCTAAAACTTAAGTTTCCTTCTTAAAAATTAAAGTATTTTTTACTTATGCTTACCATTGTATGAAACAATATATATTTTTTTTCAAGGTAATTCTGAAGACATCACTTCTACAAGTTCTTGGACAAGTAAGAAAACCTAATACTAAATTGTTTTTTTATGTCACCAGCATCTATAGACATTTTTCTTCCTCCCTTCTTTACTGTGGCACTTCAGATTTCTTTTTGATGCCAAGAGGAGCTCTATTCAGTGATCATTTTACAACCTTGTTCCTTGGCAAGGATCTCTCCCAGATAAATGTCAGGCCCTGGTCCTTAGAGGAGCAGAAAAGCTCTAAAGAGCTGCTGTAAATGTGGAGCATGTGGCTTTGTGGTGAGCTCAATATCTGTAGGTCACTTTAACTTTCTTGCCTGATGAGTCAGTGGTGTTAAAACTTTAAAATACATTTGGCATCAATTAAGTTGGGGGAAAAAGTCTAAGTAGGTCCATATGCTCCTTTTCAACAAATCTTTGGTTATCAATGAAGAATACATTTCGACATGGGATCAGTAAAAATAGACTGGCCATCTGCAGTTCTCTGGATCTAAAGGGTAATTAATTTGCAAGCACCTAAGTGTAGTGCTGGAATAAAACTGGCAAGGTTCTCTACATGAATGTATGCATTTAGAGCAAGGATTTTTAATTTTGTTGCTATTCTGAGAGAATTTATAGGCTATTGGTATATTTATCATGACTTGGGAGAGTGGAAGCCAATTAATACTTGCATATAATTACTTCCAAAAGTTCTGTGCCTAAAGGCATATATAACTACATGCAGATTTTGCTTGAAAGTGGCATTTAAATTGATTTAAACTTGCTTTACTGAAATGTGATACTTGTTTTTTTTTTCATACTTGTCTTGCTGGAAAAAAACCCTTTTGTTTCTAATTTGATCATTTATCCGAACCTATTTCATTAGCTGCTAATGAGAGATTCTAGTATTTTCCATCTATAACATTAATTGCTATTGGAGATTATCAAATATGCATTAAAATGAGAAATTGGATCTTTTAAGGAAGATTTCTAATCTCATCATCATTCTGGCCTCATGATAATATTTGCATATGTATTTTTTAAATATACTTTTATAGATAGAAATGAAGTTATCCCTTTATCCTTGTTTTTCAGATAGTAAGGTTCCATGCTGGTGCTTTTCCAGTCTATATTGTTTCTAATATTCTTCTTACTTACGGTGGACAGCTGAGCACATTGAGATCAACAGGTAGCTTTCTAAAAATCTGCATATTTTTCTGTCACAAGTGTTTTTAGAGAAATTGCCTAAATTTACTGATGAAAGACTAGCTAGATATGAATATTTTAAGCTAAATACTATTCACCTTATGGAAATACTTGGATCTGTGTCTTCATTTTCATTTTTTCTTGGCTGGAAGTTCTTCAAGGTTGTGTTGTAGTAAAATATTTCCTTATTATTTTAAATTGAAGTCCCTTCTCTGTGACATATCGGTGTTGCACAGTAGTTTAGAATTACTCGAAGTCCACTTAAAAATACATGTAAAAGTTTAAAATACATTGTTAATGTGCAGAAAACACAATTTCTTGCAGGAAGATGAGATTTGCATAACAGCTTTGAGCCCAAGTCTTCAGACAAAATGCATTTTTATTAAAATTCAGGTGGTGTTTGTAACAAACTCCGTAATGTCTCTAGAAACTCCTGTGCCATATTACCTGAGTGGGAGTGACCCAGTGGAGAAGGGCCTTGGTGGTGAAGTGTGCAGCCTTGCAGTGCTCTTACAAGACCTGGTTGTCTTCTTTTCAAGTCAAGTCACCATGGTCTGAATGGATATTTTGTTGTGGATGATCTTTGTTGAAGTTCATGACATGCCAGTAACCACAGATGCTCTCTGTTCTTGATTCTAGGCCAGTGTTCAGACTTCTCCCTTGAACTGGTTAGGACAGCAAAGCCCTACAAAGTAGAACCTCTTATAAGCATTGTTGTGTTCCTGCAGGGGTGAGTTTGCATCATCTATTTGTTTAAAGCAGTTTCCAAAACAGAAATTTCAGTAAAACTGTTGCTGGGGAGGAATATTATTTTATCTGTAGTCACTGTAAACACCTGACTGTTATTTTGCTTGAAAGACTGTAATAGAAGGAATAGTTGATAGATATCTAACTGTAAGAGCGATTGGAAGTGATAAATAATACTGCTTTCATGTTTTTGGCAGGTTTAACTGGTTTAGAGAGATATGGGAATCACTGTCACTACCAGAGGTGGATGCTGCTGTACTGAGTAGTCAGGATGCATGGTTCCCCCTTGTGTCCCTGATTCTATTTCTTTTTGGGACAGGCATTGCCTACTGGAGTGGAGTATTTTTCTCTACATCTCTGAGACTCTTCTCTTCTTTATGGTTGACTCTGATTAGGTAAAACAACGTGATGCTATATAATTATGCTTTTCTAGATGACTTTGATCCTGACAACAATTGGATTTTTCTTTGTTTGCTTCTGTGTGAATGCTTGGGCAAGACTGAATTTCTGGGCAGATTGAATTTATACATGATTTTAGACATCTGGGTTTGAGAGCAAGCAGAAATTGATGTCTGGGGAGAAGTACAACAGGAGTTTTGTTTATGCTTTTTTGTTTTGTTTTTTTTTTAGACCTAGTGAACTTCAAAAAGATAAGTTGATTACACACAAAAGACTCTTTGGGATGGTATCTCTTGCTTTGGTTAGCTGGAGCACTTGTGGTGCATTTGCTGTACTCATTATTTATCTTCAATACTTGTTCAAGGTACTGAAAAGCTAAACGTTTTATATTTCTAAGTGAACTGAAAATTTTAGGTGCTTTGAGTTAACCCCAAGTTAAAAGCAAAAATCCAAATTACCCTCTTTCATACAAAAAAATAAATGTTATTATTATCATACTTGAAATAAGTACTTCTAATTTATCAGAGTCATAATTTTGTAATTTGTAGAATTTTCCTTCTTTTGTTAATGCTTCTTACAAAGAAATGTGTGGTCCCATGTGCCCACTACAGCAATGCAGATAATTGAAAATTTTAACATATAGCTAGGCAATATTATAAAAGCAAAGACTCCCTTGAAGAGTAGGGAGTCCTCAATTTATTTTCCTATACTACAGCTTTTGTGTGAAGAATCCTTACTAAATAAGCAAACTGCTTGTCTTGCAGGTTGTAAAACTGCATGGGATTGTAAGGGCAGAGCAAAACACGCACACCAGGGTGAGTCTGTTTCCTGCTTCTGTTTCAAACTGTGGCCAAAAATTGTCTGGCAGACTTCTGCCTTGGTACTCTTAGGTTGTGCTGCAGTGACTTGGGGGCTGTAGTTTCTGCATGTGTGATGTGAAAGAGCAGCCAGGCCATGAGCAGCCTGCTCCATCACACATGACTGCTGTTTGAAGTTTCTGCAATGTGAACTTGTCATCTAAGAAGAAAACTCTTCTCTGAATCCACACAGAATAACAGAGTTTGTCTAAGTTTTGGTATTTGATTATGCATGGCTTATCTTAAACAAAATATAAATTCCAGGTAATAATCTATATTGCAGGTAAATCTGTTTTTTCTAGGGAAGCAGCATGTGGAGTTTAAGGGTGTTTTTAGTCCAGAGATGACACATAGGATGTATTAGATGATTATGGACTGAGACTGCAGTAAATAGGGAGCTGTTTAAAACACAGTGAAGAAGTATTGGGTTTCATGAAGTGTGAACTTTATTTTCTGGGTTACTTTAAGGTATAGCATCAAAGATGTGGATAATTTAACTACCATAAGTACCTGCTCTTTTTTGCAGACTTAGAACAAAGCAGTCTGACAAAAAAAGTTGTTAAAGGTTTGCTTTGGATTTCTTTGAGTAGATTTTTCATGCATTTAGTTGAAAATCCTCTCCTTTCATGTCTATATAATTTTTTGTTTCATTTGTGGGGTTTTTTTTCTGTCATTGGAAGTTAGTATCTGCCTACTCATTCGTTTATCTTTGCTATTTATTCCTACAGGTAATATTTTACTCCCAGTTACATTACTTCCTATCTTTCCTATGAACGATCATCTGTGATTTTTCACCCCCATGCTTTATTACTCCTTTTATTTTGTTCTTCCCCTTTCCAGGAACTCCATTTCATTGGTGTCAGGGCATCTACACTCTCCATTCTTTTCTTCCATAGACATATAAACTATTAGTGTATGAGAAATTTCTGGTTAAATTTAGTTACTTTAAAATTAAACTGTTGAACTTTGCTTTTGATGGCATTTTGAGGCATAAATAGCAGATTTTCTTCCTAAACCACAGCTGGTTTGATACTATTAGGATATTTTTCCCCCTCTTTCCCCAACATGGGTTCTTACAAGCCTTTGCACATTTTTGTGACTTCTGTCTCTCATTTCCAGGATTCAGGCCACTCAAAAGAAACTTCACAAGAACTCCAGTACACACACAGTCAAAGCCCAGAGTTCAGTGGACAGCATTCCAGAAGCAACACAGTCTCCTTCCACTAGTGAAACACTTGCTGAAGCTGTTCACAGTCTTAAGATGCACATTACAATCCTTAATTTATTCACGTGGATTGTGCTGCTCAACTTGCCATCTTTAATTTATTGGTTAAAAAATCTCAGGTAAATTCTTAAATTGACACTAAGGTGGAAGAAAGTTACAGTTACCTTTGAAGATAAAAATTGTAAATGTTTGATTTTTTTAAATTATTACTTACCTCAGAGTTTTAAAGACTTCTGTTAATTACTATTGTTTTTTCTATCCTATCTGGTTTGTATTGTGGTGTAAATAGGTGTTAAGCGAATCAGTGATATGTTGAAGAAAGTAGTGTTTCAGAAAGGATTTAAAATCCGGCTGGGATGCCATATGGAATTCATGTATATTTTTTGTCATCAGCACATGGATGTTATTTGGCAGTCTAGTTTAGAAGTGATGTGCTTTTTAAACCATTTCTTTGCAGGTACAATGTTAGACTTGATCCCGATCCCTGTAGATCCACAGCTATTATCCTCGTATGCATTTTAGAAATTCTAATGAATTCAAGTACTTCTGAAATGAAATCAAGGTACTGTAGCCCAATCTGTAGTTTTGCTTTCTTGCTCCTTTGTGATTTACCATTTGTGTGGTAAAACTTAATTTATGGTATAATTGTACAGCCTCTACAGAGATCATGAACTCATACGGTTAAGTCTAAAAGATGAGCTAAAATGTGTGCAAAGTACCTCTAGTTTAGCTAAGAGGAAGAAATCCCCTATATTTGCCACATGGAAATAAATGAAGTATATGCTCTCTAAGCAATTGGCTGCAAACAACTTCTTGAAATGTGACTTTTTAACTCACGATTCATTGAATCCTTTCGAGTGTCACAGAATGCAAATACATTGGGCAATTATTGTCAGACAGTTACAAGGAAAAGGGAATTCTAAAGGATTATAGTTAGGTTCTTGTAGCTCCCCTTATGGGAGTAGAAATATAATGTGTTCTCTACTGGATTAAGAAGTTCTGAGCACTTGCTTTTGCTGACTGAATATTTCTTGTTGAGAAATGAAATTAGTCATTTCATGAATGACAATAATAACAAATGTCATTTATCCTCTTGACTAGTACCTGTTATCTCAAGTGATCTAAACCATTAAGTCTTAATATGTTACAGAGAAGAAATTTTTAAACTAATATAATATTTTTAATGACATTCACCTTTTTGAATAATTTCTCTTGCTTATGCATCAATTTTTATGGCATATTAGACCTAGTTGTTCAGTTTTAAAGATTAGCAAAGCTTTGGAATATAAGTTATTTTGCAAAGGAAAATGAAATGTGGCATTTGCATACTTTCTGCATATATGGCTACAAAATGATAATTTTTTTCTTTGTATTCTTACAGTAAACTCTTGAAGATTGCAGCCAAAGTTCCACTCCCTTTGTCTGTTGCAATGCTGGCCTTTGGACGAATGCATTTATACAGAGTCCCACACTTTGTAACCTTTTCTCTTCTTCTACACGTGCTGTGCTGTTTTGTGTAATGTTCATTCTACATAGGACACATATAGGACAGTGCACCCTAGAAACTTAACACGGGAGATGGGAAGAATTGCAACACAGAAATGCCTAAATTAATATGATCAGTAGTTTACATTATGTGGGAAAGAGGACAGAACTGTGAATACTTCACAAAAAATTCATGGTTTTATTAATGTTGCTTAGAAAACTTTTCCTGATGTTTATTTCATGTCTCTGAAAATGGAGTGATTTAACTGTGTATAAGCACATGACTCATATCAGTGCAACATCCCAATACTCTGCCTTGTAGACACTTTGGTATTTCACTGTACTGCTTTGTGAAAACAGACCTTTTTTACTCACAGTGCCATGCAGTGTCTGTGTTCAGAACTTGCATCTCTTGCAGGTCTAAAGTATGCTGGTTAAAACTCAATACATTTCAAGCACACTGTGACTATCAAAAACCACACAGCCAAGTATACTTGGAATGATTTTATGTTACATTCAAAAGCTGCCACATTTGTGTCTAGACAAACTAGAATGTACTGCTTATATAGAACTGTTATTTCTATCAAGTCATTTGTTCAATCAGCGTGAGTTGAACATTTGTGAGATTATTGCAAGTCTTACACATTTTACTTTTTGTGAGAGTGAGAAAACAACAGTATTCTAATGTAGCTTTCTATTCAGGAAGGATACCAGCAGATTCATAAACAATTTGCTGTAATGTTGTTTTAAAACATTGTCAGTTTTCTCTGGCATTTTGAAATTAATCCTTGGACTTTGTCCATATGTAGAAGCTAGCAAACGTTGAGATATGGTGTGAATTAACAGTGCAGTTGCTGCACTCTTTCTAAGTAGACAAGACAGGCTTTTTTTTCCTATTGTAAACAGAGAATCAACTGTCTCCTAATAAATGCCAATACATAAAATGAATATGGAATAGTTACAACCCTACAAACTCCTGTCCTGCCATACAGTGCTAACTTCTGCATGTGGGCAAACTCAGTAATAGTGGGAAATACTGACCATAATTATTAGCTCTGTATAAACTTTATCTTAGTGCCTAGATGCTACAGTGACTGCCATTTATAATAAAGCCTACAATAGCTATGTGTAAGGAATTCTGTCCCCTGGGCATGTGTTTTGCCAACAGAAGAAAATCTCAGCAGTCTTTAGGTTTAAATGATGTATTGATTCAGTGTAGAGATGAGCTTACTACTTGCTTCTGTGTTAGTTAGCTGTCTCTGCTGTGTCTGAGATACCTGTTACCTTCATCTGGAAGTACTAGACCAGCTCAGTCATCTTAGAGGAATAAGCAAGAGGAAATCTGCTGCTCACAGTCAATCAAGTATACTCCTGATACAGTAGTACAGCCAGCCTGACCCATTAATTCCATCGTCTCTTAATAATCTTGCCTAAAGTGCCTCAGTTATTTCTAATATGTTGTTAGGGTCAATTCCTTTGGGCTGGCTGGAAAGACTCAATTCACACAGTGACTTTCCAAAATGAAGAACAAAAGTGAAGAAAGCCACGTGTGTTTTGTTTCAGTCAGCAGTTCAAGTTATTAGTAAGTCATTAAAAGTGCTGTAACTGAGTAAAGGTATTGTAGTTAGCCAAACCACTGTCACTGTTGTCAGTAATCTATGTGCTGGTATTCTAGTCTTAACCTTTTTAAAAAGAAGATTAGATCACATATAGTGTTTGTAAATCAGAAAAGTTATTTGAATAGACTATATCTTGATATTTTCTAATCAAATGTATGCTACAGCATATGTATATAAAATTATTTGTGTGATTCAATATACTTGTGGCTAAATGCAACAGTTGGTTTAACTAGAAATTGCTGTTAGAAGAATAGAGTTGTTGCCATTGCAGATGGTTGTGAATCAAAGACGGTGGGAGAACTGCATTAGGGCTGGCAAAGGGCTGTGAAATGTGCAGGGTCTGATTTCTGTGGAAGATAGTTTTCCTTGACTTTCATGGTCCATTTGGCTTACTACTCTTATTTTACTTTGGATTTTGTTTTGCCACCTTAACGGGTTCTTTCTGCATTAATCCATTTGTTGGAACTGTTGGAAATGAAACAGACTCGGTATTTAGTATATTTAATAGCTTTCAAAATATGCCACAAAGTGAAACCTACTGAATTACAGCAGCACAGGCTAACACCAATTTTTGTTTTCATGTAATGATTTTTTTTTAGCTGGAGTTAGCACTCTTCATAAAGTGGGTTCCAGTATCTTGTGTAAATTCCTGCCTGATTTTCAAGTTGGAGGTAGGAATAGGTATAATCCTGAGTCTGAAATCCCAGATGACAAGAGTTTCTCATCTCCCTCAACACTCCCTTTTCTTAGAGATGGTTTACTTTTACTGGGGAAAGGAGGGGAGGTCTTACTCCTGTTCTGAATTTAAATGCATTGTGTGCCATTTAATAGATTTAGACTGTTGTCAGGGATGTGTGTCTGGATTGTGCAGTGATCGTGGGCTGGACAACTTCAGCTGTTGGGCAGATTAGAAATCTAATCCTAATTAGATTTGCCATATAATCAATGGATGGTAATAGGATTAGAACAAGTTTTAGAATTCATCCCATTCTAAGAGAGCATGAATTATCCTACTTGTCATTCTGAAAAGAACTAGATTTTGTAACAGTCCAAGATTGTTTTTCAGGTAAAATGCAATGATTGCTTTTTGTTCCTTTTGGACAAGAAGCTTCTGTTAGGTGAATCTGTAGTTCTGCCACTATTCAGTTATCATTTCAGCAGAAACATAGGATAACCCAATATATATATATACTGTTAATTGCATATATAAGGGGATGTAAATATTACTGAAATATCCTTTAGTATGAGTGGGCTGCATTTATAAAACAGCTTTTGGCAAATACATTATAATGTCTCTTACTACCTTTAGTTACATTAAAATTCCACTTTATTCTTCAAATTTTAGATTATCTAGACTATGTGGGAGGAGATCAAGGCACAAATTGTAAGGGTTTAGACCTCAGGATGCATTCAAAATTAGAACTATTTATGTGGATCTAATATAATTTCTTTTATAAGCTATCAGAAACAGAATGAGGAAACAGGGTAAGAACTTAAAACACTAAATGCCACTAACTTTTGATACAGCAGAATCTTTCTTTGACAGGGAGAGATTTAATGAGAAGCTTTTAGTGATAGCTTCATACCCTGACAGCACTCTTGAAGTCCATAATCTTTCCTACTTGATGTCATCAAATGTGTTCCTCACAGTCTCATCATGCTGCAGTGACACATGTAGCTAACACTTCATAGAAAGTCTCTACGTGCCTGATAGGGAAAAACTCACATCTTTGCTGGAATTACCAAGTGCACCTTGGAACTGAGTGAATTAATGTTGTCCAAAGCTAATCTTTTCAGTTGTGATTTAAAAGTTGGTTGCAGTGGGTCACATTTCCTGTTGAAAGAGGATTGGTTTGGGGGTTTTGGTGGGAGGTTTCTTTGTATGTTTTATTTCCAAGAAACCTGCAGTAACTGGAATTTAAGTTAATATTATTTGTGACATTTGGAGTTCTGCCCTGATTTTGGTTTTGAGTGAGCTAGTTAACATAGCAAATCATTCCTTAACATTAATTTGCTACGTTTCAAAATAGATGAATAACGACAAAACCCTAAACTGTGCAGTAGTAATACATTGTAGAAGGCATAGAGATTGCTGGTGTGTCTAAGTGAATTTTTAATCTATAACCTAATTGGGCTAACTTTAAAGTCAGTGATTAATAAAATAAAATGTATTGACATTTAACCTCAAAAGCATCGCATATGTCAGTGTTTGATACATCTGATGTTCCATGTGTTTGCCAGTAACAAGTGATGAGCTCACTTGGTGTTTTTCTGAAATCTGATTAATCTAATATATCTGACAGCACAGAATAAAGTTCGTTATGTAGCCATTAATAAATGTAAACACTTGAGAAACTTTCATTTGAATCAAGTTTATTTCAATACAGGGTCGAGTGTGTTTAGACTTTTGTTGTATTTATACTGAGATAAAACCAGCCATTTACTGACCTTTAATACTCTGAGCGATGAAAAAGTTTTTGGAAGTGGTTGTAGAGTCTGTACAGAATTGTGCTGCTGTTCTAAGCCACTAAGATACTAGAAAATTGTTAGTTGTAAAGTAGAATGAATTTGTAATCCTTATTTTCCATTTAATGTTTTAATGGCGAATGTTTCTCACTTAATTTACAGCTTTGACTTTTTGCATATCTTTTTTCTTTTTTTTTTTTTTTCTGAGAAATAATCAGTCTAGCTTTTGTAAGCATTTACACTGTACTGTAAAATATAAAATTTTCATCACTGTTCCTTTAGGGGAGACATGCTTTTGTCATCAAAGCTACATCCTGCAGTTGTATAGCCTCTAGGAAATGTGTGACAATGAAGGATAATTCAAAACTAATCTGCTTTTTATTTTAAAGTACAATTTCTACCTTTTTTTTAGAGCCAGAGCTTTAAACTAGAATATTAGAATCCATAAAGTCTTTAAAAATTTGAAAACCTTTTGCAAAGACTATACTTTCTGATGTATTTTTTATTTATGGAAGAATGTGTTCAAAGCTTTTAATCAGCTTATCTATTCTCAAACTCAAGTAAAAAGTATACACTTTGTCTTGTTAATAGACACTGCTGCTGTTAAAAATGAATTTTAAGCATTTAGAGGGAAAATTCCATAGCTCTTCCTCAAGCAAATCTGCCCAGCCCTCAGTTTTTCAGGTGTCTAAGCACATAGCTGCCTCAAATGTGTGCTTATTACCTTGTAGGATGAAAACCTGAGCTGTGATATTTTGCCTTTAATTTTCTTAAGATTTAATGTTTCTGCATTCTTAAATGTACCCAGATTTTGCTGCTCATGCTGTCATAAAACCTGGTAAGCATGGCCTCTCTACAGTTATTGGCAGGTTGTGCTCTGGATTCTGTAGGAATGTGTGGTGTCAGAGCTGAATTTCTCTAAAATCCAAGAGTGGTGAACATCATAATATTTGTTATTTGTGGCAAGTCATTGCAGGTCCTCCTTCCACATGGAGCTCCCTTTTTTTCTGCAGTGTCCCTGCTCTGTAGAGCCAAGCAGGATGTTCCCAGAGCAGTGGGAGCTGTGACTGACCTGGGAGGAAGTGCAGTAGCAGCTGTGTCCTGTAGACTCGTTCAGTTTGTTGAAATACCAGCCAAGACTATTTTCCCCCTCCAACTTCAATAATTTCAGTGTATATCTAAGTATCAAATGTGCAAATGTGTTGATGTTTATTTTTACAAAAGGCTAAGTGCACTATTTTGGGATCAATTCAGGCTTCAGTATTTTCCACCTACTTCATTCTGAGTTTGGAAACAGGATTTGAGACTGCAGCACCTGACAGCTGGAATACTTTACAAAAAGTCTACAGGTAGTAGACAGGACACATATAATTAGAGTGCCAGACCAAAACTGAAATGTGAAATTCCTCACTGTGACTTTAAACTTGTAGCTTTCTAGAGAAAAAAAATATACTGTGCCTTAAACCAGTAAATTAATACACTCTTGACTGTAGCCTGTGGACTTCCATGGCCTTATGTTTGATTTTTGAAGTTGACCAAAAATATTTGTGTGGATCATACTGAAACTTGATTTGGGGAAAATGCTTTAAAAAATTATTTTGACCCCATTTTACACTTAGGGAAATGAAGATTTATGACAAGTACAATGTATTTTTGTTTGGAATCACACCAACCAAAGTCAGAAAGCTTTAGCTGACCTGAATTTTACAAGCCTTTCTGTTTTGACCAAAAGTGAAATAAGGAAGGATAACTAGTCACAGATATCTGTCTCAAATTTTTAAACATTTTGATCTTTAGTCCTCAAAAAAAAAAAAAATCCTCTTAATTGTAGTTTAAGCAAAATACTGTATTTAAGCCATTAAATAGCAAAATCTTGACCAGTGTGAGAAGAAAACTAGACGGGGGCAGGGTTGATTGTGTTAAGCCTCCAGAAATTTTGAATACTAAATTTTACTTTTTAGGAAAAATATTCATATGTAAATCCCTGAAAATTCACATGTAGATTCCCTTTTTTTGGAGGAAAACCCCCCACTTTTTTCCCCCCCTAATTCATTAAAGAAAACTAGAAATACCTAAGATCTTAAACTCTTGTTTTAATGTAGTAGAAGGATTTCTTACGTATATTTTTTAATGTGAAGAGCTCAGGAAGAGCCACTGCTGGCTTTCCTTATTTGTCTCTAGAGGATTCTTTGTGTGTTTTCAACACCCACCCCCCCAAATTGTGACTTTTCCCCCCTCCCACATAGCATGGAACCTTGGGAAGTGATGCCATCTCAGAGCTTACTGTTGCACTTGTGGGTATTTAGACGAGCACCCAGATGACTGCATATCAGCTGGTCACAGAGCTGGTTTGAAGCAATGCACAGCAGAGTTATAAAAAACTTCCTCTCCCTGAGCACCAGCTTCACTCGGGGTGCCACAGTGCTGCTGCTGGGGCACAACACAGAACACGCAGTCCGTGTGTCTGCCCTGCTGCTTCCTTCACTGCTGGCTTGGGGCTTCTGAAGCTCCTTCCTGTCACCTCCCTTTTTATTTTGTGAGGATGTCACAGCAATCCTAGACATTGGTGATTTTCTAGCCACTGGAATTTTCTAGTATTGAAACCATCGAGAAGGTAGAACTGCCTTTAAGGCCTTTATGTATGATAACTCGAAAGAAACTGTAACTTGATTCCCCACTGACCGTTTCATCACAAAGATGGTGGCCAAAATACATGGTTGGGGTGATTAGTGGGGAGGGAAGGATTTGTTGGTTGTAAAAGGACATAAAACTTTGAAGAAAACACATGTAGTTTTAGGAAAAAATCTCTTCTCAAGTAATGTGTCTTAGAAGTTTTCAGCTCTTCCTCTCCTTTCAGTTTTTACATAGTTCTTACAGTTCTACTGTAAATCTGATGTTGTACATGGAACTCTTAATATTTACAGTTTTTTAGTGATGTTGTCAGGGTCTTATATATAAATGTTTGATTAATGCTATAGCAAATTATTGTGCTTATAAAAATGTTTATAACTAAGTTCTTACAGATCATGTCATGTATCGTAAACTTTGGCAAAGTCCTTGTCTTGTGAGAGGCTGAGAAAACCTTGGAGAAGAGGTATTTTCAGATAATGTAATTGCTGAAAGATGAAATCTCAGTCTTTAAAAACTGCACTTCGATACTTTCTTGTAGTTGAGGGCAGCTTAATTTGGAGCTACTCTGGGATGTTCCTGTTTTGTTTGATGGTTTCCCTGGCTGCAGTGTGTACTTCAATTTTTTTTATTTGTCTTTTTTTTTTACCTAAGTGTGCATGACTAAGTACATTGTATAGAAAATCCCCTGCTAAAGAAACACCTCTGTATATTTTTGTATGGTATTCCAACGTGCTTGCCTTGGTACAATTGGTTGTAATTCACAAAAAGTGCCACTTCCCAGTGCTGCTCTGTGAAGTGTTGTGTTACCTGTACCGCTGTTGTAAAAACACGCTGGTGAGTGTTGTGAGCAACGTTTGCCTTTAGTCTTGGCTCGGGTACTCATGTGGAGCAGTTTGGTGCTTTTCCTTCTGACTTGTAATACTTGGGATTCTAAGCAGAAAATAAAAGTAGTAAACAAAGGCCTTGTGGTTGGAGCGGTGCTTTAACAGGTGCTTCTTTCACACCTCAGGTAGAATGCAATAAAGATAGTGCAGGATGAAACTGGGCTTAACTCCAACACCTTGGCTTCATGAATAGGAAATGCAATAAAATTCAGTGTTTGCTGAATAGCACAGTTTATATGGAGCATCATATGTATAAGGCTTGTTCTCAGCTAAACGGGTGTATTTTAAATTTTTACCTTTTAGAGGTGAATTGTATGGAACTGAGCAAGCAGTGCTATGAACATTTTCATCTTCATGGCAATCTGTTTCAAACATACATGAACATTACTTACTGTGCCAGAAAGGTTTTATAATTAGAATAGACACTTTGAAAATATTTGCTTTATTGAAGATGTTTATCAAGAAAACTGATGCTTAAATTTGGTTGCATTAAAAAGGCAGCACCCTGACATCTGGCTTTGACAGCATTTGTTCAACTTAGCTACTGTCCTCAAAAATGAGGATGCAATTTAATTCAGTCAGTATAAATATACTAATGGTATTTTAATATGAATGGGTTCTGCTTCTATTTGACTTTCTCTGAAGGAAAGAATTGAAATTACTAAAAAAAAGACCAACCCACACATTAAAATGAGCACTAGGTCTAAACAGACTTTTTAGCTCCAACAGTTTCTCAAAGCTTTAGATCAGGAAGCAACAACACAAGTGTGTAAGAATTTTTTTTTTGACAGGTCACAGAAAATATATGCTAATTGAATCTCTTGCATATCTGCATACTTCATCAGCCACCCAAATTGCCTGAGTTCCTCCAGTAATAAAGCTTGTTTCATATTTGCAGGTGGCTTTGGTATGTTTTACTAGCTGAATATACTGTGTATCCCCAGTTCTTTGTAAAGAAATCAAAGGAATAAATTAATTGAGGGGAAAAAAAAAGGTTGAAAAAACCTGCCAGCTCTTCTGGCCTTTTTTTTCCACTCCTCTTTCAAAAACTAAAGAAGGAACTAAAATCTAATCCCAAACTGTAAATCTTGCCTTTTCCCCCCTTTCTGTCATTTTCTCTACAGGAGCATATTTCTACTTCTAGCTGAAATTAATATCTACCTAGAAGATCAACAAAGACAGTTCCCTTATGCTGGGACCTGCCTTTTTCAAATTATTCTGGTACTACTGCTCTGTTCTTGATGAGTCCATTATCTGGAAGTTGAGTGTGATGAAACACAATTGACAGGGCTTGATGGATTTTCTTTTCTGTGTGTATGATTTTTTAAAAGATCCATATATGCCAAATAATAAACTGGATAAATTGTCTTGAATTTTTATATACTACTGCAGTCATGAGAATAACACTGCTAGGATTTTGTTTACTGTGTTGCTAATGATGTTTGGTCATCCAAAACTTCACTTTCCTGAATGGGTGGTGGTAGGTTTTTATTTTTCTTTCAAAATTTAAATCAGAGAAAAATGTAAATCTTCTAGTCAGACATAAACATCTATACTCTGGAGTAAGGTGATGGTGAAATATTGTAAATTTTAACGTATCTATTGAGGGATATATTTTACGTGATACTAAATCATGTATCATCTGTGTAGCGGAGAGAAGAGTTCAGTGAAATTTTAAAAAAATATGAGCAGCTTTGATATGAAGAATGCTATGAACTAAGGCCAAGGTAAATTAGCAGAGTCCTCCTTGCAGCCTTTTGTCTTAGTTTCTAGTGTGACAGGAGGATATTAACTGCTGATAAAATCAGGGTAGGAAAGCAATGCTTCCATTAAAATGTTATGATTTTGGATATTGAAGCACACCTTACCTTTCCCTCTCTTTTTCCAGCATCAAGGAAGTGATCCATATCTCATTTGCTTGAAAACCATTAGTCACCATTCTAGAGATATGGCTAATTACTTTTAACTAAAAATAATATTTTGATAAAGCTGTGCTATTTCTCCTGGAAATTGTTTTAAACTTCCTATATTATAGCCTACTACCAATTTTCTGCAGTATGGCTTGGGAGGAATTTGTACTGCACTGTTCAATAGCAACAGGTCTGAAGAGTATCAAGGATGAAATTCTCAAGGGTCTTTATGTCATGGATGGAAATGGAATCATTACTATATTTTTGAACTCCTGCTAACGTCATTGACACCCACCTACAGTCTACTAGAAATATAAGTGCAGAGATCAGGTTGTTCACAGATTACGAGGAGACCAACCAAGAAGGGGCAAGCCAAAGCCAAATTCCCTGGTAAGCTCTATTTTAAAGAATGTGAGGGAGAATTCCTCCCCTTGAGTCAAGTTGTGAAATGGATCTCTAGTATGTTAGACCAGGCTGTATTAAATACCATTGCACTTATTATTATATGTAGTAAAATTTAATGCAGTTTTTAAAACTGAGCTCTCTGGATCTTGAGCCATATTTTTGCATTCTCTTTGGTGCACACAAGAGTTCTGGTGCTGTATTAGCCACTGAAAATGGCTGTATGTAATAAATGGAAACTTACAAATGGAATATTTTGTGTTGAATGTTCTACTGGTCCCTCAGAAGAGAGTCCAGTGTCTAGAAATAGCTTTGGTGTGGGGAACACTTGTTTAGAATAATTTGTTCTTCCAAGTATTTTAGTATTGTGAAAAAAGAGTTGATAGCACATGGATGTAATCTGCAGTGGGCAGACTTCCCTTGGATTCACATTTGTGTGTTCCCAGTGATAGCTCTGCAGTATTTAAGGAGTCTGTCTGTTTGTCCTTCTTACAGACAGTCTGTTCATCTCCAGAATGAGGAAAGTGCTGCTCCTGGGTCTGTATGTAGTATTGGCTGTGAGAGGACTGGCAAAGGGTGCTCCTTTCCAACCAGAAGAGAAATGGAAGCCTCTTGATAATCCCAGAAACAGGGACCTGGTAAGGAAATGTTTCAAGAAAGAGCACTGAAGTTCTGTGTGGTTTTTTTGTTTTCCATAATTTCCTTATCATCTAAATTTAAAGGCAAGAGGGGCCCATTAGATGTAATGGAACAGTCAGGAACTGTGCACTTTGAATAGTCAATAACCTTTTCTCAGTCAAGATGTACCTCTTAACTGAAGAGACGTTCTCAGAGCACAGTAGTGCATAAAACTTCCTTATATCTCCATCCAGCAGCTTTCGTTTTAAAAAAATTATTTTGATTATCCAGCCACTGGTTTTATGAAACAGAAGAGGAATTATTACTATGTTTTTTCACTGTTTGCTCTGATTGCATGTTGTTTCATCTCATGGAAGTACAAATAAGTTTGAATCTGACAGCTCCAAAAACACCACTCAGAGAATATTTGCACAATCTCAAAAAGAATTCGTGAAGGAAAAGAATCAGTTTCCTGTATTTTTCCCTCAGTGTTTTAAGAAGTTATAATTTCTCCTTTGAAGTGATTGTAAGGGGACAGTTCAAATCAATTGCCCATTGTTGCTGACTCTTACCCAACTGTTGACAGAACTGTCCAGTTTGCTCTCAGCAGGGGTTTGGCTGTGCCTGTTTTACAAGGGGTGCATTATATCACAGCCCCTGTGATTCAGTGGGCAGCATAAATGAGCAGGAAACAGTTGCTGGTCTTCTGACTTCACGTCAGATTTACAAGCCATGGATGGAGTGGGCATATCTGAATTAGGCTACCTACACTGTATCAAGTTATGATCAGATTAGAGGGTTTCATCCCACAGAGGAACAAATACTACATCTAATTTGTGTCAGTCGAAATAATTAATCTCCATCGGTCATGCAGTATTTATTCACTTCCTCAACGTGTTCAGTTTTTCAGGACGCTCCAGGCTTACTTCTCGGGCAGGGGTCTAGATCTCAGAAAGTTCCCAGCTACTTTCACTGTGAACAATGAAGGACCAAGGCCTGTCATGTTCTACTCCGATCCTATTGCTTCTGCATTTGCAGATTATGAAGAAAGGAAAAAATCTTTTCAGAACTATTTCAAAGGCTGAAAGATTCTGCTGCTGAAGGTAAAAGAGGATGCCTTGTCCTCTGATGCTGTTAGGTGTAACCAAGAAAGATTCTGACTGAAGTATAAAAGCAACTTCTCAGAAGGAATTAAAAACGTGGTACCTTAACCCTTGCCTGAAGTGGGTTTTAAAATTCTTGTGGCAGGGGTTTATGAGGTAATTACTACTTAGATAAAATTACACATGGTGGTTCTGCAGACCTATACAGACCATGATTTTGTTTTCTCTTTTTTTTCTCTTCTCCTTCATATGGAGGAGAATTCTGAAAATGTACAGATAATAGTGGATGCGGGTTTTATGTAAGGAATTGAAAAGAGTAAGATAAATAGAGATTAATGGTTTCTTGTGGTATATGTATATCAAGAAAATTATTTTAGGCATAAGCTATTGCACTAACAAAACATACATTATTTTTAAAACTTGCAGTAAATATTTTCTTCTGGTTTACAAATAGTTGAGAATTTCAATAAGATTTGAATCAAAGCATTTTGGTGATTTACTCAGTATCTTAAAGTGCTTAAGTTGTAATCAATATTTAATTTAGGATTTTCTGTCCTGTTCTCAGCCTGCTTAACACCTTTTCTCTTTGTAATCAAAATCAAAGCTCCGTTATTCTTATTATCATGAACCATAATAAAGACTATGCTCAAATTTTAATACTAAATTCTCTTTTTGTTGCATTTTTATGTCAGAAAAAAAAAAAAAAAGAAGTACCACAGAACGTGTTTTTTGTGCATGAAAAAAATGAAAGGGAATTCAGAAGGGATGCTCTTCTATAAGTCACAGGAGCAGTAAGAAAGTAATTGGTGGAAGTTCTTTGTCCTGCATAACTCAGAATGGCCATGGTAGTTCTTTTCAGTGTTCACAATTGTTTTGTGAGAACAGAGGTTCAGCCACTGTTTTCTTGTCATGGTTTGGATCATACCTTGGTTACATATGGCTATGTCTGTATTTCCCTCACATACTTGGAATTTTTTTTGTCTTTTTCAGGTATTAACTTTAGAACTCCATAACAAGTGGAAACTCACAGCAAAATTTTACTGTTTTGACTTTTTAACCTTTACCTGGAAATTCAAAATTTTCTTCACTGTCACCATCTCTGCCAATGGAATCTGGTGTCCTGCTGTAATGAGCATTATTCTGTCAATTGACAAATGCGTGCTCTTCAGCTACTGCCGTTTGTGAGCAGAATTGTGCTTAAGTGTGAATAAATGAGGAGTGCAACAGCGTGCATTTAACTACTGCCAAGTGTCTTTGTTCAGAGCTGGTGAATAAATGTTCCCTTTCAGTTTCTTAGTACGAGATGTCCCAAGGTGTTCTGTGCCAAGATTTCACATCCTCTTTTGGTACACCACCTTTCTTGGTGGCCCTCTGGCTGCTTGTGCCCCACCCCGGCCCGGCACGCCCGTTCCTGCTCTGATCAGAACTGCCCTGTCCCTCTGAGCACGGAGTTAAACCTCGGGTACCGCTGCTGATAGAGCGATAGAGCTGCCCCGAGAGCCGCCGTGCCCCTCACGAGTACCGCTGCCCATAGAGCGATAGAGCTGCCCCGAGAGCCGCCGTGCCCCTCACGAGTACCGCTGCCCATAGAGCGATAGAGCTGCCCTGAGAGCCGCCGTGCCCCTCACGAGTACCGCTACTGATATTGCGCAGAGCCGCGCTCAGAGCCGCCGTGCCCCTCAGGGGTCCCGCTGCCGATAAAGCGGTAGAGCCGCGCTCAGAGCCGCCGTGCCCCTCAGGGGTCCCGCTGCCGATAAAGCGGTAGAGCCGCGCTCAGAGCCGCCGTGCCCCTCAGGGGTCCCGCTGCCGATAAAGAGGTAGAGCCGCGCTCAGAGCCGCCGTGCCCCCGCCCTGCCCTCAGGCGCGGCCCCTCAGCAGCGAGCGCGGCAGCCGCCGCCCGGAACTCGCGCTGGCGGGCGCGGGCTGCGGCGGGCGCCATAGGGGAGCGGACGCGGTGCCTCCCTCACAGGGCTCCGCCGCGCCTGGCCGGGCCGGGCCGTGCCGGAGCCATGTCGGGCTTCAGCCCGGAGCTGATCGAGTACCTGGAGGGGAAGATCTCCTTCGAGGAGTTCGAGCAGCGCCGCGAGGAGCGCAAGAGCCGCGAGAAGGTGAGTGTGCCCCGCTTGGCCGCCACCCTCGTGAGAGCCCCCCGCGGGACGCGGCCTGCTGCTCGGCGTGTGCGGAGAGCCTCACGCTCTCTGCCTGTCCGGCCGCGTGGTTGCGAATTCCTGTGTACAGATCTCCAGAGGGTCCCGGCGAGCTGGCGGCGGCGTGTGCGGAGGCGCCGGCCCCGGCAGCGCCGCCCGCCCCGGCTGGAATTGGTGCTTCGTGTCGGGGCAAGGAAATGGTTTGGGTGCAAACTCATCCAGATGATGCTGCTACAGCTCCCCCACCAGCAGCTGAGATCTAAGGAAGAGAGCCAGTGCGGCCCCCTGTTGACCTCTTGGCAGCAGTAAATACAGGGAAACACAGTTTTGTGTCCCACACTGTGTAGGCAGTGTGATTAAAAGAAAACATGTATGATTTGTCGGAGTGTTGCAGTTCTTTTTAACTTCGCTTTATTCGAGCCCAAGTACTATGGAATTTCTGCATTTCTTGGTCTTCAGAGAACAAATTCAGCAGAACTCAGCTGTCATGGAAGGATAAGTACTCTCCTAAGACAGCATTCTTGCCGGATTAATGAGTGCCTTTTTGATATTGACAGGCTTCTGGAAGGATTTGTTACACAGAACTTTTTTTTCTCATACAGTCAACCCTGTCATCCCACTTCACTGTAATGCCAGATAAGCAACGGACTGGTCTCTTCAGTCAAAAGTAGTGTGAACAGTCACCATCTGAGTCACCCTACATTGATAAGAATATATATGTCTTGAGAGCAAGTAATGCTGGGGTTTTTTTTGCTTAAAAATGCAGTACTTATCCCACCTGTTTCACTGGCTGCAAAGGCTGGAGAGCCAAATGGTAACTGTAAATATGTTGGGAAGTAAAAATGGGTAATACTATAAAGGTAATAATTTGTATTTCTGGTGTGTGTAGGATGGCGAAAATGCCTCTGCTGAGGAAAACGAGGAAGATGTAGAGGCTCCATCTTCATCCAGAAAAGCATCTGGGAAATCCCAAAGTCAGGATGAAACTGATGGTTGGTGGTTTTAACATAATCATTCATATTTAAAAAGGCACTGGAAGCATTTGCTCTTTGATAATTGACTTCATAAAAAACCTGGTGTAGTCTGAGACTCCTGGGCCTGAAGTTTCTGAGTTTCTGGACTCAGTTTCTTTGGGATGTTTTGGTTCAGGAAGACCTTGTGTTCTCACAGGCTTGGCATAAACATCACGAGTGTTATTGTAACAAGAGTGATGTTTTGGATTCCTTTCTGTGAGATGGACTTCTCTCTGTCTTTCAGTTTTGGTTAATGGGATGAAGAGTTCTGGCACTCTTCTGACCAATGAGATGGCCTGCTCAAGAAGCTATATAAAGGGGGTCAGTCTTTGAATAAAGAGGAGTCAGATGCAGTTTTTATAACGAGGTCTCATGTTGTCTGTTCATTGCCCACGACGACAACCTGGCTCCATTTTCCCCTTCTGGTCTCTGAAGGGACCGAGATAAAAGGGAAATTAAGTTAATAATTATGGGTTTTTTCACATGGAGGCAAGGAAAGAAAAGTCTTGTGTTTAGGTGTTCAATATTCAAGTCAGAATAAAAATAACCAAACATATCCAAGTTGAAAAAAATAACTATAAACCCAGGCATGGTCCCAAAGTCCCTCTCTTATATAGTCAAAACAAGATTTGTTTCTCAGTCCCAACTTGATACTGTGGTTATATTTTAAAAAAATCTTCAGGTGTCCAATGCCCCAGCTCGAACCTCTGAACCCTACATATATTTAGTTTTGTATATAGATCTGTGGTCAGTTATAACCCTGGGTTCACTTCATAATGAGAAGTTGTAAATAAAAAATGGGAAATTTAAAAAAGATATATTCCTTAAGCATATTTATTCAGAGTACTTAGCATCATTTTCTTACTTATTTTAAAGAATTCTGTTCTTTTTCCAGAAAAATGCAAATAGTCTGGATTTTGTATTTACACATGTTAAAAGGTACTTGTTGTCATTGGTGGAATGGCTACAAGATCTTGTTTTCAATTACTTCTAAGAATTTGTTACTGGATTGTTGTGTAGTAGAATTCTCTGCTCACTTGCAGCCTCTTCAGCTGAAAAGCTGAATAAGCCAGCCAGCTCAGTGCTTGGAAATTGCTTAATTTTCTTCTGGATTGGGAAGAATGTTGATTAAACTGTGGCTTCATCCTGTGTATTCCTCCCTGCTTTCATTTCAGATGTCCAAAAGATGTTACAGGCTGGGCCATACCAAGCATTGGTGATGAATAATGCAGAGCTTTAAAACCAAAGAGGCTGTTAATAGTTTTTCTGCATTTCTGCAGGCAGCACTCTTACAGAATAGCTGCTTCAAGTGGGCTGCTGTTTCCTCTGCACTTGTCCAGAGAAGCAGCAGGTCCTCTTCATTGTATCCTAAATCTATTTTACTTCTTTCTCAACCAGGAGAAACAGCAGATGGAGTCAGTAAATCTGTCCATCGGGTCTTTGCATCCATGCTTGGGGAAAATGAAGAGGACGAGGATGAAGAGGAGGAGGAGGAGGAAGAAGAAGAAGAAGAAGAAGAGGAAGAGGAAGAAGAAACTGCAGAGCAGCCTACAGCTGGAGATGTTTTTGTTTTGGAGATGGTTCTTAATCGAGAGACCAAGAAAATGATGAAAGCAAGTATTTAAACTTTCATATAACTTCCACTTGTCCCCTGACCATAGTGCATAAATACCACTTCATGTGACTTTTAGCTGCTTACTGAGAAATTTGCCTGCAGATTTCTGTGTAAGATATTTCTATGTAGGATAATCCTGCTTATGCTGGTATTTGTTATGCTGTCTTTGTTTATTATAAAAGCACTGTAGTTTACTGTTTGAAAGCTTTCAGAAGTCATGAAATCAGTTTTCCCAGTTTTCCCAATGTCAGAAAACTGAACATTAGCAAGTCTTTTGGTCAGTCATTTAATATTGCTAATACTTAAATAACTTGGTGTTAGGTGGCGTTAAGCACATCAGGGTGTCTCCTGAATTTGGGCACAACTCAACCTTGGGCGAAAATAGCATCCCTTTTCCATTTAGGAGAAAAGACCTCGCAGCAAACTTCCCCGTGCCTTGAGAGGTCTGATGGGAGAGGCCAACATCAGATTTGCTCGAGGAGAGCGTGAGGAGGCCATTCTCATGTGCATGGAAATCATTCGACAAGGTATGGGAGAATGGGCAAACCTTTGGGCTTTAAGGATGGGGTGAAATTGCCATGTGCAGGAGGAGGATTCAGTGTGGCTTCATTGAAAATGAAAATAAACAGAACAAGCAAAGTCAGGGTATAAGGAGTAGAGTTAAGAATATGTGCTGCACCTCCTTAATATTTTGCTTATAAAAAGAAACTAGCTCCCCAGTTCTGCAGAGGCCCGGGCCTTGGCTTAGCTTTACACAGTTTGCTTTTATTGTCTTTGTAGATGCAAGGTATAAGCATCAGCATGACTTGCAGTATAGAATAATACTATAAATGGTTGTCGTTAGATTCAGTCAGGCTGTTTAGTAATTCACAGATAGGAATCAGAAACTCGTCTTCAAGTTTTTCCTGAACATAAATGGCCCATGTGGATGTTTCGTATAATTCTTATACCTGTTTGAGAAAGGAAAGTTATTTGTTTCCAGTGTGGGTTTTAAATAAATCTAAGTAATTCTTTTTGTCTTTTCACAGCTCCTCTTGCTCACGAGCCATTTTCCACTCTTGCCATGGTCTATGAAGACCAGGGTGATATGGAGAAGTCACTACAGTTTGGACTGATTGCAGCTCACTTAAATCCTAGTAATACAGAGGAGTGGGTTAGGCTGGCAGAAATGTCACTGGAGCAGGACAATATTAAACAGGCTGTTTTCTGCTACACAAAAGGTAATGTGGCACACATTTTAATAATTTAATATTAATGCTAGGTGCTAATGGCAGTCATTTTGTTTTCTCCTTTCTAGTTTTGTTTGCTTCAGGATGTTAAGATTCCAATACCTCTCTCTGGGCTTTGATAAAACATTAATGAATCTGCAATATAGGATGTCCTTGCAAAAACCTTGTGCATGTCCATTAACATGAGTCAAGGAAATGAATGTGAAATCCATTGTTGCCTATTCCTAAACTCCTCCTATGCTGCTGCCTCTTGCTGTAGCTCTGAAGTATGACCCGACCAACGTCCGCTTCCTGTGGGAGAGATCCAGCCTGTACGAGCAGCTGGGGGAGCAGAAGATGGCCATGGACGGCTACCGGCGCATCCTGAACCTCCTGGCTCCCTCCGACGGCGAGCGCTTCATGCAGCTGGCCCGGGACATGGCCAAGTGAGCTGCCTTTGCAAACCCCGGCCTTGGCTTTGCCGCAGGAGCCTTAAAGTGCTTCAAGTGTGTAGCTCTCCCGCAGTAGTTTTTATTACCTTGTGAGCTACTTTCCTGTGGAAAGCTGTTACTGGCCTGTTTCAAAACAGTTTAAGGTCTTTTGATCTTCCTGTTTGGGAAATGTACCAAAAAATGCAAGGATGTTTATTATAGCACATGGTATTATTAGTGAAGGTTTCTGAAAGCAGATTAATGTGAGGCATGATTGATGCCTGACTCCAGTGGGGGAGACTGTGATGAAAACTCCAGTAATGTCCTACCAAACAGGGGAGAAAAAAATTGTTAATTATTTGAAATACGTGAAAGTTTTCAACAGTTGTAAGGAAAAGAAAAACACCCCCTTTCTCACTGTCTTTTACAACATCCACTTGCTAATGAAAATCTTCATTAATAAGCAAAAATAAGAGAAATATGAAAATCCTTTTGCTTTGGCTCAAAGTATATGTTGTCAGTTTTGCAAATTACCTGGTATCTCATATCTGTATTTTATAGGAGTTACTACGAAGCCAATGATGTGACCTCTGCTATTGAGATAGTGGAAGAGGCCTTTACCAAGCACCAGAGCCTTGTGTCCATGGAGGATGTGAACATTGCAGCTGAACTGTATATCTCCTCCAAACAGTACGACAAAGCTCTGGCGGTACGGACAGTTCAGTGCATTTGGGTGTCATTTCCAGCACCTCTACCAGCCAGAATGGATGGTTTATGTTCATAGTTCATGTTCCTGCAGTGCTAGAATGGGGTCCTGCTTCTGTAAAGATAGAGCTCATCAGAAACAGAACTGCGTGCTATTCTGTAGTAATTAGCACTTAAATTAATAGTTGGATTGAATTAATTGAGGGCTGATAGATTTGTACATTGTTCGAGGTTTAAAATTTTGGGGTCCTTCCTCTCCTTCTCTATAATGACCATGATCTTAGCAACCAGAGAAGATCTTCAGGCTGCTTTTGTGAGTAATACCAGCAGAGGTCCTTCTCTGGAGTGGAAGGTTGAAATCATGACACTGAATGCTCTGATGGTTCAAATGCAGATTCTTGTGATTTATCTGGCAGACTTGTGTTGCAGCTAATAATTTATGCATTGAGCACTAAGCATACATTCCAGAAAGACAATACATCTTAACTCTAAGGCATCAGGAGTTAGGGAATATTGCTTATGTGATCCAAATTCGTTAACTCTCACTTTTGAGGTGTATTTCCAACTTGATTTGGTCTGGCTTTGAGAGGGAAGATGTTGGTATTTGGTCATTGTCATACTTTCCAAGATAGATTGAAAAGACACTGTAAGTTGGGACTTCTTGTGAACATTGTTATTTGTTGTTATTAAATTTAGTTAGGTTTTTTTTTTTTTCTTTCTTTAGATTTTATTCAGCTCTCTGTCAGAGCACAGTATCATGAGCCTGCAAATAATTCCTCTGATCCTTTTTTGTACTTCTTCCCTCCTTAAATCAGTCAATTTTATGTATACAGCATTTAGCTACTGGATTTAGTAATACAGTAGAACTGTAGTTACAGGGCTGTTTCCCTGTTTCTTTTTGAAGGTTCTACTTGGGTAAATGAATGCTCATTTTCCTTTGGTAACTTCTGTGATGTCTGAAACTGTCACATAGGCTGGTTGCTCTACTTATGCTCTAAATCTTTGAAATGATCCAAGTTACTTTTCTGTTTTAGGTTATTACAGACTTTACGGGAATTGTACTTGAAAAAAAAGTACCAGAAAAAAGTGCAACTGAGGAGAAAAAGGGTGAGTAGCTGTCAAATGGTTACTGTGACCCTGCTGTTCATGTGTTATGACATCTTTCCTTTACCTTTTGAACTCCTGGGTATATTTTGCTGCATTGCTGACAGGCTTTTCTTTATTGAAATCTGTGGGTGCTCTTAGTGAGTTACATGGTGTGACATCAGCCTGCTGAAAGAAGTTACTCTTGTGTCCCCGTTGCCCTGCTGATTCATTGAAGACAAGGACTGCTCTCCAGGCAACTGGAGGCCTTTTAAAGTTCTAAACATTCCTCTGAGTATTTACATCAGACCAGCTATTTCTACTAGCTAAACAGCTTCTAAAAAAAAGGTAAAAAGATAAGCTTAGTGGCAACTGTGCTCAAGAATATCAACCTTTGACCTAAGAGTAATGTTCTTTATGCATCCTGTTATTAACCATCTAACTGAAGTCTAGGCATACTAGCTTGTAATTTAATGAAGTACGTTGTCTTTGAGAAACCTGCTTTATCAAAGTAATTTCATCTGAAAATGTTTAGGCTATAGAATGGTTGTAGCACACCAACTCCATAAGTACACAGTCTGTTTTGTGATTAAAGTGGTTGTTTCAGCAATCCGACCCAAGCGAAATACAGGTATAAGATATTTCTGCTGGCTTTTTGCTCTAATTAACCAGGTAAAAATACAGTTGATTTATGAACATGTGTCCTGATGGAGATTTTCAGCAGATAAAATGAGTCTAGGAATTAGAACAGAATGTTTCCAAGTTACCTGTGTGTGCCATTGGTTGAGAGAAAGCTTCTAAAATAGGCCTTGTTGCTCTCTGTTGCTTTGTAACTTTCATAACTTTTATAACTGCTTCCTGCTGTCCTTAAAAAACAAAACAATGTGACACAAAAACACCAAAACGAAAGAAACCCAGTCCACTTTTCAGAGTAAGCTGCCAATCAATTATGGATTCAAAGGCAAGTAACTGTTGGCTTAGCTGGTCCTACTGGTTAATCTGATAATCTTTTGTAAAAGATACAGGTGCAGCAGTAGAAACTCAGGAAAGCCAAGAGGCAGTGACTGACGAGCAGAGTCATCCAGTTGCTGAATCCAGTGCTCCAGGTAAGTAATTTATATTTTTAATTTTGGACAAGTCTATGAGCTGATCATAAGGGTAGAAACCAGCTTGCAGTCATTTAACAGCTGGAGATTTCTAGCAGCACAGAAACAGGGCTTAATTCAGAAAAGAATTCTTCTGTACTTTTTTGCTTTTCCTTACTCAGAACTTCAAGCTAACCTAGCCAGACAGTTGTCATTTTGTACAAATACATCAATAGGTGAACAGTAGTTACTCTTGTGCTGGGTATTGCAGAGTTCAGAGAATGATGAATTAGTCTGCATGTTGTGATTAGGAGTAAAGGGATATGGATGTAGGAGGTAAAATGGAAACCTTAGGTTGTGAATGTCTGGTGTAAGCGTTGAAGTGAAGGAGAACTTACCCAGGAGTTAAGGAAGTGTCATGACTGTATGTGAAGGACCTGTGATAATTGAATTTTATTGTGTGACCTCTCACGTGCTCGTATTGTCATGGATAGCTATTGTGCCTCGTGTTTGCATACCCGTTGCGTGAAGTTCTGTAGTTAACTGTGTTTAACAATGTGTTCAGGCAGTGCCTGGTACACAGGACTTAGCAAGAACGAGAACCTTAATGCAGGGCATTTCCTTCAAAAAAAAGAAGAGGGTACAGGTGCATAAATTGTTAAAGGAAAGCTTTATTGAGCAAATGCCTCTTAAGAAGGCAAAGGATCTAAGCACATGCTGTGGAATCCTGCTGTTGAAGTCAATGCAGACTGACAGCACTTGTGTCACGTGGAATTATTAGAGACAGTAGGGAGACATTGGCCCAACTCTTGGAAAAGATAGAGGAGGAAAAGAAGGGCAGACAAACACTTGCTAGAGCTGATAAGAATATTTTCTCAGTTCCTGAGCACGGAGGGGATGTGATGCTAGAGAAGTGCTTCTTAAAGCATCTGGGTTCAGTAGGAAATTCTTTATCTTGTCACAGCTGTGGAGAAGGTCAGCTGCTGCATACCTGAGAGTGTTCCCATAGACATCACAGTGAAGCTGATGGTGTGCTTGATTCATTTGAACATCCTAGAGCCACTCAGTGTAAGTAGAAACAAACTCACAAGGGGGTGAATGTTCTGAGAAATCACAAAAGCAAGTAATTGTTCCTGTTTTCATAGACTGATTTGGTTGAGGGAGCTGTGGAGATTCTTTTTGCTTCTCTACCACTCCAAGAGAGAAACCTCACAGGCCTGTAATAGCAGAAATATCTTTGCCCTTAGAAATTATGCCAGTGTAAGTATTACTAAAGCACAGTAAGTCACAGCCTGTGTGCTGTGACAGGCCCAGGACCATATTGCAAAGTTGTTGAACACTTAAGGAACACATTTTCATGTTGTTTTAAAGCCATACTAAATCTGAAGACTGTTGTTTCATAAAGGACGCTCCTCATGGATGGACACTTTAACCCACTGGATGTGTGAAACATCTAGAATAGAAAAATGGGGTTTCTTCAGAAATTCTGAATTTCAGATCTTTTATTTTTCACTTCTGAACTAACATTTAAATAAAGGTAGTATAGTTGAGAATGCAAATGGAATAAAAATCATAGGATATAAATGTAAGCTTCCAATAAGCATGCCTTTAAAAATGTTCTCATTGATTATTTGTGCTTTAAGTGTTTGTGTGCTTTTTCTTAAAGCCTCTTTTGACTACTCTGGTGGAACAAAATCCAGAAGATATGGGTGACTTGTATTTGGATGTCGCAGAGGCTTTTCTGGATGTTGGAGAATACAACTCAGCCCTGCCTCTCCTGAGCTCCCTGGTCTGTTCAGAGCGATACAACCTGGCTGTTGTGTGGCTTCGGCATGCAGGTGAGAAGAGGCTGGACTGCTGAACATGGGGACTGAGAGATGATAATACAATGCTGAGCATTTCCAGGGACCTTTATCCAAGATCAAGGTAATTTTAGATTGACTGGTTGAATGAGAATTGGTATTTGCAGAATGAAGCTCTATCTAGCATTTATTTTGTTCTTCCTATACACTGAAATTTACATCAGCTAAAAATACTTCATGTAAGTGAAACAGCATCTCTTCTGCATTTCATCCTGTGTCAACTGCTGATGTTTGAAGTGAAACTATGGATGCATCAGTGCATATATCTGAATATTTTCCCTTAAAAGCACGTGTGCGGGATGATTTTACTAAGAAGGTATGTTAATTTGCAAACTTCGAAATCTTTTTCTGCCACTTAAGTGTCTTGTGTTGCTTATGGTATTTCTAGAGTGCTTGAAGGCTTTGGGACACATGGAGCGTGCTGCAGAGAGCTATGCCAAAGTTGTTGATCTTGCTCCATTGCATCTCGATGCAAGAATCTCACTTTCAACACTTCAGCAGCAGCTGGGCCGGCCTGAGAAAGCTCTGGAGGCTCTGGAACCAATGTATGACCCAGATACACTGGCTCAGGATGCTAACGCTGCACAGCAGGTGGGTAAAGTGTTCTGTGCTTCCATTTAGGATGTATTATTCTGCCAAACTGTGCTAGTAGTTCAAGATGTCTGTATAAGACCAGGGATTCAGACTTATCTCCCCATGGAGAGCTTGCAGAGCCCAGTGACTGATCCATTACAGTGTCAGGGACATGTCCTCCTGACTTTCTCCCTGACCATTCTCTCAGCGTTTCCCCAGTCCCACCTGATAACTTCTGTGCAATGCAGAAGCTTTTGGCCACTGAGAGCCATGACTCTACATGAAGTTGATCAGCAGTTGCTACATGTGAGCACCATGGTTTGGCCTGTGTTGGTTGTAAGTAGAGGTTCTGAATCCCCTCTCTAGAAGCACCCTCACCATAGGTAAGAGTCATGCCAAATTTCTCTGAAATTGGAGGATTTGGAACAGTAACTCCTGAGAAGAGTTTAGGGGGAGTTTACCTGCTGCTGCAGATTCTTACAGATTTCTGGAAGCTTTTGCAATCATATTAGTACTGTACAAGTCAAAATTATCTATTTTATAAACTCTGTGCAAGAGGTTGAATAATAATGTTCATTGTTGTCCAGGAATTAAAGCTGCTCCTGCATCGCTCGACGCTCTTGTATTCCCAAGGCAAAATGTATGGTTACATTGACACCTTGCTCACAATGCTGGCAATGCTGCTGAAGGTAAGCCAGTCTCCAGCTGCACTGTAAGAGATTGGACAGCTGTGACTTGGGTCAAGCAAACAACAAATGAACTCAGGAAGAAAGCTAGTGGGCTTTTATATGTAAGTGGTTTCATAGTTTTGTTAGATAGTAATCTTGCAGGTAGCCTGCAATACTGGTATTCCTGCCTGTAGTGTTCAGAACAGAGGACTGTTTGTGTGTATAATTATTGATACACTGACTTCAACACCCTTTTCTCAGTGTGCTTACAACCCACTGAATTCTAAAGCTGCTTCTTGCCTTTTTAACATTCAGCACAGAGCTTTTTTGAGGTGTTGATTCTGGCATCTGTTTCAACAATTTTCCTTTTAATTTATTTCTTTTTTATTTTCTTGTGATAAAAGGACAAAATAAGGATTTGTTTGGCCAGTAAATACAGTGGTGGCAGTTTTGTGTTAATTGATTTTAGTTTATTTATAAATAGGGAGTGAGCTAAGGAAATATTTAGACCTCCATTTTATCCACCTGCTCAGCACCTTGACTATTGTATTATACTGGTTGAAGAGCTGACTATCCACAAACTTCTGAAACCGTTAGGGAAAGGCATTGTTGTTACAATTCTGTGCAAAGAGTCTTGAGTTCAGTGTTCCCAGGGATGTTCCAATCCCAGGAGAAGTCTTTTTAAGAAGCTTGAAGAGTTTGTATCTTGTGTTTGCTTAGCCCAATTTGCACTGGAGCACAAGACAATGCAGAGATGATACTCCTGTTGGGAATATTCTCTGATGACCTTGCTATATATATGTGGTGGTGTCACAGGTGGTTTTGGGTTGCAACGTGAGCAGGATGGATTGGCCATAGAGCTGCCTTTGTCACAGGATGTTATATTGTAATCTGAAATGCTGCCCTTAAATTTGTTTCTAGGTAGCAATGAGCAGAGCTCAGGTGTGTTTGATATCTAGTTCCAAATCTGGAGAGAGACACCTCTATCTTATTAAGGTGTCGAGGGATAAAATTTCTGACAATGATGACCAAGAGACAGCCAATTGTGATGCAAAAGGTAACAAATCACAGATTGTTTATTAAAAACAAAGCAACGGGGTGAACTCCATGGTGCTGAAAAATTATAAAAATGCTCCTATTTTGCATGCTAAATCTATGCAGTTCATGTTAACATTGCTTTATTTCTAGGACAAAGAAGGCAGCAAAACTGAAGATAATGTATCTTAAGGGAACAGTCCCCATTCAGAGAAAAATAGTAAGATTACGGAATAATTGAGATTGAGAAGGGCCTCTAGGGGTCATATGGGCCAACATTCTCCTCAGGAAATATACACACATATCTAGAACATAATACAAATACATTGTAAAAGTGCTGTATTTTTTTTTAGCTGACCCAGGCTTGGTTGAGCCAGACTACATGTTTTTCAGCACTGCTTGATAAATTAGGGAGAGGAACTTCATGGCATTCATGTAGTATGTTTACAGCTTGAGCTGGGTGTATTGCTTGCCCTTTGTTCCTACTTTGTGAAGGTTTTTTGCTGATGTTTTATGAACTGCCCTTAAACTGAGAAAAAGTAAATACTTCATATTAGCCGTTCGTGCTATGTCTTTGAAAATACCAGCTTGATGTATGCGTCTATTTTGTAAAAATTTATCTTTCTTCTTCTAATTTTTCTCAACTTTCTGGCTGCAACATTTTCAGCAATTTTTGCTGTTCTCACAAGCGTTCTGACAAAAGATGACTGGTGGAACCTCCTGCTGAAGGCTATATATGCCTTGTGTGACCTCTCCCGGTACAAGGAGGCAGAGCTACTTGTGGATTCCTCACTGGAATATTACTCATTCTACGAGGATAGACAAAAGCGCAAGGAGCTGGAGTACTTTGGGCTCTCTGCTGCAATTCTGGACAAGAACTTCAGAAAAGCTTACAACTACATCAGGTGGGCTACTGAGAAGGCAGAGCAGTCTGTGCTGTAGTTGCCTCCACTGAGGCTGTAGTCCCACTGCTGATGATACTGCTGAAGTAGGCAGGCTGTTGCTTTCCAGCCTTGGCTAAATGAGAGAAGGCTGCTGAAACTGAAGGAGCTTTCCAATAGCCTCAGGTTCCAAAAATGCACAGTGTAATAGGTTGGTTGATTTGGCCAGAACCATTGGTTCTGTTTTGCACTCTCACCTTTGCCTCAGTCACAGACCTTCTCTTTGAGTTTCTGTTCTTTGTTATCTTCTCTGAACTGCTGAGATTTTATTGAAAATGCAGTATATACTACATAGCATTTACTAATTTCATGCACACTTCTCATTCTGTAGAATCATGGTCATGGAAAATGTCAATAAGCCCCAGCTGTGGAACATCTTCAATCAAGTCACTATGCAGTCTCAGGATGTCCGTCACCATCGCTTTTGTCTCCGCCTGATGCTGAAAAATCCTGACAATCACGTGCTGTGTGTCCTCAACGGGAACAATGCCTTCGTGTCTGGCAGTTTCAAGCATGCTCTTGGTAATATCTTTCATGTTCTAATATCAACAAATAGAACAAGTGAAAGTTTATAAAAAGAGAAAGATTTTTTTTTTTAATCAGAAAATTACAGGTTCACAGTGCTAGTCTGGTGCTTTAATTATTCTGTGCACAAATCAGAGCATTGCTGAAGGGTTTTGCTAATAAAATTTAAGCTGGCACGTTTCAAGTTTAGCACACATTGCAAATATAACTAACTTGCAAAGATAATTGGAGGCTAATGATGATAATAATGAGAGATCCAGCCCAATTTAAACAGCAAATGCAGCTGGTTGCATATTTTAAGCAGGCCTTTGGAGTAAACCTGCTTTCAGTCAAGTCCTCCAAATGTCACATTTAAATCCCAGCAAGGACCATGCTTGCCTTCAGTGTCTGATCGTTTTCTGCTTCCGTTTTTACATCACAATTGACATTCTTCCATCAGAATCTAGTGGGTGCTGAAAATACACAATCTTCTTCCCTGTTTTTTCCTGTGTATTTTGATGGAGGTATATTAAACTGTTTCTTTTCTTCGTTCACACTTCTAATTCAAATATTGTCTTTCTTGCCCTTAACTAAAAAAGGAATGCTTTTCACAACCACCCTCTTAATTCATTTATTTGCTTTTAGGTCAGTATGTGCAAGCCTTCCGTGCAAACCCAGATGAGCCTTTGTACAGTCTTTGCATTGGCCTGACTTTCATCCACATGGCCTCTCAGAAATATGTGCTGAAAAGGCATGCTCTTCTAGTGCAGGTGAGGCAGTGTTTCTTGGCTTTGTATCTTGCAGATGGTTATGGCTACAACACACTCTCTTTAAATAATTTTTCATAATTAAGATGGCATTTCTAAAGAGGGAAGTGGCAAAGATGGGCAGAGTTGAATGTGTTTTTGAACTATAGTTACACCATCTGAATCTCTACTGCTTATGGGTACAGGTAGCTTGTTACTCACCTTGGTGTTAACAGCTGCCAGCTGTTTGTGGAAATATTACTAATTTCTTGGTGGTTATAATCTGAATATTCTTTCAAAATTTTTTTTGGCCTGCAGTGCTGTAGAGTGGAATCTGTGCCACATGCCCTTTGTAGATATCTCTCATAAACTGCATTCTTGAGGCAAATTTTACAGGTCTGGAAAGTGTTTTTTTCCCCCATTTTAGGTGCCTCTATACACTCTCTTTGTAAAGATCTTGTGAGCTCCAGTTTAGCTACCTTCAAATTTTCAGCTTCCTTACTTGCATTTTTCCTTTCATCTGCAAGATCCAGTTACAAATCATGGACTGAGTAGTCTCGAACAGAATCTTGAAAGTAATTTCCTCTACTCGATACCAAGTATTTTCATTAACTTCAAATACCTTTTAATTCCTATAGCTGCTGAGCTCAGTCAGCGCAATATGGTGAGGATCCTGAGCTCTTGTGATTTCTGAAATTGCTGGAAGATTGTAGCTTGCACTTATCTTGACAAAAGCTACAGGTCTCCAACTGCTATAACACAAAACCAGTTGACAGTGTCCAACTTCAAGACATGTTGAAGTTGCAAACTTTGACCTAATTTTAGTATTTTTATCCACGTTTTTTTCTTTAACCAGCCTGCCTTTTTTACAGGGACTGCCCTGTTCTCCTTTTATAATATTCTTGAACAATGTCCTATTTATGTTACCCCCTGGCAATACAGTTCCCTGCTCTCTCTCTTCTCATTTCCTGCTTACTATACTCAGTGATTTTACATCATTTCTTGCTGCTATGGTAGTTAATTAGTAATTCAACCACAGTGACCTACTGGTGACCTAAATTAGGATCATTACCTGCTTCTGTCTGAACTAATTCTTCATATTGAAGTAAGTATCTTCTCTGATTACCAGCATGGTCCCTAGAAGGAAGGTCCTCTGTTTACAACAGACTCTTAACACTCCAAAATGGTAACAAAATAAAATACACAGGAGGGAAGGAAAAAATTGTATGCTTGATTTTTCTTACAGGGATTCTCCTTCCTTCACCGCTACTTGGACCTACGTGGACCATGCCAGGAGTCCTTCTACAACCTAGGCCGTGGTCTGCACCAGCTGGGGTTGCTGCACCTGGCAATCCACTATTACCAAAAAGCACTTGAACTTCCTCCCCTCACCTTAGAGGTACTGTAACTTTGTAAGCTATGGACAGGGAATAAAGTCAGGAAAATATGAAGAATTCCTTAGTCATAGTTCAAATAGGTTCATAAAATCTCTGTAGTTGTGCCTCCTTCAATTTCTATTTTAATTCTTTGTCATTGGAAGCCCAAATCTGATCACCTGATATTGTATGTAAGCATTTGTTAAGTTCAAAGATGTATGAATTTTGAAGGATTTACTCATAGGTTGAAGCAGCAACAAAAAGGATTGCTAAACAACTTTTCCTGATAAAGTAGCTGACCCTTCTATATATACATGCAATGAATTATAACTGGAAGTGCTGTATACTCACCCATGCTATAAAACAGCATGCTGGAGCAAGATGGACCAGTATTAGGAATGCCTAATTGCATCTGAGCCACAGTTTAATTCTAATTGATCTGTATTGGATCCTAATTGATGTGTCATACATTTATAAGTCTGGTCTGTGGAACAGGTAGGTTGAAACATTGCAAGTGTGTTTATAAAATGGGCAGTGGTAAAGTCAGAACTGTGGGTGTTAGTCAGCCCTGGGTGTTCAGAGCAGAAGTCTTGTGACCCTGTAAAAGATGCAGGCAGTATTCACATTCTGGCTGGAGAGACAAATACTTAGCATACAAAGACAAATTAAGGTAGAAGTTTGCTGGTTTATAAGCTGGCTATTTAACTTACAGCTAATGTTTTGAGTGTGAAATTTTGTAACTTTGGTAATTAACAACATGATGTGGAAACTCCTTAAAGAGAGAGAGCACAAGGAATACTTGTTCTGTTTCCATACAGCTGAAAGCCTTTATTGGCCATGAATATGTAATTTGATTCCACTGTAATGACTACTCATGTTTCAGATTTACACTATTTTTGCGTGTTGATAACTTTTTTTAATCGTTATTTTTACAGGGAATAGAAACGGATCAAACAGACTTGAGAAGAGATACTGCCTTTAACTTGTCACTCATTTACCAGAGCAGTGGGAATACCAGAATGGCTCAGAAGATGTTGTATACCTATGCAGTTGTGTGATGAGGTTTGTGCAGGTGGAATTGATACCCTTTGGATTGACCTTTGCATTATGCAGTGCTGGGAAAGTTTTAAGTACAACTTTTTCTGGAGAGGGTCAGAGACGTGGCTGGTGCTGTGTTGTGGCTTTGTGGACTTGTTCTGCTTCTGCCTTTTGCATTGTATCACCTGTGGGTGGGAGCTGGCCATCACCCTGATGTGCTCACAATTGGCTGCTTTTAGCTCTCCTCCTTTAGTACACTGCCCTCTAAATATATTCAGTCTTGTACATAGAATCAAACAGTGAAAACCAAGCCCAGTGTGATTTGCTGAGGGCTTTTTTTGGGGGGAGATGTACAGTGTGCAGTATTTCAACTAATTACGATTAAAGTTGCTAAAGAAGCCATATTTGCTGCGATGAGGGTATTTTAATGTGTAGCATTAAGTTACAATAATGTGGAACCATCCTAAAGTATGAAGACTTCAGTATTTCAAGATTTTTAAAATATTCAGTTTTCTAGGAGTTAATGTTTTGTATTTGAAGGGGATTGATCTTTGTTTTACTGAAATCAGTGTAACTTTTTTTCTTTAAACTTGTTAATAAAAATTCTGAGGTTCATATGTTTACTTATTCTCAACTAACATATATCCTACTGAATAGGACAAACCTAAAGCCATATGGCACACTCCTAATTTTAAGCAGTACTATTTAATGAGGCTTGGGTGTGTTTAGCTTTGCTGGTGTGCTGAGCCACCCCTTTGTCCTCAGAACAGCCGTTTGCCTCAAGGGAGAGAGTCTCTTGCATTAGTCTGCAGTCCTACCATATAAATTACAGTTTAGGGCCAAATTTCTGGAGGAGCAGAAGGAAATAATTTCAGAGTGTCCTTGGGCTACCTCAAGGCTCCAGAGGCATGCAAGACTTTACCCCCTACTATACTAAACAAGTATCACAAATAACATGTGTAGGTCCCACAGAAACAGTAGTGCCATGAGTCACAGAGGAGGTGGTGAGCAGCTCTGCTGAGGCAGGTCAGAGTGCAGCACCACCTGTCCTGAAGCCAGGTTGTACTGGCACCACGTGGAGAGTAGGCCATGATGAAGATGAGCTGATATTTGGTCTTGAAAACTGCCCATGCTGTAATCATCTTCAGCATATCATGAGGTAAATCTCCTGCTCTAACTACTCTCTCCCCAGTCTGCTGTTCCACAGTAGGATAGGCTGAACAAATTCCATGAATTCTTATGAAGGTAAGGTAATGCGTGGTGTAACATCACACACCTAATGAATTCCTTCTCTGCTCCTGAAATAGCCCAAAGCTTATGTTCTCTCCTGACCCAGATATCATCTCCCATTATAAGCAGCCAGTCCTGCCAGTTCCTCCCTGCCCCAGTCACGTCAGCATCCAGCCACGGGCACCTGACTCTGTCTTCACTAATTCACCTGAACCCTCTGCAAACCAGTCTTTGTTTTGATAGCAGCTGGCAGGCCTTAGTCTAGAACTAGTGAAAGAGAAGGGATAAAAGCAAACATGTAGCCTATCAACAGCATATGGTTTACGGTGATTACAAATAAAGAATAACTGTTTTGTTATAAATAGTAATTTTACTGTCAGCCTCATAATGCAAAGAACCTGAGTCAAAAAGACAACGTGAGCCGTCTGAGTTAATTCAAATCAGCTGTTAGGGTTTAAGAATGATGGGTGTCCTGTGAGCACCTTTTATCTGCAGCTGGCCTCAGCAATTCACACCTACCCACCTGTCAGCTCAAGTAAAGTGCCAGATTCTTCCACACCTGGGTGCTAGCAGGGAGTCTCTTAGCAGTAGGTGATGCTTTCCCAGAGCTGGGAATCACTAGTCAGATGAGCTCATTTCCTGCACAGCTCACGTGGGCCTCTTCAGGGGTGAGCTGGAGGCCTGGTCTTTGTCCTGTGTGTCCAGGGAGGTATGAGAGGGAGGCTCCTTGCTTTTTTTCCTGGGAAGAGATGGGCTATTTTATGAACCTGCTGACTCTGGGAAATCTTTGTCACTACTGAAGAAGAGATGAAGTTTTATCAGTTTAATACTCACATCTCTAAAAAATTAATTACATGACTGTACAAGAACTAATTACGAAGGAGGCTGAGGAGCCTACCCAAAGAAGGTAAGCATGGCTTTTGGAAAGATGTCTGTACAGGGCATGGACAAGGGAAGATAAACCACACAGACATGGAGCTGAATGCAGAGGAAAATAGATCAGCTGATAGCTTTCAGATCAATGTTTGCTTAATGAACGTCAACCAAGCATGAGGTGTGTACAAAACACCTGTTCTAAAGTACAGAATAGTCCCTTGAAGCTCTCCTGTACCTGTAATATTCTTTGCTGCTTCAGTATGTCTTTTGGCAAAAGGGCAGGAAGCAAACTAAACCTGAAGAGGAGATTTGCTCTCCACCTCTGAGTGTAAGGAACTACAAAAGAAAGTCTAGAAAACTGAAATCTTGACTCATAAAAGCCTGCAAAATACCACTCGGGTAATTTTTCTTTGCTTCCCTCTATAAAATGAATATGCTTGCTTTTTTTATCTCCTTTTTGGAGCTGCTCTCTTTTTGGCTCAAGTTTTTTCAGAACTTGTAGCTGCAGGCTGTCAAACTTAGATGTGAACCACTGTTGAGTTGCTGCTTCTAGGCCAGTTGTGATCTAGGCAAGGTGGTGTAATTAGAACTGCAGAGAGAACAGTGATCGTGTGCTGTGTTCATGTGTGAGGGGTAGGAACAGCACACCCTTCACATCTTTCTCCTGTACACAGGAGTAGGAGCTCTGTGATCTTCTCTTGCTATGCTGTGAAAAAGAATTGCCCGTCTCCGAGAGGGGTGGTGAAATCAACACGGGTCTCCAACATAGCATAAAATACAGAGGCTCAGGAAAGGGGGAAAACAAACTCTGAGTGTCACAAACTCTTGAGAGAATGAGGGCAGAATAACTTTACCTGATGAGTGCTATAGTAACACTCTTTTGCTGTTGGGATCTTTTCTAATCGTAGAACAATACTTGGACAGATAAAGCAGCATGTAAGGCATGAGGATGGGGCACCTTTATTACTTCTTTTTGATTTTACGTTATGCTGGTTCATACTCTGTAAACATCTAATCCCTTAGATTTTCACACTGAACTACTACAGTAATCCATGCAAGCTATAATAATTTGGATATTTGCATACAACTGTGCAAGCACAAGGTGATGCAAGGACAAATGATTCTGGGGGTAGGGGGTGTGGTGGGTGGTTTTGCATGATGTCACATACAGTGACATAACAGCAGTACAGGGGGGCAATTCACTCGGCCACAACACTTCTGTTTGGTTGGATAAGAGAGATCTTTCGAGCCTGGTAAAAACAAAAGGCTGTGGGGGACAAAAGCTCTTTCTACAAACCACACTAAATTGAAGTGATTTATAAAAAAAAAACAAAACCTTTTTCCTTTTAAATTAAGATGCCACTTAGTTTCACTTAGTTGAAAAGCCCACATGTGCACCTCACTCTTCATCAGAAGATTATAGCTGAGATTTAAAGGGTTACTTGGTGCATATGCTCAATTAATATCTTGTTACCCCGTTTTTGCACTTCGGTCTTAAAGAAGAGATGTGACTAAATAGCTCAGCTTGATTTTAGTGCAGAAACAAAACAGCATTGTTTAAAGTGGAACACAGAAGGGAAGTGACAATGTCTCTTTACCCAGAGCAACTATTTTCTTTTCTCTGAGTCTCGTAGCAGGAGAAGCAGGAATCACTTCTAATGTATCCTTCCATACAAAAATTACAAGATAACAGTTCATTTAGTTGTAATCAAGACATTGTGCTTGGCCACATCCTACTGTCACTACCACCAGGACTGTTACATAAATGCAGCTTTCTTGCTCTCTTCTGATCACTACACATTCTGTGCTGTTTGAAGAAAGGTTGAAATCCTTCCACCACTGTCTTAAATTCTGTGACATAGGTCACTGGTTACTTCCTGCTTGTTTTTCACCACAGTGTGCCTCCTTCCTTATTAATTAGGAATTTTTAAAATAAAATGTTGTATTATTCCAATCTTTTAACCAATTATTACCCATCTATTTTGTTTTAATGCCCCCTGGTGGCTCTTAGCCATTCTGCTATTTTCACACATTAAGCAAATTAATTATCCCAAATCCTAGAGATGCATCTTGACTCCCAAAGGCAGTATGAGCAGAACTGAAGATGATTTTCATACAGAACTCTCTTACTATGTGTTTGTCACTACACAAATAAGTAGAGAAAATAAATAAGCACTTCCCTCCAGATGATGTACCAGAGAGCTCAGGTTAAACAGCCTTAACCTTATCGTAGATTAATAAAAACCAAGTTTCCCCCTTGAGCTGCAAAAGAGGATGCTGGGAGGTACCTGTACTTTGTTACAAGTCAGTTTATTCTTGCTGACAGCTCTGCCAGCATCAGTTGCACCTGCTGCTGGGCACACTGGGGGAAAAGGAGCAGAAGTCACTACCTTATAGGAAAACCAAGCAAGAAGCAATCAAAAAGAAAAAGTTGTCAGTATATAAATTGCTTCAGGTATGAATTTTCAGTTATATGAAACACTAAAACAGATTTAAAAAAAAATCAAAATGTCCAAATGGCATAGATTCCTCCAGGACGAGCTTATTTTTAGGAGCAGCTGCTCAAATTAGTACAATTGTCCAGATGGCCACAAGAAGGCCACTGTCCTAGAAGCACAGCCAACAGAAATGGAGAGATGAAAGAACAGAGGGAACAGAGAATCAAAAAATAAGTACAAGAATAAGAAAGCAGGGACAGAATTCAAATAACTTAGTAAAGAATACCCAAAAGAGTGACATTTTTTTTAATGTTCTGAATGCTCTATTGATTCATATTCTTCAGCTTAAGGAATATGACAAAAGAGTTCTGTGTCAAGCAGAAAAAATGTCACAGACTAAATAATGTAGAAATGAAACTTTGATTATCAAATGACATACATTCAAAAGATGTTTCAAGTAATTTGTTTTAGCAATTTGATTTTAGGACCTTATCAGCAGCTAAGTGTTTCTTAGGATCTCCAGTGTATGAAAGTGGTTATCGCATCCAGCACTGTAAAAACTCAATGGTAAAAGCATTGGTAGCACAGTGTTACTCGGCTTTTCTGGAACCAGTTAAGTGTCCTGATCTAGGAGACTGAGACTAGTGAAAAATAATGGAAGGGGAACAAGTTAAAAATGGGAATGAAGTGCCAAGTGCAAATGAAGAGGGAAGTAGTAAACCCCTGCTTTTACTACCTGTATTCTTTCCTTTTCTGTCTGTAGCCAGAACAACACTGATTTGTGTGGTTCACCAGTGTTTCACAGTTCTTCCACTGTGTTTTTTTTCTCCCACACCTGCTCCCCTGGCCTGCACAGGGTTAATGGCTGGGTGGGTAGCAGGTGTTTCTGGGATCTCTGAGTGGAAATCTTGTGTAACTTGCTCCAGGTGACCCTGCCTTGGCTGGGAAAGGGGTGGAGTGGGGATTGGACTAGGTGATCTCCAGAAGTCCCTTCCAGCTGTGACTGAAATGATTGAAGCTGAAGAGGAGGAAAGACTGACCTGCTCTGTGTGCGCTCCTGAGGGACCTGCAGCAGCTACAGCTGAGGCACAGCCCACGGTGGCCACTACAGAGCATTGCTCTTGCTGGCTTCCCCCTTTCCCCCTCACATCATCACGGCATGTTCTCAGTTGGAGGGGACCCACAGGGATCATCGAGTTCAACTCTTAGAGCTGCACAGAGGACATGCCAAGGATCACACCCCGTGTCCCAGAGCAGAGAGTTCTTGGGCTCTGACAGGCTTGGTGCTGTGACCACTGCCCTGGGGAGCTGTTCCAGTGCCCAACCACCCTCTGGGTGAAGAACCTTTTTCTAACATCCAGCCTAAACCTCCCCTGACAGCATCAGGCCATTCCCTTGGGTCCTGTCCCTGTCACCACAGAGCAGAGATCAGTACCTGTCCCTCCTCTTCCCCTCACAGGGAAGCTGTGACTGCAGGGAGGTCTCCCCTCAGCCTCCTCTTCTCCAGGCTGAACGGACCAAGGGACCTCAGCTGCTCCTCACGCAGCTTCCCCTCAAGGCTCCTCACCATCCTCGTGCTGCTCCTTTGGATGCTCCCTAACATCTTAATGCCTTTTTTTATATTGTGGCGCCTAACACTGGACACAGGAATCAAAGTGCGGCCACACCAGCACAGCGTGGCACAATCCCCTCCCTGGACGGGCTGGCCGTGCTTTGTTTCATCCCCGGCCCGCCGCGTCCCCTCCCGGGGCCGGGCCCGCCTCATGAGGGGAGCCCTGCGGGGCCGGGGCGCGCCGGTGCTGGGGAGGCGGGCCTGGGCTGGCCGCGGAGCCCCTCGGCAGGGCTGTGTAAATGAGCTTCGCCTCCCTCTGGGGTTTAGATGGCGCTCGCAGTGCGGCGTTTCACAGCAGAACACTGAGGGGTTTTAACTCCGGCTTGCGGCCTGTGGGGGCTCGCACCTCCCAGGGAGCTGCGTCACAGGAGCCTTCTGACCTGCAGGCTAAGGGTTATTTTCACACGCGATTAATGATATGCCAGAGGGAAGGCTGGATGCTGGAACACAGTAAGTTTAGATTAAATACGATGAAGAAAACTTCACTGAGGTGCGGAATGAGGCTGTGGCTGCCCCACCCCTGGAAGTGCTCAAGGCCGGGCTGGGTGGTGCTCTGAACAGCCTGGCCCTGTGGGAGGTGTGCCTGCCCAAGGCAGGGGATTGGAACGGGCTGGTATTTAATGTCCTTTCGAACCAACCCATTCTATGTTCAGTTCGGGCCCTAAGCAACCGTAGTGTTTTATATTCGTAGCCATATGGCTTGTAGTCATTTAATACAGGTACACAGATTGGCAATCGTACTGCATTGCGCTGTCTCCACTGTGCGTCTGAGGTGTGAGGCTTTTAAAATTGTACCCCTTTTGGTACTGAATTTCTTTTTCATGCAGAGAGGGAAACTGGCTTTGTAGCCTTCTGGTTAGAAGTTCACAGCAGTGAACCCGGGAGGTCTTCTGTCTGAAGCAGGCAGCAGGTGGTAATGCCACAGCCATTAAGCTTTAGATGTTCTGGACACTCAAGCAAAGGTGTTGAAGCTGTCGATCCTAGAGATTTAGAATCTCCTTTTCACTTTTGGCAGCTCATATGGCTTCTGAGGGACACCTATGCGTGACTCAACTCCTCCTTTGCCTTGGACAGGGACCATGAGCCACTAATTCCCAGGAGAGGATTTTGCTCAGGATCAGCATGCAGTGTGAACACCATCAAAGTACCATTCAGGGACCCATCACTTGGGCTCAGCTTTTCCTGAAGCTTCTAATATGTTGAGGTAATACTATTGATATGCTATATGTTTGGGGTGAACTGTTCTGAAGGGCATGTTGAGATGCTGTTATTAAAGATATATCTGGAATGGAAAAGTAGATTTCTAAAAAAAGCTTGAAGCCTGTCTGTAGATGGCACCAGAGAGGAACGATATTTATTAGGACCTCTAAATATGGTGACTGTGCATTTTATAATTTGTGCAACTACAGCTGGTGGCTCTCCATTAATGCTGAAATTTTTGCACTTTATTGATAATATAATTATTTTGATTTAAGGATCTTTTGGCATGACTGTTTATTTTGGAGGAAGAGTTGGCGCTTTTCTGAGCAGAGGGTGACTGCAGACAGGGCAGCACTGCATTTGATCGGTGCTGTGTATGTAATAAAAAGATCCTCACAGCTGACGTAAGGATGTCATTGCTCCACTTGAGAATTTGCTCCAGAAAGCCTTTGCCTGGGGGATGTTGCTAGGAGGCTTGTGAAGAAATGTAGGATGAGAGGGAATATAAAAATCACTTGGGAGAAAGGAGATTAAAATGATAAATTAAGGAACTGTTAAGTTTCTCACCTAAGGAAAGGATGCATAAATAACATTGTTTTTATTGTACAGTTTCTCAGTAGCAGTTGGTGCTGTATTAGGCTGGTCATTAATGGGAGGATTTTGATATAATGGCCATGTAGGGATGCCTGGTTTATGCAGTAGAATAGTGTATGTATAGGAAGTGAGAACATAAAGTAGCAACTGATGTGTGGGTCAAATGGAAATGGTATTTCAGAGATCCTGTCACGAGCTGGACTAGGGTACACTATTTGACAGAAAGATGGCTAATTTTGACAGCACCTGATAAATTTTGAAACAAACAGATCAAATGTTATTCTTAATTTAGTGTGCATTAGAAGAAAATTGCTTGATTTGAGATTTTTGTTCCCATTTGTTATTTTACTTTCAGAAGTTGATGTATAGTCTGGTAAGAGTTACTCCATATATAAAAGTTGGAATAAAACATGTACATCAAAATGTCTGTAGCATGTTTTCCATGGGAAACTTTTAAAATGACTGTGATCAAAGGAATGAGTGTTGAAAGTTGAAGTTAAATAATTAGATATTCTTTTCTGCTCCAAATATCCTGTCCAACAGCTTCACAAGAGTAGTCAAAATAACCTAAATATAGTATTTTCTTTTATTTTTAATGTTGTTTATATGGCAGTAAGAGATGGGGTGGGCAGGTGCATTATGATGACAGCCCACCTACTTTTTTCTTCAAATCAGTACAATTTCCTCTATACTTTGCCACCTACATTTATGTCTGATGGAATCATGTACAAAGTTACAAGCTAAAACGGAATAGAAGAATGTTTTCATTTGTAGTTAAGAACACAAGTGTACTTTTGTTTCTTACACCTGTGCTTTGTTTGATGTGCACAGCAGCTCACATATCTCAGTAAAGCTTTCATGTAAATTATTTGTAAAACCCAGACAATTTATATAATGGTTTTATTATTACTGAAATGTTGTGGCTCCAGGTTTGGGGGGGGGGGGGGGGGCAGGTGTTGGTATTGTCTCCAATTAGCTTTTTAGTCTAATTTTAAATTTTTTAGGGAATGGGGCTTTCCTTGGGAACGCTTTCCCTGTTCTAGTAGAGCTCATTGCTTAAAGGTGCTTTTGCCTTTTCCTTTCTTCTAATGACATTTCTTTTAGCTATAGGTTTTTTTGCTATTCTGACAATGCCTTTTAATTTCTGCTTAGGTTTGCCACATGTTTTGAGATAATTAAATGCTACAACTGTCATCAGTTAATAAAGTTTTATTCCAGCATAGGTAAAATACTGTTCTTGCATTGATCTTCTTTGAATTCCTTCTAGTGTTTTGAGGTAGAACTGAAGTCTTTGTTCAAGGTGGAGGCTGAGCTGCCAGCAGCTGGTGTGGCAGTGCTTGTCTTTAGAATCCTTTTCATCTTGCTCAATTACTTGCTTATGCAGAACACTTTGGTATGAAGGTAAATCAGAGAGCAAACTCTATTACAAATATCTCTATTTTGGATTCCTTGGGTGGCATGAAAGAATGCTGCAGCAGCAGGTGGAACTTGCAAGTTTGAATAGAGAGGTGGGATACATTAAATCTGCTAAATTGGATCTCTTTGTCCATCCAGGTTAGCATTCTGCAAAGATAGGTACTTTGTAGGAGTAAGAGCCTGAACTATTCTGTCACTGCTGTAATTCTGCTTTCTTTGAGCATTGCCTCAGTTAGCTTATTCCATTCTTCCACAATGCTTTTTTTTTTTTTTTTTTTTTTTTTTTTTTTTTTTTTTTTATTGCATCAGATGCAAGTTTTGGAAATTGTGAGCTGAAAGTTTTCTCTTCAGAACCCTTTGTGATTTTTATTTATCCTGCCTGCTCTGTTTTATCATTAATGAGATACTGACTTCTGAGGTTGCTTGGCTGTGTTGCTGGAATCCAACACACTTTAATATAATTTTCTTGTGAAAGCACATATGTGGATTTTTAACTTATTCTCGTCACTTTTACACTGAGTAGCAACATAAATATGCCAAAAGAACTGTTCTTTGGTCTGCCCTTAAAACTCTTCTACATTGTCACATGTGCAAAACTTGCTGAGAATTCAGGCTGTCAATGTATTTCTACCATTGTGATGGTTTATTGGCAGTAAGTCTGCACTTTGTGCTGCCCAGTTTGTTGGCAACTGTCTGTTCTCTGTAGCAAGATGTCAGATCTTAGGGAAAGCTGCAGACCAGCTTCTGAGTAGAGTGTCATGAAAAGATCATCCTTGGATTAGGGTTCTCAGCTGCTCTGGAGTTTTACAGTAAGTATATTATTAGATTTTTACATAATAATATAATATTGTAAGTGTTCTATATAATGTATTTTTCCTCCTTATTCTGAGAGTAATATATAATCCTTATTTAGTATACCATGGAAAGAACAATGTTTTGGTTTATCTCTCTATGCTTACTTGTCTCAGATCTGCCATCCTAGTTTAAGAAAAGTTTTAGGGGTTTTTTAGGGTCTTATGAGGACATTTTAAGGGTAATTTAGAGCATTTTAGCTTTAAGGGCATTTTAGGGTATTTTTAGAGCTTTTTTAGGAGTATTTAGGGTATCTTTAGGAATTTTAAGAGTTTTTTTATTTTAGGGGTATTTTAAGGGCTTTTTTTGCAACTTGATACTTTTAGTGTATTTTAAGGGTATTTAGGGGTTTTTAGGGCATTTTAAGGGTTCCATATGTCATGTGGAAAATGAACACGTTAGGTGATTTTATTCCTCTTGAATAACTTTCTTGTTACTAAGATCAGTTTTATGAAAACAGAATTCAGACTGGTATAATTAATTTCTTCTGTTTGTTTTCCTGTCTGAAATATTTTCATAATAAGTTTGGCATCTTTAAAATGGCAGGTGTCACACTGAGAATTATGAGTTTAAGGACACAGACACTAAGACCAAATAAACTAAACCCTTATTTTGTATGAAGACTTAGGCCTTTAATAAGAAACATGCAAGGACATGATTCTGGCTGTATATGTGTGTGAATCTATATAAATGCAGAAAATATAGGAATAAATTTGTACCTAAGTTGTTATTTAGCTCATAACACTTATTGAATTACTCAGTATTTTTCTGTCCTGTTGCTTTCTCCTAGAAGACTTGGGGGGTTTTGTGTGTTGCTGAGCCAAGACTGAAAGCTTTAAAAAAAAGTTTTGAACTTTGGCTGTGTATAAATACTGATCTGATTGATTCTCACATGTAGTTTATTTTCACAGTAAAACCCCAGTAACTCTAGCTCAGAGCACTGTCAGACACAATTGAAATATTAATACAAGTTCTGCAGCTGTGCTCTGTCTTTACTCTGTAGGCACAAAAGCAGTCTCTAGTTAAAATATTGCACAAAATGAGACTGATGTCTCTCCTGCTTTCGTTTTCCTTTCAAGGTCTTACAAATTCAGTAATTAAACAGTTAACATCCTGTACAATGTTCTGATTCTGAACATTCATACTCTCTAAAACATGGAGCATGTCAGTCTTTTCTGCACAATTTTGTGAGCAGAATAGATAACCTTCCTCTCCAACTTCATTGTTATGAATATTCCGATAGATAATCTTAATATTTCTAATATACTATGAGAAGTGTGGAATATACATAGACACAATACACAAATACATATACACAAATTGGCATTTTATCTGTATTCTATTTCTACCTGAAAAAGGGTGACATAAGATGGCAATGTAAGTGATCTATTGATTTTTAATCAGAATTCTCACTTTTGGAAATAGGAAACAGGCTGTAAAGCACTAGACCAAGGGACAACCAACATCTGGAAAATGTCTCAATTTGCTGTCCATCTCTTCTCTGAGAAGTCTACAGAATATGAAGTGGAATCTACTCCTTTAGGAGTATCTCAAAGTCTTGTTGCTTTCGATAAAAACATTTCTATGGCACTCACTGAGTGCAGTGATTTACCATATCAACTCATGTCCAGTACTTAGAAATCAGAAGCACAAAAAATAATGAGAAGAGTTTCCACTTCAAGATATGGGAGTGTGACCAGCTTCTACCTTAATTAGTTTGTATCAGTTTATCAGACCAGCCTCCATGGCTTCAGGGCTTTAGGATTAAAACCTAATGTGGCACTAGACATTCTTTCCTTTTTAGCTTTCAGAGACAAATATCTTCTTTTCAGACACTGAACTAAAAGATTGCAGAATTAAAGTGTCATCAAAGTGTCATTGTGCCTGACAAGTTAATGCATAAATTTCAACAGATTTAAAGATACATTACAAGTTTAAATGAAATCTAAAGTAGTCAAACATGATAGTCCTGCAGTGCCAGAAATGCTTGTCATTATTTCAGTTGTCAACATCTGTAGCTCTTTCACTGAAATCGAATGAAATCATACCAGAATGTTTGGTGCACTTAGATTATAGAACAGTGACGTGCACTCCTGCTAAGAAACAATGTTTCATGTAAGAAGAGCTGAGTGAATTCTGATGGGTGTTTGAATCCATTTTAAACATATTGTCAGTAGTACTCCTACAAACAGTAGCATTACTTTACATATGTGTAATTCAACAGTGTGAAACAATTGAATACATTTTGTGAGAATGAAGGGGAAAATCTGTTTTTTGTAGAGTTCTGTCTTTTCTCATGCTTTTGGAGCTGGCAGTGGTTATGTTGACTTTTAATTTAAGAAAAAACACTGCAAGAATGCTGAAAAATATATAATAGCTTTTACTGTTTTCTATTATGACTTTCTACATGTTCTGGCTACCTGGCTGAAAATCTCCAGTCAGAGTAGTAATATCATAAGTTCCAGTTAAACTGATAACAATGTTCCTAGTAATATTTTTTCCTAATTTTAAATTTAAAAATCTGAAAGCTGTTAATCCTATTGAAGTGCTTTTTATAAACAGAATTACATTTTGAGTATGGGTTTGCCTCTTGCCTTAATGCCAGTGACACAAGCTTAATGTATTTGCTGGCCTATTTTTGAAGGGAAGAGTCTCTAAGGGTAAGACACTGACGTGATAGCCGAGGTAAATGATTGCTGTGTTTACTGGAAGAATGACTTCTCCTTCAGAACAAGTGACTGGCAAAGCAGGAGAGCCCCATTAGTCAGTAAGATAACCAGCCTCAGATTTAAACCAGAGATGCAGAGCAAATAAAGGCATCATGCAGAATACATTAAATTTTAATTAACATTTTATATTTGAGTTCAGGCTTTGTTTATGCAGCCCTTGAGAGGAACGTTTTCTTCTTGCGTATAATCAAAAGTCAGCATGTATTTTTGGGAGGGATTTTGCCTTGTTATATACTAAACCTGCATTTTGCACTCTTTGAAATGCTCTGGTTTTTTTTGTGTGAGCAACCAGGGACTGCTGCATGGCTTTGGTGAGCGTGGCTCCTGTCCTGGGAGTTGCCGACTGATGTGCTGTTAAACCAGATGTGTGCACAAAAGGAGATTACAGCTTGCCTTTTTTCACCTCAAATTCTTGGCTGCACTTTTTACAGAATTAATTTGTCAGTGGCAGGGAAAGAGTCATTTGTCTACTACAAATTTATGGTTGACCTGTGGGGACTAAGCCACAGGACTGGGGATTTAAGCCTGGATTTATGCCAGCAGCAGGGAAAACCAGGAGGAGCATGACCTCCACTGTTGGCATACATTTTATGCTGGGCTCTAATGGAGCACACTGGAGTTCAGTGCATAATGCCAATTCCACACAGAGAATCCAGTCTGGTGTCCCTTAAAACAGTTTCCAGCAGTAACAGGTATTAATGCAGCTAACATATAGAGTTATACTGAGTTGCAGAGTTGTTTTATTTATATTCAAAACTTAATACATTCAGCAAAATATATATATAATACAAATAATAATGCTAATGCTTTTTATTTTAAACTTCCTCAAGTCGGTCTTTCTAAGCAATACTCTATTATTAATTGTTTTATTTCTATCTATTTGCTGTCTTTTTTTATTGTTGAACAAGGGTTTTTTGTTGAAAAGGTGATGTTCTGATTAAAAGGCTTAACTGCATTTACAAACAATGCAGGGTTTGCTTTACTTCCAATGGCACATTACTTAATTATGTTAAAATGTAATTGCCCTAAATACTGCTTTATAAAACACTATTTCTCTCTCCTGACCTTGTTTCCTTATGTGCTGACAGATTTTATGCTCTTAACTCTCTACATCAAACTGCAGACAATATCCTGGTTCCAGCTCATAACAAAGAGTATCGATGAATAAACAGTACTTATTTAGAGAGAACATTAAAACCCTTCTGCTAACATTTACCTTTGTCAGCCTGCTGACACCACAAGGAATTTGATGTTTTTCTTCTGTTTTTTTTTTTTTTTTTTTTAAGACAAATATGTACAGTAGCTCTGGAGTCTTTTGAAAGGGGCTTTTCCTGACACAAAAGTTTGTGTAATTATGGACATAATGCACAATTGCATTCAACAGGGCAGTGTCAGACCATCCAAAAAACTGTTGGGACGTTCAAAAAGTGTTGGGACATCTTTCAGTAACTGGTAGGGTGCAGGACACAATGAGCCAGATTTTTACCTGTATGATCAAAATTACTGAATCAGGGGAAAATCAGGCTGAATGAAACCTTGGCTCTTACTGAATTCTATAGCACTTATGAGCTGAGTTAATAAGGACATATTTTTTTGTCCATAATATTTTGTAACTAGAATTAGTAATTATGTACACCAAAAGTGTATAATATGCTGCCATCTTACTGAATGTTTAAGGTAATCACTGTTCTTTATAGAATTTGTGGCCAAAGACAGAGTTCTGCCCGTGTACTCTGGTGTCCTGTGTAAAATATCTCAGAAGTGGTTCTGTCATAATTCTTTCTGCATTAGGGCAGGAGGATGGACTAGACCTATATCGGTAAAGCCTGCACACCGTGGGGATATCCTAAAGAGATGGTGTCCCCATCATGTGTTAAGAATTGTAGTTACAAAAAGCACAATAAACATCATACAAATACATTTTTATGTAAGTTAGCAGCTGTGTGTCATTGACTTTTGACAGGCTAAGTCAGGAATTAGGCCATATTATTATAGTTTTTAATGGATATTTTAAATGAAAATGATACATATGGTAACATTTAAATCCATAAACTTCAGTTGCCTAAATGCTAAATATTTATCACATGCCTTCCTACCAAGAAAGAGTACATTTTCCACAGATTTTTTTTTCCTGAAGCACTATCTAGTCTTTGGATATTAAAAAATGTTCTAGGTGAACTCTTTCTATTCCTTCCAATTCTTTCCAAACAACAACAAGAAAAAGGGAAAATCTGAAAATACATAGTACAAACAGACAGAAGAGAGAACACAGCATTCTAGCTGAGAATCTGATAGCTGAATTTTTGGGTTCCTGCTAAGGTGCTGCTTTGTGAGTAACTCCAGATAAATTGCTTCTCTCTTCATTTGCCCGTGGATACACACCTAGCTAGGAATCCTGCCCATCTCCTACAGTGTAGCAAGGCAGTGTTTTGTCCAAGTAATTGAAGCTTCTTCATTGAACTGTACACTATGTGTAAAATAATGATGATAAAAACACTCAGTGCCAAAGTAGCATTATTTTATTATTGCTCACTTATTACTTTAGTAAGTTTTATTGAGTCTCTCTGTTAAGGTAACAAAGTTTGCATTAATCTGTCGCATCAAGAAAGAGCATCTTCCCTGATCAAAGAGTTTGGTGGAGCACGTGGGAAGTGTGATGAAAGTAGAACAGCCATGATTTGCAATGCACCAGTACAGTTCTGTAATCTTTGTGAACACCTGTAAATATATTTTTTCTATAGTGCTGCTAGTAAATTTACAGTGGAAGTTAGTTTTAAGTACTGTTCTTCATTCCACCATTATACTTGCTATATTACAGCTTATTTACTATTCCATGAGGTTTCAGGGGTGACCTAATTACAGCCTCCCTATACCTGAAGGGAGCCTACAAGAAACATGGAGAAAGACTTTTCAAGAGCATGTACTGACAGGACAAAGGGGAATGGCTTCAAACTGATAGAGTGTATGTCTAGATTAGATATTAGGGGAAGGATCACTCCTGTGAGGGTGGTGAGGCACGGGAACACATTGCCCAGAGAAACTGTGGCTGTCCCATCCCTAGAAATGCTCAAGGCCAGGTTGAATGAGGCTCTGAGCACCCTGGTCTTAGTGAAAGGTGTCCCTGCCCATGGCAGGGGGTTGGAACAAGGTGATCTTTGATGTCCCTTCCAATTGAAACCATTCTATGAAAAGCAGGACTACAGAAATGTCTTACAGCATTATTATAGCAGAATAATATTCCAACCTTTATGAAAAATTGCTATGATGAGGTCACACGAAAAGAATAAACAAAACCCTTCAAAACTGATTGAACCCTCCAATTAGGTTTTTCTCCCCATCATAAAAAATCAACAGGGAAAGGTTAATCCCTTTGAAGCAATAGTGATAGTGGAATTGGCTGCTACACTGAAATGAAAATTGCAAAGGAATTAAGCCTTGTGGATTAGAATACTGCAAATTATGTTTGCAGGTTTTTTTTTCAGTGAATTGAATAGATGCACTCAAGTAGATTTATAATAAACAAGCAAAGAAAGAACCCTACCATCTGTCTATAAAATCAGAATTTAACCACAGAGTCTCACATGGAATTTAAAATTAAGCTTTTACAATTCAACATAACAGCTTTATGTTTGGCTGAGTTCATTATTGCCAAATTTTGGGCTAGGATTTTTACTGTAAACAACTTTCTTGTGACATTTCTATGGCCTCCAATAATCTGATGGGAAAAAAATAATGACCTAATTCTGTCTAATGTTGTATCTGTGTTTTTAGCCCATTAGCAAATGAACGAAATATACAGCCTTGAATGAAAAAGTTACATCTTTCTCAATTCAGCTGTGACATTTTATGTTCCAGATCTCAATATTCTTTCCAAGACTCACTTTGATAAAATTCTGACTGGGTTAATTTGAAAGTTCTTATGTCTCAATCCACTCTTAATGCTTTTAAACTTGAAGTCATGGACTTGTCTGTTGTTCAGGAATTTAGTGCTGCACTTGGGTGTGATGAAAATGTACTTACAAAGCAAATAGCTGAACACAGAAACCAAGTGTCCAGGGAGCAGCAAAGAGTTAATATTTAGATTTGAAGTCAAAATAACAGCATTGTGCTCTCAAACAGACATTGTCTCATTCCTTTCTCCTTGCTGTCTGTTTCCAAACATGGAATTACCTGTCTGTCACGTGGGATCTTGTGCCACTTGGATTGCATGGTGAACCCATTCTGCTTGCTAGCTTGGCAAGAAACCACGCACACTTTTACTGTGTGGGTTTCCTGTCATTTCAATGAATAGAATATTCTTTGCCATGCTGTTTGTTGGCTGCTAAAGCAGATGCAAAGTAAGAGATGGGACTGCTTGCGGAGAATTGGTAGGGGTTTGGACCTCACCTTTTCCATGGTGGTAAGGTGTTGACCTGGCTAAAGCTCTAACATCAAACTGCCATTTTGTAGCTTTTACAGCACTGTTATATTTTAATTCTAAAATCTAAAAATGCACGGCCCCCAAAAATACATTAAATTTTCCTCATTTCATCAAAGATTTAAAAGTGTGGGATATCATGTGTGAGTCAATAAAAATTGTTCAGTTCTAGTCGTCTGGTTCAAAGATTTGAGAAAATAGCGAGTTCTGGACACATTCCAATTGGGGACTGATAAGTCTTTGCTTAATTGAGCGTCAACCATATGGTCCAGCTCAAAGGTCTGAGGAAAAATGTGCTGCTGCTGCTTAATTTTTAAGCTTTACATTAGTGTTCTTGCTGTGGGAGAAACAGTATTTCTTTTTCTGCCACTTTGTTTTCATGTGTTAACCTGGCACTTCTCAGAAAAAAATAGTCCTAATACATTAAATAAATACAAGCTTCAGCAAGCTTCTCCAAATCATTTGCACTTTGAGGCAAATTAAGAGGTTTAACAGTAATGCACAGTAATGGTGTTCTCCAAAATACTCCAAGTCGTAATCGTGATGGTTTTTAAATAGTTGCATTACCTGGAGTATTTTGTTTTCCTCATTATGTTATACCTACTTTGGGGAAGTAATGTTACAGCTTTGTGTGAAACTAGTAGCTTGATGTCTAAACAGCATTCGTTATTCATAGGAATATTATGTGGAGATTATGTTTTCTGTAGTAACATATTCTAGAACTCCACTGAAGTTACTCAGACACCTTTCATAATAGTATAGTAAAGTACCCTAATTAGCCAGCAAGGCTAAGCTAAGTAACCTTTATTGCCTTTTTTTTTTTTTTTTTTTTTCCCTTCTACATTCAGCTTTTTGCTAGGAAATTAATTCCACTCATTCTCATTGAGATGCATTAATTTAGAATTAAGTGTGCTATTCAAATCTAATTAGAACAGACCTTGCAGAATTTAGAGCCTTTTTCCTATTCACTGGTAAAAGGCAGGTGCAAATATCCACCTTGCAGAATACTCACCTTGTAATAATCTGGTCACATAATAGCCTAACTCACATGATCAAAAGTCTTCAGTTAAGTTATGGCATCTTTGTCTCCTGAAGCAGAGCCCTTAGAATGAGATATATTTTTGTGTGTATAGACTGACTCTGTAGCTGCAGGATTGTTTTTAATAGAATACTGAAAGCACTCTCTGGAGCCATGCTTTAAAAATCTGTATTTATGATTTGTCCCACACACTCAGACTTCATTAAATCTGGGAACTGGTGTTTCATACAAGATAGCAGGCAGTGGAGAACAGCTCTGACAAGCTGCAAGTACATGATGCTGTCAGTCCATCTGCAGGCAAACCTTCACTCTGGAAATGTGGATATCTGTCAGTGTAGCACACAGGTGGGCTGTTATGTCCATACTTTCAGCCTCTCAACATGTAAACCCAAGTTTCATAATACACAGTATGGTATTTGCTTCAGGGATTAGAGAGTGGGTCTTTATTATAAAGAAAGTTTGTAAAATGGAGTTTAAGTGAAGTCTCAAAAGTCGCCTTGTAAAACAACTGTTGTAGTAAAACACAAAACTAAGGCTTACATCCACCAACCAAAATCAGCTGCAGGGTGTAGACATGGCAAATTCTTTGTTCTGTGAATTGTACCACAGAATAAGGAAGACCGAAAACATTTCGGTTTTTACATAAAGCAAAGTAGGCAAAGACACAAATGTAGAACATTTGTGCTGCCTACCTCAACTTAGTAATGTTGCTATAAAAACAAACCCACATTCCTCAGTGAGAGGAACACTTCTATGTGGTTTCCGTACTCCTGGAATGATTGTCACATGATTCCTGCTCTGAAATCACATACCCGCCCAAAACCATGCATGGAATTGAAATGGTTGCCTAATATGGTGGTGTGAGCTTAGCTTGGAACAGACAGGTATTTCTGATCCAACTAGGCCAGGATAAGAGTGACTTTGATGTGTTCCAGCTACACTCCAGATATCCTAAGCTGTGTGTCATCTGCTTATCAGAACATCTAAAACTGTAAATGCTTATAGAAATCTGTTTTCTCCATGATAAAGTTTTTAGAGAACTTCTGCAGCCATACGCCAGACAGGTCTTAGTCTACCTATTTTCTCCTATCCTTTGAGGTTGTAATGTTTCAAGGATTCTGTTCTTGACTCTGCTCTTCCAAAGCACCTGCAGGACTTCATGTTTAATTTCCAGTATGGAGATGATATGAGCAAGAGTTCACAGTCAGCAGTATGGAGCAGTGCACATCACTTCTCTTTTCTACAGCTAACACAGCTGGACAGAGATCTGGGTACAATGCTCAGCAGTTCTTTGTACTTTTCATTACTCTGGGGGCTTTATTTGGGCCTTATTTCTTATACCCTGATTTTATTTACTCTGTGAACTCAAATACTTGTTTGTTGTTCTTTTTCAGTGTGAAGAATTCAAATATTGTTACTTCTTCTAATGTTTTTTGCCACTGTCAATTCTTCTCTGTCATCATACTCTTCTGAGCAATTTTTGAATTTGAATGTGATTTCATGCAATGGTTTTGCTTGTTGATGTTTGGGTTAACTTAAGGTGCACATTCGAATTTGTCCCTTTTCAGTTAAGGAATTAAGTTTGTATTTGAATTTAGATGCATGATTGATCTAAAGCATTTTCATAGGATCTTAAAATGGTCTGGGTCGGAAAGGACTTTTGACATCATCCATTTCCAAACCTCTGCCATGGACAGGGACACCTTCCACTAGACAAGGTTGCTCAGATTTTGTGGTTTGCTAATGTGTGTCATTGTGGCTTTAATTTGGAGCCCTTATTTTTAGGTATTGTTCACATTTCAAGGTGGTCAGGTAGCTTACACTTCATTAAATAAATAGAATAACTTATATATATATTCTTGTGGAATGAATGCTGCCATTGTTGCTAACTGATAGTTTACCACTGCTGTTTTTCCATGTGATACCAAGGAAAAAATGCCAGGTGGAAACTAACATTGAAGTTGTATAACACCTTGCAGTAAGAACGAGGTAAAAATATAAAAATACAGGATCTTCCTTTCACTTTTAGCCTGAGTAAGGAGTGAGATTATATTTATAGCTGTTAGGATTTTGTGGTTACCTTTGGATTTGTGCTGGATATGGTATGGTGACACTTCTACACAGAAATCTACACAAAAACACTGGCTCTGAGGTCACCATCATTTGTATGTTTTGCACTCACTGACTTAATATCTTTTCTCTCTTGATTTGGCAGAAGTATTTGGGAAGGTAAAGCCCTATTAATTTTTTACCATTCTGAATTGAACTCTTAGCCAAAATAATAATTTCAGCATCTGTACTTTAGATGACTCTGTGTATTCTTAAATATAAACTTACAGTCCTTTCATAAACAGAAAATGATACTATGTGTAAAAAGCTATTGTGGATGGAAATCATGTCAAGTGTCTATTTTGAATGGGACTGTAAGAAGGTTTAGCTGGATTAGGCACAGGCAAAAAGCTTCTTTGTTGATTCCTCAGGCTTTCAGACTGGCTTTATTTTTCTGGCATTAATGTTTATTTGTTCTGTGGCAGGATGAATGTGGCTCAAGAGTTTGACTGTTCTCTCTCAGTTCATGATAAGTTGAGTTTCCATTGCTGATCATGGCTGTTAGTGAAATGTATATTCATGTTACCCTGTCTGATAAAGAGCACTGAAGCTCAAGCGTCTCCTGAAGAGAAGCCTCCATTTACAGTGAGAAGTAAATGATTTCTGCCTGAGCTGCAGGCACATTTTCAAGCTCTGCTAATTCCACGTTCAATCCTATGTAGGATGCAGAAGGAATTAATGTCACTGGGGTAACCTGCTGCTTGGTTGCCAAAGAAGTTACTGCTTCCTTCAAATCATGTAAAGAAAATTCATTGGTAGTGTAGCTTGCTCACTTGCTATCTGCTGTATTTGCTTACGGAGTGCATCTACATGGTAAGTGTTGCTGGTGTGGTAAGCATTAAGATTCCTAAAGAGATCATTTGAAGATTTTAGTCAAATTGACTAAATGTGTAATTCAAATAGCCATTGTCAAGAGGTGTAAATGAACACGAAGAGGGGCACCAGATAAATATTCTGAGATTTGAGTCCTAGTGATATTAGTGATGTGGCAGTTCTGTGCCACCTGCTTCACTGTTTTCTGCTCTCTCTTCACTGGGTAGAACTGTTCCAGTACTGTCAGTACAGATCTTTAAATTCTCTGGGGTTCTGAAACAGATTTGTGATCCTCTTTTCGGCCTCACTAATGTCTAGATGCCTTCACATCTTTATGTGATTTGTCTCATGATGTTGGACTGTTTCCCCACAGACTCCATTTACTTGCTTCAGCAAGAATATTGTAAAAAAAACAAGGCAGTCATTTTCTTCAGTTATGGAAGCTTCCTGATTTTACAAAAGCATGATCCATTGATATTACCGCACTAGAGCCTTGTGCAGGCTTTCTCTGCAGGTCTGACTGACACATTTATAAATCAAATAGCAAGATCATGAAAGTGTGTTTTACAAGTGACATTTCGGTGTTATTTTGTGATGCAGTGTCTATGGGACTAATCCTATATTACTTGCCTTAGGGTATAGTTCAAAATTAAATCTCTGCAAGTACCAACAGAAACTGACAATTGGTTTTATCATCATGACTTCAACTCCAATTCAGTGATCTTTATGCACATTTCAGTAACTATTTAAAAGCATTAGGAACTCCACCAGATTTCATTTCTGTACTCAAAAACTATTTCAATAATTTAATAAATTGCTATTGGTAGGAGATTGCTTTACTATTAGAAATTAATATACTTCTCATTAATGATTTAAATGGTTTTGAAACAAAACTCAGCCATGTGTTTCTTCGCTCTCTATATTAATACTCCTCTAAGGCCAAGACCAGAAGACTAACTCAGGTAAGTCCTCAAAGATAGCTATCTTTGGGAGTTTTGCCAGACTGAGGATTGCAGATTTGAATCAAAGTAGATTAGCCCAGATGGCCTAGTGCAGTGGGTTCTTTCCCTGTATTCCAGAGCAGTGGAGAGCTGTGGAGCCCCTCGAGTCTCTGGCTGGATGAATGCCTGCCCTGGCACCAATAGTACCAGATGGCAATGGCTCCCGATGGCCCGTGGACCAGCTGCATGTGGCAGGAGCAGCAAACCCCAGGAATGCTGTCCCTCACTGTGCTCTCCCCTCTCTCTGCTCAGATTGTAGGGTTGTGTGGCCTCCCATGGGCTGGACAACTCCATAGTCACTCAGGGACTCTTTTATATTACAAAAAAACCTGCTGGGGAGCTGCAGATGGTTTTAACTCTCATTAAGTCTTTTGTGGAGCACAAAAGAGGTGGGACAGGTCAGGGAATATGTCCTGCAGATTTTGGCACCTAGGGTGATTCTTTCAATTAATACTTTCACTTGCTGAACAGTAATCTGTCCAGAAATCTTGTGAAAGATTACATTTTCATCTCACACAAATGTTTTTCTGGTTGATCCTTTGAGCATTTTCATGTTTGGCTTTTTAACAGCCATGGCAAAGAAGCTCTTATTTTGGAAATGCAGCTTGGCCCATTGCCTTGTTAAGAGCTGATTAGCTGAGAAAATATAAAATCTCTGTGTAATATAGAAGAGTGTTCTGTGTCTTTTAACACTTCTTGCTGTGGTATAGGGAAGTTACCCCCTCAAATGGCATGTTCTTCATAGCCTGCTGCTGATCTTATGGCGGTAAATGGTGACCTTCAGTAATCATTCATCGAGTCCTTTTTGTTTCTTCTAAATGATATTGAAATGAAAAAGAAAGCAGATAGGAAATACTGGACTATCATTTATTTTCTTATACATGATTTGCCAAAGTTATATTTTGCTTTTTCTGTACTTGCCTCCTTAGTATTTGTGTGGAAAGTAATTAAGAGTGCCTAAGAAAATGTATATGTTTTTAATATTAATGTCTTATTAATTATATTAATGATGTTCTCTTTTGTTGAGTTACCAATGTCTAAAGTTACAGTAGCTGAAAACGTTGCAAGGTGTGCATCCTTATTGTCAGTATGTCATAGCTTCTTGTCATAGCTTCTTGTCATATACAGAATTTTAAGGACATTAATTAGAAATTTTGGATGTCTAATTTATCATTAGAGTAAAGGATTTCTACAGTGATAGCATTTTGCATTTTCATAACTAAATAATTTTTGAGGATGACCAAAAGATGTTTTTTCTCCAGTGAAACTTTTACCAAAAACATAACAAAACATTTTTTGGAAGCTTTTGCATTGTAGTACTATTTCAGCTATTTTGATGTCCTGATCTCCAGGTGAGAGCAAATATAATTTTTCCAATTTTCACCCTAACTCACACCAAAGACATGGGAACTGTTAACAAAGAGCTGTGCATGTAGCATCACATAATGTGAATATGTCAGGAAAGCATGTACAGAACTCAACTGGAAAGCAGTAGTGCTGAATTTCTACAAATACATTAAATTTTACAATTGTAATCGCCGCCATTTATGTTTGGGGGGAGTCAAGAGGATTCATATGGATTTATATTTTTGCTTAGTGGACAAGAACATTTTCAGTATCCATTCTGAGGGAGAGAAACATGAAAATCCAATGCATTGGATTTATGTACTTTTTAATTTGACAGATGAGAAGTCTTAACTTACGGGAAGTCTTCGCTTGTGTCATACAGTCAAAGGGCTTTAACAGCTTGCAAATCCACTGAGAATAATTCATTAGATAAAGGTTTTCATCTTCTGGGTTTCTCATCTTAACATCAAAAAAAAAAAGTCATGATAACCAAAAACAAAGCACAAATAATCATAACTGTTATGAAACTCTTGGCCTGCACATTTTTAAAAAAATTTTAGTCTATTTTCATCTTTTTTCAGAAAGTAAAATAAGTGTTACATTACTGGAGCCAAGCCGAGGTACTGCTGAAAAGAGTGATGTGTCTACAATGTCCAATTAAACACTAATCTATATATGATCATCCAAATCTGATCCTTTAGTGTAAATCAAATAATTTATTGCAACTGCACATCACAGTAGTACACTCCTCAGTGTAAGAAATCAGGGAAAATTTGTATAAGATTAATCAGTTGCACAATGATCATTTGCACATTAAGCATGTTTAAACTGCTTTGTACCAATGTGCCAAAAGGTGTACAAGTCACAGAAAAGAAACAGAGCAAAGTTTTAAAGCTTCAGGTAGGTGGAAGAGTGTCAATGACTTTTATAGCTTGACCTACTTTGGAATACAGCTGCGTACACTCATATCTGGAACGGTTCCTGTAGCACAGAAGGGCTGAAGAGGAAATTCCCTCCTTCTACTGAAGCCCACAGTGCCATGGGCTTCAGTACAGAAAGGATTTGGAGCCCAGGGCTTTGAGAACGCACTCTATTTACTTTTAATTTTGACATGCATTAATTTAATATAGTTGCCATCTGGTTATTCTGAAGAAACTGTGTCTACAGAAACCCATGTAATTTCCCATATATATGTATGTATGTATATGTATATATATATATATACACACACACATATATGTATTTTTTAGAAAACAGATGTTGAATACCAGGTAGCAATGACTAATGTGCTCCTTGGTTGTGGGAAGATTTTATCTTAATATAATTTAGAAAACAAAGCCTGAGATGTTGTCTCATAATAATAACCATAACCTTGATAAGGTAAGAATATGTCCATTTTTTCCTGTTACTGACATTATCGTGTTTTTGTTGGGCTGTCATTCTGCAGTGTTTCACATCTCTCTTCCTCTAGATTACTATGTGTTTTATACATATGCATGTATTTTAAGTTTTCATTTAATTTGTGGGGTTTGTTTTTTTTTTGTAACCACATTAGGAAAATGTGAAAACAATCCCGAATTCATTGTGTTGGATAAAGCAGAAGTGAAATTGCCGAAAAAGTAGGGAACGTAGAGCTGTCGGCACCTAGCTGCTTTGAAATAGACGGGTAATTGGCACTGAGGGGACGGTGAAGGCTGGCTCATACTCACGGCTGATGACACCGATAGCCGTCAGTGCAGATAACTGTGTGCGACTTAAAAAAACCCCGGCGTTTCAAGGCACCACCTCAGTGGCGCTTGCTCGCCAATAGCGGTAACAATGTAGCAGCCGCAGGAGCATTTCTCTCGATCCGCACCGGGATCGCTGCTCACCCGCCCGCCCCATTTGCTCATTCCTGGGGGTGCGGATCCGGGTGCGAGCCGGGGTCCCCTGCAACGCGCTGGGCGCTGCACCCGGGGCCTGGGCGGCATCTCCGCAGCCCCTCCGCCGGCGGGACGGCCGCATCCCCCTGCCTTGCGGACGGCTTTGTTACCGGCTGCCCGCCCCCGGCGCCGCCCAGGCCCGCGGGGCTGCGGCCTCGGCCCCGGCCCGGCCGCCCCCACCCACGGCCGTGCCCGATCGCGGGAAGATGCCGGCGCGGAGGCGGGGGCTGGCGGAGGGGCGGGGGGCGCGGCCCGGCCGCTGAGACGGCGCGGGGGTGGAGGGCGGCGCGGGCGCCCCTGCGCGGGAGGCGCTCGCCCCGCCGTGGGCGCGGAGGGGCCGCCGCCACCGGCGGGAGCCGCGTGCCGCAAGGACGGGGTGACTCCGGCCGCCGCCCGGCTCCGCAGCGGCAGCGGGAGCCGCCCTCGCCCGGAGCCCGCCGCGGGCGCGGAGCCGCAGTGCGCGCCTCGGCCAGGTGAGTGGGCGCCGGTGCCCGCGGGAGGAGCCGCCCGCGGGGCTGGGGGCGCGGCGGGGCCGGCGCGGGGCTGTCCGCGGGCGGCGGCGGGGCCGCGGCAGGTGCGGGGGCCCCGGGGCTCCGCTCCTCGCCCCAGCCCGCCGCCGCCGCGGCCCCGTCATGCGGGAGGCTCGGGCGCCGCGCTGCCGCGGAGCCCCGCAGGGTTCCGCTCGGCTTTATTTAAATCGGTTTTGGGCCATTAAATTCTAACTGGTTTCCTGCCCGGGGAAGGCGTTCAGCACTTTGTGTACCGCCTTTATTTCCTCCGGGCTGTCCCCCTTCGCCGTTTAGTGTATTTATTTGTTTATGTATAGGGCTGTTCTCCAAATTCTCTATAGCACTGTCCGTGGTGGGCAAGAAGGATCAGCGCAGTTTTCAAGCATGTTGTTTTCAGAATAGGGGGACTTAATGTATGTTTCTATTCTTGTATGCACGAAATGCAGCACAATGACAGTATGTGTGTGGGAAAAATAGGTTTATATTCGTGTCCTCACTGTTCTGTGGACTGTTTGTTGATGTGGAGATCTTGTTCTTTTCGTAGTTTGTTTTTGGATTTTTCTCTTAACCTTTTCAGTGCACATCACTACAAACCAGGATATGTGAGAGAAATAAAATTTTCTTTTGGCCTGTATGATGCCAGAATAAAAGAGAGCATGGTATATGTAGTCAGTAATAGAGTTACATAATTTATTGTTGCTTATTTTGTTCCTGGATATATGTCAGGAACGCGCAGAGAGTATTTATACCATTTCCTCCCCCTTTTCTGGGGTGCTGTGTGACAGAGTCGTTGCACTACACTACATTGCACTAGAATATTTGCAAGAGACTTGGCCCTGAATCACTCCTGTACCTGAAATACCATCAGGGGCCTTACCTTGCTTTTGTTGATGTCCAGGGCTGCTTCCTGTGTTCTCAAAAATTTCTTTTGTACATTTTTTTTTCTGTCCCAACAATTACATTTTCTTACTTTTTAAAAAAAGTCAAGCATTTATAAATATTTCACTAGTAGTTATTCACAGTGCCAAGGTACAGAAGGAAATCTGTGTCGTGGACAGATTAAAAAAACCTTCTTCCTGTATGCCAGTGAGCTGTTTGTTCATGTATTAGACTTCTTTGGAAAAAATATCTTTATAAGATGATAATGTATGGTTGCAGCATCAGGCCATAAGGCATGATGTCATTATTAGCATATGAAAGGAACAAGCCTAATGGTGCCTTTCAATCAACACTGCTGTTCCGGCTCTAAATTTCCAAAAATGTGGTGGTTGCTTTTGTGTCTGCTAGAGCTACCACAGTAGATGTTAGATGTTAGTCCACATGTGTGTATCTATCTTTCTGTCCTTACCTATATCACCTTAAAATGGACTCTGAGATTCCATGGAGCTCATATGGCTGACTGGAAACCACTTTTAAACTTCTGCTTGGTAGTAGTTTAACTTGACAGAATTGTAGTTGAAAAGCCTCCCTTCTGTCCATCTGTCTTTATAAAAACAGCCTTCTGGTGATGGCAGAGCAAAGCCATGGTTTGTTAGCACTATGGATTTAGTTTGGCTTGGAGCATTTGCCAGTCTCCGAAAATGCCCTCTGTCTTCCTTAAAGGTCTATTGCTTTCTTGCTATTTGTTTTTAGAGTGAATTTAGCTAATGGGCATTTCTATTTGTTTCACACTTCCAGTGTTTTTTCAAACCTGGTAAAATGCACATGTTGCACCTTTAAGAAACTCTATGATTAGTACAGTGGCTGCCAGCCAGAAACAATATACTGTTTTGTCACATTTCCTGAGAAAAAATTGAATGAATTTTGTGTTTTCCCCCTTTATAAGATTAAGTAGTAATGCCTAATGGAAAAGAAATTAACTTTTTCCTTTATGTGCCAGCATGCTTTAAACTGCAGCTAAAGCTTCAACATGTTGCAAAATAAGGGGGATTTCTCTGTATGAGACTCCATCAGCAGATTAAATTCTTGAATAATTGCGTGTAATTCTTCTTCCTTTTTTTCCTATTTAATCTACCTCAGCATTTTGTTTGTTCAAAAACTCCTTCAGTCAGACAGTGGCAGAATGCTTAGGATATCGCATTTACTCCATTGGCTAATGAAACACCTGTTTGCGTAATGTTACTGAATCACTGAAAATGAGATGTAAATAATGTGCTTAAAATTTAGTAGCATGTTCAAAATCCTTTATTTGAGACTATATCTGGAATAATGCCTTTCATAGCATGGAGTGCTCTGAGTGGCTGAGCCTAATTTTGTTTGATTCTGCTGTCATTATGCATGGCACTGTCATAACCTTTGTCTTCACATTGTCCCTTGCTGATCAGAGGGGGAGAGGCTGGAGCGTAGCTACCACCAGAAGAGAGTGTATTGATTTCATTGCCAACAGATGGAATGGAATTGACTGTTTCATGTAGAAGTTCTTTAACCTAGTAGGAGAGGAGACATACTCTCGAAGCCTTGGGAGCACATGTTTTGGTGCTTTGAAGCTACTTGATGGTATGTGAGGTGTTTCTCTAGTCAAATCAGGGCCCTTTGGCAATTGAGAGTGACATGATCTATTATTTTGATATCTGAGAAATGTTCCTTGTAATTTCCATTGAAATGGAAGGTAACTGCATGGTTTACATAGACAATGATGCAGGGCATCTGTAGTGTGCCTCCACAACAACTTGGTTTTGGTCAGTTGGAATATCAGTGAGGAAAGGGCTGAAAATACCCATATCTCTGGCAATAGGATAGAAAATGGTGATACAGCTTTGTGTAACATGGTGCATGTTACAAGGATACATCTTTTTGGGAAGTAGGATATGATGCTAAAATCCTGTAGTACTTGTAGAATAGTTCAAGTAGCACTTTTTGGTTTTACATTTTTTACAGAAATGTAGACATCAGTGCTTGAAATGTATTTTTTCTTAAAATTGGTTGCATAGTCGAAGAAAGTAGCGCAGCAGTTGCATGCTCTCTTCTGAGCAGTTGTTATATGACTAGAGTTGGATAGTGAATTCTCATTGGAACTGCAAGCCCGGACTGTTAGTTGGAGATGGTCACTCACATTAAAAGTGGGTGTGTTTCAGTCGTCCCTTCCAACACCCAGGAATCCTGTTACTTGGTTAGATAATAAAGTTGGTGGTAGGTTTCCAAGTTCTGCTGACAGGATGAACATGTTTAGCTTTTGAAGCAAATGGGTAGTCACAACCTTCATTTCACTTGGAAAGCTTTTCCTTCTTCTCATGATACCTAGTAGTACTGGGGAGAAAATAGCAAGTGACCCAGCCTAAGTCTGGTTTGGATGTAGCCACTATTTTGAGTTTTGTTACATTTTCACAGTTTTGTGTTACAACTGTATTTTTCTATGACTGGGGAGGACTAGAATGCTAATAGCAGTTGCTTAATGAACAATGATACTTGTATTATATAATTTGTTTCATAAATTTGTCATAAAGTAGGTAATTCTGAAAAAAAAAAATCACAATAATTATGTATGAAAGAAAGAGATTTGAAAGAGGATCTTTTCTTTAAAGTGTAGTTATCAGTGTTTCTACATGGCACAGTTGCAGCTTGTGTGTGTGAAGCAGTAATAACAGAAATGAACTTGAAACCGAAGCATGAGTCCATCAGTATTTGACCAAAAGACCCAACTAGTGCAGTCAAACCAAACCTAACAGCTCAAATGGTGCATTATTTGTACATTAGAACTAAGAAAATACCTAAAAGTGTATGATTAATGGGTCATCTGAATTGTTTGCTTTTGGGGGGTTAAGGAGTCATTATGGTGTGATTAATTGTTTGGGGCTTTGTTCATGGTATTAGCACTGAAAATGAAAAGAATGTTGAAAATAAAAACTAGGATGTTGAAATAAAAAATAACTATTGTTGAGCTGGCGTTTCTTGATGTTGCATCATAAGATCAGCAGATAAATGGGGGAGTTGTTCATACAGTGTTTTGGTTCAGATTTCTCAAAGTCTGTGCCTCCATTCATTTGTGAAGCTGTATATACACACATCAATTTAACTTGCGGATTTCAGTCATAAAAACTTTAATAGCATTGTCAATATCCCTATATGCCTTGTATTGACCACCAGAGAAAGATACTAGGTAGCAAAAACTAACATTTTGATAAGAAGCCCACCTAAATATTGCATGGAGGACAGTCAAATGTGTTTTGTTAAGTGCTGTGGTGGCTAGGATCCATTGGCTAGGATCCACTTGAAAAATCAGATTAAAAGTTTTTGTGCTTGACAAATGTCATTAGTTTAAAAATTCCCTGAAGGCTGGTATTGTAATTAGATGAGCCTAAAGCATACAACAGTAAATTTTGTTTTCTTCCAGGAATGACCAGCAGCATCTTTAAAAAAAAACAAACCCAACATTGACTGATCCTCGTGAGATACAGTAGCTACAGTAGGAAAAAAAGAGTTTTCCAGAAATAAATGTGACAACTGAAGCCACAGCACCTCAGGGTGAGTGGGGTGGATCAGCCATAGTCTGGTGGGAAGCGGTGTGGTTTGTAAGTGTCCTGCTGAAAAAATGCTCAAACGTGCTAATTTGCCAGGTGCCTCATGTCAAGGGTATTGGATATTACATGCTAGGCAAAATAGTGTTAAAATAATTTAAAAACCAGCAAATCCTTTTGGATCCTGATTGTTACAAAAGCCAATCTTTGAGTGATTCCTTAACCTCGCTCTCACAAGAACTTGTGCTTCATAGTGCTAGGCTACAGCATTCCAGCCTCAGAAGTACTTGTTCAATGGTGTGCTTTCTTTATTTAAGAGGCTTTTTAAAAGGTCAGTCTGCTTGGCTGATCATCTTATTCTCCTTCATGATTACTGATATGAGTCTGTTTTGAGCTGGTAGTTTGATAAAAGGGATTTCTCCTGCTAGAAATAAGGAATAGAGATTGTAAATGTATCATCTCTAAAATGTAGCCATAACTACCTAAACCCATATTTTATGTTTCTTGCTTCATTGCTCTAATAAAAATGTCTACATTGTCTTCACCAACATAAATATCACAGTCATGGAAATAATTTCCTAAATATTTATATTGGAAAATAAGAAAAATACCACTGTTGTGCTCTCTGAGTCTTGCAGAACTTCCCAGAAGGGGAAGGTGAGGTAAGGCTGGGGCTGTACCTGCTGAACCTGAGTGCTGTTGTAGGGTTGTGGCACTGTCCAAGTGTCCGAGGCTCCCCGGCCCGCCTTGGGCCAGTGTCAGCAGCTCTAACAGAGCACTGCTAAGGGAAAGCCATGGGCTAGGGCCTGTCCCAAAATGGGTTAGAGACAAGACAGGCCTGTTCTGTGAGACAAGAGCATTGAGCATGTGCTCTCTCCTGCATGGCTTCAGCATCTGGCCTGTTCTCATACAGCTACAGGTGTAGCCATAGAGATGCTGCTGCATGTGTGTGAATAAGAAAAAGCTCTGATTGAATGAATGCTCTTTATCTAGAGGAAAACAAGAGGCCACTGTCACTTAGGAGAAAGCAGCACGTAAGGAAGTCTAGTGCATGTTGTTGTTTCATATCTGTGTGTCTATATAAAAAAGCAAATACAGATATGCCCACATTGTTTCATATAACAGCCATCTTCTTGTGTTTTCAATAATGCCATGTTGAGCAATGCCCAGACCTTCCCAAAATGCTGTTAGGATCCTGTAAGTGTGTGTAGCCAAGTATCGTAATTGGAGTAAATATCACAGTTTTTGATTGCCTTACATGGTGTTTTTGTGTCAAATGTTCTCTTAATAATCTCTGCGTGTGTAGTTGTGACATCACTTCTCTGTTTCATTTCCTAAAATGTGTTTTGACTTCCTCGGAGTGAAATAACTTCCAGCAAAATACAACTTTGACCTAGCTCAACTTATATAAACAAGTCCCATTAGCATGAGTGTGTGCCATGAACTTGCTCTGAGCTTGGATAATATGTTTTATGTCGGGCTTTTAAGTTGACACACTGATATTTTTTCATTATGAAGCTATAGGTTACTGTAGAGAGCCACTGCAAACACTGCGGTGCTGCTGCTCAGCAGATGTAAATTGTCACACTCCTTAATGTTCCACAGAACTCAGTGTTTCCCACTTCTTGCCTTAGTTTCAGAGTCCTATATTTAGTTGCACTGAACAGTGTAGATGTGTTTTTGTTCCTGATACCAAAGATGTAGGCTTTTTCATGCTTGAGACAGAGGTTTTAGGGGTTTTTAATCTCTTTAGGCATTGTATAAAATGTACTGTAAATATTGCAAATTATGGAAGGCTGCTTTTTATAGAGTTGGTTTATGGATACCTTTATATTAAATAGGTAAATAAAGACAAATTGTCAGACATCATTCTCTAAGAGGTGGACTATCACCAGTTTAAAATGTTATCTTTATTTTCATTAATCAAATTTGGTTGGGTGTTTTTTGTTTATTTTATTGGATATTTGGTTTAATTTTGCCTGGTGGTAATAAGAATACTCATTTCCAGTGAGATTTTGTGTCTTTTGAAAACCGACTCATTGTTTTGGAAGAAATCTTTGCTTTTATGTTGTTTCATTTCCTCTTAATACTGATGTTGATACTGACTGTGTGCAGGGCCACAGATGTAAGTACTGAGTTTCTACTTAAGGTGAGTCAATAGGTAAAAGGCTTTGGCTTAGATACACTACAAATAAGTCTGGTTTTGATTTATGTTGAACTTAAGATATGCTTGCCCCAGCTTGATAGAGTAAATCACTAAGTGTGAAAATTAACTTCCAAGGCTTTAAGAACATGAAGTCGGGAGGTTTTTAAACCTTGCTTATGCTTATCTTGGTTTTTAAAGAGCTTGAAGTACTATAAATAAAAGAAGTGTTTCCAACACCTCTTGGCATAAACTTCATCAATTGTCAGCTGTACAAAGGGTATTTGAAGTCAGTATGAGGAGGACTAATGCATATATTTAATTTTTCTTTTCATGGGAGAACTGCCATGGATTGTCTTGAAAGAAGCTTTTTTTTTTCCCCCTACTCTGTTGGTCATTCCTATACTGCTGGGTTTTGGGGTGTTTTTAAAGTTATACAGTACACTATGAATCACTGTACTGGAAGAGCACAGATTATGGAAGAAACTAAGTTCTAGGTCTTACACATGTCAGTGTGTCTCCTTTCCAAGGTTTGTGTTGTTATTGTCACCATAAAGTGCATTTCTTTCTGGTACTTTGATAAAAATTCACCCAAACAAATGGGAGACTGTGGTGGAGGAACAAAGCATTGATGAGCTCTCAGTTACTCATTCTGGAAAAACATAAGTACTTCTCATTAAATCTTTCTTTAGTGTGACCTCAAGGGGTAATTTTTTACTCTAACACATGGAAATTTTTCTGACAGATTAATGTGATTTTTAAATAAACAACATCTCTTTATTAGTGCATAAGACAGTTTGGGCTATCTGTATATTAAACAAAGACTGTTATCTGAAAAATGCATTGATTAGCCACATGAGAAACGTTGTGTGTTGACTTAGTGTCTTAGCTGGTTATGTGTCATTTGGAAAAGAAAAAGCAGGATTGAAAGAGCAAAGGATTTATCTTTCTACAGGATATGTATGCTTCATGACTTGTGGCTGTAAGTCAGCTGCAAGCAAACTTTATTTGTCAAATAATTATTTTGATCTTAATTTGCAACCCTAACATAAATTGATTAATGTTTGCTCATGTAAGTAATGCCATGAAAAATCAACATTGGAATCATTCCTTGTTCATAGAGAGCAGGTTGTGAAGCCTCTCCCTGCCCCTGCAGTCTGGACAGCAGCAGGGCCAGGACAATAAGGGTCCATGGAGTATCACTGCAGAGCATGCTTGTGTCTTCCTGCTGTTGAGCATGGCTTGTCCTTTTGATCCTCCTCTATCCAAAATATGTTTGGAATGTAAATCTCATTTGTTACCTCTTGGGAAACCAGTAATGAAATCTTTTGCTTTCAGACTGATGACCTAAGACCAGTGTGGATTGTTGAAGGCTAGAAGTTGTCTTTTAAGGGCAATTAAGGGAAGTTTCGCATCCTGATAAAAAATGAGTCTTCTCAACTGAGTTCTGTGCTTAATGATTTGAATAAGGGAAAGTGGTCTTGTGAATGATAATATTGTTTGTTTTTCTTACTATTTTCAGTCTTGCTGAGGTTTGCTGAAAAATGAGATGCTTGTATGGCTGGTTCCAGCTAATGTAGATGGATATAATGCTTAATTGGGCTACTGCAATTTAAACTTCTTAGATCAGGCCAAGTACAGCTTAAATTGTTAAGTGGATTAACAGGATGTAATCTGCTTTGATTGGTGTATCTGATCGTTTTTTTCTCATTCTGTGCAAATGTACTGAGCAACTAGTTGAAAAAATTGGTGAAATCTAGTTTTTCTGCAGAAAACCAGCAGAAGTATTGCATGATACATTCACATTTCCAGTATATGGGGAGAAAGTTTTCCCCTATGAATATTCTGCTGTTACTCATTGGGTATCTGTATAGCTGCATACGCTCTCTGATCTTTGTAAAATGTTAGATAGATTTGAGTGAAGACATTTTATCTCACTAAAATGTAAGTAGATGTAATAATATTTTTGTAGGTTTTTACTTAAAAATTCAGTTCTTCTTGTTGTTACTCATCTGAAATTAAAAACAGTTCATGTGTGATCTCTTAGAGCCCAAGTGTTCCAATATAGTTAGGTGCTATAGCCATATTTTCCTCTGCAGGTGATATTTCACTTACCTGTAGTTTGTAATAAGTAATATGGCTAGAAATCTGAGGTGAACAGAGTATCACCTATTTTACAGTTAGCAGGAACTGAATTTTAAATTCTCCACTGATTGCAGTTTTTCTCCATTATTCGCACATGGAAAAGTCCCAAGGAATAAAGAGCTAGAGGTGTTTATAGCACTGTTCCTCCTGAACTTTGCAGGAAAATTTTTTTGTATAGGCTTTTATAGTGGAAAGATTGAGTTGGACTGTGAACTATCCCACGGGTGTGTGGATCTGGCACAATGCAGTTAGCAAAGCCCAGGATTAATGCTCAAAGAACTGGGGATAAAATGCCCTTGGTTGTAAGGATTCAGCTGTGGAACACTTTTCCAAACCAGATCAATGAAATCTGAACTCCTGCAAATGCTTCCAGGTTTTGAGGAAGCCTTTTCATGACAAATGATGTCTCAATGCAAAAAGCTTCCTCTTGCTGCCCTTATCATAGTATCACAGAATGTTAAGGGACTGGAATGGAACTTAAAGATCATATAGTCCCAACCCCCAAATTTATCTCACTTTTGAAAAGCATGTAGTAAAATAAACAGTACTTTTGTTCCTTAAATGTGACAACCCCCATTAAATCTGTTTAGGAATTTGCTGTTGCTTTTGATTTACATATACTGTAATATTGATTTTGGGGATGGCATAAAACCCAAACCCAGCATACATCTTCCTTCCTGTTGAAACTTAGAATAGGAATGTAATGGATCCCCCCAAAATCAAGCTTCATAAGTATCATACCTTCCTAGAAATAGTGTTCTATGAAGAGTTATGCCCGGCTTACCCTCCAGTTTTTGAGTGATAGTTCAACCATTATGAAACTGATTATTTTAAACTGAACTTCCTTACTGTAAGAGTGCAAGTGATTTTATGTAATATTACATCGTTAAATTATTTTCCTCCTAATTATCATTGCTGTGTATTTAAGGTGGTATTTTAATTGGAAAACTACAGAACTCTAATCAATTTAGCCACAGAACAGGAACAATTAGTGTTTTAAGACTATGTGTTCTGAAATGTCATGTATCCATTATCTTCAAATTATTCTTTTGATTACTTTCTTTGAAGTTTTCCTATCTTATCTTCTATGTCCCAAAGTGCTTTCTCTTCTGACTTCCTTCCTCTGCCTCTCTTTCTCTGTTTTGTCTTCAGGCATGTCTGCAATTATCTTGTCATTCTGATCCCTCCTCAGACCTCCAGTAATTTTGGATTTCTGCAGTTCTCTGCATACACATTCATACTCATGGCTTTTGTCATCCTTTTCTTGTTCTTTTTGGTTTAGTAATGATAGGAGCCTGGAGAGCGAAGTTCTGATTACCCTTGTATAGGGTAATAGAATAAAACCCCTTTGCTAGAAAGAAATATTGTAGTTGTTGGGGTCACCTCTGAAGACGGCCATGCTGGCCAGCCATGGGACTGTCAAAATGTGAGCTAAAATGAGGGCTGTATTTGCAAAACAGGGGACGTGATTAGAATTCAGCTTCACCTCCCTTTTTCCTGGTTTGTAGCAGATGCCTTTTTTATGGGTCACCTTTTTGATCAGCTGCTGAACTCTGCTGGTGCAGTAACATTTTTTAAAGGTACTGCATCTGAGAGACTGAAAGTCCTTGATGTCAGATTTTCTCCTGTGTGTCAGGAAAGGGTGGCACATGGGAGCTTTTGCTTTCACCTCTAGCAGCTCCTCTGCATTGACAATGAGGAGGAACATTCACTTGAGATTTTTTACCTCTCTTCCTTGATGGAAGAGTGGGATGCTGCTTTCCAAAACAAGTAAATGGAGCAAGGACTGATCAGGATCAATCTGCAAACTCATTTGCTTCAGCTATGCTTATGGCTTTTTTTAGCAGTTGGAGTGAGTTTTACTGTTTTTTTTATAGAACTTAGCCATAAAAGATTAAGGTTAGTACCAGGACTTTTTTTAGTCTCTTCAGAAAATTAAAAATATAGTGGTATGCCCACACACAGAATACTAATTTTAGTTAAGATTTTTTTAGCAAAATCATGAAATTGTTAGAGCCATTTCTGAGCTGAGAACACATTTGTAAAATTTTGTTTTCTGCATATGGTAGTTTTAAGCATGAGTCTAGAATGGTCCACGATTTATTAGGTGTTGATAAGTCATTTTATCAAAAGCCAGGAGTGTGAGTAATAAGCAAATGTAAGTAATTTATATGTACTTTAGGCAGACATAAGTGTTGCAGAAATAGAAGCACCACTAACGTGGAGCGAGTGAGGTTCCTGAATAATGAAAACCCTTATTGGTTTCTTTTAGAACAGTGATACTTTAATTGCATCTTCCCTTTGAACTCTTTGACACAAACTAATTTGTTTGAATTTCTGGGCAAAATAATTCCTCTGGCACTTAAGATATCCAGAAACCTTTTGTATTCCCTTTTGCTTTGTTAGCTTTGAATATCATGATTAGCATCAACACTTAGAAACTCTGGACAGTCTAATTTCACTGTCATAACCAATCTCACTGAAATGTGTTTGTGTCTCAAATTCTGCATTTTGATGCTTTTGGCTTTCCTATCTAATATTCTTGTTGGAATCAGATGCTCACAGAACAGAATTTGAAAAGCAGCTGTACAAAGATTTCCAGTCATTAACTTGTATCACTGTTCTCTGTTCCTCTGGTGTGCTCAAGTTTGTATGTTGCTCTTGGACTGTGGTTGTCTCATTTGATGCACAGAATTATAGACCGTGCTCTTGACTTGCTGTCATACTTGATGGAAATGTAGCATTGGGTAATGCTTAAAGAGCAGCAACAGAGTTGCAAAATAACATACTGTGTATATAAATCATACCAAGAAGATCAGTTAGTAAGTTTAGAATAGTCTTTCTTTTGGGAATCCGTGGAGGGAAATAAGCAGTTTCAAGGGAGATGAACCACTTCTGCAAAATCACAGTTTCATTGTAGACACTTGGTGTAGCCTGGTGCTTAACACTGGGTTGCTGTGCAGTTATACTTGGTTGCCAGTTAACAGCTTTGCACTGGGAGATGGAAAAATAGAAGGAATGGGAAGAAGAGAATTTTGAAAATGTAGTTTAACAATATGGATTGGATCAGGAAGATAAAAGAATAGCACAAGACAGTATCAGGCTTATTGAAAAGGGGAGCAATTAGAGCAAAATTAATTTGTTGCCAGCCTTAACAAATCCATATATTTTCATTTGTTTTCATTAGAAGCCTGGAGTGTAAGCTATCATTGTTTAACTACTGAGGAAGTGGAAACTGCAATTATTTTGGTCAATGGATGGAAGGTTAGTCAGGTTCAGGTTCAAAAGGAGCATCTGAAATAAGTAAATAAGTATCTTGAAACTCCTAAAGTCAGAACACTGAAGGCAATATATGTAATATTTTATAATTGTTGTATTTCCAGTTACATGACTGTTACCTTGTTCTTCTCTGTGCAGTTTTGTGAGGATAATTAAATAACCTGATATTTTGAAAAATCCAAGGAAGATGAGTAACAGCTCACATGTAGCAGACACCCATGATGTTTTTTCTCTCAGCATGCAGCAGCCCCTACTCTCCCTAGGTCTACAGGAATGTATTTAACTTTTCCTGATGGCTGTGTTCAAGGCCAGTCCTTATTACAAAAGTGAGAGAAAGGACTTGGGGTGGGGGGTGTAGAGAAAGAAAGAAGAGGCAGGATTTGACTGGAAATAGTGTAACTACTGGTTCCCCAAAGCTATCTTTAAAAACAAACCCAAATTGTTTGCTGTTGCAGTGAGACTCTTTTATTCTGTCCACACTTTGCTTTCAGCATGGAGGTGAAACGATACTTGGCTTTGACAATACTGTTTTATGTCAATGCATCATGCAGTAATTCTGTGTAAGGGAAGACTTTTCCTGCTAGAGGAAGGCTTTGGGTAACTTAATCACATTTCAGCCTCCTGACAATTTGCAGGTGGTGCTCTGGCTGCTCTTCCAGAGAGCAGTGACTCATCATGACCTACAGCACAGTTAAGGTACGGGTAAACTCACATTGTGCTGAGTTTGAGATGAACTAAGACATACACTTGAGTTTTTCCCACAAAGTTTTCTAAACAGTTAAATGCACTGAGTTATGGTTCAATATATGTTGTTCTTTTTTGACAAAAATGATAAGCTTTTTAAAATTCTTCTGCATTCTTTAGGAGATTAAGTATTAAGTATTAAAGTATTCTTTAAAATACTTTATATAACTTATTATAATTGTTTTATGAGGTGTCTCAGAATAAGGAAAATTGTGAGATTACACTTGGGGCGGGGGAAGGAAGAGAGGGTTTGACTGAGAGCAAAAAATTAAGTAGCTACTATGCTTGGAAGGAAAGATAAGTAGGGATAATTTTGCAGTTTTGCATATTACTGAAGACTGTTCACTTTACAGTACTTTTGTGGCATGCAAAAATTTGCTGTAGATGTGGGCGAATTTTTTATTTTTTAGTATTGCAAATTATCTTCTCTGAAAAAAATCTTACTTTGTTTCTTATAAGCAAACCAAGCAGTCACAGGATGCTTCTAGTAATTTGATGGGAAACAAAGTTTTTGTCACTGACTATGATTGAATGAGGAAGATTTGGACCTTAATACCTAATTTGTTTCCAAGGCATTTAGTCTTAGTAGGAGTATGGAAAAGGAAAGTTGGAGTTTATCTAGAATATGGTTGTAATGCATGTTTTTGTGTTGCTTTTGTAGTGTGCACGATATAAACCATACTTGTTTTTGAAAAGTTAATTTCTTATTTCAACTTCTCAGGTTTATCTGCTTCAGAGCCCAAGTCAAAGTAATATCGTTCTAGGTTGGGATGATTGTGGTCGTCTTTTTTTTTAGGGAACACCTAAAGTACTATCAGACACATGTTTATATTTAATATATATATAGCATTCATGTTAATAATAGTTTTTAGAACAAGAAATTATATAGGGCAATTTATGTAATTTTAAAAATATATTTCTGTTATAATTGATCTTTAGACATGTGAGAGGAACTGAAAAGCAAAAATTAAATTTCATGTCAGACACCGAGATGGCATTGCAGGGTTAATTTTGCGCTCTCAGACTTTTTTCCTTGTTTTCATATGAACCCTACAGGCAGAGACTCAGTGCAGGACTGGGATTCTGCATAATATTAATTAGTAGAAAGTGTGTTTATCACCCTTCAAAAGGTGGCTTCTTCTGTGGTAGACATGTGGGACTGAAAATTGGGGTGCTATGGTAAACTCAAGTCAGAAGGAAAGAAGGTATTGTCCTTGTCTTGAAAACAGTTGCCAAAGAATTGTTGGCCAAAATTGAACACTAAGTAATAAATCTGTGTTTTATAATGGAGCATATTTAAGACCTGAACTGTTTTGAAGGTGAAATCCCAAAACATCAAAGCATCGAAGCATTCTTTTCAGTCCACTTTGGCAGAATGCTGATGTGCCTACTTAATTTCCATAGATGCTTAATCAGATGCCTGGGGGAGAGCTGCAGTTGCAGATGTTGAGAAATTTAAGTCAGGCTCCTTCCTCTTTTGAAAATCAGCTCTATTTTTACAAAACAGAATCCCTAGATTATCTTTTAAAAGCAGGCTCTTGTAAGGATTTTTTTCCCCCTGGAGAAAAGGTTTTAAATAAAAAAAAAAAACCCAACAGAATTTCCTTTTGAAATGGAGAAATATGAGTGTGGATGAAATGAATACTAGAGCTTCCCATCTTTGAAATTACTTTTGAAAACAAGCACAGAGAAGTTTAAATGTGTTATTTTTCAGAATATTCTTCTGTTATTTTTTTGTTGATTGCTGTAGATGCCTGTGTATTAAAATGCTAGTTTTTTTCCAGGTTAGCCTGTATTTATGACATGCAGTTTTTGATTGACTCATGCCTTATGTGATAGGCCTTATGTGAAATGCAGGTAGATGTTTTTTTTTTTTGTGATTTTTATACTGTTTGGGGTTTAATAGGATTACTGGAGCTTTAGCCTGAGGTCCTGCAAGTCAATAAATCAGTGACAGCTTGATGCTAGGCAGGTACAATACTGACCACAGGGGCATTAGAGTGAGTAGTTGTGTGCTTAGAAACCAGCAGCACAAGTGTGGTCAGTAATGCTCAGGGAGGGCCTGGCTCTTCTTAGAGGCGATATCCTCAGACAGTCTGTCTAGCAGAGAAGAGCAAAATAATCCTGTATTCCACTCCCTGTTCCCTAGCCAAAACACAAGCTGAAATGCAAACCAAAGGTTGAACAGTCTAACTGGATTAAATAATCTGTTCCTACACTAGATCTGAACTTCAGCAATCAAGTGGATCCCTGTTTATTTATATGCCTTTTTAAAGTGTCCTGCAGGTCATCTGGGAACTCTTGTCTAAGAAACATGGTTTGGGTATTAAAAGGGACCACCTTCTCCCTGTGAATCACAAGAACAAGTGAAGAAGAAAGTTTGTCGATCAAGAGATGGAGACTCCAGACAGAAATGCTGCTCACTTCACAATCTTTATATAAATTCTTCCAGAGATAAAATGAAGCCTTCTCTTTATGAACACATCATGTGACAGGGATTCATTCACCCTCTGTCTTTCCCAGTAAACAGTTCCAAGGTTCAGCTGCAGTTACTGCTAGGAAATTGCAGACTGTTTCAAGGTTGAATTGATGCAGCTTTAATTGTTAGCTGCTGGATCCTATTGCATTACTATCAGCAAGTTTGAAAAGGTCTTGCTACCAGATCTGCTTCTCAGGGAGTAAGTGCTTATTTCTGGTAATCAAATGACCCATCAGTCTTCTCTTCATTTAGCTGACATGGGCAGGGCTCCCTGAGACTTCAAAAATGGATAAAGCAGATAGGAGAGGAACATAAATGGCATATAATCATGACAGCATAGGATGTGAAGCAAATAAGATGATATTTATGAAACATGTCCCACTGCAGAGACAGAAACATTGAGAAAATCAAGAAGACCTCTAGGTCCTTTCCCAAGCCCTTGAAGTCCTCCACGTGAAATGGTGCCTGGTGTGGATGGTGGTGGTGCCAGTGTGGATCTTAGCCAAGCACTGCATTGCTATTTTCCATGATTGCCTGTGAAGCAAAGATCATAAAACAGGAAGGTGTTAATACAAACTTACAGCTTGGCTGAGACTCTGGGAATGATGCTTCTTGGAATTAGTGCTTAGGATATTAATCCACATATTTTAAGAAAAACAGAAGAACTGTCCAGTGTATAAAAAATGTTTCAATACTTTTTCCCCTCCAACAGTGTTGACTGCCCATATACATCTGTATCCAGTGTTGATTTAAGCTCTAATTTTGGGGCCACTTTTGTGTAAATTTCCATTACATGCATTATGGACGCATGAAGTCTGCTTGCACAAAAAGAACTGTAGTGTGTTGTAATTCTCTAAATTTAAGGATTTGTTAGGTAGCAGAAGAAGGACTAAGAATAGCTCTAGAAAAATAGTGATTGAAGGTTGCTACTACCAAAACCATTCATCCAGCCTGCAGCCCACTCTCTATGTGCTCTGCAGCTGTGCCAGAAAATATGCTGTATGAACAGTTTGGACAGTTGTGGCCTGTTCCCTGTTTTTTTGGCTCAGCTTCAGAGTGAATCAGGAGGTGTGCATACACTTTCTGGCAAAATACCCTTTTCAGAAGTGCTGGGGAGGGCATGTAACCCAGTAATTGTGTCTGGACAGACTTTTCTGCATGAACACATGCCAGTTCAAGGGACAGAGAGGAAATGCAGGATTTGGTCTTCTGTTGGTGCTGGAAGAATCTCAAGTGTCTTGCCTGGTCAGGAAGAGTGGGTGTACTGCATTCTCCTCCTGAGTACAGATCAAAACTTTGTCTAGCCTTGTTGGATGAGGTAATACTCAATCTCACTTCCCCAGGAGCTGTGTATTTGATGGGCACATTCTCCAGCCTGTGACATGGAGAGAGGCAGAATGGTTGGATTGAATTCTGTCATCAGAACCCAGTTCTGTGGCAGCTAATATGTCCTTCAGCATCAGGACCTCTGGACTTTGTACAGTTTTCAGGTGTCATTTGTCTTTTCTTCATATCTTAAAATTTATTTTCTGCATTCCTCTGTTCTCCATGTTTTTCTACCAGCTTTCCTTTTGTGTTCTTTTAGCTTTTTCCAGTAATTATTAGCTCTGATCCCACTGGTGTAGCATTTTTTTATTTGAAAAATATGCAACTCGGCTGATGATACCTGGAAGCAAGCCAGTAGAGGCTAAAGAGTGAGTGGATACAGTCTGCCCAAGTTTCCTCATTTGGATATGAAATGCTTGACTAGGATGTCATCAGTTTGAATTTTTCTTTATTTTTTCTTTGAAGAGAAACTGGATTTTGACTATAGGGTGATATTGGTAAGGGTGTCCATAAACACAGGCCTCTCAGATACCTGTTTTTCCTTGGTCTGTGGTGTTAATGGCACACCATTTGATGCTCTTACCCTGTAGAATCATGGAGTCATTTAGGTTGGAAAATACCTTTATGATTCTTAAGTCCAACCATTAACCCAGCACTGCCAAGCCCACTGCTAAACCGTGTCCCTGTGTACCAGTTCTGTGCATCTTCTGGATACCTTCAGGGATGGTGACTTAACCATTTCCCTGGGCAGAGGGTTTCAGTGTTTGGCAACTCTTGTGCTGAAGAAATTTTTGCTAATATCCAATCTAAACCTCCCCTGGGGCACCATGGGAGCATTTCCTCTTGCCTATTCCTTGTTACTTGGGAGAAGAGACCGACACCTACCTGACTACAACCTCCTGTCAGGTAGTTGTAAAGAGCTGTAAGGTCCCCCATGAGCCTCCTCTTCTCCAGGGTACACTCCCTCAGCCACTCCTAATCAGATTTGTGCTCTTCACCAGCTCCACTGCCCTTCTCTGGACACACTCCAGCCTCTCAAAGCTCTTCTGCAGTGAGGGGCCTAGAACTGAACAAAGGATTTGCGCCTCGCCAATGCTAAGTGTTAAAATAAATTCATGCTGCCTTCACTCATGTTGGGTGTCTTGTCTTCATCTGTGTCACCCTAAAAAACCAAAAAACATATTGCAGAACATTGAAAAGAAGAAAAAACCTTTCTAATTTTTTTTCTGTGCGGTTTTGTGGTGTAAATAGTATGGCAGTGCAGCACTGTTGAAATTAGGAATTACTTGTTAATTAGTTAAATATGCCCTAAGCTAACTTTAGTTCAATCCCCTAAGTATGCATGTGTTTGGTGTAGAGCTGTTAGGGAGTGAAACATAGGCCACGGAGCTGCCAGCCTTCTCCCTTGCTCCACAAGAATCCCCATCACAAGGCAGAGGGAAACTATTGGATGGATGTCTTTGCCTCAGAGAGGGGAGAAGAGCACTAGAAGCAAACATTGTTAATAGCATTAAGTTTGTATTTTATGCTGGTACTGTGTCTGTACATACTATACAAAATAAGAGGCTCCGTGTTTTTAGAAAATCCCAAAGGTATCATGAAGTTTGATGTACATGTAGCTCAAGGAAGCTTTGTTAGCTGAAAGTCATTTTTTTGTTGAGTGGGAGTCTTCAGTGTTTTTAAGTCTTGTGAATTTTCTCTCTTTTTACTTGTAGATCAGTAGCAAAAATGGACATGCTTCAAAGTACTGCAGCAGCTAATGCAGCTTGAGGGAAGTCACCTTTGTCTCTTACTGCTTCGTTTTCAGTGAAATGCAAATTGGCTTTCAGGTTGATGGCAATACCACAGACACATTGCAAATAGGAGATTACATAATAAAGACTGAGTGTGTTACTTGATAACTTAAAGCTTTGATCTAGAAGGAATTCTGAATCAAACTATATAAGCATTACAATGAAATGCAGGTGAATATGAGATTTAACTCAGGGTTAAGCTTCAGAAACATTTAACTTGGATTAAGAATAAGATTTTAAAGGTTAAGAGAAAAAGTGCAACTTTGGTTAATGAACTGTTTAATCAACATGTCAGAGTTCCCTTTACTTTCTTCTGGAATCATCCTAGTTTGTCAGGTTTCTTTTCTTGTTTGGAGAAATTCTGGACCAGTGTCTAAGATCTGACAGAAGTTTTGGATAATTCATTAGCCTGATAAAAAGGGCATGGTGCAGGATTTGGCAATTGACTTAGTTTCTTCTTGAAATTAGTATGTTGGGAGATACCAGACTAATGTGTTCAATATCACTGTAAAGATAGACTAAAACCATGATGAACTTTGAACTTTGGTATAAGAAAATAGTTGTATTGAACTGAGGGAAGGTGATCTCTTTTAAAACTCCCACTAAAGCTGGTTTTACTGCACAGGTGGTCCTGTCAGAGATTTTGAATCTGAGATTAATGATTATTGACATGGCTTAACTAAACAAAGGTCTTTTTGGGCCTGAAAATGGCAGAAAAAAAAATCTGAATCTGTTTGGCGTTTCTTTTTGTGTGTGTGTGTTTTTTCTTTTTATTTTTTTTTTTTGTAGGTGAGGAGTCACATTTAACTGTATGCTCCTAATTGCAGTCTGTAGTAAGTTTATGAGAGTTTTGCAGTAACAAGGTCAGACAGCAAATCAATCAAAGATGTTCTTGTATTGGGTTTGGTTTTTGCTGGTGCCAGTGATGTGGCTTCTAATCCATCAGAAAAGATGAGCTCTGCTTCTTTATCACTGAGATACCAGATAATTGTTTCTGTCAGGATCTCTTGATTTTATGTGTGCTTCCCATCATTGAATGAAAGTCTATATTAATCCTCACTGCGTGTTATGTTAATTTTTATTTGATGTTGGGTTTTGATTTTGTAGATGTCTGAAGTTCTGTGGCATTGCTCTGATTTTTCAGCATTTTACATCATCATTTGTTGAGGCTAATGGATAATGGTAGCCTTATAAGTGCCACTTCAGAGCCTATACAATATAAAGTGAATTAGAGCTTGACCTAGAATGATACCCTTTGTCCTGAGGTTTTAAAATCGTAGAATCATAGAATGGTCTGGATTGGAAGGGACTGTTGCCATTGGCAGGGACTGCTTCCATTAGACCAGGTTGCTCAGAGCTGTAAATACATCCAGGGATGGGGAGTTCACCTGGGCAACCTGTTCCAGGGCTGTAGCACCCTCACAGTAATTTCACAGAATTTCTTCCCTATATCTAAGCTAAATCTATCCTCCTTTGGCTTAAGGCCACTGCCCTTGTCCGGTCACTACTCACCCGTGTGAAAAGTCCCCTTCCAGCTCTCTTGTGGGCCTTTTGTAGGGACTGGAAGGCCTCCCCAGAGCCATCTCTTACCCAGACTGAAGAGCCCCAGCTCTCTCAGCTTGTCTTTATACTTCTTTGTGGAGCTGAGAATACTCTATCTGAATCCAGATTTTCTGGCTGATGTTGTCTACCACTCTACATTCTTTCCAGTCCAAATTTTAGGTTTAGTGATATACATGCTAATTTGGGTACCCACTGACCAAAGTAATTTTCTTTCTATATGTGGATGATTCCTGAATCATTTCCCATTAAAGTTTTGTTCTCTCTTCCAAGCAGTGACATTTTAAGCCCATGCTTCATTTTTCTGGAAGTCTGTGCATACTTCTGTTCTTTCAGTGCTGGTGTAAATCCTTTGCTGTGCCACGCAGTTTGTGGGGCTGGATCACCATAAATCCTCCCAGTTTCCTTGTTTTGTTAGCATGAGGTGTTTCTTCTGTGGAATACTCTTTGTATAGTGCTTTTAGTAGCATGAGTGCTTCTTGGTGTGAGACTGTATTCCTCTAATACTGGATAAGTTTTTAACAGTTACTATTAATCCTTAAACAAAGAAGAAGCTACAGAATTAAAAAGTTTAAAATGTATGCCTGCATCCTTCTTGGAAACGAGTTCCATCTTGCCTAACCACAAGAATTATGTCTTCAAGTCCTTCTTAACCTGGATTGTGCTGTGATTCTGTTAGGGATGCAGAAAAATAAGCTTTCCACAAATACAATTAGGAAAGGGCAACAGAGGCTGGGTTTTGCAGTATTTGTGAGCAGCCTAGCACTTGTGTCTCCAGGGTGGCTTTATTTGTGAATCTTCACACATCCACTTCTATGTAAAACTGGGCTGCACAACTGGCATTTATTATTGCATGGCTGTTGTATTAAGTAAGGAAAGAGTATTTCAGGCTCTAGTGTATAATGATATTTTGTTTAAGGGAGGAAAGACAAGAAAATAAGAGGATAGGTCCTAAGTTTGGAGAAATAGAAGGGTAGAAGGCAGAAAGGAGAAAGAGGATGTGAATGGATTCTGCAAGTAATAACTTGTAGGGTTTTTATAAAAACAAGCATATTTTTTCAGCTTCTAAGATGCTCTTGGCCTTCTGAACACTAGGGGAGCTGCTGAACAGTTTAAGATTTAAAAAGACCTGGTACAGTGGTAAAGTTTCCACAATGCTAAGTTGGCCTTTCATCTGCATTTTTAACTGTCAGGTGAGAGCAGGATAGTTAGAGCCATTCTTCAGGCACACACAGGGCTCTGCTCTGGCAGAGCTGTGGAGAAAAGATGGCAAGTCCTACCCTGAATCAACATAACAGTTCCCACTGATTTGTGGGAACCCAGGCTTTCTAAAATGCAGGTTCTAGCAAACTGGACTTTGAGATTTTTGTATGCCGTTGACCTGCCAGATGCTTTTTCTTTTTATTTTGATATTCATTTATCTGTTTAATTATATTTTGTTTATATTCTTCAGGGCAGGAATTGATTCTAACTCTGTGAGATAGAGCACCTTTTTTTGATTCCTTCTTGGGGATATTTCTCAGTATCTTAACACATGAATATTCCCTGGGCAAGAGGGAATTTTTTTTCCCAAGTCCATTAAAATTGGCTAGGCCAATCTGAATCAAGCCTTACATGATGAAGTCTGAGTACGAAGCTTCTCAAAGGTAATGCTTAAGGATGTCCAGTCAATAATGATTTTGTTTGATAAGAGATTTTTTTGTAGTGCAGACTGCTTTTTCCCAAGTATCCAGAACATCCAGGGTGTCCAGGTTTTCCCTTCTACCTGCTAGAGAACATGGTTTCTAAATTTAAAAATTCATACTATATTTTCTTCTTAGAGTTTGCTCCCACTGCCCAGATGGCTGCTGTCATACCTCTTTTGCCATAAGGAATGTCAAAGTGAGGGATCTCTTCCATGTTTTTTTGTGACTCCTGGTTAAGTGAAAGCTTGTGTACAGTGCCATGCTTCTGTGATGTGTTAGTTGCAGGATGGGTGTGGGATATGGTCCCAGCCCTAAGCCTGGCAGAGTTCAAGGAGCCTGTGGACAAGACTCTCAGGTACAGGGTGGGATTCTTGGGATGGTGCTGGGCAGGCCCAGGAGTTGGACTCGATGGGTTCCTTCCAATCCAGCACATTCTATGATTCAATGAAATTTTGACATAGCTTTTACATCAGAATAGAAATTAAAACTTGAGGCTTGGATTCTTTCCTACATTTTTAGGCTACAGTTTTTGCTACAGCAAGGGAAGCTTGAGACATGAGAGGAGCCAAGTCCACCGTGACAGTTCCATATAAACAAGTTCACTTTGCAATCATGGAAAAATAAAAAGATTACACTATTAAAAAAGCAACCCCCAGCATTTCTAAAAGGTTGATGAATTTAACCAGTGCTGGAAAAGTATCATCCATTTGTGTAGTATGTGTATCATCTGCATTTTTTTGTCCCTTCTAGTCTAGGCAGTTTAGGATGCCATAAGTGAAGTTTCCATGTCAGTTGTTTGAGAGTGCTGGGATATTGTGCAAAGAATGTGAATGAAGAGCAGGGGTCATTTCTCAAACAAAACCTGACAGCTTCTTTGTGACCCCCACTGTTTGTGGACTTCATGCTGAGCAGTTCTAGTGATGAATTCTGACATGCAGTAAACTATGGTGCATCTAGGCACTAGAAAAAGTCATTTGCACAGAGGTAAAAGGAGAAGTGCCAGGTGATATCATGTAGTAATTGGCACACCTCCTTGAAAAATCAGTTAAGCTAATCTTGGTTTATGCCAGCCTCAGGTGTACTCTTAAAATGTAGCTAAGATATGTTCTTACAAATAAATATATGATAAGAATTTTCAAAGTGAATGGGAAGTTATTGCATGTTATACATCTACTTATCTACTCTTAAAGATCTACTTATCACTCTTAAAGATTCCAGTTTTCTCCACTGATCATTTGTAATTGTGAATATCACACAAGTGATATGCATCTAATTTTAAATTATGAGTCTTACTGGGTTGACATATGTGATGTTGGTGAGTGTAATGTTTTTTCTTTATGTGTTTGTATTTTTAACATATGAAGGAAAACAGTCAGAATCCTAGTAATACTGTTTCATGTTCTTAGAGGACTTAGTAAAGTACGAGTAAAAGAAGCACAAGAGAAAATACTACAGAAAATGAAGGGGATGATTTATAAAATGTAGCATATTAAATAAAACAATACTATGAAGATAAAGGATTGTTATTATATTGCAGTAGTATTAGCCTAAACTATTGTTACCAGTTTGTCTTGTCAGCAGAGTTCTTCAGTTTTGCTTTTTGAATTGGAATTACAACATTTTATTTAGACATCTCTCATTCCAGAATATTTTTTTATTTGCATGGAAACAGATTATTGTTCCACTGTATCATATTTTTCTCCAACAATACATCTGCAAGGGATATCTGTAATGTTGAGGATCTTTTTTCTTCCATAATGATGATCTGTCCATCTGTTTCCATGTGAGGTTCTTATGCATTGCCATTGTTATAAATACCAGTGAATGCAGATACTGCAATGACTCAGTGATGGTACATGTCTAATCTTTAAGCATCTCTGGGAATGTTACAGTGTTTCAGGTTTCATAAATACATCAGATAGATGTTACGTGGTCTTCCTCAAAATAATTATTAGCATGTGGTAAAAGTCCAACTGAGTGTGTTCTACAGAAATGAAGAGCGATAATGAGAGTTTTAATATAATTTCCACTATGCCAGTAAAACTTTGTGAAAAATAACATTAGAAGAATTGAGTAGCAGCTATCAAAAGTATTTATCTATGTCACTCACTGAAAATGGTTTTCCATTTAATCCTAGAAAAAATAGACATGATCTATCAAATTTGATGAGTGTACTGGCAATTTAGTGTGAAGGCAAATCTATCCTCAAAAGGAAGAAACGATTTCTTCTCCACAATTGCATTTAGAAACCTAAACCTTGGGATAAATGACATTAAGTAACATGAACAATTCTCCTGAGCACTATTAAATATTTTTGGAAGCTTAATTCTAACAAATTGGCTGTTATAAGCTTCTTCCTTCATCCTGGCACTAGTGAGTTTAATTTATATATAATAGCTAGGAGTTTGTACCTGTGTCCAACTCAATTTGAATACATGCCATGAGCTTTTTCGAAGTGCTGCATAAGGATTGTACAATTAAACATTGTAAGTATATTAGTATGCATGGATCCATGTAATGTTGGTAGAAGAGCTTTGTTAGAGCAAGGGTCTCCGCTGCAAATAGAGAGCATCTTAATTTTTTATTTAGTCGAGCTTTTGAGTTTGATATTTAAAAAAGAGAATAATTACAGCTTCCATTTGTATAAATGTCTGTATAAATGTGTACGTGTATATACACATATCCTTTCCATTTTATAACAGAAACTGAAAATCCCAAATCCAGACACAGCAGAATGGAGCTGCATGGCAGCTCCCCTTGCCTTGGTTACAGGGGATAAATCATTTAGGACTACTGAATCAGTGTTTAATATTTAAGTAGAAAACATGAATATTTTCATAACAGTTATGCTCGCATTGTTCTGATGTTTCAGAGCACACTGCTGCAAATAATTCACTGCCAGTTCCTTAATGCTGAATTTAGGAATGGTTTACTCTCCACAGCAGAGAAGCAGTGCAAAGTTAAGAGCAGTGTTGAGTAAGGGAGGCTTTGTGCTCATTGCGTTACAAAGCCACTCTTAGAACAGCTTCAGTGTCACGCTGTTGTTTTTCCTGTGCTCAGGAAATACCTTTTGGAAGTGTGAGTATGACGAGGAAAGAGCGAGTGTTGCCGGAGCCGAGCATTCCCTCCTGAATGCCGCGGTGGCTCGCAGTTCAGCAGCCCAGCTTAGGGCAAGGGAAAGCCTCCGGCAGCCCCAGGGCACAGAAGGAGGGAGAAGTGAGGGCTCATACAGTGAAGCAGGGGGCTCTGAAAGGAATTAGCAGAACATCTCATGAGGAAAGCTTCTTGGAAGAAAATATATCGTTTTTTATGGAGTTTAAACACCCCTGGGTTTCCTATCCATGCCATGTCCTATCTGAAACCTGAAATCTGCAGCTTTGTGAAAGCAGCTTCAATCTTTTATTATTTGGTTTGTTTGTTACTCATGACTTATATGCTTGTGCTGGAAGGTTGTATAAATTTTTTAAAACCGTAAAATACCGCTTTATTTTACTCATAAGTCTACTAACCTGTTGTGGATACAAATTTCCTTGAGTATTTGAGACTATTTCAGTGTCTTAGCATGACCTGAGAGACATTCCTATGTGGCATTAATTCCAGTTACAGAGAGCATACATCCATTGCAATCTAGCATGATTTAACTGGCTAGTGTGAGCATAAACAGCTTTTATTGAACTGTGGCAATAGTGTTTTTTTTTCTGGATTTGACAGCTTATGCAACATTTTGGTCTTAACTGTACAATGATGTAAAAAAAAAAAAGATAGTAATTGCGTTTTGTTCTTTGAAGGCAGGTTTTTTAGCTTGCCATTGCCATAATACAGAGATGAAAACAATATGGTATGCATTAAATAAGATACTGTAATCCTTATTCTAGAATGTTTATCAAAAAAATGACTAGTGAAGGTGTTACCATACTGTGTTGTGTTCTTTTCAAAGTACACGTGTGTACTGACCCAACAATGCGTGATGCTGTAAGTGACCTTAAGGAAAGATCTACTGTGTTGAAAACACTTGATAGAAGTTCTGATTTCCAATTCTGATCCATGATGAATTAATGAATTGTTAGTGTTTTCATGCCTTCCTGTTTCTCCTGTCCTCTTTAAATACATTTAGGAAACTAATGTTTCCATTAAGTCAGATTCATTACTAAGGAAAGACCAAGGCAAAAAAAATCCCCAGCACTTGAGATAGAGCTGAATGACTGCTGTACAGTGCTTCTCCTACCTCACAGATACCTTGCTGCAGGATAAAATTAAATCACTGTTGATTTTTTTGCAGATTAGGTTAAGTGTTCTCATAGATTATAGTGGTTGAGTTCATTATCTTATGCATTTACCAAAAGTAGAAAGGATATACTACTAGTTACAGTATAGCAGTATTTTGATTACTTTGAAAAATTCTGTGACAATTCGTAATGAATATTTTGAGGAGGTTACAAAAAATTATTTCTTTCTAAGTAGTAATTTATCTGAGGTCAAATCAGTTTATTTATTCCTTGAGAATACTGTGCCTGCATAATTTTCTGTTTCTTTGGGTCTCTTTCTCAGAAGAGTGGTAGAGAGGTGGCAGGGGGTAGCTTAAATGGAGGGGTAAAGGAGAGCAGAAGGGCACTCAGTCCCTCTGGGGAGCTGGCTGAAAGCTGTGCCAGGGCCCTGAGAGAGCAGTGCTGAGAAGGGTTCTCCATCCCAGGTCTGTGGTGACAGAAAACAATCTGCCAGTGAGGAGCAGAGGAAAGGAGGGCAAAGGCAGGCTGGTGGGAGAGGCAGGGATGGCTGATACTCCCCATAGTGGTTGTTTTGTTGGCATATATTGTCCTAATCTTTTTTATTTGTGTTACTCCAAAAACATAGATCGGTTCAGAATGAAAGACACATTTCATATGAAGCAGTAGAGTGCACTACAGATATTGACTGCTGCTTTAATAAAGTCAGTGTAGCTATTGTTGAGGAAAAGCTGATAAATATTTTGACACAAAAATAGAGAATGTTAGCTTACTGTGGGGAGTTTGGCAGTCTTTCCAAATTAGGCAATTTGGACTAGTCTTCCATTATTTTTGGCCAACTTTGCTGGCAGCGTACTAGTTTATCAGAAACATCACAAATGATTTTCTGAGAGTTGTGGGGTTTTTTAGGGAAATAGGATGGGATCACTTTTCCTTGCATGGGAGGAAATCATATATGTAAAAGATTGACCTATGATAAAACAAGTCTTCCTTTTACTTATTTCACTGTGTTCAGATGATCTATTTTGAGGGCTGGAAGAGTTGTGTGATTAGTCTCAAACTTACACATTCCCTTTATAGTGCATCAAAGGGCCTTAGGAACATGCACTTGATCACAGCAATAAATTTTGGTAATTAGAGGCGTGGAAAAATGCTGTTCCTAAAATGTGTATATAAAGAGTTGAGACTGTTATCTTTAGGAGAAAGAAATCAAGGGAATGCTGAAAGCATGCCAGATTGTGAGTGTGTTTAGTGTAGCTGTAAACTCTAAAATTCATAAATACAGTGTGAGATTAAGAGTTTGGGCAAAATACTGATGTGGTCAGGCTAGAGCCAGGTCCTTGACCAACAGAACCTGGAATGCCTGCCCCTTTAGTTTATGCTTTTCTCACAAGAAGTGTTGGACAAGAAAGATTATTGTTAGATAAGAAACTATAGTATAAAGAGTGGGTTTCTCCTGATAAATAAATTGGGTTTTATCAAAAGCACCACAATATTTGAGAACAGTCCAGTTTAAGTATTTAATTTAAAAAGAACTTTGGTATTGTTATTGTAGAGAGTCATTGCTGAAATAAACTTCAGTCTCTCTAATCAAGTGTTTAGTTTCAAATTATTATGCTTCTACATCCTGCAGGGCATGGACTAACATTTTCCTCAAGTCAAAAGAGAATGGTGAGAGCATGGGGAGGTGGCAAGATTTGCATTTTTTTCCAAACTACACCTTGGCAATCAAAATGTGCATTTTCTTCTGTTACTGTTTCTGGCTTGCAGATGTGGGATTAGATCAAGTGAAATCCGCATTGAGGATAAAAATTTCAGGAAGACAGAAAAACTGGTAGTAAAAAGCATTAAAATTTTTTTAGTGAAGAGATCTCTTTAGTTATGATGTGCAAGAAAGCTTCTCGCTTTTTCCTGTGCTTTTTAGGACATGACTTATCATCTGATACAGCTGGTTCTTACCGTGCTGGCTATGGTAAACAAAACATGTTGGTTGTGTTTTCCAGGTTGGCATATTTGTTACTTTTTGTTGATTTTTTGTCTCCTTGGAGAACACATCACCTTGTTGTGTTTAATTACTCAAATACCTTGCTTTTGCATATGGCTTTAAAAAGTCATACTTGGAGTCTAGTGATTTTTTTTCTTTCTTTTTTTGTTCCCTGACATGTTTCCTTTGTTAGACAATGAGTCACAAGCTGTCTCATCCTATTAATAGCTTATTAATTTTTAATTTCAAAGTCTCCTTTTGTAAATGTACTGTATTGAGTAAATGATTAGGAGTTCTCTGCTTCTCTAAATAATTATACATTTCAAGGTAGTTCTAGCAGCTTAATTCATTGATTACACACAAATTGTACAAATTAACAAACAACACGCTAATAAAATCCACTGTTTATTGAAGGGTGACAGTTCTCTCAAATAAAACATGGCTCTGGAGAACTGTTCTTGGCAGTGTAGTTTGTTCATAATGTTTTTTCATTTGTTTTTTTCAAATCCTGATTCCTAGTGGTACATATTAAAATAAGTAATTGGAAATAAGATCAGCAATATGAATTCTGACAATACTCTTTAGTCTTTTTTTTCATAAGTTTTTTGAAGGTAATTTAAAACGTTCACATAGTTCATGGCAATACAGTGCTAACATCTCTTAGGTGCCAACTAGAGAAGGTGTCAGGGATACTGTGAAAGAGAATTGAGGAGCGCTTTATATAGATATTCTCAGCTGAATGTGTCAAGAGGGTTTAAGCCATTTTCTTAGTGTATCATACTTCAGAAGGTGTTTCAGGGATGGTTAAGATGATGGTGACAAATTCTGATAAGGAACCTTGAAGCAAATGGAGAAGGAAGAGCCCCAGATCTAGAAGTAATGAAAAATATACTTTAGAGTCATTTCTGTGGTTTTTTTTACTGATTTCGCAGAATAACGTTAGGACCAGAGATTTAGTCCTGGAAATCCCCTTATTTAAGAAACTTTATTACACGTATTTAGATTCCTCTGACCAGTTCATGCCTCTTCACTCTGCCTGTTCTACTCCCAAGTAAAACCTGTACTATGTGAATTTAAATTCTCTTAAAAATAAAATGCAACTATGATTATGTGAGGTTGATGTTAGATGTAAAATAGATTTTGTATTTCTAGTATCTCACCTACTTCTAATTTCATCTTTAGCAAAAAGAATGGCATGTTATGAAATGCAGGGTGTCTACACCATGGTTTTGACTAATTGGAAGTCATAATGCTTAAAAAAAGCCCACCAATCAAACCACCAAAAAAAAAAAAAAAAAAGACCCACCCCCCCAAAAAAGCTCCCAAAACACCCACAGAGCAACTGTTTTAATGCCCATGAGAGTTGATCATGTTAAGCTGAATATTCCACTGTCAATCTATTAATAATGGACGAGTTTAGTCATAACTGAACTCCAACTGTGGATTAATAATGGAATCGTTACAAATTCTTGGTAAGAAGAAATGACCACCTTAGCTGTGGCTCTCATGTATGTTATGAGCTTAGAGTTAGTGGTGCTTATAGGAAATTACATCTTCATCTACAAAATTTATAGTGAGTAAAATCGTATTTGCTACATGAAATGTATTTCTGAGCTTGTTTCATTTGATGATTAAACCAAAGTGAGATCTCAGTTTTGTTAGAGCTTTTTGTCATAAGAATGCGCTTTTATTTGCAAGACCTCAGGCACAATGCATGTTAGGCTTTACCCTGGTGCTGAATAAGCCTTCCTATCTGCTGCTGTTCCCAAGCACTCCAGTGTGGCAGAGAGTGGCTAGTGGCTGCTACCTTCAGCAGGTATTGGGCTTGCCTTTACCTGGTCAGCAGATGTTTGGTTGTGTGCTTGAGCTGACCCAGTAAATGCTGGGGGGAAACATCCTCTGGCTGCAGTTGGAACTTTAGGAATGATGTTTCACTGGCTGCACTGTTTCTGGATAATGCTAAATTGCATTTCACTGTGTGCTCCACCAAATATAACTGGAAGACATATTTGTACCCTAGCACAGAGAAGTTTCCTTAGTCTGTATGGAGGTTGTAAGACAGCTATAAAAGCTCATGTTATATTTAGATCTGTTTGGTTATTGCTCACTAAATATAGACAATATCCAAAATTATACTTTTTTAGCATTAAGGAGTCATGTATTTTTCACTAGTGCTTTTCTGGTCCTATATGCTTAAATCACTTTATTTCTGTTGCCTGACTTTGACACCCTGTGACACCCTCTACAGCATTCTGTAGTCTCCAGGAATTTCAGTGCCTGTTATATCATGAATACTTGATTAAATCCTCCCAGCAGCCTGTAGGTAGCAGAAGGTACTGCCCCTGTGGCTTTAATTTCCAGTAGGCATGCCTGATAAAAAAATAAACACGAACAAACCGACAGAGAACCCATCAGACATTTCTTAGTGTCTCCATCATAGCTGTATGCTGTTTCAGATGTGGTGCCTATGGCATAATGCTTTTTCAAGGATGTCGTTAGAACATAAAACCCCCAGTACCTTTCAGCCTGGAGACTCCCTGCATTCCCTGTGCACACAAGAGAAGTGGGACTCTCAGAAGAGTGAATGTAAGAATTGCAAGTTTTGATTAGCATTGAAAGGCTGGTGGCATGACATGGGAACTGTTTCATTTTCTGACCCTCATGGAAGTTCCCTGATGGATCTGTGGCAGTATTTTCTGATCTTTTAATTACCACGTCTCTCCCCCTGCAGAATAGTCTGTCCAACCACCAAGTGTGCTATTAACACTTTTTAACAGCCCATCGATTTGCTTTCGTGTAGCCGCTGCTCCCTCAGCGTCTGCTGGGCAGAGCTGAACGCAGCAGATCAGCAGCAGCTTCTCTCCCCTTAATGGCCAGTGCTCTGGGAGAGATGAAGACAGTTCCAGACTGAGGACATCTCATCTTGACATACCCAGGCACGTGCAGCCTCTGGCTGCTCCTGGATGTAGTTCAGGACCTGAGAGGCTTGCTACATCGCTAGGGTTCAGAGCAGAGAAAGTAAATTTTAATGTTTTATTTTGTGCAGTTATGCAATCCTTCAGTTTTGAAACTGCTTACTGTTGTGTGTGCCAGTCCTTTGTATTTATTCTAAAATAAGTATTTGCCAGTTTGCATTGAAGTTTGGAGTGTTTTCCTAGGGTTCCTTCCCTTGCACCAGAACTATCAGTTGACATATCTTAATCCTTAAATGCCACAAGCATGCTGTGCAACCCTAGGTGTACCTTTGCTAAATCTTCTATTGCCATTTGCTTCAGGAGCTGAAGCTCTGAATTAAGGTATTCAGGAAGACACAATTACAGCGATGATCGAGATTTATACTGCCAGTCCACTGCAGTACAGATGGGGGCTGATAACCCAGCACTTCTGGAGGTAATTATGTAGAAAATGCCAAGAAGCAAAGTGATAGGTTTAAGAAGTTATTTTCGTGGGAAGCTGTTTGCATGAGTGTGTGTCATGTGTATCTGCTCAGTTGGTCATGACTTCTGGTCAGCTGCAGTGGGAACTACTTTCACCTCTTGGTTAGGTTGAATACAGTTGTTAAGCAATTTTTTCCTTTACTTATAAGAAGTACTAAAAAGTTAAGTTTGAGAATAGCATGTTCTATAATTGAAGCTCATTTTATGTTTTAGACAAGATGCAGAATCTGATGTGATGTCAGCAACACTGGTATATGTGTTCCTCTGTGATCAAGGAGAAATGGAGTTAAAGTAATTGTGTTAAGGACTTAAAAAAATATTCTGCTTTGTTTCCTACAGTCATTATAGTGGAGATGACAAACTAGTGGCTCAATATTATGACACTTGGATGAAACACTTTTGTCATGTGGAGGATGGCTATTAATTTGAAGTTAACTAATACAGGCTATGTTACATTAGTATTAGAGGCTTGCTGAGCCATTTTCAGCAGTTGCTGGTTTTCCAACTGCAATTGGCGCCACTGATGTGTATTGGGGGTATTCTGGTGAAGCCTTTGAAAGAATGAGTGATCTGCTTTCTCTGTGCCTATAAAACTGCTGCCCTTCAACAGCAGACCTGTGTTGTCACCCAAACCTTGGCTGTGACCAATTATAAAAAGTAGCTAAGTGCTGCTTTTTATGGTGTTTGATTTTTCTGAAGGGTTCAGTATTATTTTTAAATGTGTTTTTCTATTGTACCACTGTTTTGTCTAAAAGCTGGTATTCTTTTGCAGTTCCAGCATGCTCCACGAATTTTTAGTGTTGGCACCCGTAAGACTTGTTTATTTGTTAGTCTGAGGTTTGTGTTTGCATTACAGAGTGGTGGAGGTGTAGGATTGTTAGTGAAGTACAGCAACATCCTCTGCTTGATTGGGCTGCTGCTGCAGTTCAGGAAGAACAGCTTAAAAGTTCTGTTATGAAACCTGATGGTGGTTGCCTAAACCTGAACTTTTTTATTACTCACCTACTTGCATCACAGGGATAAAACAATTTAGTGGTCATAAACAATAATTTCTAATCATATGGTCATATAATTTATTAGGCAAACAATTTTTAAAAAATCAGAGCAGTCTCAAACTACATAAAAATCCACCAGCTAGCCAGCAGTGTTGATAGGAGACTTCATTCATATCTTTTCAAATAATGACATTGTAATTTTGTCAAACTATGAAGTCCAGTGAGTATGTGGACATTTGTTTTGAGTGATTTCTCTTAAATTCTGCTTAGTAATAACCTACAACAGAGGTTGGCAGTAGTAATTTGGCACAAGTGAAGGCTGACACAGAGGCAGTGACATTATCTAACCAGAAAACTGCATTGCATCTTGTTTTTTGGGAAGGTCACCCTGTGAAGTCAACTTTCAAATGCAGGACAATGCAGAGACATTTCCATTAATAAGGGAAAAAACCCCAACCAACCAGTATTGGCGTTTTTTAAACTTCCCCCCCCCCCCCCCCCCGTTTTCTTAATATTTTATTTTGTTTATGTTGTTGGGTTTTGATCATGTCGTATATAGCTATTTTCATGTTTGTTTGTTTTTTTTTTTTTTTGTTGACATTAAGCCAGGAGATTTGCACAGACAGTATTGAGCAACTGGACCCTGGATGGTAGGGGAGGGAGCACAGTTTGTTTGAAGCCCAAAATGCATTTGGGAATAGTAAGGACACTAAAAATAACAAAAGATGGCAATTTCTTTTTCTTTTTGGTTTTGTGGTTCTCTAGTAAAAGACTGATTGTTTCTGAAAAATCTGAAAAATGGGTGTTTCTGATCATAATGAGTATAATTCATCATAAGAAAAGCAAAGATAAATCTTTAGTGTTTACTAGACTGAATGTGGAGAAGGGGGGAAGACATATACTTTACTTATAATATTCTGGGTTTCCAATAAATCATGTGAATTTTGCTCTGAATTATCTGTTTTCAGTAGCTGTATGTCTATGCAAAGCTCAAATCCTAAATTGTCCTCATAAAGAGCAAGCCAAGGACATTTCACTGAAAATCACTATCATGTTATTGCACCTGTTTTACTGTTCCTCCTGAAAAAAGATTAAAATGGTAATAGGTATGTGATTTAAAACCTAATTCATAAAAATCTGAAAGTTACCTCTGCTGTAATGTGGTTTGGTTTTGCTTTTTAATTAGGAATATATCTGATGTGGGTTAAATTACATTTTATAGTAGCACATTGAGAAATCGATTACGTTCCAAATCAAACAGAATTAATATTAAAATACAGATTTCAGAGTAATTTAAGATGGTACCAGGATGCAGTGTGCTATGATTTCTTTGTTTCCTTTTGTGTCTCATCAATTAGCAACTCTAGTCAGCTCAATCAAAGCAAGTCCTTTGGTTTAAGTACACTAACGTCACTTAAAAAACATGAAGGCACAACACAACATGAAAAAAAAAAAAAAAGAAAAGAAAATTCCCCAGCATAAATACGTGTAGGAAATTTAGGCTGCCAGATGAGATTGTCTGAACTTCTGTTTATATATTTGGTGGTATGTGTGCTGGGATTTCTTGGCTGTATTTATAAACACTGATTTCAATCTTCTTCCGTTTCCTGGGGCTGTAGCACCTACGCCCTGGGGTGGATGTATATAGAATTGTGGTGTGTTCCTGAATGAGTACACCCTCTGCCAGAACTAGTGCAGTCTTTATTAAAATCCTTTGTTCCGTTGTATCTCTAATGTGACTTGATGTTAAAAATGAACGTTAAAACCCAGCCAGAAAATCTGATGCATTTGGCTCAAGTTTAGATTTCCTTTCTTGGTGGGGGGCCAGAGTAATGAGGAGAACACGTTTATTCTGAAAATGAAATATTAAGATGAAAAGATAAAGATTTAAGTAGTTACTTCAGGGTTTTCTGTTAAGTCTAGTGGATACATCAGCTGCTGGTTGCTGTTTGTTATCCAATGCAGGAGTCTTCTTACAAACGGATTCTTTCTAAACATGCAAATTGCAGGTTGGGACTGGGCTGCAAGAGACATGTGCCTGTTGGGAGATAGATGAGCAGACTTTGCTTCAGGTTCTGCAAGCCTTATGGCAACGTGTGGAACTCTTCAGAATCCTTTACGCCAGGATCCCAGAGGCTGGGGTTTTTTGTAGATTGATGAATTAGGGCCAGTGATAGCAATGTAAAAATGTGCAGTGAGAATCCTTTCAGCAATGGTCCATTTCTTCGCAGGATGAAGATGAATGAAAATTGTACAGCCTGGAGAAATTCTGTGATACACAGCTCTATTTTTAGCTCTACTTATTAAAAACTCATGCATATTTAATAGTAAAAGTATTAATTCATAATAAGCCTCATCTTTATATAGCCCACTTTGTATTGTTGTCTTTTCATTAATTGTTCATTTAGCCTCTGAAAGATTTCTGCTTCATTTATTGCAGAAACTGAGGAAAGCAGCAAATGCAGCAGTAATCCTGCAAGGAGAAAAAATTACAGCATGTGCTCGCTGGACTAAATAATGAATTGTAAGGTGTACTTGCAAGGAGAGGAGGCACAGCTGGTGATAGCTTTGGTATCTCGAACTCCTCAGCGATCTGTGCTCTAGCACAAACAATTTTCTCATCTCAAGAGCACAGACCAGACTCAGCCAAGTGTGCACCGGGATGCATTTGCAGGTGATGATGGCGTGTGCCAGTTTCCCCAGGAGTATCTTTGTTGTCAGAGTGGTGCTTCTTAGGACACTTAACTGGCGTTCTCTTCTCTTGAGTGTGGTTAGGGATTGTAAACTGTAAATCAACAAACTGTTAAATAGGGAAGTTATTTTAGTCTGTTTCGCTCTTCCTTTCTAGTTGAGATGAAGTGTGTCTCTGGCTGTGGGGCTGTTCCCTGGCTTAGCCTGTGTTTCCTTGGAGCTCCTCACCTCTCACCACTTCAGTGATTGCCCTGCAGCAGTTTAGCTTTGAGGAGAGACGGAATTTGTATGGCATAGAATATGTCTATGTGTCCTACTGATGTCTTGCAATCAGACAAGTGCAACAAATGCAAGCATCTTCTCTTAATAACCTGTTGGTATAAATTAAGTAATATAACTCACACAGTTGTGGAAGAGAGTTTATCCAGTGCACAGTAACTACTTAGCAGTCCGACTTCTTTTTACTTTAAATGATAAAGAGCTCTGTTTCTTGAATTATCCAGCTAAAATGTTCCTTAAAATTATTTTAGTGTTTAAAAAAAACCCAGTAAAGCAGTTGGTGCGTAAGAATTTTGACATAATGTTTCAAGCATGAAGTTCTGACCTAAAACATATTTTCAAGGAAAATTTGAAGTCGGACATAAGAATGCAATCTTCATTCTTTAAAACAAGTTATTAGACTTGGAAATGTTTGTATGGTACTATTTTGTGGTTTGTAAAAGACAAAACTCTTGCTGTTAAGCAACAGAACTGTTTTGGTTTAGAGCTGAAGTGTTTTGAGTATTAAAAGTGATTTATCCTTCAAGTAGAGAGGGTGGTATCATCAACACCTTCATATACAGCCCTGCTGACTTTCTGCCTGGATTTATTTAGGCTGAAGATCAGCACATGTGTTTAATACAGACAAACTATATATATTATTTTTTTTCCTTATTCTGTGCTCTTTTTCTGTGAATTATAAGGAAGTGATTTAAAGAAGGTAGCACAGGTGTTTTCTGGAGGATGAAATCTTTAGGGCTTTCAATCTCTGTCATTTCTGCAAGGATTACATTCTTGGCTATTTGATTCTCTGCACTATTTCTAACTTGATACACTGGACGCCTTAAGGTGAACGCCAATAATTATGTGTGAGAAACATATTGACATGTTTTTGGTAATGACACCTCCTCCTTAAGGGCATACTTGGGACAGTCAGCAGGCAAAAGCCATTGCCTTTGAGCTGGCATGACCATCAGTTCTTCTTCTCTTGAGTGTCAGGAATGCCTTTGGTAGATGTTTGCTTAGTAGAGTTTCATTCATTCAAAAAGCTTGTTAAACTGTAGACAAGCAGAAATGTTCTCATGTTCTAATTCAGCCAAAGAGTCTCCTCAAATCTTTATGAAAATGGCTTTGTGGGGGGAGGATTATAACTGGCAAAATGATCTAAATTGAAATATCAAAAGGGTAAAAGGGGCAGAAGGATGGAAATTCACATTTATACAGACAGATAGTTAAATTCACTCCAGCAAAATTTGTCAGTTCTTAAAAATAATTGTTTCCTGTTTTCCTCATCTACTGATTGTAGCTACAGTTTATTTATAAGCCTTAGGTACACAGAGCTTTGTGTTGGTTTTGTTTTTAATTTTCCTTTGTTCTTTAAGGAAACAAATTGAATCTTTTTTAAACATCTTCCATGCCCACATTATGATCAGTTTTACCAGGCTGGAACTTGGAAAAAAAGGAGAATCAGGGAAATTGCTTTGCTATGGACTGGTGGCCAGTCTTCTTTATTCTACTTTTAGTCTACCAACATGTTTCAGTTACAAAATTCTTGAATTTGCAGTAGGTTGATACATGTTTTGCACAAAGAAATGCCTTTTTTCAAGTTGATAATACCCCTTTGTGACAAAACTGAATAAATAGCATCATGAATTGAAGTGTGTTCTGCTTTGAGAGAAACAGCATTCCTGTGTTCCCTGGTAACGCAGGCATCTCTCAGTGTCTGAGATGTACCTGGTCTGTGGTGGTTTGTTACCATTTCAATGGATGAAATCAATTTTATGTTGCAGTAAATTGAGCTCAAACAGGCTTGAAAATGGGAATGACTGTATTGAATTTGGGCTTGCATGGGTGGAACAATGAATGTTTATTCATATTCATTGTATGTTCCAAGGATTTCCATCAGCCTAGAATGGATATCCAGTTAAACACTAAATTAAAATGAATTTATAGAAATACTTACTGCATATCTAAATATACATACGCCAGGTTTTAATAACTGCCAAATAAATGCTTAAGTCAGGCTCTGTTAAGTATCACTAAAATACAGCTGTGATTCATGGATGTGACACTCATTGAATAGTTTCTGCTTGGGAACCTGTTGCAGAGACTTGGAATGAAATTGCAGAACTACTCTCATAGTAAGCAGTAAATAATTGTACCACTCCTTCTGTCATATATATGATATATAAATGGCTTTTGGCTTTTTGAATTGTGGCTTTTTTGGCCTGGGAGATTTCCTTTCTTTTTTCAAAGGAATACATATTTTCTTTTCTGTTTGTCAAGAAAAATGTTTAGGTATTGTACTTTCTCTTCTGGTTCCCTGTTTATTTCCTTTCCTGAACAGGCAAATGCTAAGTTTTTCTTTTTTGCAGAAGTTCTGTATTTTGGTCTTTAGTGTCCCTTATGAAAAAGCCTTGGGAGAAAACTTTTAATTGGATAACTCTGGGCTGTTGCTGCTGCTGTTCTGGAAGTCCTAAAGACAGAAGGGATTTCAAGAGGGTCAAATTTTTTTTTTTTTTTTTTTTTTTTTTGGTCATTTATAGGTTCCTGCAGGCTTTCACATATGTAAGTATGAGCATATATTAAAGTTTTTTCACAGAATAATTGAATTCTAATTTTCCCATCCTGTGACAAAGTAGCTTCTCATAGAGATTATAGTCTGTCTTTCCAGTATAGACATTTGAAGGGAGCTGTATTTTAGATAGATTGTGTGACCTGGCATCCGAAGTCTAAACTGAGAGCAGCTGCATCAGTATTTGAAGGGAAATTCTTGTATACAACCAATCAACAGCAACTAGCAGCAGATATAGCTGTGTCATGGACACAAGATCAAAGCCTGGCAGTGGGGATTCTGGTTTTAAAGTTTCTGTAGAGTACCATTGCATCATGAATTATCCAAGGGCACAGTTCACAATATGCAGGGTTTAATGGCTGCATGGCTGTACCTCGGTCTCTGCCTCAGTTGTGAGCTCCACTCTGAGGGGTGGTGCTGCAGGTAAGATTGCTGAAATAAATGAACTTGGTTAAAGTAGTTGCCACACCAGGAGGAGGTTATGGAGAGCATATAATACATATGGAGCACAGCCTGTTGGCTGTGAAAGTGCCCTACAAATTCCAGTCAAGTTTTGTTTCTTATGTGAATAGTCTAGAGGATAGGAGCCTATCTGGTATGTTTAATTTAAATTTATGTGCAGTTCTTATATTGCTACTTCATTGAAAGCCAGGAATGAACTTTAGACAATGGACATTCTCCTGTATGTCTGCAGAGCAATATTAAGATACATCTGCAGGCCAGATGGATCTCACAGCCTGCAGCTGCAGTAGAAGGGATTAGACGAGCCCTCCGTAATCCCTTCTGAACAATTCCAGACAGGTTATCCAGGCTCTCCGTGTTCAACTCCACAGGTGAAATGTTTTAGGGCTTCTTACTCCACCTGGGCTGTGGGGCAGTATTGCGGGGACATTGGACATTTGTCTCCCTTGACAACTAAGTACCTCAGTGAGTACTCTCTAGAACTGGTATAACTGCAGGGTGCTGGGCTATGTGTGTGTGGGGATGTGTGCACTGGTCTCTGGGCACATACTTAAAACTTTCACTCTTTTGACCAGTGTTCTGTATACCAGCTTGCTCCAGGCTGAAGCTTTTGCCTGGTAATTAAGGCAGTAATTTGTACTGGAAGCCCAGTGCCCGGTGGGCTACTGGGCAGGGTGTGTGGACTGTCAGAAATATGTATGACTCTTCAGACTGCTGGCTGTGGTAACAGGGTTCAGCAGGAACTTCTGCCTGGTATAAGGATGTTGCCATTGTTGGGTAGAAGATGGAAGCCTTACTCAAGCAGCTAAGGTCATATAAGAGTAACATTTGTTTCCAGGTAGGCACAAAAGTGTATAGGACTCACTTTATAAATGAACTATATGAACTATTCTCTTACACTCTGAATTAACTGAGCCATTCTCTGGCCAAATAATGAATGGACTATTCTGAAAGTATATGTTTATGCTGAACTATATGTTTTTTCCCTTAGGGTAGATTTTCAGCCTGTCTAAATTATATGGTGGTTTTGTAATCTGAGCTGATGTTTAACATCTGAGCTGAGTCACCAGGTTTGAGTCCAAAGCAAACTGGAGATGCACGTGCATCTTCTTTCCTTTCTTCCTCCCTCTCCTGAACAGCAACATCCTTGTTGAATTACAGTGCAGTAATTTGTAGCTTTACCTTAAAACATCTGAGTCCATTTTCCAGAAGTTGCTAGTTGTGATTTCCCAGCAGTGAGTTCAGAGGATGAGTTAGCAGACGGAAGGCAGAGTTTTCTCAGCACAGTTTACTCCCCGCATGGCTCAGAGCAGGGCAACAAGGCAAAAGACATCCCAACAAAATTCTGTCCTTCTTTGCTCAGTCTCGAGTAACTGCAGCTTCCTCCACAGATCAAGAGAGAGAGAGTGGTTTTGGTCCTCTGAATGACATTTCGGAGGACCTCTGCCTCTTCCCTTAAGGAGACCAGCTCCCTGGCACAGCCAGCACAGCATCAGGCACATCATTTAGTCTGGCACTCTTGTGGGGATACTTCAAATGGAAAAGTCAAAACGTCTCTCTTGGGACAAGATCTACAAAGTGCTGTGTCTTTCAAGATGCTTAAGTTGACCTTCTTGGCAGTTTTCTTGATTAAAAAGGAAATCTGGTTAAAAGATCGTGCACATATAGGTCTGTTTCTGGAACCTGGAAATTTAAGTTCTCTCATCTTCATTGCTTCAGGCTAACTGCTTCTAAGAGTATCCAGTAATTGTCCTATTATGAAAGTCTGGAGGGCTTTGTTGAAGGAGGAAGTAGGAAGCAGATCAGCAGAAAAATAATTTTTCTGAATTTAACTTGCCTCTGTGCTTCTGGAAAGAACAACTTATATTTCAAGATGGTTACTATCCAATTAATTGAAAGCTGAATTAAAGCAATTTTTAATTTTATTCCATTTAAAGAGAGAGATATTAAAGAACATTTAAGTATTTCAGATGTATCTAAGTCCTGTGTCAGCTATGATGGTAGCTTTCAGTAATTTTTAATATCTTTCAAGAGCTCCACAAATAAAAGTAATATCCAGAACTGGCTGTTCAGGGAAAAACAGTGAATACAAATTTACTGTTAAATATGTAAAACAGAAGAACTGGGGTGAAAAAAAAGAGACTTATTTCCCTTTTAATCTTTCTGATATATCCTGAGTATCCTTGTAATTGAAAAGAAAAATTATGTCAGAAGTGTAATTAAAAAGAAAAATTATATCAGAAGTGTAATGATTTTATTTTTTCTGGTTTGACATCTCTTTTGATTTTCATCAGATTGCAAACTCTCGGGTTTTGAATGATCACTTTTTGTCTCCAAGATAGCCATCCCTGGACTTGTTTGTATCATCTGCGTGCATAGATAATTATTTAAAACGTGCAGACTTCATGAGCACTCAGGCATTCTAGGTAGCAATATTGAACAGTTAGGACTATATTTTAACAGAAGGATCTCATCACTTTCTGCCTGCTGTTGATGCTCAGAACTGTGCAGTTAGGTAATGTGATGGTAGTTATGTTTTTGAAATATTGAATTTCATGATCTATTGGAATAAAATTAAATTTCCACTATGTGATACAGGCTAATTAATGAAGTAAATCATCCTAAAACTTAGGATATAGCCTTGTTCATGTAATTGAAAAGGCTTTACTAACCTCTACTTGTTAATCAGTGGAGAAAAACAGAGATCCCAAAGAAGTGATTTTTCTTGTCTCTTGAATGCTGTGACAGCTTTTATAGTCATCTTTATCTTGGTGATTGAATAGGAAGCATCCAAATGTGTTAGCTTAACTTGGATCTGACAGAATGTTAGCTAATGGAGAAAATCCTACTAATCAGTAAAATACCTTCTGAGAGAAATTCCATTATGTGGATTGCAGAAAACTTGATGAGTAGAAATTCATGGAAATATTCCAGCAGGAATAACAAGAAAAGGACATCTGGGGCAGAAGGAGAAGCTTTTCTCTCATTTTTGTCTGCAGAGAGAAGGATGCCTCATGCCAACTTTATCTGATTTTATAATTTTGTTGTCAGTTATTTTATTTTATTTTATTTTAATTTTTATTTTATTTTAATTTAATTTTAATTTAATTTTAATTTTATTTTTTCATAGACCAAATCTGCTATCTGAAATAGAGTACAGGCCTGAAAGGAAGCTATTGAGTTAAAGAGCTATCCAGTTAATCCCTTTTTCTCAGGCCAAATCAGCTCCTGATGATCATGCTGAGTAAGTAGCTGGTGAGTTTTCCTGGGAGGGGCCCATCTGTCCTGCTGGCAGAGGTGCACAGCAGCTCTAGAGGAGAGAAGAGCTCTTTAGTGCTGAAGCAGGGTAAGTGCAGAGAGGGTGAAGCCTGTGAGTGAATCCTCGTTAACCATCACCCAGCTGCACAGGCAGGTTTAGCAGATGATAGTGAAGTTTGACTATTCTGCTTTTGCCAGAGTTTCTTGCAGGTTTGAAACGAGTACAGGGACTGGAGTCCTACCTTATCCCAGAAAATACGCTATTTTTAAATTCTGTGCAGAGAAGGATCTCCAAATTCAAAATTTATTCAAGAAGCATTTTCTCAGCCACTTTGAGTTCAGACAGATGGTCAATTTGAACCTTATATTGTAGCATTTATAAATCTTGGTACTGAACAAAGCGGTGTCACACAGTGTATAATTGGAAAACCAGCGTGTTTTCTGTTCTTTGTATTCTTAATGTGTTCTTCAGCCTGTATAATTATGGGGATTGCTTATCTCAGCATGGGAGAGGCATTTGAGAGATACACCAAGCATGATCTGAATGTGTCCAAAGGAGAACAAGGGAGCTGGTGTAGGTCCCGTGAGGAGCAGCTGAGGGAGCTGGGGAAGTTTAGCCTGGAGTAAAAGAGGCTCAGAGGGAACTTTACGACTCTCCACAACTTCCTGAAAGTAGTTAGGTGTCAGTCTGTTCTCGCAGGTAACAGGCAAAAGGACCAGAGGGAACGGCCTCAAGCTGGCCCTGGGGAGGTTTACATTGAGTATTAGGGAAAATTTCTTCAGCCAAGGTGTTGTCAGACATTGACAGCGGTGAGCCTGTGTTGGGTTAACGGCTGGGCTGGATGTTGGTAAGGGTGATCCGGTGATCCTGTGATCCTGTGAACGGGGGCAGTGTCTCCTGCCCATCTGTCAGGCGGCAGCAGAGCCGCGCCTGCGGTGCGCCGGGCTCGCTGGCCGAGGGCAGTGCCCGCTGCAGCGGGTTAATGAGCGCTTCCCCGGCTGCACCCAGCCCCGCCAGCCCTGCTCGGGGCCAGCCCTGCTCGGGTCGGCCCTGCGCAGCTGCTTTACTCTAAGCGTTGTGGGGAGAGCTGGGAGCAGCACCCGTCAGCCACATCAAAGAACACTACATAAACAAGAAATGAATCACTGGTAGGAGTAAGATAAACAGGGCAGCATGTGAACTCTGGTTTGTTTTGCATGGTGGGGTAGGATTTTTTTTTTTGGTTATTTCTGTGCTGGAACTCTTGGACTTCCATTCATGTATTTTTTTTTAAACTGTTGAATATTTGACTGTGTGAAATGGCCTGACGTTTCTTTTCAATCTCCTTTAGTGAAGAAGACTGGGCAAGAGGATTTTTCCTATCTGTATGTTGTGTATTAAGTGAAGCTATTTCCCAGTTCTAGTCCCTCTATGATTAGTAATTGGGGAGTATATTTAGATAGAAATAATCCTGAACTTGGGCCACTTAGCGATTAAGAGGAAATCAGTTCTAGGCCTCTCTAAGCTACTTGACAAGTTCTGAAGAAAATGCTGTGATACGGATAAGCAGCTTTGATGCAGGTTTCACTTTTCAACTGAAATAGTTTGCCAAAATTAGTATCTGCTGATTTCCTGAATGCCTCTATTTTCCTATGCTTTTAATTTAGGTTGAACATTTCAGTTTGCCTTCATGAAACAATATGCCTGGCCAACTTGGTGTGATACTCACTGATATCACTGCTCTGATCGCGTTCAGCCTGATGAGCTGAACCTTCATGGCAGGGCAGGTGCACACAGCTAATCCTGGACATTGTCTTTACAGTGTAGTCTGGGTGCAAATTCTGTTTCAGTAGTGCTTAGCAGGAGCTGAAGGTGGGAGGATAATTCTTATTTTCAGTCTATTTTAGGATGTATGTGTTAGTGTTCTGTTAATTATGTTATTAGTGACAGACATCAGGAATTGTTAACCCAATGAACTAATTTCTTTTGTAGGCAGGAAGGCACTGTGTAAGGTTTTCATCTCTTCTGGATTGTAAATGAAGTAGTGGCTCTTCTTGCCCTTCTGTCACTTCTTACGACTTGGGTTTTATGGCAATCATCTTTTCCCCTTTTACAATATGAGTATCGTATTTTTCTTTTCACAAATATCCTTAATTAATCTCACTGTGAGATACTTAGCAGAGTACTATCTGACATGAGGGCCCCTTTGAGGGCCCCTTTACAACTTCTAATGATTTAAAAGATGCTGTAAAAGCTTACGAGTCCTGAATTTTTGGAGGTTTTCTTTTTTTTACCCGCAATGGAGCTCATTTACATGTGAGTTTAACTTGTTGGTTGCAAATAGATTTTAGTTGCTTTATGTGGTTTGTTTGGATCACACTTGGAATCATGAATAGGACTAAATGAGTTACCCGGTGTTTAGATTTGTGGTTTACTTTACTTTCAGAAACTAATGTATTTCTCCAGAGTGATAGTCATTAGGACTTAAGAAAATGGACTGTTGCAAAGGAGTTAATGTTTTTCTCAGGCTATTTTCGTCTCTCAAACTGTGGCATAGTCCTGGCTAGTACAAGTTAATTCTCATGTGTCCTTAACCATACATGAGTTTGTCCATCTGCTACATATAAATTTTCAATATGTTCCAACAAATGCCAGTGCTGCCCTGGGTACAGTGTAAGGCTCTGCAGCTGAATGGAATTTCTTCATCCCTCCTATTAAAGCTTTGTCTTTAGCATGTAGTCCACCTGCACAACACTTACTTTGCAGTGATTTTACTGCCATGAAACCACCAAATACAGTAGTTCAAAAATACTTAAATCTGTGGCTGTGAGACAGAAGAAAATACACTTTATAGCTCTCTGTGAGTCTGTTAATTAATAGTGCCTGATCTCCTGGTGCCAAGGGCCATGGCTCCCATGCAGGAGCACGAGCTGCTCGCTGTGCTGGGCAGCCTCAGGAGCAAGTTGGGACCTCCTGACCCAGGGGCAGAACTGTGTCAGTGTGACATTTAGCACTTAAATGTAGTGTGTACTGTCACTCACATCACAGGGCTGATCCCTGTGTGTTTCACTGGCTTGTGGGGAAGGTGCTGTTTCTTACCAACTTTCCTGGTCTCAAAGCACTCTGGGATTTTCAGATCTAATGAATAAAACTTTGCACAGAGAAACAAGATACTGACTTCCCTGACTCTCTTTTAAAAAGGACCTTTTTACCAAAGTTTCCCTTTTGTTATTGATCCTGATGTCAGAGGCAGAGTGTGCAGGAACATGGCAGAGAGGAGGTAGCGAACCCTGCTGACGTCTAGCACCGGAAATAAAATGTCTATGCAGCCAAAATATTCCTCATGTCAGGAAAGACTGTGTCATGTACTTTGTGAAGTAAATGTGATTGTCTCTATGCCACTTCTGTATCTGTAAAATTATTGAACTGAATTTTTGGTTTTTTCCTTTTCTGCATTATTTGATGCAGAATCACATACGGTGTATGATACACTGCTCACAACTGGATAAGTTGAACTTTTTTTTCCCCCTTTGTTAGTTCTTAGTTGTTTCAAAACATCTCCTATTTAAGAAAAGCTGAAAAACAGCAGAATTTTTTTGGTATGCTTGAAGAGTCCATGAAATATTATTGAAAAGAAAATTGAAGATGAGGTATGATTTATTACAAGTTGTGAGTAATGCGAGGGCTTATTTTCAAATGAAAATGGTTTAGAAGCTATGGATAATGAAATGCAAGTTCTGATTCTGAATGTATGTGTGATGGTATTGGCATGACCTTTTCAGGGAAGACACCTCAGGGGAGTGTCTGCTCAGGACTGGAGAAAAACAGTCAATGACAACTCCTTTGCTGAAGAATTTCTAAGGCCTGTGTTTTCCAATGGATGGAGATTGGCAACAAAAAAATTTGACTGTACAGCTAATTGGATATATATCTGTAGTCTAAAGTACCTCAGTCAATGGTTTGAGATGTTTTTGTATGGTATAGAGGATCTCAGAAGCTATGCTTTGTACCTTATAAGATGAAATCCTTACAAGATGGTTTTATAGTAGCATAAATCTGGGATACAATATTTCTATTGAAATATATCCAACCTTGCTATTATCTTCATCATTTAACTCATGCTGATCAACAGTGCATAGAGATTTGTTGAAACAACCATAAACATCATGTACTGCTGTGATTTTTATGGTAGAAGATGAGTTAATTTTGTCTTTGCTCTTAAGCCTACTTCACTCTTAAGGCCAGACATAAATTAGCTTAGTTACTGTGCCTGTTCTTGCTTCATAGATCGTCTTGGATGCTTTACTTTCTGCTATTTTCTGGCTTATAAATGTTATTTTGTGGTATATGGCTAATTCTGAATTTTGTTGAAAGTGAATCATGGGGATGTTTTTAACAGACACTCAGTTCTTTGCAGTGGTAGAGCAACGAAGAGAAAGATTGTACTTGGTCTGTTTCAGGCTTCTGTGGGAGCATTTTTGCATTAATACTTCTCCATTTAATAACTGCCTGAGTCACCTCCTGTCTCACTTAAAACTTTCTTTTATCCTTCTTTGTGCTAGATCTCTGAACAATAACTTTTGTACGTGAATTGACTGAGGTGGAGGAGAGATGGCCAGCTCAGCCCGAGAACACCTGCTCTTTGTGCGCCGTCGCAACCCGCAACTCCGGTACACCCTGAGCCCCGAGAACCTGCAGAGCCTGGCCTCGCAGGGCACCATGCCCGAGAACATGAACTTGCAGCGTGCCAACAGTGACACTGATTTAGTGACCTCGGATAGCAGGTCTAGTTTGACAGCCAGCATGTATGAATACACCTTGGGACAGTCTCAGAACCTCATCATTTTCTGGGATATTAAGGAAGAAGTAGATCCAACTGACTGGATAGGACTTTATCACATAGGTAAGTCAGAGTTGTGTTGTAATATTTCTGTGTGTTTCTTGCTATTTTTCCACTTCATATTTTGTTTTCTGGTATGTGTTCTGGCATGCAACAGAATTAGACTACAGGTAAAGCTGAGGTACAACTGCAGAGAGTTGCCTTGGATTTCTCTTTGCTTTTTTCCATGCAGTGAGCTATGTAAAAACATGATTTTAATTAATGTAGATCTGGTTCTACAGTGACCTGCTAGAAGATGAAATGCATTGTTCCTAAACAATAAATATGCACACAGTTTCCTGTTTCCACCTTTGCTGGCGGCTGGCTTACAGACTGGAAAATTTGAAGTACCATACTCATGTAACTTGATGTGCTTACAGTCCAATTCTTATACATTACCTTGGACAAGTAACCTCTTATCATTTGTGAAAAGCAGCATTATCATTTGTATAAGTCTTTGATTTTGTGGAACTGAAATAGCATCAGTTCTGAAAGAGCTAATTTCTGTTTACGAGGAATTCTTGTTGAAGGAAATCCTGTCCAGAGATTCTTCTGTGTGGGTTTCTTTGTGCTTTTCAGGCTATTTCATAGGAGGAGCTGGAAAGAACTCTAAGCTGGCATGCAAGGGCCTGTGCGTTGTGTGTGTGCATTAGCCAATAATGTGACTCCAAACGGATGGATGAGTAGGTCAGTTGGTGCTGAGAGCATCAGTAGCCTATCTGGGTTGGGATTTTCCTCTATGTTGTGTTTAATCAAGGATGCTAATGTCCCTGCTGCATTCCAAAACGTGTGTTTTGGAACTGTCCAAATGACAGTCTTTGTGTCCCTGCTAGGAAGGGAGCACAGCTGGAACCTGGGGCAGCTCACGGGGTGTAGTCACCTTCTTAGTGTGAAAAATGAGGTTCACTTTCCTGGTAAAATTTAAAAATGTTCATTAGAGACAATAAGAGACATGGAAAATAAAGCAGAGGTTAAATACAGCTGGCCTTGCGGGTCTCTTGGTCTCTTTTTCACAAGAGGTGAATGCTGATAGTCGCTTGGGCCTCTTCTGGAAGTTTTCTTATGTATTCAGGCAGCTGAAACACACTCCACTAAATTCCAAACTACAGCAAAAAACCCATTATACATCTATTCAGGCAGTTAAAACACACTAAAAAACTACAGAAAAGAAAAATCATACTTACAACATTCATTCCAACATTTGTGCAAAGCCAATACCAAAATATGCATTTATAACACTAGGAGTCACTTCACATGCACTACATTTTACCAGTGCACTGAATTTAACCAGTGCTTACTAAGTGGGACTGATGGGTTAATTTGTTCCAAAATTGCGCTGCTTCTCTGGACCTAATCACTCATGCTGAGAGAATGGTCAATTCAAACTGCCAGAAGCAGCTATAGCAGAAACTGATGGAGACAGTTCTGACCACTGGAGTTATATCTGTGCTGGGACTAAGTGTAGTGCAATGAAGCTGGCCTTTGTAGGATTTTTGAGAGATACTTGCTGTGCCACTTTTCCCCAGGATGTTCCATCTCTGCATTACTTAGTATTACATTCTGTGTAGATGCTGTTTCTAGTTCTCTTTTGTTTTGGTCTAATTAATTTTTTTCCAACATTACTGTAGTTCCACAAAGTACGGTTTGTGCTCTTGCAGTGCATACCTGGCTATAAAAGCTCTATTGGAGTTGCTGCATAAGCTGCAGTCTGTCCTGGAATAAACTGTGGATATGCACTGACCTCTAAGCCCCCTAAATGAAGTGTCTCCATAATAAACGGGAATGGATCTTCCCAACAGCATTAGCAGCTGAAGTGTGATCTGTGCTGTAAAATGCACAGACTGCTAAATAAGCTGAAACATTGCAATTTAAATTCATCTGCATAAAGGTATAACAATATTTTCTGCTGGTTTTTTATGGTTCACACCACTTCAGGATTGATATTCAGTAAGCTAAAATGCAGCAGCTCTATAAAATTCTTAATGGTTATTTCTAGGCTGAAAGGGATTTTTATCTTATTTTCACAATTAAAAGTACATCAACATTCAGTCTGTTGAATCTCTAAAGTACGAAACAATATTAAGTTACCACAGAATCCTATAAGGAACACCCAAATTTATGCATTCTTGGCCCTAAACCTCCCATTATGCAACCATGTAATACCAGAGTATGTGAATGCTTTCTTGTTAAATGGTGGAGGGTCCAGAAGCTTTTGTCTCCATTGACACTTGGAATCCATGAATGGTGGGGTAAGTTTTGTTACGGATTTGAAATAATCTGCACAGAGTCTTTTAAGCCTTGTGGTTTCATCATTCTGAATGATGAAATTGCACATTTTTAACAACAGAGGTAAGGACATATTCAGTCTGATAGCATTCCTGTCTTTGATGTAAGTTTTTTGATCAACTCTTTCAAGTGTTAAAAAAACCTTTTAATTTGCCTACCTTTTATAGCCATAGTTAAGGTAAGTTAAATTCTAATTTGATTTCTAATATAAATTCTAATAATCCAGTATTTTCAGTCTTTTTTACTAATTGTTGTGAAGTATCTCCAGTTTCCACGTACTCCTTTGTAAGTTGTGGACTCAGGAGAGTTTTCTCAGGAGAGGCATGCTAGTTGGTGAATATTTTTAAGAATAAAAGCTCCATTATCAAACATATTATTAAAATTTAATATAGTTGCTTGAGGTTCTCCATCCTGGTCTTTGTTTAAAGTGAAAATTATTTCATTTAAGTCTCCCCTTGGGCACAGGCTCTGGGAATTGTGTGTGGACGCTAACACGAGGCAACACTGGGGCTGTGCCAGCTTGCTGCTGTACCTCCATTATTCCCCCATGTCCCATTTCCCCCAAAAAGCACCATTTTTCGAGGAGCTAGGAGGAGAAAAAGGCAAATATTGTGCTCTTATTTTAAAACCCAAAAGCACAGTCCTGTGGCTTTTTTTTTTTTTTTTTTTTTTTTTTAATGTTGCTTGTACAATTAACTGTCATGCAATCTGGATCAGTGTTTTGAGGGGAAAAAGTGGTGTTGATTCTGTGAAGAGAAGGTGAATATTCTTAAATGAGCTCAGGCATTTGTACAGAGAAATCTGGCCAAGGTCTGAATCAATTCAGGTACATTTTCAGCTCAAGGTAAGTTTTGTTGAGTTACAGCCATTATAAAAGGAATTGAAAGTGGAACACTGAAAGCTGTCTTGCCTCTTCATTCATTAATTTGCTCAATTAGCATGTTCTCATTAGTTTTCCATAATAAGAAGGCAGTTCTGTGCTCCTGAGTGTGGTTTTATTGCTCTGTTAGAACTGCAGTGGCTCATGAGGAATCCCACTAAAGTTCTTAATGGGAGTTTCTTTATAAGAAGATGACCAGAAGCCACTGCACACATTCACCCAGACATAGATTGGTGCAGTTGGTCACAAGACTGTCAGCAACCAGAGTCACTGCCTCTCCTGTTAGTGCATTGCAGGTGATTGATTGGCTTTCACTAGGGAATTGTAGATGGAGCTTTTCCTAGTACAGCACAAATTCAGTGAAGTGTTCAGCCTGCTAAATGGTTATGAAAATAAATGTTACCTTTTTAAAATGAGAAAAGCCCAAGGGGAGAAACACAGAATCATCTTACTCAGAAGGACTGATTTTTAATTTTTTTTATTTTAAAGTGCATGGGACTTCTGGTTATTTTATTTAAAAAAAAAAAAAAAAAAAAAGAAGGAAGTCATAAATTAACAAATCCTTTGTAGAAAAGACTGTATTTTATGAGACATTAATTCACAGGATACTCCTGTATCGAAACTTTTGGTCTTTTATTTTTAAATGCAAGGAATTGAACCTAACTGGAAAATTCTACATAGCTAAATTAATGCTCATTTTTTTCTAGAATTTTGTATTTTAAAGAATATATATGAATATATATAAAGATATATATGTGAGTTGGCTCACTCATAGTTGTATCTTCCTCAGTTTCATCAATGTGCGTGTTAAAACATGGCCTGTGTTCTTGCTGAGGGACTGCTTTGTATGCATGTTCTTTTTATTTCCTGGTGTATTCCTAAGGACTACCAGAAGAAAAGTGTATGTGAGGGACATGGTGTTTTCTGTGAAGACAAACATCCTTTTTCCTGGCTATTTCTGGATTTGTACTGGCTGAACTTTTAAAAGTGTCAGCAGCACTTCTGGAACAGTCTTGTCCATGAAGTTTTGTTAAAGCAGCTTTCTTAGCAGAGGTGAGATGTGTGGGAATGCAGAGAGCCCAGCTGTGAAAGCACAGAGGGTTGTCCCACCGAGGCTGCGTGCAAGGCAGAAATGTTGTTTGTTCTCTTTGGGTAAGTTGGGCAGTGTTGCATGAAATGTGAAATTGTCAAATCTGAAATGCAGGTTTATCATTTTGGATTCAGCTTTCAGCTCTGCCAAGAATGGACTTGTCGTTTTTTCTTCAGGACTGGTAATGAGGATTGTCACTTGAGAGTGACAAGGCATGATGAAGTTTGAAGAGGGGGCTTTTTAGTAGAGATACTGTGCTTACTTTGAGAAGTAGAGATAAATTTTCAGTCTTTCTGTCTTAATGAGAAGGAAGAAATCCTCTTCTCAAAAATTCTCAATTTTTAATTAGGATTTAGACCAAAACCCTCCATCTTTAGACATTGTAGTAGACTACACAATTTAACAGACATCCTCTTAGATCCATAAGGTTTTCATGTTCGATAGCAACCCTGCTTTTGCTTTGTGTATGCCCATTTTAAAAATTGTTGTTGTTACAAGCAATATTTAATATGTTGGAGGTTGTTTTTTATTTCCTTTATTTATGAAGAATCCTCATCTTGCTATGGCAAGAGTGGTCAAGCTCTGGAATCTTGTACTGAGTAAAGCTGTGCCAAGTATCAGCCCCAGTTGGAATCACAGAAGATAAATGGATATTCAATTTGAAGGAACTATGACATCCCAGTGTTCTTTCTACTGTGTTTTTATAGCAACAGGCTTCCAGGACTTCTTTGGAAAGTGAGAGCTGCTCATAAAGATGAGCAGGAGGACTCTCCCCTACTCGTGGAATGCTGAGGGAAGTTGCATCTTGCTAAGTGTTATGGGTTGTCATGAAGTCTCATATTAAAAGAAAACATGAAGTACAAAATAAAGAGTAAAAAGTCAGCAGAGAGAAGCAAACTATTTCTGGTTAAAATAGATTATCTCCCATGGCCAAATTGCCCAGGTTAGCCTATTTTTGTCCTAATTTACAGAGTCCTATTTATGAGATGCATGCCCTCATTCTAGAGATCCTTAGTGCATTTGAAAGGCTGGCTATCAAAGATCACTGTATTTGTTTCCATTAGCTGCTTTACAGAGGCTGCTTGGCTTTTTGTTATCCTTACATCATGGATCCAAAATATAATTATAAAACCAAAAAAAAAATTAAAAAGAAAGCCCCCAACCCCTCCCCTGATGTGAAGTTATATAGGGCAATTTAGATAGGCTCTGGGTTTATACTAAGCTTCCTAGGGTAATGGAGTTTGGAGCCTTCCCTTTTCAGGTCAGACAGGATTAAAAAGAAAAAAAGCTTTTGCGTAAACTGCCTTTAGTACACTTAAAATAGGCTCACATTAGACAGAGAGATTATAAAATGTTAAAATACTTTATTCCTGGAAGATTTATTTGGTTTGCATTATCGAAAACATACAAAGTAATATCTTCATTATCTTCCAGAAAATTCTGATTATTCACTTGCTTTTTTTCCCCTTCCTGTTCTGTTCTTTCCTTTTCTGTACCTTAAAATGTGAGCAGTACTGTTCATGTCTGTTGACTGGCTGCTAGGCATAAAACCATTAGTTTGTGGTTACTCCTTGTTCTGGCTGCTGCTAAGGTGTGCAAACTACAGACTTAAGTTTCTGTGTGGAAGAGTCTTTCCTCAGCTGGCTCCATGAGAGTCTCTGGTTTTGACTTCCAGGATGCTGGCTTTGTGCTCTTTGTCATCAGCCATAATGCCAGAAAAAGCTGCCTTGATCGTTTCATTTGCTGGTGACTTAGTAATAGTTAGGGAAAGGCCACCTCTTGAGTGGAATAATGAAAACTCAAGGCAGTCTAATGTAAGAATTTTATCTTGAAATCATATGTGGTGAGGCTGCAGTGGTCTAAAAAAAATGTATAATAAACCAAGGGTCTTTAGAAGCTTTCCCTCCAGGTACTGCATTCCAATTTTATTCTTTCAGTTATTCCTAGGTCCTGACCCACATACAAAGCTCCTTTTTCACCAACATGGAATTTGTTACTTTCTCCTCTTCAGTTGTGAACTGGTGGACTTTGTTCAAAAAGCTGTGTATAGACAGCATAATACCATTTCTTTACTGCGAAAAATTAGAAAGATGTGGATAGAAAGTGTTTTTTCCAGGTATTTTTCACTGCATGCAGCAGATGCCTGAAAAGATACTTGTTGCATTAAAATATATACATTTTGTTTTGAGAAGAAAACAATTAAATCCCTGCCAAACCCACCAAAACCTGGGAGCTCATAGCATGATATATAAATTGAAGCAGTGACAGAAAAAGACTCGCCAGAACATCCAAACTTTTCAGTTAATTGTATTTTTTCACTTTTTGAGATAGCCCTGACCTAAAAACTAGACAAATGTAGCTTCAGGGAGGACATTTTCAGCTGTGTTGTCAGTATCTTTCCACTGCAAGAGGTTTTGGCATGACAACATTTATAATCCCTTGAATAGAAAGTGGTGTTCTCACCACCCTGCCTTTTTGAAGTGACTGTTTTAGCAGATGGGAAGATGGCAAATACAAACACTGGATACTGAAAAACAGTGTAGACCTCTGGGTTTGTAATATTCCCTTTAACGATAAACCTGCCTTCTGTCAGTTTGTATTTTAATTTGTTTGAAGGAGGTTGGTTTTAAGTTTTTTAAGGATGTTTCGAGTGCTGTTTTCAATCATGAAATCAACATGCCATACAGTATTTTCAAAATAATTTGGAAAACCAGTTGTTCCAAGTCAGTGGTAACTGGATTGAAAGAGAAATTGCATAAATTCATTTATGACTTTTTTAATGTGAAAATAGATTATGGATTAGTTTTGCATTATGCATAGTGTTAGAATTCCTCCTGTAAATTTTTTATGAAGTTCTCGGCTCCTGCATCTGCACGGATTTATCAATACTGTAAGGATCTGAATTAATGGAGAGGTGTTATAAGCTGAGTGTTAAATAGGATATGTTAAGGATGTGACTAGAGTGGGTAAAGCCAGTGGGACATGAAAAGATGAGACACAAACATACTAGGACTCTAAAGCTAACACTTTAGTGGCAGATATGTTTAATATAATATTTTAATATAGCCTGATATTGGACACACATGTTCTTAAATTATAACTGGAGGAGATTAACGAAGGTGTCGATACTGATTTTGATAGGCCTCCTTTCCTAGCAAAGCTCATCAAGATGTATCTTGCAATTTATGCTGTTTGAAGGACAGAAAAGACCCAGAGAATGGCCTGATCTGAGACTTCTCTGGTACAGAAGAATTTTCAGGTGGGACAGAGCGGTACCCAGCCCTTGTATGATTTGTGGTTTGGCATGAGGGAGGTTCTGACTGGGTGGAGATGCTCGAGCTGTGCAGTTACATGGACTGTGCATCGCTGGCACCCACCCTGTGGGCACAGCACAACCCGGGCACGTCTGCACTGGCAGCGTTTCCTGTCTCTGTGCCCAGCAGCAGCCAGGACTCCCTCGCACTCACTGTAATGGGCAGCCAATTTTCAGGCAAGCAAATCCTGTGCTTCTGAGCTTTGTTTCAAGGTCTGCTCGAACTGTCTTCCTGAGATCCGCCTCCTTTGTGTGGCAGTCATTCAGAGTTAATGTCAAACTGTTTAGTCTTCTGTCATGTTTCAAGTCACTGATCACCAATCAGTAGTCCTAGAAAGTTCATAAAAATTAGTTGGTTCATCGCCCTCGTCATTCCTGCCCTAACCTCGAAAATAGATTAATTCCTTATCTCCCAATGTGTGCTAATGCAAAAAATGAACCTACAATTTCCATATAAGTAAGGTAGTCATTCTGCATGTACTGTAGTAAGGCAAAAAAGAAAAAGACAGATATTCAGGTATGGTGCATCCTTCCTTGAGAATTTAAACTTGATCTGATGGTCAAAATGTAGTTCATGTAACTTAAGTCACACTTGATAATTTGCAAGAGGCAAAAACTGAAAGCTTGGACCTAATAGGTGTTATCCGTGAAGAGAACTAAGAACTGAATGCATTCCATGCCTTGCAAAATCAGGACCATAATCAATGTTTTATCTTTGCCATAAAATGTGGAAGCACTTTCTTGTATATGAAGCTAGTTAAGCCTAAATGGGTTTGACTTTATAAAATGAAATATGTGTAAAAAAAACATTATAGTGCAGTAGTAGGCACATTTGGTTGTCACTGAGATAAATATCCAGTAATGACCTCATTAAAAAAGGAAAAAAAATATTTCTATGTTCACTGTAGTTTAATTTGTATCTAGAGTTTTATGCATGACATAGTTCAGCAGATGGTAGCCTGCAGGGTGGGGGAAAATTCAGTTTGACAAATTTTTCAACATAGGCGCATCTCTTAATTTTAGTAGACTTCTAGAAAGGCACTTGCTTCTCAGATACGGAATAAGAATGCAACAATCTACCAAAGTCAACAATGAATAAGATTTTTAGGAGTTATTGACAAGGTGCTACATAATGTGCAGGCAACAACACTTTTTATGACACGTTCTTAAACTTGTAAATCTGAGCAATGGGGTGAAAAGTGCATTGTCCAGTTCCCTTTGAAAACCCCAAACCAAACATACCCCTGCTTCTGTGTGTTCAGAAGTGAAACTCTGGACATCCCACCTGACATCAGTGCCACTGCCCCAAGGGATGCAACGAGTATGGCTTTTGTTGTGCATTCTGTGTTAATCTGAGTCGACCAGATGATGGAATGTTTGGGGTTTGGAGAGCAATCCTGATTAGGGCATGTTGTGCGCAGGAGTGCATCCTTCTCTCCTGCTCGAGCAGTTAAGTACAGATCTCAGTGTCTCAGATTGATGGAGATGGCTGTGCTCTGTGCTGCTGTTTGCTGCCCGCTGGCTGAGCAGCGCTAAGCTGGCAGAGCATTTCCTCTCCCAAGAATGCCAACAGCTCTGCCCCAGTTGAGCATCTCGGAGGGGCTGAGGGACAGCAGCAGGGGTAACCTGCAGGCGTGTGGAACCAGGAGTGGCAGCGACACTCTAGGTGGTAATTTGCTGCTGGAGCTGCTCAGCTGCAATGTGCAGCAGAGAGGCTGTGATGGGATGTGATTTGTAGGCTGCTGTAAAAGGAGTGCCAGTCTGATTACACTGTTTGCAATTACTTATTTATGTCTGGATTTACTTGTATTGTTGGAAGTAGCTGAGTTGGTGAGCCTTTGTTTCTAGTTGCATTCAATTCTAGATTCTGTTTGTTGCCTGAAGAGTCACAGGGAATTTAAAAATACTCTCCTGGAAATGGAGAAGAAATAATGGAAATATTATATGTAGGTGCTTTCAAGATAATTCTGCAAGTTGATAAAACTTCCATGCCTTCTATTCTACAGTTTTGTGTTCTTTTTTGCTGTTGCATGTTAACACCATGCGAGAGAGTGCTTTTTATTTTGAAGATTTTACGCTAAAAAATTTAAATAAGCAAAATTGTTATCTCCCTTTTTGACTTCTGATGATGCTTTTTGGCACTGATTAAAATGATACTGCATCTAAAGAATTGCAAAATGACCCTTGTGTTTCTTCTGGCTTTGGTCTCATGCAGTTTAATCTGCAGAACTATTTAGTATTTATCATATGCAGTGTTTGGCTTCATTTCTCTCATCTTCATGACATCAGCTTAAATATTTGAGATGAGAAATAACTATATTGGCATTCTTTTTGTTGAAGAGGTAAATCTTAACTGTGAGGTAGTCATTCATCTCACTACAAAACTACTAAAGCCTAAATGTGAGAAAAATGATCTGGCAATGTATAGGGGAAAAAAAATCATTGCTGTTTCTCTGAATGTGACAGGATGGTGCTTAAGACAAGTTAGCAGTTTTTCTGGTTATTACATGAAAACTTGTTTATGCCATCAGTGCATTACTCAGAAGTTAATTTATCTTGGCAATTCTAATTTGTCTTCAGCTGAAGTAGGTTGCAAAAATCGTGAATGATCTTCCCAACTTTTCCCCCTCTTCTCCATCTATATACTGCATGCCAGGTGGTGAAGAATAGGTTATAAGATGCTATTTTTTAGATAATGTCCTTTTGCTTAGGACTGCTCTGCAGTTAAATGTAGTAAATCAAGATTTTGTTATAAAATTCTGTCTAAATTTCCAAAGGAAAACTGTCTTCTATTTAGCTAGAGCATGAACTCTACCAGTTACTTTGAGGTGGCTTATTTGATATGCAAGACTATTTATTAGTGACTTGAGGCATCGATACATTGCTGGAACCCCCTGAAGGTAATGAGTCTGTGATGAGGTAATTCAGTGGTGTATTACTTATCTCACTGAAAAGGGTCTCTTGGATATATGGTTTGGTCATGTACTCTGTGCCTCTAGGGGTAAGCATCAGGGCCTGAAAGCTCTCATGAGGCACACGGACAGCAGCAGTGTTTTTAATTTAAGTATAGGGGAGATCCACTAAACTGTTTCAGGAAAAGTTTTTTGTCTTTGCAGGGAGAACACAAACTTAGGAAAACCACTTCCTAATTAGCCGTGGTATGTTGCTTTTAAAGTGGGTGTAAGAAGAGTTAAGATGATGGGAAACAAACATTGCGTTTCACAGAAAATATTTCAGGTTCTTTTAGAACTCCTTCCTGCTCGTTTCTTTAGAAATCTAAGACTGACTTATCTTATTGTGTGTGTGTATTGGATGAATTTCTTCCAGGATGTGTTGGCTCATTTCCTTGAGCGCTTCTAAATTTTCTGAATTTTTTTTCAGTCACAACAGATAGCTCAAAAAGCTTTAAGGAAATGAGTCAACCTCCTGAAATAAATTGCTTACTGGATAGAGGATACTGTGTTCGACATCACAGACGCCCTTGATAGTTCTGTGGATACTAATTAACAGATAGTGTCTGACAATCTGTACGTGTGCTTCACGTTCCAAAAGGATTTGGGAGACAAATATCCCCAGCGAGCACCTGAGCTTTCCTGTTAGGAATGTGGGGCATGCTTCTAGACTGACAAGTATTAGTATGAGAGGTGGAGATGGGAAGGTGACAAGCAGGCTCTCTACTGCTAAATTAAGGATGTTGTTGAACTTAAGTGTAAACTAATAGGAGTAATGTAAAGGTGCCGAGTTGAGGACTATGAAACTTTCGTAATACAAAACTGAAATCTGAAGGCTGCATAGGCAAAGTGCTTTGGTCTTTATTTTATTACTCACAAGCAATTTGCATTGTGGTTCCAGGAGCCCTTGCTGTGGGTGCCCTGAGTGTCCTGCAGGTTCCCAAAGCAGGTGTGGTTGTTCTGTGAGGAAAGGCCCAGTGCTTGGCCACATTCCCTTTGGGTTGCAGGAGTCCCAGCAGGGAGTTTCCTTGCTTGGGGCTTTGCTGAGTCACTGCGCTGGCAACTGACTGTAGTCTTATATAGTTAGATTAAAAATAAGCAAGAGGACACCATTTTAGTAACATATCTTCTTATACAGTAGGTAGGCAGAGGATTTGGGATTTTCTTTGCTTCCCAAGGATTACGCAGCAACTCAGGGACAGAAATGAGAAAGCCAGCACCAAACCAACTCAGGGACAGAAATGAGAAAGCCAGCACCAAACCAACTCAGGGACAGAAATGAGAAAGCCAGCACCAAACCAACTCAGGGACAGAAATGAGAAAGCCAGCACCAAACCAACTCAGGGACAGAAATGAGAAAGCTAGCACTGGTATTTTCTCTCTGATGAGCCTAACTAAAAGTAAAACCAGATGGCTCTTAATATTTAACAAGTTTGACATCTGGATCTGAACTTCGAACTCTGAGGCAGCAAGTAATAAGCCAGCTTGCCCTGCTTTGGTGCATTACACAGCAAGTCCCTGATGCAGGCAGTAAATACCACATCTCTGAACAGAGGTGACGTGCCTCTGCAGACAGGTGACATGCACTGTCAGGTGCTCGTGGGAAATCTGAATACGTGCACACCACAATAGAGAGAAGAATGCCTGGATCTGCAAAGGAGTTGACCCTGTTGGTGTGTAAAGGGTCTCAAAACAGTGAGAGTTGCATAAAAGCAGGTACAAAATACAAATCCAACTGCAGTAGAAGGCGACAGAATAAGGTGTAGGGCTCTGTCTTTGGTTTTGTGGTTGTCAGTGATTGTTGCCTGTAATTTGTGGTCATGAACAATTAACTTGCTACATTTCTCTTGTTGGAGCACAAGTGTTGGCCCTGGGAGTTTGGTACTGTGATGTGTAAGCTTTTTAATACAACCTTTAGGAGAGAAATAGCGGTGTGTGCAGGCAAAAGGACAGAATAGTTATGGTTTATTAAAAAACAAACAAAAGCATTGTATCAATAGAAGCGTCCCTGTTGAAAAATCTGAATAAATTATTGATTGGTTTGGCAGGAATAAAGGAAAGAAAAACAGTCTTGACACAAGATTGACTTACAGGTCAGCATAACTCCCTGCTTGCAGCTTCAGCTTGAGAATAGGAGATGGTATATCTCAAGTATGATAGAGAAAATCAGGAAAAACAGGTGGCTAAAACCATCAGGACAAACTCCTGGCTCATGTGACAAAATAAGTTTGGTGGTCTCAGCAAAGAACCAATAAAAAACTTGTGAATATCTGTCAAACAAGCCCCAAGCTGCAGTCCAAGGGAACATGAATCAGGTCAGGGACAGTGCAAGAATGCAGGCACTGAGACAGCAGTGAACACATTATATTTCCTCCATCTGTATACCTTGCAAAAATAGCAACTTTGAAAGTGTATGTGCAAATTTGGAATGTGCTGTGTTTCTGATCTATTTCTGGGTTATCCTGTGTCTCCTTAAGGATTATTTCGATGTATAAGCATGCTATACTGTTTGGTAGACAGGAGAGAGGAAAACACAGTGTGCTTCTGTAAAGAGAACTGGGTCCGACTTGAGTCATAATCTCATCCAAATAACCTGTTCTCCTGGTGACTACAGTGTTTCCCTAATTGTGCTGGTAAATTCTGCAATGTCAGCATGCTAGTGCCAGATCCCCAAATGGGACAGTCTGTGTTTGCTAATAATCAGTGACACACAAATATAAAATTATGCAAAAATGCAGAAACCACAGCTTAGCTGAAAATTATATCCCAGGGACTTGTTTCACAAATATTAGCAGGTTTGCAGCTCACTGTACAAACCTGTGGCTAGTTAGGTGGGATATAACCAATCTTAATGGATTTCTATTTTTGTGGTTTTATATACTTTTAAACCCAGAGATATCTTTTTTATTATTTTTGTATATTGCTTGCCCACTTCTTGGATTTACACTGCCACAATGAGTAGTTCTGGCTATGCTCACTGGAACAATATATGTCTTTGGAAACATTTGGAGTCTTTTATTTCAGATGCAACATTAGTAGGAAATGCTTAAAAAAGGTGTTTGGTTTGTATAGGTTTGTTTGACTTCATAATGAACTCAGATTCTTGGACCATTTATTCTTTTTGTTGGTCGCTTTTACATTTGGGTTAAATTACCAAGACATCGAAGCATGACAAAAGGATATTGTCAAAATATAAATATTTTTCTGTATTCCAAACCAGGAAGCTCCCTGACTTTCTACTAAATTCCCTAAGAAACCTATTACTGTCAAATGACAATAGACTAGTTTGCATTCCTGCTTAAACAACTCATAATATTGAAGATAAACTTAAAAACAACAGCTGCTAAGGGAATATTAAATCCCACAAGATCCTTAAGAGATGTGTGCTGCAGAGACACAGAATAGAATGTTTTTTGACAAGTTTCAGAAACTAGAAGAATTTCTAAAAGGCAGTGAGTAATCGCTTGAAACTGGCAAAGAAATTTTTTTCCCCTAAGAAAATACATTTCTGGGAATGGACTTCAACCCTGAAAGTGAAATGCTAACTGATTTTGTTACTGTCTAAAGGCTGGAACAGGCTGAGAAGAGTTTTGATCAATGTCAGAAACCGTAAGCAATAATCAAGTGCAATCAAAAGTGAAGCTGAGGAATCAAAAGACTGTCCTTTCTCTCCTTTCAGTGATGAGTCAGTTCTCTCCTCCCAGTGTTGAAGGATGCCACATTGCTGAAAATTCAGAGATATCTGTGCCTTCATAATAGGTCCAGGGTTCAAACCATCAAGCATTTGAGAATGCAAAACCCAAACTAACCTCCTGGATCCCTAGACGTCAGCTGTTCTATGTAGGAAAACTCTTTTTTCTGTGTATCTGATCTGTTCTGTGGGTGTACTGCTTCTTGTTTTAGTCCTCATTCCTAGCAGTAAATAGCACTTTCACACACTCACACACCAAAAAAAGAAATAAGTCTAAGTAAACACCAAGTAAAACAAGGGCTGAAAATGCAAAAGTGATTGAGGGTTAAATGAACCTCCACAGTACTCTTGGAGAGTGTGCTTAGCACATATTTTGCTCTTTGCTGGTTCATTCCAGGAAAGGAAAGAGAACTGTGGGGAAAGCTGAAGGTGGGACTCAGTATCAAAAGCAAAATGAGAACATCCAGTTAGCTGGCCATAAAAGCAGCTGGTGGATCGCTGTGTGCAAAGACTAGGTCAGCTTTTTGGGTGATGCTGTCTCTGTAATTCTAAATGGTTTGTGCTCTGAGTTTAACATCCTTGCTGATGATCAATTTTTATTTTTTTTAATGTGTCTTGCAGAAAACTTTCAGTAAGTCTGGTAGAAACTTTCACTGGCAAAAGCTACTTGTAAGAACTGCTGGAGGGTGTACATATGTGGGCAGTTAAAACACTTAATTCACATTCGTGGTTACAGACATTCTCCTTCATGGCCATGAGCAGAACAAGCCATCTGGCAAGGGAGCGCCTCCTCATCACACATCTGAGAGCTTCCCACAAATGAGATTTCAGCTCATTAGGGTACTTTATGCCCTTACAGGCATTTGGGGAGAAATACATACCTTTAATATCTTGTGCTTTCATCTGAGTTGTGTGTTTTTGTTCTGTTCTGGAAAAGAAATATATTTACTGAATTTAGACTTTTGATTGCATATATACATTAAAGATTTTTTTTCTGCAGTTTATTCAGAATTGTTATAAATACCTAATGAATTATTCAGGCCTGCAGCTCTTTCATTAAAAGTTGTAACATGATTGGAGGGTAAGTGTAAGCCTTTGCTGAATGACACTGCTCTTGTGCTGATGGCTTCCTTTTTTTTGAAAGGTAAAGGTGATGAAGTTACTTTTGAGGTGTAGCTGCTTATGGTTGGTGGGTGTTCGTCTGTATTTCTGAAGCACCTGGAAGGTCTTGTTGGTCAGGATGTTGGACGAAGAGAAGTGACTGATCTGAAGTGACTGACTTCATCCTTTGAACTGTATCAATATTTTCTAGCATCTGTAAAATGTAAATATTTCTGCCAGTAATAGGTCTGTTAGAACATGAATGGGAAAAGAGCATATCAGGTGGATAATGCACCAGTGAATTCAGGTCAGTTTTTATGGAAGATAATTGCAAAAATGGAGGGATTTGTGTCACTTGAGTAAGTTAGAATGAGGTTTTCAAATTATTGATGTGATGAGTAGTTCTGCTTTTCAGCCAGGTGTCAGGTGAGTTTTTTTAATTGATACATTTATCAAACTAAAGGCTGTGTAACCTAAATTATAGATGCTAGCAATTTATCATCACCTCAATTTTAGGACCAGAGTATGAAAAGGGTAAGTAAGCATGATACTTGTCAAAAAGTGGTTGCAAAATTTATGTGAATTTATAAGGTACTCATGTATCATTATTAAGTTGTAGGGCAGGGGAAACAGGATGGCTGCTAATAATTAGACATGGAACAGTTCCTGTTAATTAGGGCAAGAAGTTTTGTAATTATTAGATAAGTAGTAACAGATTTGATACTTCTCTTAACTACTTTTTAGGGAACCCATCTTATCACTGGGCTGGGTTTCAGATAATAATGTACCATTGCTACTGTAAACCCTGTATAAAGCAGGGTAGTTTCTTCTGCTGTATGAAAAGCTGGAAGAAGAGGGAAAAAGGATCAGAAGGATGAGCAAAAAAGGAAAACAGGAACTTAGACAATGTTCTGTGCAAACCTGCAGATCAGTAACAGCAAATATGCTTGTAATGAATTTTACTCTGTTTCATGGGTAGCCAACATGAGGCATATTGCAAAATGCTGTCTGGAAATAAAGGTGAATACTCAGACTAAATGTTTCAGTAATAGATAGCTGCCAAATACTTGTTTCCTACCTGACTTTAAAATTTCAGTAATATAAGCAGAAAAATGACACTTGGCAATGGTTTCAAAATACAGATTTAAAATAACATGCCTATGTTTTTGAAATGTCTTCTAGCCTGTTGTGTTTTTCCTACATGTGAATGTACAGTGTTTAAAGGGCAGATGTACGTGTCATAATAATTCAAAATGGTGTTTAGTTTTTGGATTTGCAAACAACAACAAAAAAGTGAAAATATAACACAGTCATCAACTCTATTTTAAGTCCTCTCAGTTATGAAAGTTGTGTTTGCTGACAGTTCCACAAGAAAAGCCTCTTTTGAGTAATTTACAGAAGATCTACATGTGGAATAAAGTGCACTTAAAGTTAGTTTATGAGCTAGTAATGGCTGTCAAATGAGTCTGTATTTTACTGAAATTAAACTGAGAAGAGATCATTACATCATTCAGTACAATCTACTGTGTATTACAGGCCAGTCAAATTTGTCCAAATTTCACCTCTCCTGAATATTCCCGCCCTCAGAAGATGAAAATGTGACTATTGCCAGAGAGCAGCAGCAGTCTGAATGGGAATAATGTTCTGATTGCAGAGCAGGAATCGCTCCAAGTACACTTTGCAGCTGAGAAGGAGGGAAGAGGGATGGCCATAACCATATGGCCTTTCCTGAAGTGGTTTCCACTGTTTCCACTTGAGATATGTTTGACCAGAAAAAAACAAACACCAAGCAAAACTGCCAGTTTCTCTGGGACCTTTCTGCACTGGGTGTCTACATGCAGGACCAGATGTTTGCTAGTTAATAAATAAACCAGCACGAAGGCTATAGAATAAATGACCCCTCACTTTTTTGCTGGCTGTAGGAGTACATGTTTCTCAGCCACAGCAGAGAAAGCCCTCTCTGTAAGTGCAGCTGTGCTAGTAGCAAAATTGTGCTTTAGTTGGTAATGTTTATTTACCAACAGAACTTCCTGAGGGCAGGATAGGCTATGTAGGCAAGAGCATGGCTTTACTGGTATCATGTCTTCCACAACAGGAATATTTTATTATATTTTTGAGTTTTTCTGGTGAAGATTTGTGATTGGAATACGGTTGCAGATAAGTGCATGCCCTTTATCCTTGGAAGCTACAATCCTCTTCTGCGTGCAGCTAAAGCAAGCTCAGCAGCTCATCTGCTGCCAGCAAACAAGTGCTTATCTGACACCATATAAGGCTGTGGCTGAGGAGGAAAATGATGAAAAACATTCCACAATAAACTTAGACTGGCAGATTTAATATGGCACAGAAAAGCTTAGATACAGATTTTTTTTCCTTTTTCGCTTTTTTAGTTTAACTCTGACAGCATTTACCCCCACAGTAACCTTTTGATGTTAATTAGGAAAAATTGGCTTGTGTTTCTAGATATTCTAAACAGTCCTGTCCCAGAATAAAAGGATTTTACGATATTGTTGCACACAGGGTTTCTTGTTGTGGAGTTTGGTTTGCGGTTTTTTCCCCTTGGACTTGGTACTGTTGAAAGCAAGAGAAACACCTTTAGGATACAGGAATGTGGGAGTGTCAGGATGTGTTTAGGGACATGATGGGGAACAGGATATAACAGTGAAGAGCATATTGAGAAGGAATTATGGTTGTGAAGATGAGTTTATCTGCGTTTTAACAAGATGTGAGATGCAGTGAAGTGCTTAAAAGAAAAAAAAGGAAATAATGCTGCAGAAGAGAGACAGGCTTCTCTTTTCTTTAGTATATTGCTTGCATCTTTGCCATCCTTGTATCCTCTCATCTTTATAATGCAATAGCCTGCTGAGTTATTGTATTACCTTAAAATATCAGTATAGTCCAATTTAAGTAGCCATTGCATTTCCAAACTCTTTCCTGCCTGGTGGCCACTGCTTTTGGCAGTCTCCATCTTCTGCAGACCTCACTTATACTGTACCATCCATCAGCAGCTGAGATGATTATGAGTTGACAAGAGAGGTGGTGCAGCTTCTGCCTCCGCTGTGTGCTGCTTCTTTCAGGAAGAGGTTGGAGCACCCCCATGCCATATTTCGCCCACATATAGCTAGCTGGACCTCAAGAATTAAATGGTAGGTGAGTTGTTAGCATTTTGCAGAGATGTTGGGAGTCTTCTGCAATATCATTCAGCATCTAAGAGTCTTTATGTCTAAGGGTGTGCAGTACCATCTGTCAGGGTTTATTCAGTGTCATTCTCTAGCTTAATTTTTGGTCTAATATTTATGTCTTTCTTATAGTAGCCAGTCTTTAGTAGTGCAGTGCAGGAACAGCCAAGCAGTGTGTCCGTGTGCTGTGCAGGATGTAGTTTCCAGGTGAGGCAGATCAGCTGACAGGTGACTCATGATGCACAAGGCACTTGTGCTGTGGGGCTGGCACATGTGTGAAACCTGAACTGTAGATGGGAATGAAGTGCACATCGTTTATGAAGAAGGATTAGTAAGATTTTCAGGAAAGAGTTTAAGCTTGAGGTCATTTCCTTCCTCTTGTTACGCTTTTGAATTTCTGCCAGTAAGATGGGTGAAATGACTTATTTTTGTCTTTGAATGCTTTGAATTTCAATGATGCCTTTACTTTGAATACAAGTGGAATTCCACTTTATTCCTGCCGTTGTACAGTCATATGTCTGAAAAAATTACTTGTATTTTTTTTCCAGTATTTTTTTGTCTTGCATTCTAGCTAACTAATCCTCTGAGCTGCTGCTGTGCCGTGAAATATCACATTGTGTGAGGGCATATGGAGATGCTCTGATCCCCATGCTGAAGTGTTAGTGTACATAAAGAAGGAATCAAAATGTAGTGGTATAATTCTCAGAAAAGAAGGAAATGGCCAATGTCAGAAAATAGGCTGTGGATGAAAATGAGAGCAAGGATTTTCCCACTCTATTAAGTTTCAATGTCAAAAAGGTTTCACAGTTTAGTGTTTGGATGGAGTGTATGGTATGGCTTCTGTGCTCTGCTTCTGCAGCTGAAGTAGGAGTGAAGTGTTAGAGAAGTTGATATTATTCTTGGCTATCCTGTCAGTCACAACTAGAAAAATTTCCCCCCACATACAGCTAGCTGAACCTCAAGAATTAAATGGTTGGTGATTTATTAGCATTTAATAGAGTGCAATAGAAGTCAGCAACATATTAATGTACATAGTGAGTCACGGGGGGCACGCGAGGAAATGCAAGTGGAGTCTTTGTGCTTCTTGCCCATAGCTCAGGGGCAATCAGTGGAGGTACCTGAACCTTAAATGTGGTTTTGCAATAGGAAAAACTGTTGCTGTGCAGTGAGGAACAAACACCTCTTTGCATTTCTGACCATGGGTCACAATTACAGATGATGATGTTTCACTGCTAATATAGCAGGTCTGTGCTACCAGAAGGCTGAAATGTGTGTCCAGGCTGGAATTCAGAGTGTTTACCAGCACCCTCTGGCAGTGCATGATTACCTTCAGGAAGCGCTGCCACAGCAGCTTCTCTCCTGTGTGAGGCTTATACCATCTCTTGTACCATTTTCTGCCTCTTCTCTGCTCTTACTTTTCTCAGTTGAAGTCTTGTGTCTTGTATTTCTGATACTTTCCAGGTTTTTTCCAAAGGGTCCTGAAGAGTAGAGAGAACTGTATAGTAGGATCTTTTAGCTGCTTAGGGCACTTTCAAGATTGTCCAAGAATTTTGTTCTCAACTTTTTTGGGATCGCTCTGTTGGTATTTGAGGGAGAAATGTTTCCAGCCATTTAGTAAGCAGCAGTGTATTAGATTTCTCTTACAGCATTTCAGTTCTGATGTTCTTTTGCCTTCTGTCCTTTGAAGATACAATTCCTAGAGGTGCTCATGCAAGCACAAAGCAATACATTAGCTTTCATCTCTTTGTTAGCAAAGAATCCATCTTAATTTCTTTGACTGGAAGCATTTTTGAAAAATCTTCAAGCTGAGTAAGAACAGATACTCCTGTAAGAGGTGGAAGGGGTTTTTTTTACTGTTCTTTTTTAATCTGAGTATTAATAAGAAAACCAAGATTTGCTTTGAGAGGCTGAACCTACAGCTCCACAAGTGTGCAATTTCATGAAATGTGTGCTGTGAAAGATTTGATCTCGGACTGTGGACCAGATTGCAGATTCCTTTAAGGACCCTTTTTGTTCTTGAGGTGCTGGGACTGCTTTGGCACGGTTTGGATCCTCACCACAGGCAGAAGAAATTGTAGGTCAGCTGCAGTTGTAGTTCCACCAGGAGATCATTGAGGAGTCAGAGCATCTGGGGGAGTAGAGGCTTGTCCAAGCTCATTCCCTGAGGTGGCATTTACCACCCTGAAAGAGTAGAGGTAGTAATGGAAGCTCTCTGCCACCTGCCTGTCCTCCTGCTCAGGAGTGCCCTGTGCAGAGTTATTCTGTGTTTAAGGCAGTTGCATTCCAGCTAGACGTCATGGAGCAGTCCCCTATTCCCTGAAATAACTGGATTTGTGGGGAAGTCATGCGGGAGAGCGAAATACTGTGTAAACAAAAGCCAGCACTTCCAGTGAGCTCCTGCTGTGCTCGTTGCTGTGGCTGCCTTGCCGTCATTTCTAGGATTTAAGGATCCTCCTGTTTACATCAGCCCGCCTGTGCTGCGGGGCCGTGGCCACGCTGAGGAATCCTCCCATGGACAAGGCAAGGAAGGAAGTGGAGGGAGGATGGGGCTTCGGCATCCTGTACCCTTCGGAGGGGAGTGGCTGCAAATAGCAGAGGTTGAAGGACGTAATACCTTATGTGTTTTAGCACTGGCTGCTTGAACCTAGAGAAAGCCTTGAATAAAGGAGAAGAGGCAGATGATGGTGTGTAACTGCTCGAAACTGCCGCGGAGTTTGAGAACATCCTTCTAAAAGGCTTTCCGTCAAATGACAGGAGGAAGGGAGAGGACAGACGTGCCTCGTGGAGCTGAGATTATGCAACAGTGCTAACACACAGCTAAAGCCTCCAAACTTGAGCTGCACAGGCTGGGTCCAGAAGGCAACTTCTATAGAAAACACTGGTGGTGATTTGGAACAAGCATGCTGTTTTCAATATCCGTCCTGTAAAACGTTACTGGTTTTGATTCTTCAGTTTCTTAATTGGGCTCTGATCTCTGATGGAGGAATGCATTTTAGGATCCACAGACATCCTTTGGAATGGCCAGGTAAGGCTAGAAGGTACAACTAAGTGTTGATATTTAATTTCAGCAATGGTGCTGTGTTTCATGAGAAATATTTTGGTTCCACCAGATAAACTTGTGTTCACAGGCTGAGCAGGGGAATTCTGGAAATCAGAGAAACAAGATTTGGCTTAGTGGGTTAATATTTGTTTATATGGTACTAACTGATACCTAGTGTATTTTAAATGGATTGACATAATGTGATTTATTATAGTAATTGCTTGCAGTAGAAACCCTTGAACTTGTTAATTTACTTATTAGCTTTCTAGAAAAGGAGTGAGGCCTCAGGTGATAAAATTCATCTTCTCCTTAGAATGTGTCCTGATACAGTTTCCAATTGCTTTTAAGCATATCTTGGCTATAAGGAAGAAATATATTTAGTTCTTTGATCAGTAGACACTGTGCTACATCTTTATTGATCACCCATGGATTTTTATTTCTAGTATTTCCAGAATTAAAATTATTAGAGATTACCAGAGTGAAAATACTGCTCAAAAGTTAGCATTGCAGACTTTCCCAGTCATTTGCCCGAAATCCACTGTACGTGTTCTTTGGAATGTTCTTGTTAGTCTTACATTTTGGTGACAGTCTGTTTTACTGCTTGGAAGTCTGTGCTCACACTGAAAAGCAGAGTGCAGTTTCTGGCATTGAGATTAAGGTCTTTGGAAGTAATGCAGTAAAATGCATGTAAATTAGTTATTTTGTTTTACATTGGAAATGCCATCCTAGAGATCCCTGATGGTTGGCTCAAAATCAAGTTCAGAAATATTCTTCCATGTGGATATACCACAAACCTGTTACTGTTAAAGACTAAGCGAAATGATAGAGTAAAATAGGTGGGGGAGTGACCCTTCTTGGTAGGATGTTTATGAGAGGAACTGATGGCAGTTCCACAGATCTCAGCCTCAGACGAAACTAGATGTAGCCTTGCTATTCTCCAGCCTTCCAGCCCTGCTGATCCTCACTATAAGAGAACACCTGCCAAGAGAAATAAATAAGAGTGATGCTTTAAAAGCTTAGTACCAATATTCTTAATAACTTAATGCAGTGCACACACCATCTTCAGTGCCCAAAATTTATTGACATTAGCCTAAAATGTGAAAGAAGCCAGCATTCCTACTTTATGAACTTAATTTAAAATTTTAAATTGAAACTGAACAATACAAACACTTCAAAAGATTTTGCGTTAAACATCTTCCAGAAAGGGATGAAAAATCGGAGACTGGGATGCAAATCCCAAAGGATGATAAGAGAATTATGCAGGGATACAATGGTGTTAGCAACGTGATTGATCTTTTCTGAGCTAAGCTGCATGGATTTTGCAAGAGCTGTGAGTTAGCGTACCCATATATGGTTGTGAAAGATGAAAATCGTTAAGTTGTATATAATTAAAGCTGACAACCAGAATCTATTAACATCACCTTTACTCTGGTATGAGCATCCTTATAAATGTGTTAGAGTAAAGAGATCAGAATGCAAAAGTTTGAACCTTTTAGATTGCTACAGTGACCTTTGCTTGTTGCACAGGAAAAAATTTAAATCAGTGATGTTTCCACATCAGGTATTTGTGACTTCTATAATGTTTTGGTATTTGGAAGACCAAAAATCATTTGTGTTGATGGAAGCAACCCTTTTATCAAAAAACCTAACACTACTGGTGACAGAAACTGGGACCAGAAAATGAGTGCTGGTTTGCCTGTGACTGGTCTGTGCACTGGGACCACCGTAAGGCTTGTTTCAGATAATTTCTCACTAGCAATTCCTCTTTATCTGTCTTATAAGAGACTGGATCTTATTTTTTTTTGTTGCTTTAATCTCTGCGAGATGACTCTGTGAGGTGATGGATTTCAGGTAGTTTATCCTTTTTCCCTAAGACAGAAATAATGAAAGATGTAAGACACAAAGAACAAAATGTGAACTCCTCAGAAACCTCCTGACCCTGATGTCAGACACTAGCTTAGCACGGCTTCCAACACTCTGTAACATCCTTGTGCAAAACTGGGAGTAGCAGATGCTAAAACACCATTGTGCAGCCAGACAGGCTGGAGAAATGGGCAAACAGGAGTAACCCCTGACATTGGGACAGGCTGGGGGTCGACTGTCTGCAAATCAGCTTTGCAGAAGAAGATCTGGAGGACAAGTTGAGGAAGAGCCAACAGTGTGCCAGTGCAACTTTTTTAATGCCAGGTTTGGCTGATTGTTTAGTAGTTAAATAAAGAAAACATTGTTACTCAGAACATTTTTACTTTACAGTGATTTCAAGGAGCATTACTCACAGTGAAGTTCCACACAGTGATACATTTATTATTGCTCACTTTTTGTTGTAGAACATTATTTCATATATTCTGATTTGTACAGGGGTTGCAGCTCTAAGAAGTTCTCTTCTGTAGTATTTTATGTCTAAGAATTACTGAAGATAGAAACTGTGCATCTTGCATTGTTTTATTTCTTTCAGAAGTGTAATCTCACTGGACAAGATACTGATGCAGTAAGACAGTATTTTGTTGCATATTTTATGTTCTGGGAAGGGATATTTATATCTACTCTTTGGCCCAGATTCTGGAACAGCCGCCAGTTTCACAAACAGCAACAATTATGTGCTAAAAGGAGAATAGAACTGCTTAGAATCGAAGTTCCCTATGGAATATATATATATGGAGAGAGAGATAGAGGGGGAGAGTGTGTGTGCATGTATATTTGGGGGAAGAGAAGAAATGAGGGTGTGATAATTCTGATGTTGCTCTTTGTGCTCTTAAACACTTCCTTTTTTTTGGTCAATATTTTTATCATTATCGTTTGCTTCAGCGTTTTCATGCTATGCATTTTTTTCCTGTTATTTTTTCTTTTTAAAATCCAAGAACTGATGTTTGAAGTTATTTTTCCATATGTATTAGTAATGTTATTTTTCCCCATGTGAATAACATCATAAAAGTATAAAAAACCCATCTGTTTCAGAAGAAAGTCAAAGCTGACCAAAATAAATTCTGTAATTTGAGTTGATTCCTGACAGGCAGTGGTCTGTTAGCATTTTCCATCCCTCTGTCTCCACCACCTTCTGTTGCAGTGGCAGCGTGCCTGTGGGCAGAGTATCAATGATTTAGTCTTCATTGCTGCGAAGGAGTCCGTTCCTTCATGCAAGGGCTGAAAATCCAGGCACTTCCATAAATTTGGATTTTATTCAATAAAGTGAAAGAAGGTGTTCTGCATTCTTGTAACTAGCAGCTCAGAGTCTGAGTCTCAGTTTATGGAGGACCTTTTCTGATGCTCGCTAATATCCCTGTAAAAATTGCCATTGACCTTGCTTTGTGACTGATTTAAAAAACAAAGAACAGTTGCTTGTGCCTTTTTGTTGGAAATCTCACCCATAAAGGTGTATTTCATTGCTTCAGGCTTTGTTCATTTCTTCAGCTAGATAAGAATAAAAAACCTCATGCTTGTGGTTATAATATACCAAATATATCCGTCCTTCTGCTTCGAATCATGAACAGACTCTTGAATTGATAAAATACAGAAATTCAGATCTAGATCATGTTAGGCGAGATGTTTACTGTCGGGAGTACATCTTAATTTACCTAGATGAAATGAGAATGCTGAATAGTTTAAAACTGTATTTCAGCTAACTGGAATTTTTAAAGAATCTGCTCACTTTCAGTAGTGATGTTTTGGATAATTAAGTTTATATGGTGGACCAGAACAGTCACTTGTGTAGTGTTGCTGGAAGTTAAGCTCTATCTCATGGCTTCCCAGTGTTCTGTCTGGAAGAAAATAGTGGGACCTTGGGATAGGAAGGCACAATAAAAAAGCAAATAAATTCATCAACAGTGTATTCTTTTGGTTAATGAGTCATTGCAAACCACATAGAGATTTTTTGTAAGGCCTGTGGAATGATTGGCAGGCTGTACATTCAGTGCTTCTCTTTATATGGCTTAAAAAAACAACCTCAACAAAACATGGGTGAGGTACAGTTTTGTTTACTCTGAAAGTCTTTTACTGTAATAAAGAATAAATACGTGCAGTTTAAAATTTTGTTGCCTGTGTGCCTGGCTTCCCGGTGCATGCAGTTTGTGTCCTATCATGTTGATTCTGCACGAGGAGTTAAGCCTGAGGGCATTAACAAGCTTGAGGATCACAAGTGTTAGGAGAACCTTCCTGTCCCTTCTTGTCATTGAGATAATTCTGAAACTCTCCAAGACTTGTCAGGATACTGAGCTGTCAAGATCTCAGCTTTCTGAAAATTCTCAAAGTAACCCATGGCTTGAGGCATAAAAATGTCAGTAGCTTGCCTTGGCCCCTTCTTGATTCTCCAGAGGTCTTCTAGGTTTTGGGCAGTGTTTTAAGTTCTCTTGAGCAACCACAGAAGTCCAGTGTGTGTCTGGTAATGTTCTGTTTGTCGGTTTGGTGGGATAAGATGTACAGACTGCACTAATCATAATTCCGTGGGGTTACCCCGTGTACACTGAGATGAGCCATCAAAATGAAAAGGAGAAAGAGAGGCTTTAGTGTGGGTTCATATTTTAAAGATAAAAGCAAGAAAGCTGCATTTGTTTATTATTCTCGCATAAATAGTATGTGGATATCTAAAATGCAGGTGACAGTTCTGTAATCTTATGTGGGTGTTCCTACCAAAGTACAAAGGAATGTGCTTAAATGGATATGAGCTTGATGAACAAAGCCACAGTAGACTAGGTTCTTAGTGAAGTCTTTTTTAACTTTGTAGAATGTGCTCAAATGTATATAATAAAAGAGATTTTTTTTTTTTAAGTAAGAATAAAGAATATGCAGTACCACTGGAATGAATTAGGATGTTGTATTTGACGTCATAGGTGTAGTTCTTGTCTAGTCTAGTTAAGAACCAGCTGCTGAAATGCACTGGTAAAATGTCACAATGCATACCTCCAAAGAACTTCATGTACAAAAGAATTAAGTTGGATTTATGTCAGCTTTGTCTGTGTCATCAGAACTAACCTTTGTGCCCTTTCTAACAGCTTCTTGCCCTGGTTTTCTTTCATTCATGTGGTGTTCTGGTTGTCTGAATAGAGGCTGGAAAATAAAAAGGCCCTAAGACCTGTGTTTGTTAGGACAAAAATCTTAATTTGAGAAGGAGTAATACTGATATTGCTAAGCTGCTCTGCAGATACTATTTGCTTTGAATGTTTTCTCTGAATGTATTTTGCTGAATCTCTCCTTTCTAGCTGTGGCTTACTGACAGTTCTGTACTTTGGGCCTCTGACTGGATGCCCCTAGTTACAATTCTCCATTTTCTAGCTAGAGAATGAATGCTAGATTTTCACTTCACAGAGCAGCCCCAGTGTATAACACGGTGTGGTAACGCTGATGCAGTTTCAGTCAGCTATACACTCCAAATAGCCTCTCTGTTGGATTAGAGAAGTTTTGGAATTTAATACTGTACCTTGGCAGATCACCTCTTACAGGAAGCCGTATATTTACTTTGGCCGTGTGTCTGTCTGCTCACTGCATAAATTGATCTGTCAGCTGTACAAGAGATGCTATTTATCTTTTGCCAGTTAATTTGATTTTTTTTTAAAAAAATATTTAATACAAGTAATATTTTGTATCTGGGCCTCTTGAAACAGAAAGCCAATAAAACTTCTATTTTAAATACTACTTGCTGAAATTATTTTTTGTCTTCCTTCCTTCAGATGAGAACTCTCCAGCCAATTTCTGGGATTCCAAGAATCGGGGAGTGACTGGCACGCAAAAAGGACAAATTGTATGGCGAATTGAACCTGGCCCCTACTTTATGGAATGTGAGTAGCTATTTATGCAGTGCATATTCCAAGGGAGGTCTGCAGGGTGGCATTTGATATCCATTTCATCAGTCCCTCTGATAAAGCAAGGGAATTGATTGTATTGCCCTTAAGGGGGAGCATTTTCAAGTGCATTTTCTGGACGTGATAAAAACAGAGTTGATCTTAGATTTTTATTCTAGTGATGTTCTTAGACAGATTTTACTTTAAGGGAGGAAGGAGTTGCCTTGTGTGGTGTGATATATAACACATTGAAAGATAAGTCCCTTCCCACAGAAGTTCCAAATTTCAGCTGGACAAACATTAATGGTAAATGTGTGTGAAGGAAAAGCTAGTAAGCTAATAGTGCTTGCTGATGTTTGTTTTTGAGAAGGTTGGATTTGACTCTAGGAAGTGCCAGTGTCCTGTTCAGTTGCCTCAGAATTTCTCAGCTGAAGACTTGTTGCACTGGAAAATCCACTGGGCAGTTTGGAAATACTGAGAGTCTCTGTGTGACTGAAATAAAAAGCCTTCAGTTGAACTGTGTAAGGATTGCTGGTAGTCAAGCTTCAAATTGAAGAGCTACAGCAATCCTTCAGATGACCAGGATTTATAGGAAGCTGAGCTACTCTGCTGTGGGCTGTTTTTTTTCCTTTGTTTTTTTTTTTTTTTGCTTTTTGATGAAACTATTCTATTCTACCATATGAAGCATATGATCCCTAAAGAAACTTAGGTTCTAATCATAGGATGTTGTATCAGAGCTTGCTGGAAGCTCTGATGTGCCAAGCATCCAAGTGGCAATCAGTCCCAGAAGAGCTCTGAGTTGCTCTACCACCTGTTTAGCCTTACAGTAATGAATCCTCTTTCAAAAGCTAAAAAAAAAAAAAAATAAAAATACTCCCACTCTTTACTTCACTGCAGTGAAGTGCTGCAGTGCTGCTTACTGTAGGTCTTGGTAGGAATTTTTATTCTAATTAACTGATAGAACAGTAATACAAGTATTTCAAGAGGTGTTGTATACCCTGTGCTAAAAATAAATATTAAAACTTCCTATTTCTAGAATTCATCATTGAATCTTGCCAAGTTGCCCTGTGTGTTATACAACATGCTTCTCAAAAAAAAAAAAAAAAAAAAAAAGGGGGGGGGTGGGGAAAAGTGCCTAAACAGGATAAAATTAAATTCCATTTCAGGAGTTCATTACATTACAATGATTGAACTGAAGACAATGCTCAAGAAAGTAATAATGATAATTAACTTCCCAGGTGCCAAAGACACTGGTATATTAAAGCAGATTAAAATGTCTGTTAGTAAAGTTCATTGCTTCATCTTTCTTGTACATGAATGCCATCAGTATTGTTGCCAATATGGGCAGTTTGACTTCAAGGATGTTCGTATCTTTAAGCTAGTTATGTCTTGTTCCACAGTCTATTGAGATGAGGCTCTTGAATAGTACTTCCAGTTCAGGTGAGTAACCCAAACTAATGCTTCAAGAACTACTAGTTCTACTAGTCCAGACTTAAAATCAGCTGCAGCTGACATAGCACTTTGCAACTAACCACACATCACAGTCAGCTGAAAGGAAGTGCAGGATGTGTGTTCTTCAATCATGGTGAGCTTCACTACCAAACAGCTCTGCTGCCATACAACGAACAAGAGACAAGCAATTGTGCAGCAGTTGAGAACTGTAAAAAGGAATGTTTATGAGCATATGTTGCTATAGCGCATAGTATGGTAGATAAATATGTCACCAGTGACACTTGCGTTTTGAGTGAGAGGCCAAAAACTGCACTGAAACACTTATACTGAATTTCTGATTCCGCCTTTTAAATGAGAGGTCTCCACAGGTCTGTGACCATGTTTGCTCAGCAAGACTTTTCCTTGTAGCTTATAGGTGGTGAAGCAACACTGATGCAACTACAGGCAGCTGCTCTTTTCTTTTACTTTTCCACAGCTCACTAGATCACAGCAGTGGCAAAGGCAGGAAGTGACTGCGCCATTCAGGTACCACCGCAGTGTCACAGCGGTGCCGCGCCAGGCTGGGTGTGGGAAGAGCAGTGCTGTCAGGGTTCTTAGCACGCCCTGCAGACCTGTCACTGCCCAGCCTGTGCCAGCCACACATCCAAACTTAGCTCCCCTGCTCACCTCTTTCTTCTGTTTGTCTCTCAGTATAGCACTGTGCGTGATGCCGCTGTCATAGCAAGAGGGAGAGACAAATGAAGTGTCTAACAGTGTCAATAAACATGTGCCAGATTATTAAATTTAAGGTATTTCTGATGCTTTAATCCACCATTTTTCCAAATTTGGGAAAGAGCTCTCCAGTTGTAGATTTCTTATGTTTAGAAATATCTTTGCTGAGAGGCAGACTATATGAGAGGCAGGTCATGGTACGCATACTTACTTTTCACAGTAATGACATTCAGCAGACCGTTGGCAGTGTCCCTGAATTTTTAAAGCAGCAGATCCATAAGGGGGGCAGTGTCTGGGGGACCAGCATGAACAAAATGCGTAAGTGGATCAATCTAAACTCAGTTGGAGACTAGCCACAGTGTAGGAATACTTGTTGCATCTAATCTGCTCTCAACTGGGACCAGCACCTGACCTGCTCAAGTATGGTTTTTATTGAAAGCTTTCAAGGACAAAGATTTTGTGGATGCTGTAGGTAACTTGTTCTAGTGCTGCAGTATTGTTCCAGCTAAAAAGATTTCTGTAACATCCAATATGAATGGCCTATAGCTTAAATTTGGGGCCATTGCCCCTTTTAAAATCTCTGATAGAACTGGAAAGAGTAGAGATAGTAACAATTGTCTTGCTTAACCTCCTCTTCACCAGACTAAACAGGGCCAACTCCTTTAGCCACTTCTGATATGTCACATTTCATCCATCTCAACCACCTTTGTAGCCCTCTGCTCTTCACTCTCCATTTTCTCCATGCTCTTGAACCTTGGAACCCAAAACTAGACACACTATTCCTCACCAGTAGCAAGTAGAGGGGAACAGTACTTAATTGCCACCTGTATACTGTTATACCTGCATTATTGCAGGTTCCCTGTTATATTCTGTGATACCTACATGATTGCAGGTTCCCTGCTCTACCTGTACTCAAAGAGAGGAAGGGAATGTTTTCTACAAGCCTGAGAAGCATTGAACCTGCTCTGGCAATGAGAACCGCTGATGCTCATTAACAGAGTTATGCTAAGTAAATACAATAATCCTTTAGGATTTTCATGAAAAACTAGCCTCAAGTTGACATGCTTCATGGGAAGAAAAGGAATGTAAGTTACTAATGTTGGATAATGAGTTGTGCTCTGTCAGCATGCAGATACACCAAAGACTCTGGATGTGGGTTTTCCCTGGCAGTGTCAGAGCCTAGGGGCAATATGTATCTGTTCACCAGTAACATCTCTGGAGGGCGAAGTGCAGAGAATTATAGCATTGCTAACGAGCCATATGCAAAGAAATCTTACACAGAAGGAGCATTTCCATTTTAATTGCATTAATGTTAATCAGTGGGAGTCAGCTGGGTTAGGCCTCGAACTCCTTCTGAAAAAGATTTCTATCTTTTAAGAAAAATATCTTATGCCTTAATTTGGGAAGCTGTTTTTCTACAAACAAAATTGTAAATTTGTTTATAATTTCACTAAGGTCTCTCAAATTTGTGCTTATGTTAAAAGGTAGGCTTGGATAAACATTTTTCTGAATTTTGCATTACTGTGTGTCTGCAGTCTTGTAACTCAGTGTTAAGATCACTTAATTTATTCCTCTTAAAAATCCCTGCTAGGGATTCAATGGCTCCTGTTTTTCCAAGAAAGTAGCATGTAAAGGCATAGTTTGCCATCTGCTCTATTCAGATCAAGCAACCTGCAGAAAGATGGGAGGTGAGAGTCTCCTCTTCGTACTAAAAACAGACGTTAATTCCCCTCAAAGATTCCAAAATTAGCAAAACAAGGATGATAAAAGAAAACTCTATTTGCCTTGGACAAAAATCAGCACGAAAAATTCTGTAGGCTCTGCCCTGGAAGGGAGAATCAAAGGAATCAACAGTGAAATAAAGAGAAATGAACTTAATGTATTCCAGAAAAACAAGCAGCCTCTGAGGGGAGTGGCTGAGGGGGGGAATGGAGGAAATATTATGCAGAGGAGAAAGAAAATATTTGCAAACTAGCAAGTCCACCTCACCATCACAAACACCCAGTGTCCTTAAGATGTCACCTCGAGACAATGTGAGTGACTCTGAACTGCAGAGCCAGCCAATACACAGACAGGTTTTCCTCTTGCTTTTCCCTGGGGAAAGGAGCAAATGTGCTTTGTAGGTGTGAAAGGGAACTCAGTCATTTTAGACATTTAAGAAGGTGAGTTTGAGGATCAATATGCCTGATACGCTGTTTCCTCACATAGCAGAGGTGGCTTTCAAACATCCTGATCTGAGGCTTGCTAAAATGTGAGTGAAGGAAAACATGACTCACTACGTGGCTCCATCAGTTTTTTTTGCTGTGTCAACTACAGAAGGATTGCTAAACCCAGATCTACAATTTTCATCCTCCTTTAAAAGGAAACCAGTTCAAGGAGTATTATCCTAAACAGGTGGCAGTAGTGGGAAAGTGCAACACAGCTTAATGCTTTTGCATTTGGTATAGTCATCAGGTATTTAACATGGCATCAGGCTCTTCAGGTCCCTAAGTACATCAGAGCCTTTACTCTCTGGTGCAAGAGAGGATTCAGTTGTCCCAGAAGTGATTTCAGATGGCAAGTGTTTCTCTGGGTATAGCAGTCTGTGAGCTTGGGAAGGAAGGGGCTCCCTTTGGGGATTGTGCTGGAAACAGAGTGGATGGTGGCGGTATTCCATATGGAGAACAGAGGTAACAGAAGGAGGGAGTGAAATTATCCATAGGAAGGCTGGTGATAGAAAAAACACGTGAGAAGAAGCCTGAGTTTTATTTGGGACTAGTTTGTAACAGCTGCTGCTCATTCATAATCTGCAGCTTCCAAGTCAGGTTTCTGCAATACAGGGAAGGAGAGGTCATGATGGAGAAGCCATGGCATGGAGATTCAGCATAGGACAGTCACTGCCGTGCTGCAGGTATCTGGTGTTTATGCACTTCCATACGCAATGTGCCCAGAAGTTAAAAGCTGTACATATTCTAGCAGCTAAAACGGGGGGTGATCACAGATCAGCGCTATGGATGGTCATGTGCTTACTCTGGATCTTCTACCATGGTCCTGCCTGGTTTATTAATTATTATTAGGGCATAGGCTGAGAGCCTGCTTTGAGACTGTATTTGCCATGTATTTATAAGTTATAGTCTTGGTCCCATGAGTGTTAATTACAGTGTCCACAAGAAGCACCTTCACCTACTTTACCTGTCTTTGTTGTTATTTATTACCGTTTGATGTCAAAGTCATTACTGTCAGTAGAATAGAAATACATTGATTTGCATGTATTTTCTTTACCAGTGCTATGGCTTTATGTCGTGAGCAATAATCTGTAGTGGCAGCTGTTGGGATTTGTCCAGAGACTGCCAGTCTTGTTGCATCAATCATTTCCAAATCCCCCCTGGGATGTTTGTGGTTAAATTACTTCTGGTGCCACACTGCAATACTTGAATGCAGTGACTGCACAGATGCAATGTTTTGAACTAAAATCTTTTTTGTGGCACAGAATCACAGAGTAGTTTGAGTTGGAAGGGACCTTTAAAGGTCTCTAGTCCAAGCCCCCTGCAATGAGCAGCGGCATCTTCAACAGGTCAGGTTGCACAGAGCCCTGTCCAAACCTAATCTGGAGTGCTTCCAGTGACTGGCACCTACCACCTCTCTGGGCAGCCTGTGCCAGCATTTCACCACCCACACGGTATAGTTGCATCCTTATGTCTAATCTGAATCTACCCTGGTTTAGTTTAAAACATTACCCACTTTCCCCAATAAAAAAATTTGTCCCCATCTTTTTGATAAGCTCCCTTCAAGTACTGAAAGGCTGCAGAGTTCTCAGAGCTTTTTCTTCTCCAGGCTGAGCAAACCCAACTGTCTCAGCCTGTCTTCATAGGAGAGGTCTTCCGTTCCTCTGATCTCTTGGTGGCCTCCTGTGGACTCACTCCCCCAGGTCCCTGTCCCTCCTGTGCTGGGCCCCCAGAGCTGGATGCCGTGTTCCAGGTGTGGTCTCAGAGTGGAGCACAGGGGCAGAAGCCCCTGCCTGGCCCTGCTGCCCACGGGCTCTGGGTGCAGCCTGGGACACGTTTGGCTTTCTGGGCTGTGAGTGCCCATGGCTGGGGCATGTCCAACCTGCCCTCCACCAGCTTCCCCGAGTCCTTCTCAGCAGGGCAGCTCTCAATCTGTTCATCCCCCATTAATAAGAACATGAATAGACTATGAAATATATTCAGAGAATGTGGTAATATATGTTTGCATTGCACTGGTATTATGTTGAAAGTGAGGTTTTATATGCAGTTCTTGGTATTCAAACCCTATTTCCATTGAATTAAAATTTTGCAAAAATAGTGTATTAAGACTGAAATTGCCTTTGTAACTAGAAAAGAAGACTCCCAGCTCACTTTTTTTGTTAAAAGCTGATAGATATCGAAGGAAAAAAATACCAGTTTAATAAATGAACTTTATATACTTTTAGCTTTTAAAGGCTGTTTGTAACTAGAGGTATGAACATTAGTTTTTGTAATGGTTTTGACCATAATGGTCAATGTTAATGAATGTTAATGAATGTAATTCGTTACTTGTATCCAATCTTTTTATTTTTATGGTTTAAAATTTTACCAGTTAAATTCTGTAAAGGTCATGGTTTTCTCACATGGAATTGTTCTGAGTCTGGGACATTCAAATTTGCAGTGCCCTGCAACCAGTGCCCTTTCAGTGGTCTGTCTGAGGACTCATGGTTATTGTCCCTGCTCTATTTATAGACATATCCACTGAGTTAGAAATACTTGTATTATTCTTCTACTGTTTTTTTATGTTGTCTCTTAACAGCTATTTTTAAGTATCACAAATAATTGAAACAGGATCAAGTCTTGTATTTTTAAATTTGTGGCAGGCTTTGTTGACTTCCTTAAGCACATAATACCCCAGTGTTTTGTTTTAAAGGTTAGATTATAATTAAATGCTTTGCAAAACTGGAGCATAAACAGCTCATGACTGTAAATAAGAATATCTGATGACAGCAAGGTGAGTGGGACTGGCAGGGATAGGGAGGCTCTGTTACCTGAACAAGCAATTGTCCATGTTCCCTTTGAAGCAGGTTAAATGGAAAGACCACTGGGACGTAAGCATTTTCCGTTATTGATCCTACATTAGCTAAAAAGCTTTCTGTATGTCACTTTGTAGGTGACTAATGTTCCTGTAAAATAAATTCTCTAATACACCTGCTGAGAGAGATGGCAAGTACCTGGGGACTGCCAGCTTTGGCCCTTGCATTCTGCTGCTGTGTTTGCTACTGCCCAGTAGGAAGTAATCAAAAATGCACATGCTGAAAGTGATGCAGAGGAGAATGCTAAATGTCCAAACAGAAATGTCGAGTTCAGTGAACTGTCATGCTATGGAAAAGTTCTACTGGCAGGACATGCAGAGGACTGCTAAATTTCTGCAGTTGTCTATCAGGTTCAGACAGGAAAACATTTGATTTAACACAGTTGCTTTTGCATGGATTGCATCTCCCTTTATAGCTTTGTAAAACATGAATGTGAGTGACTTCATTTGTTCTAGTTTTCTTAAATAAGTTTTGCAGAACATGCTCTCATATTTTTCCAATGAGTTACTGTGCTGTCAGCTTTTTCCTCGGGGAATGTTGGAGGACATATGTTTCTATCTGCAGAGAGTCGTGGATTCAGCCCAAGAACCTTCTGGGCACTCAGCTGCAGGGGCCAGGAAGTTTTAGCTGCTGTGCAGGTTCCATACAGTGAACCGGGAGCACTGTTTTGCTCCACAGACTGCTGTAACCGAGCTTGGATTTGACTTCTTTTTGGAGATGTGTCTGCTTATCCCTTCTCAGTGGAGATGATTCCACCTCTGATATTGGTGTTTTGCTTGACTGGGGTCTATCTGGAGCAAGCTGGTCTTACAGCAAACACACCTGCTTTCCTGCATTATTAGTCTCCTGGAAAAGATGCATTCTCCTAGGATTACGCTCATGTATTTATGTATTCTTAGTATCTTTTGTTCATAAAGAATTCTTTTGATGGGCAAAGGTGAAGCATTAAAGGCAGTAAAAGCATAGTTAGTGAGGAACTTTGGGGAATTAGTGATGTTTTAAACCCAAGCTGTTATGTAGTGTAAGCTGATCTCTTTATTATTGAAGAGGCAAAAGTACATGGTCCATAGAGGTAACAGCACTATAATTTCATGCAGGTGTTCTTTTGAAATTCAAATGTCAATGTTTGAGTCCCAGAAACCTTTACTGATTCCACCATTTTTGTGTAATGGACCTGAGCTATAAGACTATGGTTAGGAAATGGTAACAGCTATATGCTTTAAAAGAAGGGGATCATGATTTCCCAGAGTTTTATAATAACATATATATCACTTTTTATATGGCCATGTGATAACTTTGAGAGAATCATAGATCCCCCAATTTTATTTTTGGCTAATTTTTAAATAAAGAAGGAATTTGTTGTGGTCTGCATGATGTCTGGAGGAATGTCAATTATAAGAAGGCAAGTGTAATTTCAAAAATACATTAATTTTTCCCATGAATGAAAATTCTTTTTTCTTTAATGGTTCAGCAAATGGTCCTGTGGTCAGGTACAGATGTCTCTCCTTTGCTGGGTTTACCGCTCTTAATATTTTCATTAGGGATCCCGTGCAAAGCAATCTCATTAACCTGTTGAGAAAGAATAAGTAGGAAAGAAGAAAGAGAAGTGCCAGTTTCCCCCTGAAGGCAACACATAAAAGCAAGGTTGGCAGGAGAAATTAAAGAAGCTGGGAAAACTCTGTAGGTGACACATACTAATGTGCATTTAGAGTATGGAATAGTTCAGAGGAAACCTATTCGTTAATATGGTATTAAACTCACTTCTCAAAATATTCAAGTCCTGTTTGCAAATAACTGAACTTACTGCTGCTGAAGAAGTCTTTGTGTTTATGGGGCCTTAGAACACATCTCAGCACACCACCTCTAACTATCAGGAACAGCAACAGATACTTGTTTTCAATATATCTAGAGGTCCGGAATCCATCAGTCATCAAGAAAAATCTTCTCTAATCAAGATTTTTTTCCTGATAGCACAGTACAAGACATGTCAAAAAGCTACATCCTCAGCTGCTTTGAACTTACAGGGTTCCTCTGAGATTTCTTCTTTTAACACTAACTGCTGTTCCAGCGTTATTAGCCAAGAAAAAACTACTTTGGTGCCTCTTATCCTATGAAGTGTTTGTATTGTTGCTGTGTATAAGATCCAGTTTTGCAAATCCATGTTCTTTTTGACATCTGTGTGCATATGGTGGGTAGCCCATTTTTCCATTTTGTGCTGAATTTCAAGCACCGCTTCTCTTGTATTAATCCCACTGACACAGTTCTAACAGCAGATCTGCCATTTCTCTAATGCGTGTGTGAATGCAATGCTGTATAAAGCCCAAACTGATTCAGTGCTGCTTTTGCTGGCAAGTGGGAGAAAAAGTCTCCATGTCATGTTTTTAGGTGCTCTGCTTTTTCTAATTATTTCTAGCAATAAGTCCTGAAGTTCGGTCATTTTGTTTGTTTGATTGTTTTTTTTTTTTTCAATTTAGTGTATCTGAAAGGGATTGTCAGATCCATTTTTGAATCAAGCATTGTTCAATCACCAGCCATGTACAGGTATTGAAAAGTATTGTATGCTCATAGAAGTCATTGAGAGAAAGAAATATGAGGATGCAAAACATGTAGTATTGCATTTCAGCCTTTAGATAGATGTACCTGTCAGTGTAGTGGGAGTATTTGTCCACCATCACATTATGGATTGTCCATGGATAGAACCAGCAGCTGGTAACCTTTCCATTGCTAGATTCTGTTCAAAAGTGATGAATTGAGAGCAGGTAGTTACAACAGATAAACAACTAGATAAACAGCAGCTCCAGCTTAACTTTGAAAAGTTAAGCTTAGGTTGCAATAAAAGTAAACAGTATAGCTGGAAACTGGAAATCTTGGTGGAATAGTACATTGTCTTAACCATGCTCTCATGTAGCCATAACGTGTTCTCAGTGTGAATAAGAGATGCTCAGACTAGAGTTCTTACTATGTGCATTACTGTTACTTTGTACGTGCATTTTACAATGTGGAAAGTCCAGCACTTGGTATAAATCCTCCCAGATTTTGCAAGTGTGGAACCTCTGATTTTATGTGAGCTACAAATTCTTGTGTGTCCTGGATATAAGCATTGTTGGTAAGCAGAATTGCTCGGTTCAGGAAGAAACTAATCCATAGTCCTGCTTGATGAATTTTAGGTCTCATAAACCTTTGTAGGTGATCAGAAATGCTGTCTGCGTTTCGAATTTCGCTGTAAAGCTTGCGGTAAATAGAGCATGTTTTGTCTGTGTGTGTGAACTCATCTGTGAGGAGGAGGAAGTGGGCTCAGCAGCTTCTCCACCTCCTGATTCCCTGGAGGCACTGTCAGCCAGACACTTTCCTTTGAAGGGTTGTTCTGAGGTGTCTCCTCTTTGTTCTGGGAGGAAGATAGTAAATAAATGTTGATCTGTAACTGCAGCAAATTTAAAAATAATCCTTTTTGGCTGAGCAGACTTGCAGTGTGGGTTTCTGAGTAGGGATAAGTGGGTATTTTATCTTGCAGTGATGAAATACCTCAACCCTCAAGGAGTCTTGCCATATATGTATCAAAATCTTATACAAAACTCTGTGGTTTTGTACTTCAGGACTACTGACATATTGTCAAACCAAGCAGAGGAATTGAACTGCTGGGTCTTTCATACACATCCTCTGTCTGAACTGGCTGCTGTAATTCCTGCCTGTTTTTGGCCATTGCTGTCTGCCTGTGGCCATCTCAGTATCCAGAGGTAAAACCCTCATCAGCCTTACACGAAAGAGTTATCCCAATGGAGAAGGAAAACAGACATTGTTCCAGATAGGGAAAATCCCACAGGATCAAGGGCAGCCATAATTATAGCTGTTCTGCTTGGCTGGAAGAATGCAGAGGAACTACAAGGGAGGTCAGGCTTCAGTTCAACATAATACTCTTTTGTTTGCAGTAAATGCAGTTTAGCAAACAAAACTTTAATCAGTGGGACCAGAAACATGGCGCAACGTTTACCTTTCCTGTGTTCTGATATCTAAAGTGATTCCAGCTTCCTTCGCATATGTGTCACGTTCCTCCAAAGTCCTACAAAATCATCCTAGTGGCGGATGTCCCAGTATGCCTTTTCCAGGGCTGATCATATAGTAGAAGAAAGAAAAGTTGCAGATTAGCTAAGTTATCATTTTTGTCTGTTAAGTTAACAGAAGGATCCAACACACAAAGATATAACCAGCAGCTCTATTTTTAATTTCCTGTTGGAGTATTTCTGAAGATAGGTCACTGGAAGCTGCATCCTTTTGTTGTGTCTCTTTTGCCTAGGGTCAGTCATGAAGTGTTTAATGTGGTTTTTATTTTCTTTTCAGCTGAAATAAAGATCTGTTTTAAATACTACCATGGTGTTAGTGGAGCCCTCCGAGCTACTACTCCATGTATCACTGTGAAAAACCCTGCTGTGATGGTGAGTTTAGTCTATTTGTTCTTTGTATTTGTAGATGATTTATTGATAGTTTTTATAAAATGATAGTACTGATGACGGTATTAACTTTCAGATCAACCTATCAATATGTCTCCTATTTTTACTATTGACAGCAATTATTTTTCAAAATATGTGTTGCCTTACAAAAACTGTAAAAACTGGAAAGTGCTTTTTATGGTTTTGTATTGCTCTTAATAAAATAACAGTAAAAAGTCACTGAGCTTAACTGAAATCTTTTATGCTAAGGATTTGTGTTCAGCTGTTTGCTGCTTACAGTTTTCTGTAATTTAACACTGTAATAGAAAATTTTCACACTGATTATATAACTGAAACCATGTCCAGAGTCTCCGTGTCTTCCTATTTCTTAAATATTTTTTAATATTCAGTATGAAACTGTTGCAGAGATAGCAATTGTTAGTATAAATGAAACTGGACAAATCTCTTCTCTTGCAAAAATTACTGAATACTTTGAGTGTTCATATACCATTGAAATTTAGTAATTCCCTGATTATCAAGAAGTATTGTCTTCCTGTGTTTGTGTTATGAGACTTATTTAAGTTTTAGAGGAATTTTTTTAGTTGTGTAAGTAGCAGTGAAATAGTTGTTAAACTGAGTGGTGGAAGAGGCTTCCAAACTTGTACCATGGTGCTTTTGCTGCAAGTCATTTATCTAACATGTTAGCTCTTCAGCTAAGCTTGAGCAGGTTTCACAGTGCAATTGATTTGTTGATGTTAGCTGCCAAATATTTAAGATCACAACTGTCAGGCTGGTGTCCTGACAACTGCAGTGTTGAAGATGCAGTAAAGAAGTTACTCAGACTGAATAGCATTTATTCTGAACTTGTGCTTTTTCAGTGTTGTATATTAGATACAAGTGCATGCAATGGTTATCTGACACTAAAATGTGCTATACTAGACTTTATAACTTAATACACCAAATGTGTGTGTGGGTTTTGTTAGAATTACAAGCCTAGGTGATAGCACCATTTACTTTTCAGATCTTTGTCAGATCTCACTGTGAGTAACAGTTTCACAGAAGAATACAGACTTGATACTTTACAGGGGGAAATGTGTCATAGTTAATGAGCCTGACAGCTACTGTCTTTAATATCAATTTATAAACTAAAGGCAGTAAGGTAGTCTGATTTTGAGCAAGAGGAAAAAATGCATCTCAAAATAACCCTTAGAATGGGCTTCATGCTGCAGTATATCATTACTGATATACTGCAGCATGAAGTGATTATACTGAATGGAGAAATCAGTTGAACTTTTGTATTTTCTTGACCCTATCATGTCATCCACCAGTAGTTTTGAGATTTGTTGAACAAAAGGGCATCTGAACTTTTGTCATCTGAGTATGCATTTAATTACTTGGTAGCTGTCTGGAGATCTGTCTTTCAGAGTCATGGTAATTCTCAAAGGCTTATACCAGCTGTTGCTGTTTAAATTTCTTACCTTTGAAAGGTAATGCAGGGTCCTGGGTATTGTACAGAATTCACACACCTACTAGAAAGGGTAATTTTATATAAACATTTTTGTTTGCGTTAACAGTGCAGACTTCCAGAAGTACTGAGCTGTTAGTTTTCCTGATGAGAATGTTGTATGACAGTTCAGATGATACTTCCTAAAAATGTCGTGGTGGGTTAGTGACGTGTAAGTAAACCTATTGTTAAACATTAAAACCTCACTGCATTTCCATGGTTTTGGTGTTGAGCTTAAGCACTGTGCAGTAGAGAACGCTGGGTTTTCTTGTTGCTGGTTCTGTCTGTTCTTAGAGAAATGCTGTTTGAGGAAGTGATAAGAGAGTTATGCTGTGCTCACTCCCCTTTTTTATGGTGTAATAAATTCCTTGCTTACTGGATTTTCTCATACTGATGGTGTATCACACCAGGTATTTCAGTCCATCATATTTTTGGTTAAGCAGCTAACCTTCTACTGTGTTACTTTGGTTCAGGGGAGATGGAAGACCTGATGGAGCATTCAGAAACACTGTGTTACACCAGATGACGTGGCTTTTGTGCTGCAGAACTCTGTGTGTGTGTGTGCTGGGATGAAATTTTTTACTTGGTGCAGAAGACTTCAAACTGCTGTCTAGATAATAATGGAACAGGAAGAGGTTATATAGAAAAGTCATGGAAGTTATATAGAAAAGTCAGGGAATGCAGTCACCAGTCATGTTATTGTAGCTGAATTGTGGGCAAATTGTATTTTCTATAACATGAAGTTATGATTAACAATAAGAATTACATTATTTGAATGAAGTCTGACTTGTAGCAGAAAAATAGGTATAGAATGGGGAAGGTCTTTTTATTGATGAGTAACATTTTTAACAAGGAAGACAGTGTGTGCTGAAATAAGCCCAAAAGAGGAAACTGGAATACACAGCATTCCTGTGGCATTGCCTGGACAGCATCACTATCACAGTGGGATGCACCTCTCACTGCTTCCATGGTATCTGTCTGTAGTCAAGGGGACACTGATCCAGCTGGAATTAACCCATTGCTTTTGATGCCTTCATAATTTTGCTAGCACCTGTCACTGCTTATGCATCGGTATAAAATCACTGGCATAATAATGTCATGCTGGGTGGAAAAGGGATAGTTCTGAGCACTCTGGTGAAACTCGTCTTGCCCTGAGAGGTGGGAAGTGCCCATGAAGCCAGCAGTGAGGGAGGGGAATGGACTGGCTGGCGGGTGGCAGTGCTTGCTGGCACTGTGTGTCCCCTCACAAGACCACTGAAGCCCACGGGGATGTCAGGCCCCAACATTAATGGCTGTTTCTTCATCACTTTGTCTGGAGAAATCCACACATTTGCTAATTTCAATGAAATTCCAATGTGCTTACTGATCATCGTGGGAAGTATTTGAAATTATATTATTAAGTAGCTTAAAGCAATATAAAAAGGAAAGATTACATGTCTGATGAATGCAAAGCGGCTTCCCCATGGCTACCGCAGCTCCAGAGTCATTTATCCATCTGGTGATTTCATTCCACTGCTCAGCTGCTCGGGCTGCTTCACCTTCTTCACCTATGCTCACAGGTGTGCACATTTTTATTTAGCTTATTTTCATCATTCAATAGATTAGACCCTGTTCTATCACTGGTATTAATCCTCAGTGCTGTGTTTGGCTCAAACTTCTTTGTGTCACCTCTCCTGCCTGGCAGTGAGGGCAGTGCCTGCCCAGGGAACCATTTGTCTTCAAAGATCTCTCCATTGATGTCTCCGTCATAGATTATTCGGCTGGATGCATGTCTCCTCTGTGTTGAAAGACAAATCCTTCTGCTAGTTGAAAGAGACAGACATTAATACATGAGAAAACTTTTATTCTGAAGTAGTGCTTTACCTAATGAGGGATTTCAGTGGAACCCAAACCTCAAAATCTGCGAAGCATAAGCTTTTAGACCACATTTATATTTAGATGTCTGATTCGCTTTTCTGTTTAAAAGAAGCTTTTGTTAAGAGAGCTGAAAGCTTTTTTAGTCTCCCTTTGATCTCTTTGCTTTTTTTTGTTGAACACTAAATCATCTATTTGTGGAAAGTGACAAAAGTTACATATACTGTCACTGGACAGCTCAGTGCTTTGACGTGTATTGCAAATCCGTGCTGGTGTTTGTTATTTTAGAAAAGCAAAAGCTGTTAAAGATTCAGGTTTTCTCTGATTAATATTGTCTACATGTGTATTATAATGCCTGTACATGTTCTGCTTAGAAGATATTGGCTACTGGTATATTAGAACTGTCTGACATAAATAATAGATATTTTGCTGTAAGCTGATGCTGTGGCTGAGCCTGTGGTAATAAGGCAGTATTTGGTCAGATCCTTACCGAGCATAGTGCCTTAAAATTACGTTATCATCCTCAGTCATGTACAAAGCAGATGAAAACTTCTGTGTTATATTTCTTTTTTTTTCTCCTCTTCAGATGGGAGTAGAAGGCACGGATGAAGGTGCTTCTGGAGCCCAGCACTCTAGGAAGTTGGTCAGCTTTACCCTGTCAGGTAAAACCCAACACTTCTCTGTGTTTTACAAATTATTGTTAAAAAAAGTGAATTGCTGTTCTAAATAACACCAAAGATAGAATGCGTTTCTTCATTAGCTTCTGTAGGAGCACACTCTAGTGGCTTGAAAGATGTCTTTTCTTTAGAACTCCTGTTTGTGGAAGACCAGCCAGAATCATGGTTCTCCAGGAGTGAAAGAAATGGATTTGCTATATCCCAGCATGAAAAATTTAGGGAGGTTTCCAGTTTGCACAAGGGACTGTTCCTCTCAGATCGAAGAGTGGAAAACATAACTTAACTAAAATGCAGTCTGGCTCTAGCACTTTGAAAAGAGCAATAGCTGCAAATGGTGGTTTAGAAAGGGAAAAAGTTTTCACTCGTAACAGAGCTAAGCTGTCACTACACTGAAATAGCTGTAGGGGTGCAGTCTACCAGCTTTCCTTGTTTTGATTAGCACTTTATTCCAGGGAAATCTTGTGTGAGACAGAATCATATTCAGCTTGAGCAAAGGCAGATGAAATTGACTTCTGAGTCTTGAAAAGCTGACAATAAAAACGTGTAGAGGTAGAGCAGAAACAATCCACTGCTTTTTTGAAGTGGTCTTTCAGCAGTTACCTGAGATAGAGCTGATAGGTTGTACAGACACACATAGTGGACTGTACAAGTAATTACTTTGTGAATCTGAAAAACCTGTTTTGTTTAATACACAGCTGTGATTCTGCCCAAGAAGTCCCACAAAATAATTTTGAAAGGTGTATTGAATGATAGGCTTGTGGCATGTGTTCTGTAATGTTTTTGGGTTGTTCATTTGCACATGACTTTTTATTTCATCATGTTTCTACTGTGTGGCTTAATTCTGAGTATTGTGTAGGATTCTTTTTTTTGTACCAAATCCACAGGCATGGCATTTAATTTTAAATCAGTGAATTCTGCCTGCGTGTATAAACTGTATGTGGCAGTTGCATTGCTGCATGCAGCATACTGATGTATTTAATGGAAAAAGACACAAGTCTTGTGCTTCAGCAAACCTACAGAGAAATGGATAAATATTTTACAGTTAAGTTTAAAATCTAATATTATATAAAAAAGTACCTCTTTATTTTTGTTGTTGCTGAAACTTGCACTATCATTGAAGTCCTTAGTCATGACAATATGCTCCTGAGGAAATTATTATTTATTATTGTAAGTTACGAGGGCTTCAGTACTGAGATTTCCCTAGGAAGAAAGAAGCCTTTTCAGAAAACTTTGCCTCCTTTTATGTGAGATGGATTATCTGCTCTCTTGGGAGAAAATTACATCATAGTCCAGAGCAGACTTGGTAAGTTAGATTTATCAAAGACTGAACTTCTGGAAAGTGTCTGTTCACTGCATTACCTCACATATAGTTTGTCTCCTCTCCTCACCCAGAAACTAAACAAGTACTGAGTGTTTAATTTTGAGCCGTTTCTGTTGGGGTTTCTTGTCTTTCTTTGAGTGGAAATACCTTAGATACCTTACTGAGAAAAGCATTTGTAGGTGGGCTACAAATTTATGCTTTTTGTTTTACAAATAACTGGAGGCTCAAATGTAAGTGAGGATGTTGATACCTTTCTTCCTTATATTCTTTTGAGAAAACACTTGATTTCCTGCTGTACACTGGATCCAGTTAACGTGTGAGTACTTTTAAGTTGCTTTATTTAGTAATCTATGGTGAATTGATTTCCTGGGTAATATTTTAGGAATGTACTACTTTGTGAACTAGCTTTAATTTGCTCAGTTCCTTTTTCCTTTCTTCTTGTTTTGCTTTATAGATATTAGAGCAGCTGGACTTAAAAAAGGCATGTTCTTCAACCCTGATCCTTATCTAAAGATGTCCATTCAGCCAGGCAAGAAAAGTACATTTCCTACGTTTGCTCACCATGGCCAGGAAAGAAGGTCGACTATCATCAGTAACACAACTAATCCTGTTTGGCACAGAGAGGTAATGTATTCCTTTTGAGAGCTGTCTGCCAGCTGATGCAGCATACCAGGCTTGCATTTTCTCCTCATGCATTAGGCCTTACTCTCTGAAAGCCATGAGCTTATTTTGTAGCTAGTTATTTCAAGTGACACAGAAATTTTAGTAATTTTAGGAACCCTGTTGGTGGATAGAAACAGCTATCATCTACATATTAAAGCTGGGTATTTAAGCTGCTGGCAGGTTTTCATTCTCTTTGCTGCTAATAAAAGCTGAACTCACTTAGCCACCCTGTAGATTTCTTGAAATTGCAAAAATAAATTAACTTAAGTTGGATTATACATTGTGAGGAAACTCTTTAAGAGAAGTTACATTGCATGAACATTTATGCTCAGTGATTGCAAGAACTGTTCATTTGGAAATGGTGTTTTTGTGGTGTGTAGCAGGTGACGAATTTTCGGTTTTGTCAGCCTGAGGGGATGCTCTGTGATGTAGCCCCTGCAAGCTACACCTTGCAGGAAGGAAATCCCAGGAAGGTGTTAGAGCACCACTCAGCAAGGGGGACAAACAGGTAGTCTGGCAGAAGCCAGTTTGCCAAACATGTTTGTATTGGGTAAACTATGGAAGGAACTCAGTCCCACAACTGTCACTGAATGCAGGAGAGACAAGTCTGTGCTTTTGCAGATAAATGTTTATGTGGCAAAGTGAAACTGCTGACACACATCCATAGCCCTTTCAGTACTGGCAAGCCTGTACTGTGGTGAATGTTAATGTATTCTTTAGGAAGATGAAAATTGAGTAGGCTTTGGGAAGTGTTTCCACAAATCATAAAGCAAACAAGCAATAAAGCAGAACTGAGCGGGGCCAGCATTAGCTCTGCCCTGGGTTACTTGATTGTGGGAAAGACTGTAGATGTGAATAGTCTTAAAAAACTCAAAGTTTGGATCTCTACACTGATTATTCAGCTTTCTGTCTGTCTGTCCATCTATCCAGTAGCTAGTAAGAAAATTTACTCATTTTCCCCCCGTTTTTTTTTCCTTCTTGAGTTCTGCTTGGCTTTGAAGCTTATTAGAAAAGAGATAATGTTCACTGGTGCATGCATTGTATCAGCTTGCTTTAGCTGCTGGATCTTCCCTGTAGCAATGCTCTGACAACAGTAGTTATGATCCCATTACGTATTCTGTCCTAGTGGTGCAGGATTGATCCTGTTTTACACCTAATACTTTCTGCTAAGTAATTTGCAATATTATAGCAAACTGAGAGTGGCACATTTTTAAATTAAGTTTATCAGAGGAACCCAGTTGTGACAGTTGCCCAGCATGAGGAAGGGATTTTATTCCTGATGCAGTTTAATTGGTTTTTTTGAAGATGTTTATCTGATGCCTACAACTGAACTGAAGAGCTCTTTCTTCTATTGTTCCTTGTTCAGTATATCTTTAGTTACCTAACCACATGCATATTAGGCATCGTGCACATGTTGTGGTTTGCTCAGAGGTCATAAAGGTGGCAGATAGTAAAAGTATAATCAGATGACATTGTTTTTTCTGAGTAGGTTGTGCCGTACTTTGCTTGTTTATTTGGATATCTGAAAATCTAGACGACAGATACAAAGTTTGGGTTCCTATGCTTGTTTTCCTGAGGGAATTTGTCATCACACTGTGTGTACCTGTATGTGTCTGACAATATGATTGCTTAACATTTGGCCTGTACCACTTTTGAATCTTTTGGCCATCTTTGGGCACACTTGAAAGAGCAGTACAGATGTAAGAGATGAAGTACTCACAAAACGCATGAAAATGAAAGCTGAAGAGAGTAACTGTGTTAATGTTCCCATATAGGGAAAGGTGGAAGAATGATTTTACCAGACATCAAGAAATCTTCTGTAAATTAGCACCATATTGTCTAAAGGCCCCAAGTGCAGGAAGAGGTTCTCTTCGAGTTTGCTGAGAAGATTTGTCAATGTTGGGGCAAAACCACCTAGAAAATTCTTCTCCTCTAGTAATGCTGCTCCTGATGTACTGTGTACACACATGAAGTCCCTTTTGACTTCTGTCATGCATACAAAACATGAATGCAAAGCATGGTGTTGGGAGGGAAATTCTTTGGAGCACAGCTTGGAGTGAGACACTTAATTTCTTCCTCCTGCATTGACCTGACAGAGTACAGGGTTTCCTTCTCTTTTTGCTTTCCCCTCTGCAAATAGAGGCAAGCAGTAGGATACATGGCGTTCTACTTTCAGCCATAGACACTGAAAGTGCTTTTATCCAGTACAGCTTCTTACTGAGCAATTCTTCTCAAGGAACAGCGAAAGGGAATGGGGAACAGCAAAAAACGTATGCAAAAGTTCATTAATAAATGATGTTCACATTATTTTGCCATGTGAAAACTGCTGTCATCAGTAATTTCTGATGTCGTACTGATGTCAGCAGTCATTACTGAACTCATTTTGGAGTTTGCTGCACATTAGTAGTAATTAAGTACATTCTTTCTGAATAAAGATGTATTGATATGGTGTCAAATATGTTCTTTCCTTCCAGAAATATTCTTTTGTTGCACTTCTAACAGATGTCCTGGAAATTGAGGTTAAAGACAAATTTGCCAAGAGTCGTCCGATCATCAAGCGCTTCCTTGGGAAGTTAACCATACCCGTTCAGAGACTATTGGAGAGACATGCAATTGGGTAAATAAATACATTCTTATTGCTAACTTGTGTTCAGCAGGAAGACTTAGCATCTAGGATACTGAGAGCAAAGAGCAGCCTTTCTGGCTTACTGGTACAGACCAGCAAATTTTTACTACATCTGTACTAAGAAATATATTATAATTTCAATAGCTTTATTGCCTGACTGGAAAACGGCAATGTTTCTGGCCCTGTCCTGAATACATGTATCCATGTTTGTGTTGATGTGTGTCTATTTTTTTTTTTCTGCTTAATTTCTTTACATAAAAAATGTTAGTCACAAGAAACATTACTTTCTGGCTAGCTAGTCAAGAAGCAAGGCATTATCACAGTACTACATGGCTGTGTGCAAATCTTTTAGAACAAGCAGGTATAATTGACTGACTTCTTGTACAGCTGAAGTCTTTTTAATTGTCAGTTCAGTAATTAGAGATGTAATATCCCTTCAGTGAATTGGCCAGAACTTCAAGGCTGTGACTCCTTATTTTTCAGAGTGCTTCAAGTACTACACAATTAAAATTGCCTGTTGTTATGAATAGCTCCCTGATGGGACTCAAAATTCACCTGTTGTGCATGCCTTTTGTAAAGGCCGTGCCTCAAAGTTTGCTAAAGTTAATGTGTCTCCATTGACTTTAAAAAGCCAGTGGATTAGGCCCATGAGGAATGATGGTGAAATTAAATGCATATTTTCTTCTTTAAAGCTTAAAGGCATGGCAGTGTCATCACACTTAAACAAATTGGCCTCCTTTTTCACAGATATTCCCCTCAAAGTAACAAATTGCATAAGGGGAGAAAATCAAATTCAATTTGAAAGCAGTTTTCAGCTTTACGTTTTCAAAGTGGTGTCTACATTGGTAAGTAATGGAAGAATAAAATTGTCAGAGTAGCTTAAAATTTTGATAATACCTTTTGACATAGAATTTATTAAAAACATTTTTTAAAAAAGCCTGTCCATTTGTTTTATAGTGGTATATGCACGATATAACTTTTCAAAGAAATGCCTCACCTTGAGTTTCAACAAATTGTTTTTAGTTAAACAGAAGCTTTTTCTAATAAATTTGCACACTCCTATACACTCAAAAATAGCATTGTGACACAGGCTGGTTTCAAAACCTAGCACAGGGTGTTTATTTCCTTGCTATACACCAAAATGTTTTTCTGCACTGGGATTCCTGTTGGTGCGATTTGTGGAAATTACCAGTTTGCTGTGTTCCTCAGTTCTCACCTTTGTTTTTTCAAACCATCAATCTGGAAGACATTTCCTGTTTTCTTCTCCATATTTCAGTTCTGTTTATTTGATATATGAATTTTTTTTAGGAAAGGAGAGGTAGTATAAGAAATATGTATTAAGAATGTGGGTATTTTGTTGGTTTGCCATACTGCTGTTAGAACTGACGTTGAATCTGTCTTGCCTATTCATCTGTAATATACCTGTCCATTTTCAGTTTTTGTGTAAAGACAGACAATATTTCACCAAAGTTTTTTCAAAGTAAAGTAGTATTTAAACTAGATGTGAAGTAGAAATGTACCAAATATACAATTAACTGCTAATGCTCGGGGTTTTTTGTGGCTTTTTTTTTTTTGTCAAGCAAGTATAACCATCATTTTGGTGATGTCAAGGATGATAATCAAGGAATGAAAAGGTGAAATCCAGAACCAGCCACTTTTAGATAAATTCTGCGCCACTTTTTAGCTGTAACCAGAGCTCACAAGTTTGTGTAATGAAATGGCCAGTGGCTTTTAATTTCCTGTAAAACATGATAAATGAGCGTGAGAATCATCTAGAATTGATTTAGCTGAGTACAGAGAAGGGATTATTCATGATGTGGCTTCCTCTATTCTTGAATGGCCTGGAGTAATATGAAGCTTATGTAAAAACTTGAAACCTCAGATATCTAACTGATGACTTGTACTTGGAGTATGGAGTGAGGAATCTGTGACAGGTCCTGCAGACACTACTGCAGAGATTTGGCATCCTGTGGGCTCTAGAGCAGTGTGGAGAGTGGACTCAGGGCTTTTTTTTTCCCCTAAGTGTTTATGCAAACTGCTGCAGCTTACTTCAGTGATGACTGCATTTGTTTTATTTTGCTGTAGGAGTGCTCCCAGTAAAGGAGAGATGGTTATACCAGTATAAAGTTATTTACATAAATAACGATAATCTCTTGTGGAGGTCTTTAGTAGAACTCCCTTTTCTTCCTTCAGCTGTCCCAGCTGTGCTGAGGGGAGCTGGGGCTGTGAATTCTTGCTGTGCCTAAATAAAAATGTACAGCTTGGGTTCTGATCCAAAGTCTTGAGCTGATACAAGTGTCTAATCTAGTCTGAGCCTCACTGAATTCAGTAACTCTTAAGAACATATTTAAAAATAAATTCAAGAATTAATAGCTCTTCTAAATCAGAATGTAGAAGTGCTTTGTTGAACATGAAAAATTACGAAGTAACTATTTGTGACTTTTGTACATAGTAAAAAACCACAAGGGGGCAGAAAGGTTTTGTTAATTATAAAACACTTTGTGTTGGGGAAAGGAGGCTAGGAGAGAGGGATCTTTGCAGTTTGATTTCTTTTAAACTTAAGGTATTTAGGGATGCATAAGAATTGGTGGGGCACAATCTGTATTTGGAATTGATCAAACACAGTTTTTTAGGCTGCTTTATCTGTTAACTAAAGGTATTTTACACCATTGTTGTGCTTTTCCATGCAAACTGGAGTATGTGGCTGATTTTAAGACTGTAATAGGAATTAAATACGGAAAACATGAAACCAGCAAAAATTTTAAAACCCCAATATTTCTGATTTTGCAGAGACCAGGTTCTCAGCTATAATCTTGGCAGAAGGCTCCCAGCTGATCATGTTAGTGGGTATCTCCAATTCAAAGTGGAAATCACATCTTCTGTTCATGAAGGTGAGAATTTGTCAATGATCTGAATCTCAGGATAGTTGTATGGGGAGAGTCTCTGTGTATTTCTGTGTCTAGGCTTTTCTCTTGTTGAGGATACGATATACTTTCTAATTCGTGTATGGTCCTCCTACTACGGATTTTTTGTATTTGGATTCAAAATTTAGATATTGCAGGTACTGCCTTAGAGATAGCAGAACCATCAACACTTAGCATATTGTTTTTTATTTTCTTGGATAGATTCTAAATGAATCTGCTTATGATTCTCTTTTTATGCTTGGCAGTGCTCTGTCTTTTGAAAGCAAAATGGGAATCCTTTAAAGTCATACTGCACACCTCTTAGTTTTCTTATATCCTACAAAACAGTATAGACTTAAACAGAGAAAATTCTGTAACTGCTGTTCCAACACTGTAGATGTCTCTGTTATTTTGATTAAGTTTCTTCCCTTAGTTTTCTGATTGAAGTAAGCAAGCATCTTCAAAGATGTGTATTTTTATGTAATTTAAGTAGAATAAGGTATGTGTTGTTTCTGCTCTGTGTTTCATGTTCAGTCTTTCTATTTCTGCAGATGCCTCACCAGAAACAGTTGGCACTTTGCTAGGAACCAACTCTGTAAATGGAGACTTGGGGAGCCCCTCTGATGATGAGGACATGCCAGCAGGACATCATGATACATCCACAGTGTGTTCCAATGGCCCAGTCTTTGAGGAATCTTCTGGAGACACAATCCTTAGACACTCTTTAAGGACTAGTAGGACTCTGGAGACAGACCAGGATGAGCTGACCTCTGGTGCTTCAAGATCATCCCCTCCCAGAGGTCGCCAGGACTCACTAAATGACTATCTCGATGCAATAGAACACAATAACCATCCCAGACCAGGGACATCAGCCTGTGGTGACCGTCCTCGAGGAGCCTCCCCAAAACTGAGGAGTAGCTTCCCTACTGACACAAGACTTAATGCTATGCTTCACATTGACTCAGATGAAGAGGAGCACGAGCTGCATCAAGACCTAGGTTTTCCATCTTCTTTGGAAGATGATGGTGGTTTAGTGATGCTTAATGGTGCTACCAGAAATGCTGAAAGAAATGAAGTAAGTTCCTCATCAGATCAGGTAATACCAGGGCCTGCAGAGAGTGAAAGGGTTTCAGCCTCTGATGCTCCTTTGCCATCAACTGATGACCAGCAAGATTCTCTCCCAGAGCTTCCGCCTCCAGAGGAAGGAGGTGAAAGCCTGCAGGGTTCTCAGGCTGAAGCCCCAGCAGAGCAGGCTGGCAGCGAGTCCTCTGCCCCTCCGGAGGCAGAGCAGTCTCCCGGCACTGCAGACTCGGGAGCTGCTGAAGCTGCAGGTGGGAGCAGGAGGGGTGTCAGCGAAACGGAGTCCATTGACCAAGGCTCGGAGCCTTCCCAGCTGTCGTCAGAGACGGAGCAGAGCGATCCCGCTCGCACCGAGAGCGTCAGCGAGGCCAGCACCCGGCCCGAGGGCGAGAGCGACGCCGAGGGGGCCGACAGCTCCTGCAACGAGAGCGCGACGGTGCGGCGCTCCTCCGTGGAAAGGCGCTGCTCCTCCTGCGAGAGCGCCAGGTGCGCCGAGACCCCGGCCTTTTCTTCTCAGGAGGAGGAGGAGGGAGCCTGTGCCGCCGAGGCAGCTGCGGCGGAGCCCGGAGCTGAAGCACAGGACTCGGCCGGCGCCGCCGGTTCTCTGCCTGCCGTGCAGTTACCTCAGGAGGAGGCGCAGGAGGCTGAGGCAGGTGAACTGCAAGACCAAGAGGAAGCAGAAGAAATCTGGCAAAGAAGAAGAAGCCTGCAGGCAGCAGGTGCCCAGAGCCAGTCTCAGGATGAAGAAGTTGAGGGAGCACAGGCTGCCTGTGAGGGTGCCACAGCACAGCTTGAAGGAGCTACTGGAGGTAACAGCTGCAGGAGGCACTTTCTGGAGTGACCTCACTGCATCTGAAAATGAAGATCGTTAATTTCTCAATTTCATTATCTTTCCAGACTTTTTTTTTTTTGTTCCTTTGAATTTATTTCTTTCTTCAAGAGACTCTTGGGGGTTTTTGATTTAATGAAAAATCCAAAGCTGAAAGATCCAAAATGTGTTTACTTTAAAATTGGATGTATTTTTATTCTTGAGAGAGTAGTGAGGGGGATGAAGAGGAATATTACCCTGCTCGCTAATGAAAATGGTAATGAGGAACAAAACTCCTCAAAAGTACGAAATGCAAAACAGAATTTTTATTTGGCTCATTTCTTTTGATTATTTTATATTAGTGTTAGAACATAAGGTTTCAAAGGAAAGGGGAAAGGAAAAGGAACCCTTTTTTTTGTCAACTTCAAGCTCTTTATCTTCCTTTTCCCAGCTCCTTCTCTAGATGGATCCTAGTGCATTGGAACCATGGGAGGAAAGGAATGTGGTACCCAGGTTAACAGTGTAAAACTCTTACTGATTTTAACAGTTGAGAATTTTCTATCTCACTAAAGTCACTGAAAGTAGAAATGTATCCCTAATGAATTGTTTCCAAGCAAGTTTAATAATGGATTATCTGTTCAGATTCTTCAGGGACTGAAATGTATCCAGTCAAGTGGGTTTCCAAATGCATTTTTTTCATAGCATACCAAGAGCTATATATAAGTAATAATTTCTTCTCTTCATAAACAGGTTATTGATTTGGAAATATCAATTTTGGTATTTATTTCAAATACTGTCAGTATTTTGCAGCATTTTCTAGACATTTAGGATGCTGTGTATTAGGTGTCAGATTGCATCATGCTTTTCAGATCAGTTTGGCTGCAGCAAGGAAGGACACACTTCTCATTCTTAAGGTTTCTGAGGAGGCCAGGTGGAGCTTTGTGCTGGGGTATGGCTCAGGTACAGGTTGTTTCTGTGCCCTGGCTTTGGCCGCTCACAGAAGGATGCAGCACACCCCAGAGGTGATGTTCCCAGGGCCAGGACATCCCAGAGGAATCACTTGCCTAGAACTGTCAGCATAACTTATTTTGACCCCAAGAACAGAGGACTGTTAGATATATCCTGAAATACCATAGTCCTGCAGAAGCTTTAACACAGCTTGCTCATTTTAGAGGCAACTCTAGGGCTTTCCCACATTGTCTGAAAGAAATACATTTATGTGTGTTTTGATTCCAGGTTCTCCTGCCAATGGCCATCAGCCCTTGAGGTCCCTGCCTTCGGTGCGTCAGGATGTTAGCCGGTACCAGAGAGTGGATGAGGCTCTGCCACCAAGTGAGCTTCTGCATACTTTAACTGGGGGGTCAGCTGCCTGTGTCTCATTACTGAGAGCTCTTGACATTGCCTTTTTGAATGTGAGAACTGAGAATGAGCAGTCTGAGAAGTTGGAAGTGCGGGGGGATGCCGGTTGAGCCCGGTGTTGTTGCTGTGATAATTACACCTGGTGCACACAGGCTTGCTGGGTGCCACTCGTGCAGGACAGTGCTGGCTTTGCTGTGGGCAGTGCACAGGGGCACTGTGATAATTACACCTGGTGCACACAGGCTTGCTGGGTGCCACTCGTGCAGGACAGTGCTGGCTTTGCTGTGGGCAGTGCACAGGGGCACGGAGGTGAGGTGATGGTACTTGTAAGGCACAGGAAGGTGGCAGGCACTCTGAAATCTCTGAATACTACTTGTGTGGTAGTGATGTACAAAGGAGTATGCATCATCTTTCATATCTGCAGATTAATCTAAAGGTGTCTGTGCTTTCCTCGCATTTTTTGAGGCAAGAGTGAAGATTTTATGTTAAAATAAACCTGGACATTTAGCAACCATTAGATGAACCTTAATGAACAAATGAATAATGATTTTTCTAACGCATATGAAAAATACATTGCTCTCAGTTATTGAACTTACTCACTTGCTTAAACTTTGAGAAATGAAAATCTATTCAGTATTAGGTATTCAAAGAAAGGACCCCCCCAAAAGAAAAAAAAAGTTACGTAGCTGATTGGCAAATATTGCTTTAAAACAAATATGAAAAAAAAAAAAGTTAATTCAGACCCACTGAAGTCTGTAGCAAAGCTTTGTTACTTTAAAAGAATTACAAATTAAGATATTTAGTGTAAAATGAACAGATCCCTATTTCCTGGTATGGTATGGGATTGTGTTCGCTCTGTAATTGGAGCAAGTAACTGGAAGGAGCGTGATAGCAGGACACAGACATAACTGTGTGTGGAAAGCCAGGATGACGATATGGTTGTGTTCCCTGCTGGTTCTGTTATAACCAGATTAATCCTGTGTGCAGATCTTCGAGCTAATTAACTGTCACCCTATTATACCAGTTCTACATTTTGCAAAATTGTGTCTGGGAGACAGATATCTCAGAAATGCACAGAGATGGCTGGTCCAGTTCTGTGGTTGCAGGAGAAAACTATACACTACAATAACTACTTGGAAAAACTGCTGAAATGTTAGTGGAAAAAGCTTTGACTGTGTAGTATTTTAACATTTCTGACATTTGCTGGGTTTCTGCACAGTCATGCATGGCATGATGCATGTACACATCACCCCTCTACAGTCAAAGCCCAGTACAATCTCTATGTAAATAAATCATTTGCTAATATGAATAAAGTCTACTAATCATTGCCTAGATTCAGGTTTTTATCTCCAAAGCTCTGCTTTCAGATGTGTGACAGGTTTAATATTTTAATACTGAAAAATTAGAGAAAAAATTAAGAACATTATTTTGAACTATAAACTATAATTTCTTTTTAATTTGGGTTTTATTCAGTTTGTTGTTTCACCAGAATTTAAAAGTAAAGAAGAAAAAATATATATATTTCTTTCAGTCTCGTGTTAGGTCAAATTAAAGAACAAGAGAAAGAATTTAAACATTTATCTTTATTTCTGCCTGTAACGTGCAACAATATGCTCCAGTTCCTACATTCCTGAGGAAAAGTTAACAATGCTTGACCATGAAACCTCGATGAATGACAGTTTTTCAATTCAGCAAGCTATTTGTAACTAACAGTGTTGACTAACAGCGATGACTAACAGTGATTTGATGGAATATAGCCTTATATAGGAACATAGCAGAAGACAGCCTTGTCCATCCAATGCTGATGCAGATGCTTTACTTTGGAAGCCATTCCCCAAGTGTTTAAACTTGTGTATTTAAAATTAAATGCAGGAAAAAATGGTTTTCTTCTGCAAGAGCATGTTACAGAAATGATGACTGTATCAGAATCGGGCATAAACACGACAAGAAAAATCCCAACTTATTATACAATGGTTTAGGGCTTGACAAGCAGGATAATGAATTTACAAATGTAAACTGTTAGAGGGTTTTTGGGTTTTTTTGTTGTTTGTTTCTTTTCCCAATGAACAGTTCTATTCTTCCTGGAATACTTGGATGTTTTGTTTTGTTTACAAACTCTGGTTTAAGAACTTGAGTGTTTTTATTTATCAGCAGATACTACCTTCACTTAGACCTACAATATAGATAGGCTCATCTAGACACCTTCTGAGCTCTGAAAGACCGTTTTTCAACTGGTGTGCTAAATGGTTTGCACATTTTCTGTAGTCTCAAGTGTCTAAGGATGAGGCATGTCTGTTTCTGTATAGATGTGTATTTTTTATATACATATGTATATGTGTGTGTTGTAGTAGTAATTATTGTTATAGAGACTTGAAACAATAGATGGGGTGACAGAAGTAACAGAGCTCGAACAAATCAATGCATAAACCCCAGGCCTTCCACAGTTCACAATATGTTATTGCTCTCCAGATTGGGAGGCTCGAATTGACAGCCATGGACGGATTTTTTACGTGGACCACGTGAACAGGACAACAACATGGCAGCGCCCCACAGCTCCCCCAGCCCCACAGATTCTCCAGAGGTCAAATTCCATCCAGCAGATGGAGCAGCTGAATCGCCGGTAAGAGTTACCCTTGGTGCTTGTGAATTCTGTGTGCTTGCAACGCTGCATTCACCATTGCAAGACTGAGTGTGGAGACAAGGCCACAGCTGCTCCCACAGCTGGCCTCGTGTGGTTATTTTTATGTGGCTGTTGCTTTTAGTATGCATGTGAGCTTCCAGGACTTTTGTGTTCCACCTGTGATCTTAAGCTGTGTGACCAAAAATAATGCATCTGACAATGGTTGTCAGAAATTCAAAAGGCTATTAATACAGAAATCAGAAGTCAATATATATTAACCAACATGGCAGAAAATGTGGGCAGGCTCCCTCAGAGCCAGAATTGGGTCATAGTTACCATATACTATATATAAAGTCCAGTTTTCCAACCCTAGGTACCAGAGCATTCGAAGAACAATGACAAATGACAGGCCTGAAGAGCACACAAATGCCGTGGATGGAGCTGCAGAGGAAGCTGAATTTCACCATTCTAATTCAGGTTAAAAAAAATTAATTTTTTCCCCTTCTCCAAAGAAGGGAGTGCTTATTTCATAGGTGGTTTAGCGAGAGTGCATAAGGCAGACCCTAACTTCTTCCTCTGAAAGTCTGTGTGAAAATTAAGCCATTTGTTTTCATTGCTGTCTAGTTTAGAAGGCTATGACTCAGCCTGCTCAATATGCTGAAGAGAAGATTGTGAGATTCAGAGCACTTTTCTGTCAGTACTAGACTGGTTTAGAGACTAGGACATTTGCAGTGAAAAAATATAAAATTGTGTGGTCTGTCTTACAAATATTTTGACTCTACTAATGCAGTTTGAGATAGTAGAATGTAGAACTAGAAAGGGCTTCAGGCAGTCGTTCACTACATCTCTGTAGATAGATTGGATGAGCTGTTCCTAGGTCATACTTGCCAAATGCTGTCTCATGAATTCTTATATTCTCCACTTAAGGGACATTCTTCAACTTTTTTAGAGAGTCTACTCATTATTCTTCTTATAACATATCCTTAAATTCATTGCTTCCTAGTTTCCTTGTAACTTTGGGTTTTAGGTCTCAATTTAGTTTTTTGACCTACTAGGATTGTCTTGAGTTTGTCTTCAGCTTCTGAGGAATATTTCAGAAAATCAAATAAAGGTATGACTGCTGTATTGAAGAGGTTGTGCAAGTGTCTTACATAAAACACGCCTGTACATTCCTGCAGAAGGGTTGTTTTTTTTGTGTTTTTTTTTTTTTTTTTTTTCTTTTTTTTTCCAATAATTTGATACTAACCAGTGTCTTTGACCTGCTAAAATCAGGTCCTGATCCTTGTGTGCAGAGCTTTGGCACAAATGTCTGTTTTCATCTGGTCTTTGTGAGTTGATTATCCCTACCTGCACACAGATCTATGTACTTTTCTAATGTGCCCCTGTGGTTTTGAATCTTGTCCATCCTGCTGTCCAAGTACTGCTGAATCTCCTAATTGGGGCAAGTTTTGTCTTCCCTATCCAGTCATTAGTAGAAATGAGTAGGACCAGACCCAGAGAGATCTTAGTAAAACATCTTGGTGGATTCTTAGTGTTTATCCCATTCCTTCTGAGAACTCCTTCAGAAAGAGGACTCCTCTGAAAGAGCCACCAGTGTCTCAGTGATTGCTCCACCTTGTTTCCTAACTGTTAGAGTGCATGTCACCTGTTCTAAAGGCTTTTAAAACCTTTAATTTGCACCACAATCTTTAACCTGCTCTCTCACCTCTATTTTTTCATTCTTCTGATAGTCTGGCCAGTGTTAACCTTTGGAATGAAGATAGGAAGAGAGACCTTTTTGGAGTTCTGAACATCATTACTTTTTTCTTTTCACTAAGCAGTTTCTCCTTGGTCACCTTCCTACTAAAAATGTACTAACACATTTTTAAAGTTTGTTATCCATCCAGTCCTTTGCACATCTGTGTGGTGTCATATGCCTTGGCTTTGTCTCTAGATGCTCTCGATGTACTCTTATAAAAGTCTCCCCTAAATTCAACTGATATGCAACCAGTGTCACTCTTTTTCAAGTTTCAAGTCATTGGAGAACTTGAGATTTACCCAAGTGTTCCCCATTATTGCTTATAGTCTTCACTTCTGTCGTAGCTGTTTCCTTTTCTGTCTTTGTGCATGTGCAGCCAGATGGTTTGTGCTGTACACAAATCAGCTTTAAGCAAATTCAGGCCAAACCCTAACCAGCAAATTCATCTGAATAAACTTTTCATAAACCAAATTCATAGGCCTCAAACTGCAATAAAAACCCACCTGGTGACCCATTCAGGTTTCCAGATCGCCCAGGCTATGACAGAGGACATGCTGCATGTCACCTTCTTCCAGGGTGTCAGGGTTGCCTGGTGTACACCCGAGTGTTGCACCAGTACAGAGTGCACATATAACTTTAGTGAGTGTCTGCAGGACACTCCCAGCCCAACTATTCAGGCGCAGCTTCAGGAGCCTTTGTGCCACTCTGCCTTTGCCCCATTCGTGATGTGCTCCATGTAGGACAACTCGAGGCCTATTGTTATAAGTAGTGTGTCTAAAGATCCTCTTGTTCATTAGTTTACCAATTACCCTCTCACTGCCTGGTTTTCTCTAATGTGTTTATTTTCTCCATCCCTTTTTCAATTATATTTACCTATGCATATTTAGAATTTTACCTTTGTTATTTTCCTCTTTTGTTACTTCTTCTTACTTTCCCTCAGTTTAGAGTCTCATTTACTGCCTTTCTCTTTGCTCTGCTTGTGTGTTATGATTTTTATATCTGTGATAGCTGTGGTCTATATGGTTAATATTCATTTGACGAGAAGTGTGCACATACTGCAATGTGTAAAAAGGAAAGAAACTGAAATGTAGATGGCAGCACACATTGTAGTGTAACATCACTGAAGACCAAATCTGAACTTGCAGTTTTTCGTTTACATTAAAAATGTGCTTCCAAATATCTTCAAAGAGAATTGGGGGCAACAGTTTTGACATTGCAGCAAACACCACTCAATATATTTTCACTTCCTTCCTGGTACTGAAGAAAAATCAGGGCACTTCTGTAGTTGCTAGGAGAAGGCACAAATGTTTATTGGAATTTGAAACTTGAAAGGTACTTCCTTGGCAACCTACTTCTTTCTTATATAAGCTGCCTCAATACTGTATCAAGAGTAGGGCTGTGGTAATGGCAGATTTATTGTTTGTTTTTTAAGAAGGAATGAAACATTTATAAGTGTACAGTGACTTTTATACCCATTAGTTAGCATTTTAAAAATAACTTACCTGCATACAGCTACAGTATAGCAATGCAGACATGCCCAGGGAACTTTCTTGCATCTTATATATAGGCACAAACTTGGTAGCCCAAATAAATGAATGTGATTTTTTAAAAAAATGATTGTTTACCAAAAGACACAAGTAAGTGTTACTAAACTAAAATTGTAATATTTTCAGAAACTTCAGTGTTATGTTAGAAGAAATTCAGGCACACTTATGTGAACAGGCCTCAGTAAATCTGAAAGTTGTGTTGTTAATGCTTTCCTTGCTTGTGTGAGTCACATCAGTAAAATTGTTTGCGGGGTGCTTTGGTAATAACTGCTGGAAGTCTTTGTCATTTACTTTGCTCTTAGATTTTCGAAGAGAGAATGTGCTGCCTCACTCTACCTCTAGGTCCAGACTTACGTTATTGCTCCAGTCTCCCCCTGTGAAATTCCTTATCAGCCCAGAGTTCTTTACAGTGCTGCATTCTAACCCTGTAAGTATGGTGGCTACAGCTCAAAAGCTTTCACAAATAAATACATGCTTTTAAATGCAGGTGTTTTGTGTACAAGTATAGTGCTCAGTGTTTGGTAAGATATTGGTAGTGCATAGGAGGCTAGATTCACTCATCATTATCCCCTGAAAATATTGGACTATCAGAGCCATCCTAGCTCTGCATAATAACAATTTTTAGTTTCCACTCAATTCTTTGTCTTTCTTATGATGCAAAATTATTTATTTATAGAAGCAATGGCTTTCTTACTGTGCTTTGCACAGGGTGAGACACGATTCTGAGAAAGAACTTGCTGCTTAATGGCATGATTTGTTTCCCCCCAGATTGCCTGGTTTATATCCAAGTAAATTAGAGGTCACACTGAACAAAAATGCATCTTAATATGTATCTTCCTTTTCCTTTTTAGCCTGTTCTTTAGTGCTGCTTTTTGCATAGGTTCCCCCCAACAGTGTTTCTTTGTGTAATGGGATTTATAGTGTAAGGAGAAGCAATGGGATGAGTAACTTCTGCAGGCCCACTTCCCATGAACAGGGCTGTCTTTTGTGGTCAGAGCAGTTTTCTCTTTGAAAAACCTTTGCTGTTGTGTGTTTTTCAGAGTGCCTACCGCATGTTTACAAATAACACGTGTCTGAAGCACATGATCACCAAAGTCCGGCGGGACACCCACCACTTCGAGCGCTACCAGCACAACCGGGATCTGGTGGGCTTCCTCAACATGTTTGCCAACAAACAGCTGGAGCTGCCCAGGGGTTGGGAAATGAAACACGACCATCAGGGCAAGGTAACTCTGCAGTGCTAAGAAAGCCTTGTGTTCATCAGTTTCTGAGATCCAATGCATGTCCTTGGGGTAAAACGGGTGGTCTGGGATAGCTCTGGGCAGGATCACTCTGGTGGTTGTGTATTGCTTAGAAGGAAAGAGATGGTAGAGAGTAGGTTTCCTTAAGAGGTATTTGAGATCTTAAATAGTTGCAAGTCTCACTGATTTTTTTAAACAGGTATCAATTTTCAACTAAAAAAATACTTTGATATCACTTTTATAGTTGTGATGTATGTTTTAATGTAACTTTAAGCTAGTGCTTCCTCAGTATCTGGAATGTTATATTTTTTAAAGAAAACAGGAGGATTAAAAATAGACTGTGATTAGCATGTGAGGGAGTGGTAAGGCTTATCAGTTCATTAGGATTACTGGCATATTTAGCTTCTTGGTTTTTACATTTATAACTCAATGTGGTTAACTGTGAGAGCCTGTATAAATAATGGTCTTGATGCTTGGAAAGATTAGACAGTTCTAAACTGAAGGGTAAAAGTGCTTGAGGGTTGTTTCCTAGATTTTTTTAACTCGGAAAAGCACTTTTTTTTCATTAGATAGATACACATTAAGAATGTGCAATTGTACTAACATTGTTCTTTGCCTCACTGTTTTCTGTTTTAAGTCATTCTTGTTCTGTTCAGTTCTTCAGAGGCCAGTTTTCTCCTGAAGAATAGGGTAATTTTCAATTTTCTTTAATATGAGCTCCATAGAGAGAATTAGACCTTTGGATTTCTGGGGTGGTATTTGGTAACAGCAATGCTACCACAATATTAATCAAGAAGAGGAAGCACTGAATAAATTCCTACTGGGATTTCTTCACTTTGAATGAGTCTTAGTACTGCTTATTTTCATCATGTTGAATTGTCTGTGTCACAAGTGGCACTTGAGGCCAGTGGAAAAGCCTATTCAGCACTTGAGAGAGACCATGGCCAGTACATGGCAAGACCAGCTTGGGGAGACCAAGCTGAAACTGGACCTGCCTTTATTAACACATAAACCTAAAAAGAAGCAAGTAGAATTTAGCCATAACACAATATATAATTACATTTCCTTTCCTTAACTTCTCTTCCCTGCTGAGAAGAGGTTTTCCTGAATTTTTTCAAGTATATCACAGTGAGAGCTCAGTGCTCTTGCTCACGAGGCACAGCGATGGTTCTGGCCCTGGTGCCATGCTGAGTAGTGGTGATTTCACTCCCCATGGCAGTGTGGTGCTGCTTGCCTGTCCTCTTCCTCAGCTGTCTTCCAAGGTCAGCTGGGGACTGCCCACCTCTGAACTCCTCCCAGAGCTGCCCAGCAAAGCCCAGCTGCCCACTCCTCTTTGGCTCCTCTGTGTATCCCCTACAGGAGATAAGATCACACAGTCCTCCCTAAAGGTCTGGTGTGAATACCGTTAGTTTCTGGTGGGCACTACAGATGATCCTTCATCTGTCACCCACCACAGGAAAGAGAAAGCCATTGGAAAATATGGTAGCAGGAAGCATTATATAGGCTTAATAGGCCCCTGAGCTGAACTTTGAGATTCTGTCTTGCTGTGTCCTTGTGTGTACACACGGTCATTGTACAGGTAAGTGCTTTTGTGCAGTGTGTGCAAGCATGTGTCCATATTTTAAACCCAGATGCAAGTCTTTGTGCTTTATAATTAAATCTCTGCAAGATGTGCAAATACATAGGAAGTTATTAGAGGATATTTTTTGGTTTTCTCTCTACAATTAAAGAAATCATAGTAATTGATTACTGATGTCTTCAATAGGAAGAAAAGGTATTTCAGCAAGCTTCATAGATTTTAACTGGAAGAATAACTAGAGCAGCTATTCATGTTTAATGGGCTAAATATAGTTTTGGCACTACCTATTTTATGTCAGTCTCTTCAAGCATTGTAGATTTATGGATTATAGCTAGGCAGGAGTTATGAGAGGAATTTTTTTGAAAGGAGATTGTGAACCACACTGTATTTTGAGCTGTGTGCCAGTGTCCAGATTAGCCCAAAGCATTGAAGCTCCAATGGTTATCTTCACTAAAGCTTCAAATTTCTAATTTTTGCTTTGTTTTAAAGTAGGCTACTATGTGCTGGCCTGCAACCATATATAATTAATAAGATATGATTGTATTTATCTTCATGTCTAAACTGAGTTGTTATTTAAATAGAATGCTGTGGAACACTGCATGCAATACTAGAGTGCTGCATTAACTCGGTACTGAGTGGTTCAGCTCTAGGTGGTACTACCTCCTATGCTGAATCAGGATTTCTAAATAAGTGATTTACAATATGATGTTGACTTCATGAAGTCAACCTGTGTTTTGCTGAAAGTGCTTTACATTTTATCTAGTCTTTTACAGACTAGATAAAATAGATAGAAGGACTTAAAAAAACCCCAAAATAACCACTTGCTAGTAAAGTAGGTAGATCTTCCCAGTCAGGAGAAAAATTTTCAGAAAGACTGCCTCTGTTTCTGTTTCTGTCTCTTCCAGTCATCTGCCAGGCCCCAAATATAAATTTCATTATGGTTTTCATTCTTTCTCACTGTTTTTCTATTCTCTGATCTGTATACTTGCACTGCAGGGTGGCATCATTGTTTGTCAAGGTAAACAAGTCCTCCATCAGGCTTAGATGTAGCAATTAAGATTTTATTTATTAAGTACACTTCACAGTGTTTGAACTGTGAAACAGTTTCACTTGCACGTCTGTGACTATGTCAGATGGTCAGAACAGGGTTGTTGCTGCTCAGGTGATGGGATTCCTTCCTCGTAGGCACAAGCCACAGGTACAGGTGATTGCTGTTGGGGCTGTAGGAGGCTTGGTGCTCTTTTCCGGAGCACTTTCAGGGTTCTGCAACCGTGGTATGTCTCCATATGCTTCTCCTTCCTTAGGAGATGGAAGTATGAACATTTTCTTCCACTGCAGTCCATAATGATGTTTAGTTGCTATATAGCATGATACGCTGGTTTGTCTACCTACCTTCACAGCAGTCAAAAGAATTGCATTTGCTCTGGTCTGGTTTTCCCAAGCAGTGTGAAACAATGATTCTATGAATACTCGAAGCTGGTGTTGCTGCCAGAAGAGTGGTTCTGCTCTCTTCTCTTCTCATCCCTGATGAGCTGACCGAGGTTATTGGAGCCAGCAGAGAGAGGGACAAAAAGAGAGTAATTTTAGCCTGGACCAGCTCCCCTGATGGGTTCACTGCATGGCTACACAAACACTTGTGCCAGCACAAGGCAGGAAGGGCATGCAGGGGATGAAACAAGTGGTCAGGAGGGGAAAGATGAGAATGTTTCTTTTGCTGACACCACAGGAATAAATTGTTTGTGGAACTGTGGTCAAAGTACCTCACTGGTAGCCAAACACAGAAATGGCTCCCGCAGTGCCTGACCACCTCTCTGCTGGTCCAGATTCTTTGATTCCTCGAATCAGATGTCACTTTCCTGTAATTCTCCTGCTCAAAACAGACTTTTTTTTTTTTTCCCTTCCACATGTTTCCAGTAGTGTGACAGAAAACACGGAGTGTGTTGAGATAGAACATTGCTGGTTTCCAGGTGCAACATTGGTGCTGCAAAAAGTTTCAATTTCAGGGCTTAGAAACCTTTTTGGTTCAAACTGGGTAGAATTGTAGGAGGTTTTAATTTTCCAGGATACATCTTCCTGTGACCTTGTTTTCAGCAGATGGTTGACTGGCTAGTATGTGGTTGTTCTCATCAATTGCCTGATTTAAATTTTTTTGTTGCCATCATCTTTGTGTTCTTGGCTGACCTTTCTTTTTGGTTTCCAGAGGTCTTTTTTTTGTTTGGGGTGGTGCTTTAGGGTATTTTTGCATTTTGTTTTGGTTTTTAGAAAAAAGGGTCAGTGAACTTAGAATAGTTGTAGCAGGAATATGGCAAAGATGCCTGTTGGTCTGTAATCATAGTTCATCACTGGATGCAAACATGCACTTGACATACATACAGCCAATTGTGTTCATAATTATATGGTAAATACTTAACAAAAGGTAATGGGTTTGCCACTTAATGATACCTTTTCAGATGCTAATAAGGGAATGTAAAGAAGAATTCACCAGGATTACTTTTATTAAATATTCAAGTCTTCTCTTCTTGACAGTCATAATCTGATGCTTGTCAGGTGAGAATTTCAAAGGACTTTATAGTCATGAACAAAGTAAGGCATTAAACAGTTTATCCCTTTGGTGGGATGGAAACGTGTTATCCTCATTCTGCAGAAGGAAAATGCAAGTCGCAGTAACAGGTTTTCCACAGCCCCACCTGATGGAACGAAACCTAGATCCCCAATAGATGTTAACCTCAGACATAATAAATAACCAAAGTACTGGTGATGAATTCCATCTCGTGTCTCCTGCAGGCTTTCTTTGTCGACCACAACTCGCGCACCACGACGTTCATCGACCCGCGGCTGCCCTTGCAGAGCAGCAGGCCCACCAGCGCGCTGGTCCACCGGCAGCACCTGACCCGGCAGCGCAGCCACAGCGCTGGGGAGGTGAGTGGGGTCGGGGCCTCCTCTGGGGAGCACCACCTGCTTACCACCATCCTCCTTCATGTCATTCCATGTGGGGAGGAGCATGATTCTTCTGTAGCAGTGCAGCAGTCATCTGTAAGGATTTATAATTTTTTCTGCTAGCCGTTGTTGCATTTAACACATATGAATTCAGAGGAAAAATATCAAACGTGAGGAGTTATTATTTTGAATTCGCAGTAACCCCACTTAACCACAGGAGAGCATCTGATTACAGATTACTGATTGCTGTATCCAGTCTTTCACTGACAAAATGTGTATTGTTTAGCACGATGTCTGCCAAGTGTGTTCATGCATAACTGTGCAAAGTAAGAGGGGGGAAAAGATGCGTGTGTTACTGTACATCTAGTTCCGCAACTTTCCTATGAAGTACAAGGAAATCATAGCTCATACAGCTTTATCAGACTGGTATATTTGAATATGTATTTCATCTCTACTTTCTGATCAGAAATACATGGAAAACACTGTTTTGTTGCTGTGTTGTCGTGCACTATTTTCACTGTCTGTCCCCATATTATTGTTTTCGCTTCCTTGTAAGCTTGTGTCTGTGCAGTGACTTGAATTTCAGTTGTACTTTATTTAAAAACCTCCCTACTGTTGGCTGTAGGTTGTCGTTTCGGGAGAGGGCTATTCCATGCCAGGAATTAAAGATAATACAATTCAGAATACTAAGAGAAATACTCTGATTTATCCTTTTCTTAGCCCAGTCTTGTGGCAGATGAAGGTTTGCCAGACCTCTGTTTCAGAGAAAACGTGAATCTGGTCTGCCATTTCTCTAATAGAGCTTTCACTGAGCTTCAGTAAGGGCCACAGCACTGGCTGCTTATCTTGTCACATCCTGTGTGAACTTGGTTTAGTTAGCCCCCTCCAGTGTCAGGTATATTTTGCAAATGGTTTTAAATAGCATTTTCCATCAATTTGGTGATGTGTATAAGGCAAGAAAGCTAGGAGTGCTTCCATATAACTATTTAGATCTTGAATAGGGTAAAGCAAGTATTTCTGTTGTGATTGATTTGTAGCAGAGCAGAAATAATTTTTTTTTCTTGACTTTACCCAATTTACACCCAAATTATCTTTCTTTAAACAGCATCCACTAGCTCTGCACTTAAAACAGGTATTTTGCCAACCATGCTGCTGAAGTTGTCAATGCTGCAAAATAAGTATAGTTTATCCAACAAGAAATGATCATATACATTGCATATACATAGTGCTGCTTACCTGTCAAAATTTCCCACTCCCTCTAGATACATGAAATTCCTTAAACCATGTTTCTACATGCAATTTTAGAAGTGTTTCCTTGATATTGTTACAATTGTAACTTGAATTGGGGTATAATTCCAGATTGGAATCTCAAACATAGTAATTCAATACAGTATTAGAGTATTACCATTCCAGGATTAATGATGCAACTATGTTCTTTTTGCATATGTATGAACCTGAACACCAGTTTTTCCTCTGCATTTTAGGGCTTATGTATTGCATATCACATATTTGCATTTTCTTCCTATTTTTTAGCTATTGCATAAAGGAACTGTACATTATTGCAAAAGATGAATACTTAATGAAAAAATCAAAATACTTTCTTTGTCTTTAACTTGCCATGAACTTTGATGTTTTGAAACCACTGGCCCAGTTTTTACAGAGAGATGTTCTAAACCAAACATGAACCAGTGTAAGGAGTGCCTTTTTAACTAAAGCTGAACTGCAGTGTGAAGCTGGAACTAATAATAATGGCATTCCTTTTCCAGCACATTGCCTAACAGGAAATAATTCTTCATTTTTCTGAAAGAATATTATGAGAGAGCAAGAAGGTCTTGGGAGATATCTTGGGACTTTTGCTGCTTTGTGATTTCAGAGATTGGATTTAAAAGCAACCTTTTATAATTATTCCATCTTTTGCAGTTAGATGTTTTAGAGATCGTTGAAGCTTGGGAGTGCAGTTCAAATGCTAACCATTACATGTAGGCAGATAAATGAAGACGTAAACAAAGAGGTCCAGCTGGATGAAAAAGAGGTTGACCAAATGTTTTATAGAGATAAAATACTGAATACTGAGAAATTTCTGAAACCTCATCATGCAGTAAACTGCAGCAGTTGCCCTGACATAACAAATGCCTCTAAGAACAATTTTATATTGTGATTCTACCCTAAAAATTGTTCACATGCTATTTTTTTAAGCCCAGAAGGTGAATACAAGAAAAACAGAACAGTGTTTCTGAATTATTCTAGGAATCATGTTTTTACCAATTTTGGACTTGTTTGCCTTGCCTGAATGTGAACTCACTTCTTTATTCTCTTCTGAGGCTTCAGCCACAAATGTTTTTCTACTTCAAATATAGGGAAACTTCATTCATTCAGAGAGGTAATGAAGGAGCAGAATTTGGTTTCCAGAATGTTTTATATAGATAAAGATATCCATGGTTTACGAAGACAAAATTAAATTACAAAATTAGAAAAAGTATCCCAGTTTTAATTTCTTTGGTCTCTTTTCAGAATGGGACTGTTTAAAAATAGCACTACATTTTGCATCAGTTTTGATTCTACCTGTTAACGGGCATTATTTAGTATGCTGAACAATGTTTTGCTAGTACCTGTCCTAACAGCACAGCTGCTTCCTGCTGCAGTGATAACTGGGTGTAGTGATCAGGCAAAGCCTTGACGTACATGCTTGGTTTTAAGCCATTTAAATTCTCACTTTTCTGTACCAGCATGTGCTGGCACAGAAACACTCACAGTGGTTACTTGCACGTTTCCAGGTCGGAGAGGACTCCCGTCATTCAGGACCCCCAGTTTTGCCAAGACCATCCAGCACATTTAACACAGTCAGCAGAGCTCAGTACCAGGATGTGGTTCCAGTGGGTACGTCAGCATCCAGCCTCTGCTCGGAGGAGTTCTCCATCACTGAGGGGGTCATGGCCATGTGTACTGCTGGGGTTTCCATTCACCTGGGATGGGTGGAAGTCACCATTTGTTGTGATCCTGCTGTCCATCAGCATTTCCCCACTGTTCGGTTGGAACCTTCAGAGCTGGAAGTGTGCAGAACCAATTAACTGATGTATTTTACCTCCCTAGCTCACATACTCTGTGTGCTCACAATATGAACTGATTGGGTCCTAATTGGACTCCATGTATTCCCAGTGATTTTTAACTTACTTTTTTTTTTTCACAACTTCTGAGCATCTATTTTGGCAGGATTACAGAAAGTGTTAATCAGCTTGGAATTAGTCATTAGCTTAACTTCTGTTCTCAGTTACATACACACTGAGTTACTGACTTCTGTGCCACCACGTACAGAATTTAGCTTATTAAATCTAACAGCTGTCACATTGTGCTAAATCAAGATAAATTAATCCGGTTAACTGTAACTGGCTCTTTGTACTGTGGCATGTTTACTTGAAAACCTCTGCCCATTTAAATCCTCCCCCTTGCCATGGACATGGCGTGCATGCTTTGCAGGCTCAGCCATTAATGAGGATTTGATATGGGTATTTCCAATGGCTGCTTAATGTTTGAGAATAGATTTCAGTGCAGTGAAAACCAAGATCCTTGCAATTTTATTCTGACAATAAATATTCTGGTTTGACTTTAGCTAAGAGTGTGAGTGCTAAAATATAATAGAAATTGCTAACAGAATTATAGCTGTTAGCAGTGGAAAGGATATGTCGCAGTGAGATTTGGTTCATAATCAAGAAGTGTGTTTCTTAAAAGACAATAGAATTGGTAGCCTTGCATACAAAAGTGTTAACCCAATACTTCTAAACTTAAAACTGTGAAGGTGAAGGATGTCATAATTGTTGAAGACTCAGAAGAAATGACATTCTTTGTTTCGGGATCTCCTTGTTTCAGCATGATATTTTTGTTAATGTTTTCAGCTTACAATGACAAGATAGTTGCATTTTTGCGGCAGCCCAATATCTTTGAAATTCTACAAGAGCGTCAACCAGATCTTACCAGGAATCATTCACTCAGGTAAGAAAATTAGTGAAGTTTGCTTCCCATCTCAGTAAAAAATCCTAATTACAGTTAGCTACTTTCATTAATTAACAGTGAAACATGACAGGTTGTAGACTTCTGGTGCTTCCAAACATATACATAAAGCTGTGGGAAATAGTTGTTTACTGTGTTTCTGTGTAACTGCCTGTAACAAGGTTGAGAACAGACGTAATGTTTTATTATCAAATAAAGGTACCTACAAGAAAATGTTCGGAACAACTGGCATAAGAGATTTGCTGATGTCTTCCTAATGTGCCAAGACAGCTGGATGGTACAGCAAATGTGCCCATTCATTTGGGTATGTGTACAGCTGGGAGCATGAGACAGAATGGCATTTGGGTTTGTCCTTATCTTCACAAAACACATTTACAGAAAGGCTGTCCTGACCTCATGATATCTGGAGGTAATCTTACATCAATCAGAATTTTTGATGTCTCCAAAATGTACAAAATGGGATATCTACAGATTTTTGCACAGTGCAACAAGATCTGAGGAAGGATGGTCTTTGTTGTGTGGTTCTTAGAACTCCCTCATATGTTTAGAGTTGGAAATGGAAACACCATCAGTTTGGATAGTAGTGACCAGAACTGGAATGCATATATCTATTCTTCCTTGGACACTAAATTTAAAAAATGCTGATCTGATTGTTGGCAGTCTCTCCTGTCCAGCACTGTGTTCTAGAGGCCTACCCACACTGGCTGGCATGGCAGTCAGTGCTGGTACTCATTTTTTTTTTTTGTTCTGTGTTACTTATTGATCCCTTTTCCTCTGTGTCCTGCAAGTTCCCAAAATTCAACAAGCTGCCCTGTTTTGCAGTTTCTCCATGTGTGGTATAACAAGTTTTGTGATGTGACTTCTGTGTTAAAGATGTGGTTTACCTTCTAGAGAATTCCTGGCTGCCAAACCTGAAACAACATACTAGCAGAATACAAGATCTCTAGAAAATACAGCAGAAATCTACAGTTCTCACTCAGCATGTCAAAACAGTTGTACCCATATCTCTGTAGGCAAGGTTTTCCCACCAGGCTTGGTTTGAAATCTGCTGGGAAGTAATATACAAATAATTTCTGGTTGCTTGTAGTTTTATTGCTTCATATTCTTTTTCCCAGGGTGCTTGATTTTCTTTGGTCTGATAGGAATCAGTGTAATTTTTTCATGTGTGCTGTGGGGTTTTTTAGCAAACGAGAGTTCAAATTGCTCACAAGGCTTGTTGGTATTCCCCGATTCTGCTTCTAGTAGAACCTTGCTTCCTGATTACAGATTCATAATTTCCCACAATCTGAGACTTTCTCAAGAAAAGATGGGTTTCAGATTAAAAAATGGGAGACCAGAGGATAAAAGATACCGTTTTCTGTACCTCCTTATTTGCTTGAGGTTATATGTCCTTCTGTACATTTACTTTGGAAGGAGACTGAAGATGTATGCCTTAACTGACTTGCTTCAGCAGAATGACTGGGGATTTTAATGAACATAGTTTTATTTTACTTTGAATGGCATTGATCAGAAAAGCCATTCTGGTTAGGCTCAATGATTCCATTCTAATTTTAGTATTTGAAGTAAGGAATTTGATTAAGGTAAATTATCTTCCATTATACATCTCCTATATCTTCTAAAGCTGATGCTTCAGTAACATTTTCATTTTTATAAAGATCCCAGTTTTATTTTTCCTGGTTAGCCTTTTAAGAACCCGATTTAGCACATGACTGGAATCCATGTCTGTTTGACACATTGTGAGACTAACGCTTGATAAATTAAGACCTAACTGAAATCCTTCAGTATAAATTCTTTGTGTAACTTTTTTTTTTTTATAGTGATTAGTACAACTTGGTGGACCTTGGTGCAGTTGAAGTGGAATGATAATGATATGAAATATTATCATTATTGTTAGTGTAATTATTGTTATTATTAATAATAATAATATTGTAATTTCTCATTCCCTTAAAGAAAGAAGAGATGAGAAGTTGAGGGTCTATTAAAAGTATAAAATGAAAGTATACTACATGTAGAAAATTGCTTTTCAGAGGTTTCATGGTGGAGTGAGAACATTATACTTATCATATCTTTATTAGGCATGTTGCTGAGATTAAATCTTCCAAGCCACTGCAGGTAAAACTGAGAGGCTGCTAAATAATGTAAAAGGCTTCAGGCAAAGGCACCTGTTATAGATTAAATATAATTTATATCTTAACAGACGGTAAAAGGCATCTATATTAAAAAAATACCACTGAAATCACAGCTCTCACTGGTAACCCCAGAAAGTCATGGATTGCATTCATTTAGAAGGCTGCATATATTAGTTAACCCAGAAAATGTCCTTCTGGTTTCTGGTGTTGCTGCCAACTGAATGCTAAGATTTATTTTGTAATCCACCACTTATTTCCTCCAGCCTTGCCATTTGGGCACCAGTGTAAAGTGAAGTGGGCTCTGAAGTGTCCAGATGTCCCTGCCCTGCCAATCGCATGGAGTGTTTTTGACTTTCCTCTCACTGTTGGTATTAGGACATGGGGTAGACAGACCTTTGAGCTGAGCTAATGCTGCTGTTCTTATACAGAGGTTTTTACTTTTCTGTTTGTTTGAGGGTTTTCTCCTTTAGATTTAAGACAGATTTTACTATGTGGGTTCAGTTCTTGTTTTGTTTTCCTCCGGAAGTGTAAAGCCAAATTAGAATTTCTCTACTGTACTATTGTGCTGATAAAGTAAAAATATGAAAGACATATTCGTGTTTCAAAATGCAGGGAAAGGCTCTGCAGAGAAAAAAAATAGGAATCCAGGGAATTCTGTTCAATACAGATCCTAAAATTCATGTTTTACCATGCTCAGAACTTAGGATACATAGATTCCAAAACAGTGACCAGACTGGGTCTAGGAGAAGGGATGTGTGCTTAGATAAGATAGAGGGGAGAAATAATACAGGTTTTTTACTAGAAGATATCTTAAATCCAGTGTGGTATGAAAACACTGGTTTTAAAATCACAAGTATGCATTGTAATGTATGGCTTGCATTTGTACAGAGATTCAGAAGAGACAGTGCCTCTTTTGCAGCAGGAATTTCTTACAGGTTTCACCCTCTACTTTGAATTCAGAGACATGAACTTGAGCATGAATTTGAGGGATTGATTTTTTTTTTTTTTTTTTAAACTGGATGAGTGACTTTACAACCTGCCAAGAGCAAGAGCATGGAAGGGCTGAGGGCAATGGGAGCATCCTTCCTCAGAACAAATTAACTTTTTGGTTGTAATATTTTACTGCTCACATGGACTTGGTGTGGCAAGGAAAAAAAGTAGGGAAAAACATAACCCTGAGGTTATGAGGTTTTCTAACCCTGAGTTAGATTTACTCTGTACTTTTTCTTGTTGCTGTGGTATACTGATGCCTTATTTGCAAAAGGTATTTTGGAAGCCTTTTTTTGCTTACACAGGGAGAAGATCCAGTTCATCCGGACGGAGGGAACCCCTGGGCTGGTGCGTTTATCCAGTGATGCAGACCTTGTCATGTTACTCAGGTAGGCACTGCTGCTGCCCATGCACGTGTGGAACATGCTGTGGCAGCTGCTGAGGAGCTTTCAGGGAGCAGTGTGTGCTGATGGTGCCACCCAGTCATTTCCCCTTCACTCCTTGGACTTGCAGCTGGGAGAGCTACAGCTCAAGGCTCAGGTTTTATTTTCATCACGTGCGGTTCTAGATGGTAGTTGAAGTTCACACTTTTCACAGGATGATGGAATATGAAAGGCAAGAGCACTGTGCTTGTGATTTATGTCGGTTTGCCCAGACCACCTTTAATTGTCCTGTTGCATCCAGCACTAATGCTTAGAAAGGTGGTACAGCTCAGACCTTTATTCAAAGTGTGCCTTGTGCTACTTTTAGAATGCATTTGTTTAGTTCTGTGTTTTGGGAAGTGCCTGTTTGTAAAGCCACATACTTGAGAGGTGTCCTTGTTCCTTAATGTCTCACTTGCCTCTTCACTGTGCTGTGCACATTGTCCCCTTTAGTAAAGGCAGTATTCTTACAGACTTCAAGAAATGGCAAGCTGATTCTTCTCTAGTTTTCATTTAAGCTATTAACTCCAAAAATCAGGCAGATTTTTTTGCTAAAATTAAACCCCTTTTATCTTGATGCTGTGCTCTCATCCACTGTAGAATGCATCAAGAAATTCACGGGAACCTTTAAAATTGAATCTAGTGAAATAGAATTGACATTAGTAGTTGTATTTTGAGGCCAGGTTTATAATGATAATCCTTTCTGGTCCCTAAATCTCCAAATTATTACAGCTATTTAAAAAAATCTAATTTTAAATCTATGGGCCTTTTTGAAATGTAAATATTGTTTCTTAAAAAACTTTAAAGATTTTTATGTGTGACTTGGAGGAAAACATCACACGACCATGACTGTAAAAAGAACTGTCAGAAAGGACTCACTTAAAAAAAAAAATCCATGTAAAAAAAAGTTTAGATATTTGTTTGGTGAACAGACTTAGTAAGAAACATCTTTTATTTGAACATTGTTTTCATTGCATTGTATAGTGTAAAATTGGCTTGCAGTTCTTTCTTTAGCTCAATTTTTGAAAATAATTTTTACATATTATCACAGCAGTTTATTTGTGTTGTGTTTCCCGTTCAAAATACCTTTTGATACCAGATCCATTCTGATATTAGATATTCTGTCCCTTTATGGATTTGCTCGTGTCAAATTTGGGAAAAGACTGGAATTTTAATATATATATATACACACACACACATATACACACACACACAGATTCAGTGATTAGATTGCAAAATGTTTGTGTTCTTTTTCACCTCAAAAGTTGTGCAGCAATAATAGATGAAGCATGAAGTAACTCAGCTTGAACAGGCTAGATGTGATACCTGGTTCAGCAGGAGTGTTATTAAACATAAAATGTTATGCTAACAAGCTTACCAGTCAATACACTGAACAGGTTCAGATGTGATTCTTAATCCTGGAGGCTTAGGATGTTTCTGAATAAGGTTATTGATCCCTTTGTAATGAGAGAGGGGTGCCCATGAATTTTCAAGGCTGATATATTTTAACCTTGAGAACAAATATGCAAATAGCAGTTATTGCTTTCCAGTACTTTCAAAATCTGCTTGAGGAAATGTCAATAGAATATTCTGTAGCACTCTAAGTGTGCCCAGTGGAAATAGTTAAGTGACTACCAAAGAAAGCAGGTTAAGAACTAGAGATTTATCCCTTGAAAGTGAAAACTGCCATTTATTCAAATAATCATGTTCTTTCTTCTTTGCTCCTTTTTGCCAGCTTGTTTGAGGAGGAAATAATGTCGTATGTGCCGCCACATGCCTTACTTCATCCTAGTTATTGCCAGTCCCCGAGAGGCTCCCCGGTGTCTTCACCTCAGAACTCTCCAGGTAACTTGCTCAGGCAAAGCTTCTTCAGGGGCTCCATGAAACTACTTCTCATCATTGATAAGACAAAAATCTAGAATTATTTTTGGGCAAAATCAACAAGTACAATTGCATTTGACTCTAAGACTCGAACCTTTGCCTTGGGCTCACAAGATGCTTTGCAGATTCAGGGGTTGTGTTATTGTTCTGACTTGGAAAAAAGCATGCAGACTTCTTTCTCAGTGATGTGGAACAGCTAAGTGACTGCTCATGCCAGCATCCTGATGCCTGGAAAATTAAAGGCATTGCCATTAAAATGGCAATGTAATGGAGCTGTGAGGCAATGAGGGACAATTTTGTGTATAAAAGCCAGCTTGTTATACTTTAACACGAGTTTAAAGCATACTGCAGCTGTCTGAATATTCATGTCAGAATGGAATGAAACTGATTTTTCAGATTCTACCTAAGTTGAAGATCAGAACTATTTATTGCAAGTATGACAAGTTCTATGTGAAGGCCACAATGATAGATGCTGCTATGCTTAGTTTCCTCAAGATAACAGATTAACAAATCTATCAAAGGGAATTTCTACAAATTTGATAACAAAAGTATAGATAAATAGATAACATTTAGGGTGTAAGCAACTCTAGGTAGTTTCAGACAACAAGAGGTTTTTATCTGAAAAAGAGCTGTGATTTGGGCATTTCCCAGTTGACAGTAGTAAAAAGCTTTGCCTTTTCATGGAACCAGATTAAATGCATTCATAAACATGTGGTAGCTTTTCCTGCTGTTGGACAAAGGACCTCTGTAAGATCTCTCTGAAGAAACTATCTGAAAACTTTGATGATCTTATGGCATTCTGTGAAGCGGTGAAATACAATATTCATATTTATTAATACTCTCAGTGTGTATATGGTTTAGATACAACTGTTTCCCTTTATTGAAAAGAAGGGAATGATGAAGTCTGCATGTATGCATCTTAATTCCAACTGCAGACCTGGCAGTCTTTTATAAATAAAACCAGTTTTGGCTTCCAGAGTTAAGGTTAATCACTGGTATGTGCACCAAAGCATGCTGGGCATGGCTTCATTCCAACAGACTAATTTCGAAATACATTTAGTCTTTAACATGTGATATTCTCATTTACTCACAGTAGCAGCAGATAGTAGAGAATGAACAGTGATGGTTTTAGTCTCATTCTCCCTAAAATTGTAATCTGTCTTCTGCTCATGGGAAAATATAGAGAGACCATTGAATCTCCCTGTCAGTCTGCAAGCATGCACGTTTGTGTTGGTGTACAAATGACTTTTTTGATGAGAAATTGTAAATAGCCCATGTTTCTATGGAGGCTCTGTGTTTCCTCATCAGCTAAGCTGGCTGTGCTGTTCTGCACGAGGTGGGGTGTTAAGGATCCATTGTTCAGATCAGTCACAATCACTTGTACTTTCTCTTTTGGGAAAGATGAATAGTCATGAAGCTACTCTTTATATCTGCTGTAGAATATAACCTCTTTGAAAATCAAGTATGATTATCACATCACTGGTGGTTTTCAGCTCTTCCATTAACATCTTTTGTTCCCAAGGCAGAAGTAATCACTATAATTGCCCAGGAATTTCTTGGCGTATGCATCTGATTTGCAGTGAGGACTTGTCATGGGCTGACAGAATATTATGATGCTGATTTCTGAACCATGAAGTAAAGTGTTACCAGATTCATGTTGTATGGCACCCTTCAAAAAAATCCAACTTCCTTCAGTGGTTTACATTAAAGTATGTTTTTGTTGCCTTTTTCTGGTAACTGCATTTTTGAACATACTTTGACCCAAAGTAAAACAAAGAAGAACAGGAAAAGGCCAATAGTTAAAATGCTGTTCACAGTTTCTGTAAGTTTTCAGGAGATTTCAGCTGAATGTACCTTTAGCAGCTGTTGATGCTGTCAGTAAAAGAGGAAAACCACTGTAAATGAATCAATGACCATGATCTGTTTTTCCAGAGGGGACCTTCATGTTCCTTTTGGAGCCCTGCAAGTTCCACAATATTTACTATTCTTTCCACATTTCACTTCAAGCCTGGAACAAGTGCCAAGTGTCTTTCTGGTCAGACAGGTCTTTTAAAGACCTGTTAAATGGCATTCAGTGTTGTTAGTGAGTTCACTCCTCTCTCTGATCTCTGCAGATAGTCTCTGCAGCTGGTTCCAGCCCCCACTTCCGCAGGATGTGCTGTCGACTTTTCAGACTGTGGGTTTTGTGGCTGCTCTACCTCAGAGAGAGAGAACCCACAGGCTGAACGGATACACCTCCTCTCTCATTACCTGAAGGCTTACGTTCCCATGCCTTCCCCCACAGCAGCAATCAATGTTTCTGTGTTGGCTTAGTTTCATGCAGGGAGCCAAAAGTAAACTTCCATGAGGAACTGAGTTACAAGACAGAACTCTGCTGAAAAGTGCTGCTAAACTGTTCATTTGTGCTTTCAGTGGTGACCACTAGTTCCAGAAAAGTAGTTGACATCTTATGTGTACTTTAGGGAATAAAAAGTTTTAAACATCCTCCAAATTTTTTGTGTGGGATGTCTCCACAGCCACGCAGGGAAGGAGTTTAACTGCCTCCTTGGACCTTGCCTCACAATCGTTTCAGTGGAAGTATTTTATCCAGGGAGGCAGTGGAAGTCCTTAATTATGGTCATTTTCAGATGAGATCAGACTAAACACCTAATTTGTATGTACTGGACTTATACATGCAGTTGTAGGGTATGCCATTTTCTTTTTTTTTTTTTTTTTGGTTTATAGATCTCGCCTCTCCTTGCTTTTAGGAAATTGACCCTCAAAAACAGTTTTTCAAAATTAAATTCACTTACATGACCATCATATATATTTCTGCAGCTGCACATTAGAAGTTCCATAAACTTAAATTTGGTAGGCTTTCTATTTTTCCTATATTTTTCTTCCTTGTTACTTCCCCAGGGAAAAACTTCTACTAAGGAATTTCCAAATGTTTTCCTTCTTCCTCTTGGTGTAATCAACAGGGGCAATGCAGAATCCAGTCTGTTTATGCTTCATTTCTGAGTTGTTGTTTTCCTGATAATATTAAAACCAGAAGAGAACATTGATCATACGAACTATTATAAGGGTTAGACATAAAGTGTCCTTGAAAAACAAAAAGTAGTCTTTCTAGTTGCTTGTGCTGTTCTTTTAATCCATCTTTTGCATTGACCTGGATTTGCTCTTTTAAGATTTACTTTTGAAAGACGATACTATTGGATGTGAGAAACCAAAAAGTCTTGGATGCAGAGCGGATTTGAAGATATGCAGCTTTTACTTTTTATGAAGGTGACTAAACCAAACACATACCATGCATACCTTTTGCTATTAAGGAGTCTTTCCAGTAGCAGATGGGACATCCATCAATTCACATCACATGGAGCTCATTCTTTGCTTATTGCTCCCTGCAGGTACTCAGCGTGCCAATGCCCGAGCTCCAGCTCCCTACAAAAGAGATTTTGAAGCCAAGCTGAGGAACTTCTACAGGAAGTTGGAGACTAAAGGATATGGACAAGGCCCAGGGAAATTGAAGTATGTTGAAGCATCTCATGAAACTGGATTTCTTTTCAGGCAGTTTGCCTTGCCTCACGTATCTGCAAGCTTCTTCCTATTAGAAGGAATGCAGATGTTATGGCATATATACCCAGGCATTTCTGGGAATATGAAATCTGTAATAAAAGACTTAATGCCAGCATGTGATTCATAGCAGAGGATACAGCAAGTTCTGAGCACCTCTGTGCTTCCTCCAACTATGTTTTTGTACAGGCAGTATTACCAATACAGTGCCAAAAAGAGCTTTGGGAAGAGGCCTGCCGGACAGGAGGCATCTGCATTCTGCCATTATAGCAACTGCTATGATATAAACAGTTATATTTTCTCATATCTTTTTCCACTAAAAAAAATTAGATGGGCCTATCTTCTGTACATCATTGCCTGTCCTGATAGCACAGTCCTCTTTAGTAAAGAGGATTCATAAATTAAATGTTATTAAATGCTAAGAATTGCCTTGTAAAACTGCTAATTTTTTTTTTTAGCACTCTGAATGCTAGAGTGCTTGGAGTGAGGTCTCCCCTCCTTCATTTATTTGCTAATCATGTGATTACATGCTGTTATATACAAGGATTGTCCTCATAAGATACTTTCAGAATTTTGTAAATTACCAAGTCTTGTGCCAGTTATCAAACTCATAGCCATGAGGCACTAGAACATGATTTAATAATTTCCTCTGTTATAAAAAGGGGGTTTTCTATTTGGTTTTGTTTTCTGGTTTGCCTTTTTTATTTCCCTCAGCCAGTCACTTCTCTTATTTTGCAGAAATCTGTGCAAAGCTCAGACTTCATTTGTGCGAGCTTGTTACAAATTTTGCTAAACTGAAATGGGATTAAAATGGTACTGTTTAGACAAGTCTTAAGAGGCAGAGTTTGAGCAGTGTCTGCCTAGAATATAATGAAATCATAAACAAAGCCTTATCTATGAAATCCTGAATGCTTGGGCAGATAACTGTTGGGGAGCATATCTGTTCCATTCCTTACACCCTCTCTTCCCTGTCCTTTCTTCCTTGACGTATTTGCCATCACACTGTAGATGTTTTAAACTGTAGTTTGACATGTGAATGGGAGTTTTCTCTGGGTTGCTTTCTCTGGCAGCAGTGCTGACCTGTTCAAAGCAGGGCCCAGCACAGCTCCACTGCTGCCTGGGTCCTCTTGTTGCCCAGGTACCTGCTCAGTTCCTGGGCTCTCCCCTTGCATGTCCTCGGCAGCATGGCTCAGTGCAGTCACTGAGCTCTGCAGGGCCAGCAGGGGCTTTGCAGGAGGCTGGGCTGGGTTCAGCTGCCGTCTGATGGGCGCACACAGAAGCCAGTATTGGGATATAAAGCAAGTGAAGTTTCAGGAAACTAATTAAACACATTTTTTTTTGGCAGAGGATAAAATATTTTAAGTAAGGAGGATTCTTTCACCTCTTATTTTAGATATTTATGACACTTCCCTCATTTTCACAATTTTTCTTTCAGAAGGTACATTGTGTTTTCGTGTGTGATGCTTCTGTGGGGTTTTGTACAAATAATTGCCATTCCTTTTGTACCATCACATACTCAGGGATAATGTAGGGATGTGTGTTTCTGGGTGTACCATACTGTGATTTTCTATGATTTTATCTTTTTCTGTGTTAAGAGATTGATTTTTATGGAAAAGATTAGATTCCTGCTCACTGTAAAACTCACTTAGGGGCCCAGCTTTACCAAAGGATTTCAGACTTAATGAAAATGTTAGCTTCAGGATCTTTCCTCTTAAGGCTTTAATTTAAGAAAAAACAAGGTAGACAAAACAAAATAATACTTCTTTGTACAAGGGGCATTTTACGGAAACCTAAGGGAGAGCACTGGGGGAGATAGGCTAACAGGAGCTTCCTGATCTGGATAAAATTATCCTGCAGAAACAGGTATCTCTGAAGTCACTCTGTTACTATCCTGCAGTGTAAATAGATGTTTCCAAATATGGTTCATGCTCACAAATTGCTGTTTCAAAATAATTTTGCCCTTCAGATTAATCATCAGGAGAGATCACTTGCTAGAAGATGCCTTTAACCAGATCATGGGCTACTCAAGAAAAGACCTGCAGAGAAATAAACTCTATGTCACATTCGTTGGGGAGGAAGGGTGAGTAGAACAGGGAAGTATTTGTTGTCTGAGAACTCAGTGTTTTGCAGCTACTCTTTCACCGAACTTGTTGTCTAGAGTGAAAAGAGGAAGAACTGCAGTCAGGAAATGCCACATGCACAAGCCTAGAACACACAGCTGTTCAAGATGGCTTCTTAAGCATTTTGCAATGTACCATATCCTGCCTTTGCAGAAGTAATGTGAATGCTTATATGAATTTTCCCAATAGCTGGTGTGTGTTTCAGAATGTTGCTGGGAAAGCAAATTAAAAACCAAACATCTTTCTTGTGTTATTCATACTTCTTTTCTCTCAGTGCTGTTGTGTCTCCCTCCAGAGCTTATGAAAAGAGAGCTGCCATTTGTTGTAGGGGGAGTGCTTTCAGAGTAGGCAGTGGGCTCAATCCTTAATTTAGCCCCTGTCTGAGGCACTGAGAGCATGAAAGCCCTCAGTGCTACAGGAAGTGCTCACTGTCTCTCCAGGCCAGGGCATACATCACAAATAAAAGCAACTGGGCTGTTTCAAGTTGCTAAAACCCCCCAAATACTCCCCATGCTTCAAAGTCACATTCAGTCAGTGTCTGATGAAAGTCTGATGTGCTTTGCAATGCAAGATGTGGTTAGATTTCCTTTGTAAGTGAAAGTGAAGGAATGTACTATTTCATGCTTTTGTCTCTTGATTTGTGCCCCCTTTGGCAGGTCTTAAAGTCCACTTGTCTGTTGTTGAAATGGTTCATGAGTATGTTTGTAAATACATTCAAACTTTTATTCCATGATATTCAGAAAACTGCAGCACTGCTGTTGGAATGCTGAAGTGTGTGCTATTGTCACGCATTGTGTGAGTCTTTAAAATGCAAAGTTGTAATAAAAGCATCTCTTACAAGATTAGATAAAATTAATATGTCTTTGAAAACCTCTAAATCCTGCTGTTTGTTAAAAGATCACCCTGAAGCACTTAGTGTTAATAAAGACCCAGTGAAGTCTTAAAATAAAGACTGTTGACAGATAAGAGCCAAGTGTGGACTTGTTCATATAAATAATATCACCATGCTGTCTGAGGAAAAACTCAGAACTGGAATGGCAAGGCTGGTGCACAATGAGATTATGCTGTATTGACAAAGGAGGGTGGGGATGCAGGAGCAAGGCCTGTTTTACACAGCCCCTACCAGCCTTTACTTTCACAGTTACAGCCTCAAATCAGATTTAAAAATGAAAGGGAAATTTTTTAAATCATACATGAGATAGAGATTGATCCAGATACACCATCTCCTTTCATCAGACATCAGACTTTTGCATTTCACCATTTACAAACCTGAAGAGTGACCTGGAAATGGGGGTGACACCTCCTGTCCCCATTATATCCAGCTTTACATGACATTCTGGCCTTAATGGAAAACAATCAGTTAATTAAGAGGCAAAGTCAAATTAAAATGACGTCAGTCCTTTATTTACACATCTGTATTTTTAATGAAGAAGGGATGTGTGCAAACAGTATTGTTTCATCAGAGATGGTGCAAGGATATGTATACGTCCAACTACTCATTGGGCCAGGTGAAGAAAGACAGGTCAGGGTGGAGGAGAGGAGGAATACTGAAAGTTAATTGTTTCCTATTGCTCCTTCATTTTTAAGATTTTATGTAGGAGTTTGCTTTTCCACTTTTCCTTTTGGTAAAGAGATGTAAGTCATGAAGTAGTGGGTAAGGAAAAGCATAATACAACATTTTAGTAGCTGTTCATTTATTAGTGTATAAATAGTAAGTGGGGCAACACAGACATGGTTATTGCTGTTCAAATGATTTCTTTCTTAAGTGTCATAATGTTCATCTTCCTCAAATCTTCAGTTTCTACGCTTATCAATTGTGATACTCATTTAATGGTTTTTATGCACTCATAATTCATGTGGTGACACATTATGAAAATTTAGATAGAAAGGATATTGCCCTTGTTTTTCCTGAGTTCTTTGAACTACTAGGAGAAGCTGCTTTGCATTTAAGAGTGGTAAATCTGAAATATTAATGGTGCTTCCTAGGAGACATGAGTCATGTTGCCAACAACATATTACTCTCCTGAATATCCAAATGCCCCACATTTGCAGCTGTTGTGTGGTTGCATACCTCTCGTATGAAGTTTTGTCACCCATGTGCCAAGCCTTTAATTGTAGGATAAATCTGACTGGCAGTGCAGGATTCTCATGATTGATTTATTTAACATGACTCACAGTAACTGCATACAGAGGGAGCTGTATGAAATAGCTGATAGTCAAGCACACAGTTTCCTTTCTATCTCGGGATTTCATAGTGTGTCTGATTATTCCAGAAGTTTGCAAGAGTCTTCCAGACGACCCTTTACTTGATCCTGGTATTCGTGCTAAGATTAAGATCCAATAGTTGTCTATGGTATCAAATAATTTTTGCTTTTTTTTTCTCTAACTTGTTGATGTTATCTACCCCTTCTTGCCAGAGTAAGGATCTGTTTCAGTATTTCACTGCTGAAGCTTAACAGAAGTGAAATGCTTCCAAGTGACTGAAGGGAAAATGGTTTTTATTCAGCTGAGGAAAGAGGATTTGTCTTCAGCTTGATAATGGCACCTAGCCTTTACTTTCCTGACAACTTCATCCTCAAAAACAACTCTCATTTTTGCTTGTCTTCGTTGAAGTTTATGAGCCAAAACATTCGTAGCAGAAGTTCTTTGTGAAAGCTGACCTCTGTGGTACTTCTGCCTGTGCATTGTCTTATTACTTGAGTCAAATATTAACTCTTTTATCTATAGAAGATGCATCTTTCTATCTATTTGTTAGGGTTGTAATATTCTCTGTTCCCCACTGGAAAACCCCTAGTTTTCTGTTTTCTCACTCTAACAGAACATTAACATCATACCTAACTCATTTCACTGGTGACCTGCAAAGTAATGTCACAATTCCATCTCAGTGCATTGTCACCAATGAGTTTGTTTATCATTCAGGAAGAAGGGGTTATTTAGATTCATTAGTACTGGAATCTTGAAATAGGAAAAAAAAAAAAAAAAAAAAAAGAAAACAACAAAAAAAAACCAACAAAGGAAGTGTGCTCTCCAAAAGACATTTAAATGTACTCAAGTTTGGAAGACAGACAAGAAAATTTAGACCAAGAAACATAAATCACTGAAGTAATCTCAGATTATATTGCTAGGGAAAACAGAAATATTATCCTTAAAATTGTCCTATGGTTGCAAGTCTGCAAAGACAAAACATGACCATTGTTTATTTTCATTGTTAATTTGTCAGATGCAGATAAGTCTGATTCTGGCTCTTTTCATGACTTTCCTCCTCCCCAGCCACCCCAATTATTTGGTTATATTCCTGTGGCAAAGAGGCCATTGCAGCTGGAGCCAAAGCTTTTTTCTGAGAGCAGCCCACATGGAGAATTTCATTCCAGCCGAGCCATTCCATTTTAGAATAGTCCCTTGAGAGTTCCACATACTTTGGCATTAGGCAATCTGCATGGATAAGGGTTTTGGTTAAATTCTTACAAAAGTTTAATCAAAATATAGTGTAAGGAATGTAGATTAAAAAAAAAAAAAAGTTTCTTGCTTCATAGTAATGTCAGGTTTCTTTTTAAAGGTTGGACTACAGTGGGCCATCAAGAGAGTTTTTTTTCCTGGTGTCCAGGGAGCTCTTCAATCCATATTATGGTTTGTTTGAATATTCAGCCAACGATACCTACACAGTACAAATAAGTCCCATGTCTGCTTTCGTAGACAATCACCATGAGTGGTAAGAATTATTTTCTTTTTGTTTTTCAGATATTTTTTCTGTTATTCCCATTTGTAGAACAACTGCTCAAATCTGCTCAGACATGTAACACAGAATCTGATCTTTTTAACCAGCTGCAAAATAATTGCATTTCTTTAGACTTCCCTGATTTTGGTTTCTCTTGTGGTTTTTAAATGATCTTATTTCTCACAAGGTCAGCAAAATGATGATTTGGAGTATGTACCATGGGGTTGTCTCACAACACAACTCCCTGCATTTCTTGTACATTAGCAGTCATTTCATGAAAGCAATATTAACCTCTTGTGTATTAGAATAAAACAAGAAAAAATAATAACACGTTGACTTTTTGTCAGGTAAGGAGATGAAGGGAGGTTTTAGCACATATTACTATATATGTAATTTTTTTGAGTCTTCATAAAGACCACAGAGATCTTAGTGGAAAAATCCTGACATACCTATTCAAAGGAAATCTGTGGTGATACCTTAATTGGGGGTAGGGGGAAGACTGCTGATCACTCAGCTTTGAAACAGTCTGTACATTCACCCATGCTTCTAAAATAGTTAGCAAGGATTTTTGCATAATGCTGTTTTCACAATTATAAACCAGTTTAAATCACCCTCAGTTGATTTAAGCCATGGTATCCCATAAATCTGTAAAGCTGTGCTGTGGCTATTAACAGAGAATTCTGCTGTGTAAGTAGTTGGATTACATTAATAGTGAAATGACAACTGCTCATCTCTGTAGGACAGATAGGCACTGAGTTCTGATTTTTTGAAAGCCAGTTATGAAGAATGAGTATCAGAGGGGAATCTCATTGCTAATTTTACAAATGGAAGGAAAATTAACTGGTTGGCAGTTCAGTTAGTTGAAGCAACCTGCCTGTTGAACTCAAATACTTCAAGTCTCTATTGGAAAGGCGGAACAGCCTGGCACAGAGGTGAGAGAAAACCCTCACGTGCTGTGCAGCTTCTGCCAACGTTTTTTATTCATCCCTGGCTTCTGCAGTGCTGGAGCAAGAGACGTTGGGAATGAAGGAGGCATGAACTCTCTTTCTTTCAGGGAGTGCTGATTTTCTACAGCCTCAGGGGGAATTCAGAAAATGCAGTTGTTACAAGCAATTTATGCATGGAAAGGGAAGGCTCTGCATGTCACATCCTTGTGTTGCAAACATTGTACAAGCAGATATAATAAAGAAAAATGTTGTAAAGGATACATAAACAGAAGGTTCAAAAAACATTTACTTTGAAAACAAACACTAGACTTTAATCTAGTTCTAGAATTGTGGAAGAGTTTTCACAATGGATCTTGATTCTCATGGGAATATTTGCAAAGACCCTCCTATTTCAAGGTTGCTGCCATCTGATCTCAACGCTGGCAAACTTCCTCCTTACACACACAACAAAATAAAGATAATAAGGGAAGAGAGAGAGAGGTGAGAGAAGGAGATTTAGATCCTGTTGACATAAGACTGGAGAGCACTGCAATACACAAAAAATTTTCTGGCACTGTTAGTGAAAATATACATTGAACTCCTTAACCACAGTCAGAAGAGGGAGCAAGGAGCTCCTGGAAGCAGGAAAGACAGGCAGCATGAGCTGTCAGGCTGGGAAAGAGTAGAAAAACCTTTGGCCTCTCTGTAACATGAAAACAAGTTAATCCTGTAGTGGTGAGAAATGAAAATAGACAGTGGCTATCATTTTGGGAGATAATGCATTTATGAAGTGGCTGCTCCCTCAGAGGATGATTGGGTTAAATATGGATTTGACATTTTTGAGCAGTTGTAACTTAGGTATCTGAGGGATTTTCTACACCCTGCAGAATTGCTTTTTTTAATTTTTTTTTCCCCTGTGCCTTACTGAGAATGCTAAAGAAACCCAAGAAATAAACAAAAATACCACAATTTAGACATAGCTGTCTGATTTAATAATGCTGTTTGGAAATACATGCAAATTTTGATGACAGAGCAGTGTACCAACCACAAAATTTCAGTATCATGACTGTAACTCTTTCTCTTCCAGGTTCAGGTTTAGTGGTCGAATTCTTGGTCTTGCTCTGATACATCAGTATTTGCTGGATGCCTTTTTTACAAGACCCTTTTATAAAGCCCTCCTCCGAATGTGAGTAGAATTATTCTGTCTCCTGTTTTGTTTGGTTCCTTCCCCGTCAATGATGTCATTTTATATATGGATTATTTATGATGCTTTATTGACAAAGGAAACAGACCATTATTTCTAATTTAATAAATTGATTTCAATCCATGATTTTTTTTAAAATTCCCTTGTTTCCACTACCTCAGAATGTTGCTTGTGATCAGTATGAGAACCTTGTGTTTTGTTTTAGCCCTGTTACCAGCTTTCTTCTACGAAATTGTAGATTTGAGGATGTACAGTGCAACACTGTGGGTTTATTCCAGATATTAATAAAGTTCTTATTCATTTGTCATGTAATGACTCACAGGATAGGATATGAATCACTTCATAACCTAGACTGCACCATCCATTCTCAGAGGTAGACTGATTGTTGGCAGTCTCCATTTTGAGGAGCTGAACTTTGATAGACTTCAGACTTTTCCAGAACTACTGCTTCTGTTCTGGCTGAACCAATGAGAGCTGTGCTTGCTCAGTGTGTCTGGAACCTAAGACCAATGAACTTAAGGTGCTTTACTTTTTATTTGAAAGGTAGTATTGAGAAGTCTGGAAGCATTTTTTTCCTATAAAACATTGCATGTTCGAGTAGTGGGGAGTAATTCATCCATTCCTTCTGCACATATATTTTGAAAACACCTAAACTCTAGCAGCATCATTTTAGTAAGAAGGACAAGGTAACAGAAAGTATGACAAGAGGTAAAAAAATATTTCTGTGGTAAGCTGGAAATTTAAGCAGTTCAACAAATGATGAGAGATGAGGCAGTGTAGCCACATAAACAAAAAGGACACTGCTTGCTTGTTAAAAAAATCATACAATTTCTTTTATTACTTGAATTCTTTATCTCTTCCAATGTATGTGTTTTCATAATTCCTAAATATGCTTCACAGGAAACATGGGGCAGACTCACCATAAGCTTAAAAATCAATGTGTCTTCAAATTAAATTCTGGAGTTCTGTGTGTTTGCAGAGTTATTTTGTATTACACAGTAACTGCTGTTACCAGGCAAATAAACAGAGATTTGAAGTTGTCCTCTTTATCGATGTTTGTCTTGGCTCCCATTTGCAGTCTCTTTTGTCTGAGTTCAGTTACTGAGCACAGGCTGCTGCCATCATCTGTATTTGTGTGTTTTCTTCTTCTTTCTTCTGTCAGACTCTGTGACCTGAGTGACCTGGAATATCTGGATGAGGAGTTTCACCAGAGTTTGCAGTGGATGAAAGATAATGATATACACGATATCCTAGATCTCACATTTACTGTAAATGAAGAAGTTTTTGGGCAGGTGTGCAAGTTTCTTCATTTCCTTGGTGCATTCTATGGCTAGATAAATATTTATTTGGACAGAAGAACAAGTGTCCCTCCATGCTTCTTTGAACTTGCCTTTAAAATGTTCCTGCTGGTGAAACCAATGTTGAAATCTAAGGAGGAATTATTATTTATACCCAGTCAAACATGTTTTTCTGGTTAAGGAGATTTTCTGGATAGTATCTGAAATATCAGACTTTTAGGATTGCTTTGCTAGAGGTAGTCGACCTGAATTTAATTGTAGCAAAGTTGCCATTCAGAGGTATTATAACATCTTTGTTAATGTATTATTCAGAAAACTTCTCTATTTTAGTTACTGTAAAAATTGTTTCTTCTTCTCGACTTATTCTTAATACTAATTATGAAGGTTCCTCAGACTAAATGTAATTTAAAATATTTTTTTTTATAATTTTTGTATGTTCTCTTACTTCACATATTCCAGTTTGCTACTCAGGCTTGGTTAGTGATTTTGAGTAATTACTTCAACTTAAAAATTTAAATTATTACAATTCCTTATTTTGTCTTTATAATAACTGTGTTGTCACTTGGTCATTTTTTGCCCTAAGATCACTGAACGGGAGTTAAAACCAGGAGGTGCCAATATCCCAGTCACTGAAAAGAACAAGAAAGAATACATAGAGAGAATGGTGAAATGGAGAATTGAGAGAGGAGTTGTACAACAAACAGAAAGTCTAGTTCGTGGTTTCTATGAGGTAAAATAGAAATATCTTTCTCCTTCCAAGATATTTTTCTCCTCGTATACATTTCCAAAATATGGAGTCCCAAATATATTCAGAAGTGCCATTGCAGATATTGGAAGAGTAAGGGAGGGTAAAAAAAATTTTTTTAAGTCATTTATGTAAAGACTGTGGTTATGTATCTACTTTGCACTGGACAGTACTCTGGATCACTGTATGATTAGCATTGAATCCTTGCTCTGTTTCTGTATTGGGTCTCTGAGACTTGTTTGTTTAAAAAGATAAAATCCGAGTTCTGAATTACCTGAATTGATACCTGGTAAATACCTTAGTAGCAAACTTTATGGGGCAGCTCAACTCAGTACATGAAGAAATGCTGCTAAGCATTTTATTTCCTTTCACAGGTGGTTGATGCAAGACTGGTGTCTGTATTTGATGCCAGAGAACTGGAACTGGTTATAGCTGGAACAGCAGAAATTGACTTGAGTGATTGGAGAAATAATACAGAGTACAGAGGAGGTAACTTGAATTTTCACTTGTCTAGTGAGTGTCGGGGACTGTGGAACTACCCAGTTCTCAAGACAGGAAAGAAGCATCCCATGAGATACATGTATATCATCAGAACTTTTGAACTTCTCTGGTTAAGTTAGTGTTAGGGGAAGGTAACTTTTCTGTTTTAGTTTGCTTCATTGCATCCTCTTGCAGCTCTTCCCTGGCTGTTCTTGCCCAGACAGCAGGACAGAACACTCTTCTCCACAGAAAGTATCATGCTCAGCTGCACACTGGAAGCGTACCTGCCAGACCTGGGAGAGAAATGGAAATGGCAGCCATTCTTCGTCGGATTTTCCTCTTTTTTTTTTCACACACTCAAAGCTGACAGGAAATAAAAGAAATCCCAGTGACTGCAGGCTGGTAGTTGAGATAATTTGGGAACAACAGAAGATTTGGGAATTGTGAGATACCCTGAGAGAGATGGTTGAAGCATCATTTGTAGCTTTGGATAGATAAATAGCAAAATATTGGAATATTTCAAGAATTGGTATTCCTATTAGTGACTGATTAATGGAAGAAATGCTTGCACAAGGGATCTCACTTCTTTTTGTTGTGGCATATTCCTTCTCTGCCATTATGATTTTTAAGCTTTTTAGGAGTATTTTTCTCTCACCTCCTGCTTTTTGATGCAATTGGATAAAGAATATGGCATTATTGTGACTGGGGCCAAACTAGGAAAAGCTTACTAACTATTCCCTCTACCACTTTCATAGCACCTAAAAGTATAAAGGCTCTTGTTGTTTTAACAGGTTATCATGACAATCACATTGTAATTCGGTGGTTCTGGGCTGCTGTGGAAAGGTTCAACAATGAACAGCGGCTAAGACTTTTACAGGTAAAAAATAGCTGATCTGTGTAAAAATAATTGAAATCTGATGCTAAACTAGCCCCATCCTGGTTTAGGATACCCAGAAATTATGGTGATGTTTGCTAGTGGCAATAGCCTGAGTCAGAGGCTAAATGTAATAATTTCAAGTGACAGAAGCTCACAGCTATTTTTATAGATTTCTAAGTTAAAATGTACATTTAAGATACAATGGCTGATGTCAATAATCCTTTACTATTGTTTGATTAAAAATACATCAAGACTCCTAAAGATACAAAAGGAAAATGTGTAGTTGGTTATGTCATTAGGTAGAAATGGTAATAGTATTTATACAGCTTAGGAAAGAGAAAGCTTAGATGGAAGTTCAAGGCCTCAAATTAGAAAATAATGATGGAAACCTTAAAGTCAGTCCAGTTACAGTTTTACTAAACCTGCAGGTTCCAGTCACCCTGCTGCTTCAGGACAAAATGTCTCAACCGAAGAATATTTATACATGTGGGTTTCTGTTGAGTTAATTTTTTTAAGTTCAGGTTACATCCATCCTATCTGTAAAAGAACAGACAAACATTCACTGCAAACCATACCATGTTATTGATCTAATATGGAATCTGCTGGTTTTAACAATTCAGAATTTTTATCTGATCATTTCATATGAAAAATTTTCTTTTTTAAATCTCTTTAAGTATTTTTAAAAAGCCTGTAAAAAGGCAGTGTGGAACATCTCATGTGATGAAGAGACAAAAATGCTTGTATGTTCCTATCACATATGTTAGTCAGAAGTTTTTATAATATCCAGGTCATTACAAATTAAGTAGTCTCTGATCTGTCAAAAGCTATGTTTGATCTGTTCATGAAAGGCTGTAAATAAAACTGTTCACCAGTCAGTATTTCAGCAAGTGTCAGTGGGCATACCTAACCTTCAGAATGTAGTCCTTTTCTTACAGTAGTTTGTTGTGGTTCATAAAGCAATGGAAATCCACATAGCTAGAAAGGCATAACATGAAGCCATCAGCCATTACTACTTTTTGTGTTAGTTCCTTTTAATGTGGGAAGTGGCAGCCAAAAACTCACTTAGGATTATGTCTGAGTAACTGGATACTGATAGTGTGTTATTCTACAGTATTAATGCAGCAGAAAACTTTGGAGGAAATCAATCCGCTAAGCTGCCTCTTGTAGAGCCCAGCCAGGAAATGGTCCGTATGCCCTTAGCCTCCATGTAACGTAGCATCTATGGCTTGTGCCTCACCAGTTTCCTTGCTTTGCAAGTGCTTTTCCCGTGGCTCCTGGGCCGTGGTGGGTGTGCTGCTGTGTGTCCCCAGCCCCGAGTGCCTGCCCTGTCCTGACCTGTGTTTGTGCTGGCAGTTTGTCACAGGCACGTCCAGCATTCCCTACGAAGGCTTTGCCTCTCTCCGCGGGAGCAATGGGCCCAGGCGCTTCTGCGTGGAGAAGTGGGGGAAGATCACTGCTCTTCCAAGGTATGGCTCTGGGGGCACTAATGCCAGGGTGGCTTCACAGTGCCACTCTCTGGGGTAACAGATCAGCTGTTTGACAATCATTAATGAGCTTTCACTGAATATGCAAATACACCTTCCCTTACATGCAAATTTTCCTCCCCATGGTTGCAGTGTCTGATGCATCCATTTTGATTTGAACTCAGTTTTGTTCCCTTAAGGTGGACAAGGCAGTGTAACTGTGGCTGACATCCATATTGTGTTTTTCTCATGGGAAACTGTCTTAGAATAATAGCTATTTCTGACTTTGTTTCATTTGAGTAAATGTGTATTTACTTACTGAACATGCAGTTCACAAGTTAGGAGCAAAAATTAATATGAATTAAAATGAAATAGCTCTTGGGACTATGTCTGACTGAAAGCTACTGTTCTATTTTTTGCATCAGACACAGGCTTTATACTGTAGTTTAGTGTTAGAATTTTTATGGTCGGTCTGATATTGAGTGTTAACAAATACCGAAGAGGGAAGTTGTGAGTGCAGAATAGGTGGGAGGGAGTCATTTCACTTAAGAAGCAGCAAGAGAGACAAGAGAAGGTGGAGATTTCAAAGAGAACAAGTAAGATCAATTGAAATGGGTGAAGAGGGTAAAGGAATGGTGTAAGAGTCCAAGATATGAAAGCAGGAGTTCAGTTGTACAAGCCATTACAATTTATATTGGGTAGGGCAGGTTTAGAGGAGTAGGATGAACATATTTTAAAAAAAACTTTCCAATTTTTAGAGCAGAAAAGAGTTTTTGAAAGATCCATGCCAATACCAGGACTACACTAATAACATTTGAATGATGGAAAAAACACCTTCAGCTTGGTTTCTTCAGTAACAAAAAATGACAGGTTCTTGTCTTTTCTCTACTGTGATCAGACTGATAGCTGGGAGATTTTCTTTCACCCAGTTCTATGATTCTGCTGCCACTAGAATGGGTTAGGAGTGGTTAGACAGATTAGTATGTCGAGTGTGGGCAACCTAACTCTGATTGATCAGACTTCAGCTTTTGTATGCCATGTAAAGCCTCTGGAGGCAGCATTGGGCTGGGCTGATCCATGGAGGAAACTCAACCCTAATCATAAACCCACTCCTCATAAACAGGATGCCTCAGGAATATCTTGCATTCAGAGTCTCCTCTTAGACCCAGGGTGGCTGTCAGAGACACACGAGTCTCTCTGACCAACAACCAACCTCCAGTGCAAGGTCAGAGGCATAAATGTCTCTTGGGCTGGCTCCTGCCGTCAAGAAGGTCACGGACTCAGAAGTGGTGCTGTGAAATCCACAGGTGCAGCGGGTGGCCTTTAAACAGAGCCATCTTTCCTGTTTACAGCACAAATGAGAGCCAAGCAATTGAGGATTAAAGGAATCCAAATCCTGAAAATTGCTATTTCATATCAAATACTCTAATATCATCTGGGGGCCTAGTGATAGCTTGTAGCACAATAAGTCTCCTTTGTAGTTTGATTATGATTGGCCTATGGACTAGCTTAGATTCTGTTTAAAAAGTAAAAGCTGTGACCTTTTAAAAAGTAATTTCTGAATTCAAGATTCTTTTTTTTTTTTTTTTTTTTTTGTTTTTTGTGAGTTTAAGTAAGAAAAGAGATTGTGTGATTTTTTCCATATATTCTCTGAAGCTGAAATTCCCGGTGCTTGCAAGTAGAACTTGCAGCTTGGAAAAGGTCAGAACCTGCCAGAACAGGATGTTCAGAATTTCCTCTGGAAAGGTTATGCAGAACCCTGGTTGTGATAAATTGAAAAATGAAACTGTTTCCAAAAGTGCAATATGGAGAAACATGTTGAGAATCTTTGCTATTATAGGCTGTTCATCAAGTTTAGGGGAAATGCCAACTCTTCACATCGAAGAGATTGTATTTGTTGAAATTTCGCTTACATTTCCCTTGGTTAGGAAACATTAGATTTTTATTTCTCTGGGTCGTTTTTACCATACAAATGTGAGAATTAAAATAAAAGCAATTGTGTGGGTTTTTTTGTTGTACAGTCATCACAAGCAAGCAGTTCCTGGTATTCACATATGGGGAACCTTGATCTCATAAAAAATGCAACATTTTCCATGTTAGTGCTTAAATGGGTTAAGCCCCAAGCTGAAAGCACTGTTTGCATTTTTACATGTGTAGCTCTTGGGTGAAGTGCAGATTCTGAGACTCTTTGTGCAAACACTGTGTACTGCTGGCTTGGAAAGTAACACATCAGTAACTACAACCCCGAGTAGCAACTTTCAAGAGGTTTCCAAACAAGCCCAGCATGTGTAAACACATCGCTGGATCTGCTGGGAATGCTGCCCTAGGACTCTGTGACTCTTACTGATTCTCAGATAACTAAAGCTATTATGTTAAGGCACCATCACTCACTCCTAGCAGTGTTGTACTTTGCAAATTGCCCTCTTAGCAGGAGTGCCTTTGAAATATGATAGCGCTCGGTGCTCAGGTGGCAAAAGTGAGGATTTAACAGGTCAGTGGACTTCGTTTCTTCCTCTGTTTCTAAAAACACTACTGCAGTGCTGAAAACACATAAGAATACCCATCCTCATCTCTTCTTCCTGGTCTGAGACACAAAGGGCAGCTAAGATAGTCACTTAGGTATGTGGCTGTGGCCTAAGCAGCTGTGAATATAAACACAGAAGTTTTCACTAGATGTTTGCCTAGTCCCCACTGTTCTGACTGCTGTGTAATCAGCTCTGCTGAATCCAAATAGTGAGATTTCTGTGAGGCACATGTCACGTTGTCGATCTTATATCACTGTCTTTTACACTACCTAGGTAGCATGTAAAATGCCCTGGAAAAATTGCTTATTGTGGGCCTAGCTTAACTATTGTTACCCCAGTGCCACTTCTGCTTCCTCCTTTGGCACTGTATTGCAGATTAGACTAAACCAGGGGAAGGACTGTTACTCTTTCAGTTCACTCCCATGCTGAGAAATTGGTTCCAGGTTCATTGCTGTACATTATTATTCATTCATGTGATGATTCACTTGAAAATGATATTTATGTCTGACTACCGCATTTTAAGCCTAAGTCACTCTCTTTTTACTACGGTAATCAAAATGAAGGGGAGTTTAATTTGGAATCTAGGAATCTAGACTTTAGGAACCAAGATGGGTTTTTATGTTATAAGATGTGAGCCCAGGAAGATGAACAGTTACTGCCCATGTGGTTTGAAATGTTGGAATGGGAAGATATTGCCCAGAAGGAAAAAAACACATTTGTCTCAAGGACTTAGGAAGTTGTTTGCTGGGGTTGGAAAAGCATGCATTGCCTCAGACAACAACAAAGGTCTTGTTTTTGTCCTTTTTAATTACTTGGTTTTCCACAGTAAGTGATTCCACTTTCAAAATTGCCCTCAAAATAAGATAAAACTCAGTTCTCTTAATAAATGTAAACAACATGCCAGCTTACTATTAAACCAGTTCGTAATGAATCCCTTGCTAATTATATACTGTGCCTTTTATAATTTGTGGTTTTACAGCCCACACAGCATGATCCATAGTTCTAATGAGTGGCTGTCAGCCCCACAGAGCAGAAGCATGTGCTTAGGCTCTTAATTGCCTGAGACTCTTCAACACTCTACATTGAATTGAAGGGATCACTGAGTTCCATTCGTTGCTGGGCTTAAATCAGTCTTTTTCTTTGAAAGAGAGTATTTTCAATTTTTTAAAAGTACTCTGCAGGGAATGGAATAATTTAATCTGTATCACAGATATTATTTTATAAGGTTTTTGGAAAGGCAAAGGAGGAGTAAAAAGAAACCTTTTCTCCAGGAGCCTTAGAGAGATGGCTGGGTAGAAAAATTTTATCAGACCCCTGGAATACAGAGTGGGAAAATGCCATCTCTGCTACGCAGCATGTAGCAGCAGTGGTCTTCTAAGGGTGCTATATTTGGGGAGGGTGCTAAAGGCAATGTTTTTTTAAGTGATTGCATATTTGGTGTTTGGACCATGTTTAAAATAATGGTGTGACCTTGTGTGCTGTGTGTACATATCCTCAATCTGATATTTTTATGACACTACAAGGCTGTAACTGAGTGGGTATTTCGGCTTCAAGGAGATTCAGTTTGTAATAGACTCTTAGGTTTTTTAACAAGCGAGATTAAGCCACTTCACTCCATGTTCCATTCCCAGAGCTGGGAGCTGAGAGGCATTTAAAGTGGCAATTAATGAATTTGATCACATGGAAGGCAGCACTTTCTGGCTCAGAGGAAGTCTGTACAGGTCTGTGGTAGACAGCTGGATTTCTGGGACTGGTTAGGTTAAATGAGCAGTTGCATTTGCTGTGAGGAGGGAGCTTGTTCAGTCCTCCCATTAACATGTTACATATTTGTGCTTAATACAGATCATACTGATGAAGGGCAGGGCACTGCAGGAGGAATTTGGTTTTCAACTGGATTGAATTTAAATAAATAACTTTGTGATGCATTTTATTGCAAAAGAATGAAGTATTTGTAAACAGAGACATGCCAAAATTCTAAAATCAGTCTAAAGTGAGGCTTGGATACAAAGCTTTAGAGCAGAAGAGATGCCTCTTCCAGTTTCTGTTTGCATCATTTCATCCTCAAGAACCCATCACTTTAATAATTACATTATCTGTTTCATTAAAGCAGGTTCATCCACCACAGTGTTTTAGAAAGTTCCATCCTTAGCATGCCCTGAGGTCAGGCAATGATATCATGATTCCACTATAAAGAGAAACCTTTGTTACCTTCCTTTTCATTCCCTTGAAGAGGTTTTAAAAGACAGTTCCAAGGGTGTCAACAAACTTGAGGTAGATGGACTTCAAAAACTGAGAAATCAATTGCAAGGTCGCTCTCTTAAGGATCTAGGTGGTTGCTAGAGGTTTGTGCATGGTTTTGTGTAATTCCAAAAGCTGCTGGCCTCTAGGGCACGTGTGTCCATTGGGAATATCAGCACAAGCAGTAACACCTCAAGAACACCATCCATATGCCAAGGAAACTGTAGAAGGAAGAGCATCTAATTTATCTGACTTTTGCCACTACAGGATTGTTTCCTGTAGATCTGGAGATGTATGGAAATACCTTGTTTACCATAATAAATACAGTATTCATTTTCATCCATACAGAAAAGAAAGGCTACATCTCAAAAGACACATTTAAAGCCAAGATTTCATACCAGACTGTTTGAATTCTACCATGCCAAATCATTCATTTTTTTCTCATTCACATTTGATGGATAGAATTTATCCCATGCCTTTTGGACCGTCAGTATGTTTCTAAAGAACTTCATAAATACTTCTTACTGGTTTATTTTAAGGAGAAGAAAGTAGATTAAACCTCACTACCTGTTCAATTGGAAAACATCATTTGACAGAACAAAGTCTTCTAAAAGAATACTATCTGCCCATCTCTAGTCAAGCACATACCAGTCTGTGTGTTCTCTTTTGAACTTTTCAAATAATGCACTTCTTCACCTCCTCTCTCTTTTTCCCCTCAGGGCTCACACTTGTTTCAATCGTCTGGACCTTCCCCCTTACCCATCATTCTCTATGTTATATGAAAAACTGCTGACAGCAGTAGAAGAGACAAGTACTTTTGGACTTGAGTGATACGCAAACCACAGTGCCCAGCTCATTGGACTTTTGTGGATCTGTCTTCTCAAGGAATGAATGAACTTTTGTATTGGATTTCCTAGAGGAAAGTTGTTTCATGGTGCAATTCAAATAATGAGGTCCCACGAAGGAGCTTGTGAAGCATTTAAAAAGCTTTTTGTGGTAGTGGCAGAATTCTTGACAGTGAAGCTAGAGTGTGCCTGGTGTGCAGGGAAAGCCAAGTCTTGCAATCCATGGGTTTTTGGGATGCTACACTTCTTAAGTTTATGCTCTGAACAAACCAGAAACGTGATGCCATGTAGTGATCCATCTGGCTACTGCAAAACTGATATGTACCCAAGGACTGGATTTCACCAAAGTTGTTGAATAGAAAATTCAAATCAAAATGTGAAATCATTCCGCCCCTTACCTACCCAGTAAATTATCAAAAAAGCATACAGCTGAACTTTTATAAATCCTTTTTTTTTTTTTAATTCATGAAGGTACATTACTTTATGCCATATGTTATAACAGCATATCCAGCACTTGCTTTACCTAAGACTACGAGTGCCTGCATGGGGAGCAGCATAGAGCTCAAGTTCCTGGGGCAGAAGTGAGTTGGAAGGAAAGTCAGCAACAAAGGATGTAACAACAACGGCTTGTGCATTGAGGAGGTTTGTGGAAATGCATTTGCCAGTGGGGTGTATGACAAAATATGAGCTGTTACAATGAACTTAATAACTTAATAAGACTGATTTTATGCTTTATACTGCATGGAAACTATTTTAAGAAGAAACTAGCAATTTATCACAGCATATCAGGAAAAAACCCTAACACAGTGACTTCTGTTTATTTTTATAGGTTCATTATGTTATGTTTCTTAGAGTGTAAAAAGGAAACAAGCAAACAAAAATGTTATTTCTGTTTTGTCACTTTCCATGCTTGAACAGACATTCTGCTAGTGTTTATTCTTTAAGCACTCTCCAGGGAAAAAAATGCCTTTTATTTTTATAAGAGTAAAAAAAAACTCCCGAAAATATTTTGCACTGAATGTACCAAAGTTGAAGGGACATTATGATCTGACTGATAGCAAATTGCATCACTATCAAATAGCTATAAAAATGCTTAGGAACCAGGCTTTCTTCACAGTGCCATGTCTATAGATACCAGGACTGTGCACATAAGTAATAATTTTATAATACTATATGTGATATTGTAATATGCATTTATTTTAAATGCATCTGGGTCATTTTTCATGCATTGGATAACTTAATGCAGTGGAGTTTAATACAGATATTTCATATGCTCCCCACAACTTTTTATTTGTACAGCACCGTAAAACACTAGCTCATTTGGAAAACCATGAGTAACTTCTTTAAGGTGAGCCACTGATCATAATGTCACTGTCCTGTATCAGTGAACACCTGCAAGATGTAAACTGTTCCTAGTGTCCAAGCCTGCATTTTCACTGATAGTTTTCTTATCAAATGTTATTTGAAGCAGTTTTTATGGCATATCAAACACTGCATGGACACCAATTTCTTTATGCTTAATTTTGCTGAAATACACAAGGCTTGCTTGCTTCTATTTTTGGTACTTTTCCTCCAGATGGTCTTGTGGAACACTTGTGCAGCTGCGCCCCATTTCTTGCACAGCTGCTGTCACGCACTGCATCCACCACATTTTAGCATTCCAGGAGTCGTGCTTGGATACTGGATGACAAGAACGCCAGCCCAGCTCTGTGCTAGCCCTTTTGGTAGCACTGCAGCACAGCAAGCCCTGTTCTGTGGGAAAAGTAGCTTTTGAAGTAACTTTCTCACTTCGGAGGCTCTTGGAGGGGCATCTGAGGGAAGTGTCTTGCTTGTTCTGGTGGGAGGTTTTTTCCAGTGGAGGCAAGCATCATCCCTGGAGATGTCGTCAGCAGAGACTGGCAGTCCACCCTCCGAGGCAGAGGGCAGCTGCAGCTGTGACTGAGGAAACCCTTCAGACTTACCAAGGAAATGTCACATGTGCTAAGGAAAAGCAAAGTCAGGGGGAAAGCATTCTTTTATTTCAAGAATAATTGAGCTTCTGCATGACATCTGGGACTCTCTTAAGTAACTTAGGTTTTCTTAGGCTACTTCTGGCTGGTATGAAGTAGCAGAGAAAAATCCAAACATGTCACCCTGTTTCTACACGTGTATTTATCAGTCTTTGCTAAGATTGCATGTCACAGGTCCTAATGCACATCTCTTTTCAGAACAGGAATGAGCAGTAGGCAAACTGACTTTTCAGCAGGTCAATCCAGCATGGCTCATACTTCATGGGATCCATTCACTGAGTAGCTAAAACTCTGGCACTCAGAGCAGAATGCAACTTCTGATTGGTTGAAAGACTACAGAATTTTCATTTTACAATACTGTGTTATCTGTGGTCTTAAAAAAGAGATTTCCCAGGTGGAAACTGTATCTACAAGTTTTGAACCAGATACTCTTTGGAATGAAAAGTTGAAATATTTGGCACAAAGTAAGTTTATACTAGTTTGCCTTTTAAGTTATGCTTTTATACAAAACTAAAACAATAAATGCATCTTGTTAATTTTTATTTAAATATATCTACTGCACCCATTTGTTCTGTATTTATGCATGTAAAAATAATTTAAATCAGCCATGATAATCCAGTATTGTGTCAAGATGTGACAGGGTCACGAGTGGGGCAGCCGTCAGTTAGAAAATAGATAAATTTAAAAAAAAAAAAATCCAGGATCTTTGTAGCACTAACCCCAAGAGAGACTAAGGAGAAGTTGCTGCTTCCTTCTGTGCTGCCAGCATCCCCTGGGGGACTCTAGAAAAGTGCTGTGTGAAGCTGGAGGTGTCAGCTGGGTACAGCTCCCTGTGCTGCCTCGAGCGCTTGGCTCTTTGTGACGGTGTAAGTGAAGCTGCGGCTCTGAAGGGATTAGGAAGGAGGGAGTATAGGAAAGGAAGCCTGAGCTTAGTGAAATACCCACATCTCCTGGTAACTGCTTGGACTGTTCTCCCTTTGGTTTTGGAAGCTGTTCCCATTAAATGTATCCCAAGGGAAAGTCAGCTTTCATGTCCTGCAGCTGACTGCAGCAGCCACCATGATACTATTGCTTATGATGCAGTGTAGCAGGGATGAGAGTCCATACAGAGAAAGGTTGGGGAGCTTATCCAAAGCTCTGTATCTTCTCAGAGCTTTTCCAGATGGTACTAAGGAGCTTTGCATTTAGGAAGGAAAAAAGTAGACAGAAGAATCTCTTTGGCCATTGCTCATACTAACTTAACCTGCAGCACCTCAATCACACAGAGGCTGGCAGGGGATGTCCCTGCAGGAATTTAAGTGAGGTGCCCATGTTTCCTGCTCTGCTGGGAAGTGGAGCCACACATCAGCAGCCAAAAAGCAGCTCTCAGGTCACTGCAGCCTGGGCAGGCTGGCAGCAGAGTGGCCTCTGTCCCCTGCACCCCAGGGCCAGGCCCCCTCTCCCCAGGTCCCAGCATCCCAGCCCAGCAGAGGTGTGCTTTGCCAGGTTAGCTTGGAATCAATGAAGTTGTGACACTTGTTCTACAAGCAGTCACCCATTCAGAGTCTGCAGGCCAGCAGGTGTGAGGGGAGTGGTGCCTTTGCCCACAGCAGGCAGGACACAGTCATCTGCCACCTCTGTCACACTGCCAGCAGCACCTGGCAGGGCAGGGCGGGGAAGCCTTTCAATCCAGACCTTTTTCCCCACCCCCTCCCTGCCTGCTGTTTTTCCTTGGTATTCATCAAATATTTGCCTCCTTTTGCTTTTTATCCTTGTACTTACCCCACCATAAAAAATGTTAATATGGCTTAGAGAGTATGTAGGGTGAACAGGCATTCACAGGCCTGCCCATGGGCACCACATGAGCTCCACATGGCAGCAGTTAACCCCGGGCACACAGGGGGTGGGGAATATCTGTACTCTTCGGGGAAATTGAAAATCTGGGCAGCAGCGTCCTGGCAGGACATCACACAGAGCTTCTGGTAGGAGTTGGACTGGCAGAGCACCGGATTGGTAGTTTGCTCAGTTTAAAATTATAGGAAAGAGAAGAGGTTTGTGGTTTCTTATGTATTTTTAGTCCTTTAAAAAAAGTTTTTAAAAAAAATCCTTCTGAAGCATTTGCAGTGGTATCATCTGGTTGTTAAATGCAATCTCAGCTGTATTAATTGCAGATGTTTACTGAGTTTCTGCAGTGGTAGCTGCAGAGTTTTATGGAGCTGCTTGAAGCACACTGTCTCTGGACTGAGATTTCCCTGTTCACATCAGGGGAATCTTCAGCAGCTGTGTTTGAATGGCCAGTGTAAGTTCACTTCCCATAGCATAAAGCAAGTTACTTCTTTTCAGTGAACAAAACTTATCTGCACTAATTACAGACAATTATTACACAAATACAATTATTACACTAATAGCGTTGTTTTGCCTGCCACTGTTTTTATGTGGAGGGTTAATATATTCCTGTTAGCACTAATGGGAATTTAGCAGAAGGTTGATCTCCTGTCATGAGATTGTTTTCCCTTCTCATCCTTTTCTCTCTGGGCAAGCAATTGAACTCCAAGCAAAATTTCAGAAGAAATACTCAAAGCTGGCTTCTTAAACTGTTTGTGTTTTGGCTCAATTATGTGCTGTAAAACAGTACTGCAGAAATGCTATGCATTGACTGGTTCATCAGTTTAAGTGAAAAATTATTTGCAATTTTGTTAGTGCAACCTCAATGGCTGCTGTTGGACTAGTCTAACCTTTTGCCTAAATATTTCACAATAAAAAAGAATTTGGGAAGTTGAATTTGAAATTAATTTATTTGCTGGAAAACTAAATGTACATTAGATAAATAGTAAAGGAAAAGAATAACTTTACTGTAAAGGCAGTATAACCTGCTTTTGTTATCAGTATGCAGAATTACCATGCTGACCCTCCAAACACAGAATTTCCACAATGAAATATGGTTTATATTTTGCATGTCTTCCAGATAGACCATAAACTTCATAGTGCTTCTGTTCAGCTTTAGACTGACTAAGTTTGGCACTAGGCTACTACTATTTAGAATGTTCATTGCTATGAAATGCTTTTTATTTAAACATTTTTAGTATTTTTACTAAATATTTTCCTTTAGGACTTTACTTTATAGGCTTGCTCAGAGCCATATTATGCTGTAAGTATTTAAAGGTAAAATCATGATTATTTGATAATTCTGTTTTGTATACCTGATCTCCTGGCCACTGTTTAGAAAGGTTCCTCCTGATTGTTCATAAAAGGGTGACAGTCAAGGACTCCTGAAATGGTTACAATCTATTGAAGTATCTGTATGCATTTAAAAATACATCCTGAGGACTATGTGAAATAGTTGCTACGCTCATTGATTCGCATTGATTTCTAAGTCGATAATTCAAAATTTGAACTTGTTTCCTTTCAGATTACATTGCAGAATAAGTATACTAAAATTTTAACTGAAGATGTATTCTGACAGATTTCTCAAAGCTCTGATGGATGTGAAAGGGAGCCAAGCTATGCTGCCTCTCAATCCTTTGTATGTTAAAATACTTCTGAACAATGAAACTTTATCTTTTGGGTTTCAGTTGTTTCTTGTTTTCAGAACTTTGAGAAACTTGTCTTTCAGCCTGTATTAGAAAAAGCCTTGCCTACTTCAAGGCTTTTGTTAAACACTCAGGAGGTATATTGTTCAACTAATTTAACATACTTCTGTGCTGACATCAATTAGCTTTTAAATGTACAGACCTACAGAACTCCACAGGACTCTGGTCTCCCTTATTCTGGGCTGCCTTCCAAAGCCATCCATCCTGTCCCTTTTGATTGCTCATAATCCTACAGTCACCCAGAGACAGTTGCTGACCACCTACACTGACTGTAGCTGTCGTATCATAGTAAAACTCTGGGTTTGGTTTGCTTTGCTTTCAGAAGCTCCCTCAGTCCAGAGTCGACAGGATCACTGTTACACTGATATCAAGACTGAGTGGTTTAAGAAAAATAGTCATAAAGGGTTTTTTGAAAATAGTTGATTAGGTATCCAAGGGTAAAATGTCTTGTGGCTTCAGTTTTGCAAAATTAATGAGGCAGGGCATTTTGCTTGCAATGTTTTATATTGCCAGAATGTGTGCCCCAGGCTTTTGGCCAGGTGGGTGCAGTGCCTTTGCAGTGGAGCAGGTGCTGCTGATCCAGAAATCACAGCAGCAGGAGATCTGTTACTGTAGTGAGGGCTGCGCCTTCCACAGCTGGAAGCTTTCTCATGCAGCCCTTGAACTGGATTCTTCCCAAAAGCTTGTTCTATCTGTGATACCTGCTAATTGCAATAAAAGCAGCTTGTGACACACTCTGTTGACTATTCAACATCTTTCATTTCAAACGAGGATTACATTTTTCATAGTTAGAAATGCCCATCCAGCAGTATAAGGTCAATAAAAGAGGATTTTGCTGAGACATGATTTTTGATTACCATGCTGACTGCAGTGGAGCTCACTAATTTTAAAGTAATTACTGTATGAATAAGACAATAAATCTCTGAAGCCTCATAAATAATTCTAAGATGGAATGTAATTGTAGGTGCTGTAATGATAGGACAGGGCAGTTCCATGCAGCACACAAGATACAGCCATGGAGGAGTGCTGGAGTGAAGACAAGTCTGAGAGTAGGCACAGAAAAAGGACTGCACTTGAAGGATAAGGGAGCAGGGCAGTGAACTGTGATGACCCCCTTGGATAGAAAACAGGATACTTCCTGCTTGAAAATCATGTTATGATAATGCACCTAAGAGAAAATGACTGTTCATTCTGAAATACATTGGTGTTACTGCCACTGCAAGATGTGCTTTAACTAATTATTACCTTTTGAAAATCTAAGTACACAATCAGAAAATTTACCTTTATGTGCTTTGACCTTTTTGTTTTGTTTTATTGGGGCTGGGTTTGGTTTGGGTTTTTTTTGTTTGTTTGTTTATTTTTTATTTGGGCTATTTTCAGGAAAACGAAAGCTTCTAAATAAAATAAGGGCTCCCTTATTTTATTTAGAGGGCTGGAATCCCTCTTTTGTTTATACAAGTAATGACTGTTTATTACTATCTGCATTTGGCAAGAAATACAACTTCTGATAAGAGGTTAAATCATCACCACCAATGACTTTCTTTTTCAATGTGATGGGCCAAGTCCCTAAAATATTTGGAGGTGTCAAAATGCAGATTTTAAGGAATTTTTTTAAAGATATTTTGTGTTTGGTAATGGTTGTGTAAGAACCATGCGTTTCCACAAAGACAAGGATAATGTGGCATTCCCAAAGCTTACTTAAGGTAATTAGAATATTCTCAGTGACCTAGGTTAGCTTTAGCCAAGCTCATGCAAGTCTTGATTCCATTCACACTCTAATGACATTATCCAAAAGAATACTGTGTAAGAGGGTGGAAGGGTTTCAGAATGGGTTTCTGTACCTAAATGTTGACCTGTTTTTTACCTAAAAGACAAGACTATTGAATGAGTCAATATGAGAGTCAAAAGAAGAACTCCTTGTGAGTCTTCTTCTTCAGTGTGGTAACTGAGATGGAGTTTTATATAAACTTGAAGACCTAAATGAGAAGACAACTCCCATGTTGAACCATACTGGTTCAATAGTTCCATACAGCAGGACATTTTTCTGCAATGAGTCTGCAACACTCAGGAGACTGCTGTTTATTATCAGCATTGCAGGGAAGAGGAAATTATGATAATATTAACTACATAAATCACATTTGGAGGATGCTTTTTCTTTGCACGCTGTTTTTCCTGGGAATGACATAGCCTTGAGGGCATCCATGAATCCTGATCAGCAAGGCTGCTTTTTGAATAATTGATTGAACATTTGTACTTGTAAGGGCTGGTACAGTATGATAAGGGAGATCTTTAGAGGCAAAGAAGGCAAATGAGGGATGTGGTGTGGAATACTGCTACCCCCAAGTCAGTTGATGTTTCTGCCCTTGCTAGGTTACAGTTTGGGTTATTCAGCATGTTTGAACGTGTGTAGAATTTTACAAGTTTTTGTAGTGGGGATGCAGGCATCCAGAATCTAACAGGATTATAGGTGCATCTTCCTCATTTTTGACAATTACTTGATATAATTTTATACCAAGTTCTTTGTTTTTAAAGAATTTCATGCACTGAGAATACGGAGTGCATATTTATTTCTAAGCTTTACGTAGAACACGGTGTATTTTTTAATCCTTTCCATACTTTTCAGTTAAGTGTTCACAAGACTGTATATCAAATACAAGTCCAAGTTTTTCTATCTTTCTACAAGCCAGTTTAAGTTTCATCTGAATTTGGTACATGACTTTCACAAAACACAAAATGGGGAATACATGCTTCAAGCATTAAGATGGTTTCCCTCCTTTTACCCATTTACATTGCATTACATTTCACAATTTTTTTCTTGGAGGCAGAGAGAACAGATAGAAAATGTGTTGAGTCTGTTACAGGGGCACACAATGTGTGTCATTGTTACTGGCTTCAAGGAATGTACTATGATGTTTGACTGCTCACAGATTTACATAATTTGAATACAGGACTGTTGTGTTGTATTCCCTGTTACTCAAAAACATTTGGGGAAAAGAATTTTCTGTGTATAATTTTATTTTCATACTGATCTCTATTTTGTTTAAGACCATGTTTCATCATGAAATCACTTAATTAAAAATAAATCTTCTTACAAAATCTACTTTGGAAATCATCTCTTTTATTGTGCCTCTGAATATACCGTAGCATCTTCTTTTAAGTGAGTACCTTTGGATCATTCTGTCTTTTGCAACATTTAAAAACCTTTAGAGAAAGTACAAGATACTCTTGCTGATATCTCCTTTGGTAAGTGATTTCTGGTGGCCTGTGGAGTCTGGCATATTATAAATCATGATTTTGAAAGTGGGGAAATTAAGGATTCTGCTGCTATATGCAACATAATTTGAATAAGCGCTACATATGAAAAACAAACCCTATGACAAACAAAGCACCAGATATCACAGCCAACACAGTGGAGAGGCCCGGGCTTTGTGGAAGAACCTCTGCTTTTGAACGGAGCATCAGAGCTGGCAGCAAAATACTGCTAACAGCAGTGGCTGTAAGACAGGAAAGCTCTCTTTTTCACAGGGAAATACCTTCAGGGGAAAATGCATTCTTTGGTCTTTAATAAATGTCAGTGGCCCCCACCAAATATTTCCTTCTACTTTTCTAAAAGACCATACTGGTTAGAGTGAGAGAAACTGGTCTTTAATCAGCTCCTAGGCAAGAGTTCTCCCCACCAGGACACAGCCCAAGGTGAACAGTTAAATGGCAGCTTGTCACTTCTCCTGCGTGTTACACAAATTGTTTGGAGAATCTGACAGTGAAGTGATATTTCCATTTTTAAAAAACTTTTTCTAGAAGGTGGTTTTGCATTCTCTTGCTGCTGCTCAAGATGTGGTGCAAGCTGATCTGAGTCATTGAAGGAGTGCTGCTGTGGAAGAGGCGAGGCTTTGGGACTGGAGCCCTTTCACATGTGTTCTCTGTTGTCGTTCTTGATGTCAGACTCACAAGATATTTTCATCTGGGTTGCTGATAACTGATGCCACGTAGTGCACACTCACTCACTTTGCCTCAGTGTAAGCACTGGAGTTGGCCTGGAGCTCCTGCTGGTGGCACTGAGGCAGTTGTGGGAAGCAGTGCCTGGGTGGAATCCAGACTGTCCACTGCAGTGAGGATTGCCCTGTGTGAGGTGGTGGTGCAGAGATTTTAGCATGGGGGGGAATCAGATTTTTTTTAAAAATTACCTATATTAAATACAAACGAGTTGGAGAAGGCTCAGGCACTCTTCCAACTGTGCAGCTCTTAAAATGTCATGTGCTTGTCCCCACCTCAGTGACACAGTTCCCTGTTGAGAAGGGTAGGCTGCCATCTCTTCACTCCAAACATCATCAACCCGTGACAGACCTGTGCTGAAATCAGCATTCCTTGAGGGAGCTGAGCTTTTTCCACAAGGCTGGTTCCCTAAAGCACCTGTGGTTCTGATCACTGGGGGCTGTGCATCACAGCTGTGCCAAATGGCTGCTGAGAAAGTGGAAAGAGTTCTTTCTGTGAAAGCCTCCGAAGGCTGAAAAGAGCCAGCTTTGTAATGGATAGATAATCAAGGTAAGCCAGAGAAGTAACTAAGAATGGGAGTTAGGAAGCTAACACCTTTAACTGCTATTTTTTTAATTATCCCAAGACCAGGGATATACATTAGGAATAATAATAGTTCATGATCCTGTACTGTTGTGACCTTCAGCCTATCCATTCCCCCTTCTCCACCTTTGTTCTTCTCAGTTGTGGTGTATCTAAGTAAAATTCCAAAGTCCTCAGGGTGGAGTCCTGTCAATTATACCCTTCTCTGAGTGCCATTCATGTTTCTATGGCATTATATAAACAGATAACCAAGAGTACAAAAACATGCATGTCACAAAGCATTTTTTGTATTTATTTGGTTTTCAAAACTTAAAGGGAGAGTAGAACAAATCCTGAAGATCATCAGTAAAGACCCAAAAGCAACTAAGGAGACAAACATAAGCACTGTCATTTACTTCTTGGCACCACGTGCTATAATAACCTAAAGCATCTTAATCGTGGGCATCATTTAAATTTACTCTGTGGCTCATTTGGTATGTTTGGAATGCTGCCTGCTTTTCATACTGCACAAAGAGCACTTCTCAACAAAACCAATCCTGTCCACATGTTGTATTTTTATTTGACAGATGTATTTGAAATCATGTTATAATCAAGAAAGGGTATGATCTGGAACCCTGCAGAGATGGTGGAACTCTGTGTGAGAGAGTAAAGGTTTTGGATGGCTTTTGTCAAAAATATCCACTGCCTGAAGTTCTGAAAAGCCAGATGGATGTTCAAGCAAGCAGGAGTTTTAAGTTTTAAAAACTAAAAGTTTCAAAAAGTTGTTTTGTTTTTTTTTTTTTTTTTAACTAGAAGTTTTTAAAAGCTTTTTTTAAAAACTAAAGTTTTCATGTTTTTAGTAGGTGTCTTGGTGTACCAGCTACATGGTGTGACATATTCTAGATTCTTCAAGAATACTTTCTGTTTTCTTATCTTCATTTATGTTACTTTAATCTTAATGCAAGCCTTGCTGTGACAGCATGACTTAGGCACTGTAATAAACACAGCAATTACCCGTTTCACAGGCAGTGCCATGGCACAAACAGAATTAACCCAGTAGCTCTAATGGTGCACTGCTAAAATTAAATACACAACTCTTAAACTCTTATGCTACATTACTATTACTACCTTCATGACAAGTGTATTATAAAACGGATGTTTGAAATTTCTAGCTCGTTGGATTGCTTCAGAGGAAATCAATTTGACAAACAAATTGCAACTATTTTAGAACTCTTTCTAACTTCAACTTGTTTCTGAACCATGCTTTAGGCTATTCTGGGTCCTCGGAAAGAGTCTTTGAAACCAGAGGTTAGAGTTTTGTTTTTTTTGGTTTTTTTTTTTTTTTTTTTTTTTTTTTTTTTTTTTTTTTGTGGGTTTCTCACGAGGCTCTGAAGACCCTGTTTCCACTTGCATGCATGACTAAGAGATTGTGGAACGTGCTGCGTGCCACCCGTGTACTTGTGCAGAAGTACTGCGAGCGCTGTGCCCCCGGCAGCTGTCGGTGCGGACTGGTTCACCGCTCGGTTTTGAACTGGCGTGCGCCGGTGCTGCGGCCGCCGCGTCCCTGGCAGCGCGGCGGCGGGGCCCGCACAGCGCTCTGCCCCGCCGCGGGCCGCACCGGCGCACGGCGGGAGCGCTGCGGCCGCGGCTCATGTGCCGGCTCGCCGCCCCGGGGGGATGCACGGGATGGCGCCCTGCCCCGCGACCTGCCCGCGCACCTGCCCGCGCACCTGCCCCACTGCCTTGGCCGGGCCCCGAGCTCCAGCGCTCGGGGATGCAGCGGACCCACCGAGGAGCCTTCGCTGCGGCGTTTGGCTGGCACACAGCCCCGGGACCGGGACGTGCCATCGGTGCCTTGTGGCCCGAAGCGGCGGCTCGCGCGCCCCGCGAGGTGCGGACACCAGCGTCCGCCCCGCGGCCGGGCCCCGGGCCCCGGCACCCCCGGCTCCCCCGCGGCCGGGCCCCGGCACCCCCGGCTCCCCCGCGGCCGGGCCCCGGCACCCCCAGCACCCCCGGCTCCCCCGCGGCCGGGCCCCGGCACCCCCGGCTCCCCCGCGGCCGGGCCCCGGCACCCCCGGCACCCCCGGCTCCCCCGCGGCCGGGCCCCGGCACCCCCGGCACCCCCGGCTCCCCCGCGGCCGGGCCCCGGCACCCCCGGCACCCCCGGCACCCCGGCTCCCCCGCGGCCGGGCCCCGGCACCCCCGGCTCCCCCGCGGCCGGGCCCCGGCCCCGCAGCGCGGGCGGGCGGCACCTGCCACTCGCGGCCGGGCAGCCGACAGGAGGCGCTGCCTGCCCGGAGGGCGCTCCCACCAATCGTCGGGCTCGGGGCGCCGCGGCTGGGCGCGGATTGGCCGTTCTGGGGAGTGGGCGGGACCCGGCCCGCGCGCCGCTGGGGCGGCCGCTCTCCCTCGGGTCGCGCCTTTCAAACGCCCAGAGTCGGCGAGCGAGCGCGAGTGGCGCCGTGAGGGACGGCGGGCTGCGGTGAGTGTGCCCGGCCCGGGAAAGCGAGGAGCGGGCCCGGCCGGGGGGCTGCTGTGGTGTGTGCTGGCTGGGCTGCTGGCTGGGCGCGGTGGGAGCGCCGCGCTGCCTCCCCGCCCGGTGCCGGGTCGCGCCGGCGGCAGCGCGGGGGTGCCTGTGAGGGGAGCTGGGGATGTCTCGCGGCCTCCGGGCCGGGTCCCGCCCGGCCGCTGCTGCCCTCCGTGGTCCTTCGCTGCCACACATCTTCCCGGCCCGGACCAGGGACTTGACATCTTCAGAAAGGGTTAAAAGAGCTGACTTTTTCCTGATTAAACTTACCTAGTTTACTGGGAAGCCTTTCCCCCCCATAGGTAGTTCAGTCTCGTTCTCCGGAGTAGATGGCGTGTCTGTTTGTGGGTTTCTGTCTGCTATGGATATGTGTTCCTCTGTATTCTGGACGATACTGAGTTGAGAAAGGAGATACGGTGTCTTTCCAGAGAAACAACGCCAAGGCAACGTGAGGCAGAAGTTCTCCTTAATAATTGCTCTGTGCGAATGATCATGTAAAATGAAAGCTTACGTATTAAGCTCGATAATGGTAATAAACTGGATAAAGCTCTTAATCAGTGAGGCCAGTTATCGAACACAAATGGTTTTCTGCTAAAGTACAGCAGGAAGAACATACATTTTAGGAGTTATCGAGTGAGCACAGCCCTAAGGAGAGTCATGTAAAATTTCAGACATCAGAATCGTCCTCTTAAATGGTAAACTGTCATGTAATTGGGGGAGAAGGAATGCTTGCTTGTTACAGAGTGAGTCAAAGACTTGTGTACTGGATTGTATTGTGACCTTTTCATAATTTTTTGAAGAAGCTATTTCCTGCATGTCAGCTGATACTTTGAAGATGTTTTTAAACTGTGTAGTTTGGGTCTTTTTCCTGCTAAATTATGTAAAATTATTTGAATCTAAAATAGTTCTAATACGAATATCCATGTTCCATCCCACATGGGAATGTGAACGGTACTGGATGGGTACTGGGTTACATTTGGATCATAACTAGTTCTAGTGCTCCCTCAGAAGTGCCTGACAATGCATCTCTCATTAAAACTGCAAATGTATTTTTGTGAGTTTGCTAACTGTCTCTGAATTGTAATTAGCCTTTTTTTTTTTTTCTTTCACTAGTAAAGGTAAACCTGCTCTTTAACTTAAAGAAGCCATCAATTACTACTTCTGGTATCCTTCAGTAACCCTTTTCTGCCTTTCTTTTGCATTTCACCTGAAGAGATGCTTCAGGCCTATAAATGTGATTACCAAACCCTCATTTTTTTATTTGGTTTGGTTTCGTTGGGGTTTTTTTTCCACTGTAGTAGAAATTATGTGGGTGGGTGTATCTTCATAATGTGCTGTTCTACTGGTTTATTAAGGTAATTTAATCAGGATTACTACTTCATTTGATTCTAAATGATCTGCAAAGAGGACCTTGTCCATTCATGCTTCTCTCTGACAATTAACTCAGCCTTAAAAAGGAAACTTAGAGGAGCTATGAGCGAGCCTAATAACAAATGTGAATATTCCCACTGGGAAAGGAACCCCACTTTGTCCTGGTGTTACCTTTTCCTGCTGTGTTGCAGTTAACAAGCAGGAAGGAGTTTTGATAAATTCCCCCAGGAACAAATATCTGTTAAAAGTGTAAACTTAAAGGAAGTGTGGAACTTACCCAGAATCCAGAGAAGAGTTTCAGAAAGCTTAAAAAAATGTGCATCTCATTAATAGTTAAGAAGATATTAGCATTTTTATTAGAACTAAAGCTTATCCCTAGTATCTTATGGATGTGCTCCAGGGAGAAAAGAGTCCCCAACTTATCTCGAGTGTTTACATTATTAAATTAGCATGCCTTGATTAGTATTCCTTTCAGGTTTTATTTTTACAGTGATTAAATGTGTTGTTTTCAGGCTGCTACTGAACCAAGTTCTGGCTATTCTAGTTTTATAGCCCTAAACTCACAATATTTGTATACTTTGCTGTGCTATAACTAAGGAATTTCCAAGGCTCTTAATTGTTTTGCTTCAGCAGGTGACTGGTAGAAGAGCAAGACCTGCTCTTGACAATGTCAAGGAGAAAGCTGGAGAATAAAAGCCTTTCTGGCTTGTTGGACACATCTCTGCACACACCAATCAAGACAGATAACTTCCACAATTTTTATATGCTTGAATCAAAAGAGCTAGGAAGGTAAGGTTATTCCTATTTATTTTATTTCAGCAAGAGGAATTTCTGCTGCAAGAAAATTCTCTGTACAGTGAGGCAAATGTTTATGGTAGTTGATGGAGAATGAAGTATGCCCCTCTCCTTCCCTGTCCCCTTCTTTGCATCACAGTGAATTCTTAAGGGACCAGGATAAGGGACAGTGAGGCGTAAGTTGGCAGCCTTTGCCATGTCAGAGAGATTGGGAGGGTTTTCATATAGGCATGTAGATTTGGGATTATCTTCCTTTCCCTGCCTAGTCCACATAGATTCCAGGGGCATGGCCTAAACAAGAGATGATATGGGTGATACTGTGAGACAAAGAATGAGGATTTTGAGTTGGTTGTTCCGGGTATTTGGGTGAGTTTTCTGAAGTCCAGAAAACAAAAACTTTTCATCTCCTCTTCCCAAGCTCAAGTGGTTAGACTGAGTTTCAAACAAGCTGCTGTTTAGGAGCAGTTTTGCAGCCTGCTTCTTCCCTTGCTCTTGTTTGCAACAGTAAAATAGGAAATAAAACAACAAAGCACCCAAACCCTTGGTACTTATGACACTGTTTAAGATGTAAAAGCGAATATGTGTTTTGAAATCAGTTATTAATTATTATAAATTAATTCATACCTTGAAAATACTCGGTGAATTGGGTGTAAAGCCATGCAGACATGATACTGCTGTGATCATGTTTCCAAGCTCTCTGAACACAAGTGTGCAGGGTCAGTCTCACAGCTGTGCATTGTTATGCTGCATAAGGATCCTTTGCACCTGCAGCTGCTTTTGTCAGCAGAGATGCTCTTCTGCATGTGGTTTGTGAGCTCTTCAGCCTTCTGTTATCTTGATTTTTTTTCTGTTTTTCTAGCATGTGCTTTATCTGGTACACTTTTATACAAGTGCACATTGCAGCCCGTAACTTTCTTCTTTTCTTAACTTTTGTCAGCTCTGCTTTTGAATTCTAAGCTCTACAGAAGCAGTTTATATGCAGCACCCTCTAAAACTCAGGTATTGTTCCAACGCTGGATTTTCAGCCTCTACATACTTGTGAGGTGATGTCTAAAGCAAACAGAAGTGTATACTTTGTGTGAATTCCAGAATAGAGTTTTCAATTCTTTCTGTGCATGCAAAAACAAGCATAACATAATAAGTGCCAAAATGCAAAGAAAATGAAAGTAGGTCTCTGTTTTGCAAACATATTTGTGATTTCTCCTGTACATGTGTATTTTTTCATGTTTTTAAGTGTATAAATGCTTTTTAAGTGATGTAAAATCCATCTTTTCTTTGTAACCTCTCCAAAAGATTCAATATGCTTTAATTTTCACTTGCAGTTTTCTTTTTCCTGTTGAGATTATGTAGTAAATAGTCTCTTGTTCTCTGCTTAAGCTTCCCAAGCCCCATTTCTTCCTCCCACACCCTTATCTGCTGGGTCCTTTGGTATTTAAGACACTGACTCACGAAGCTGGCAGGTTAGGTTCTGTTCAGTGGCTTAAGTAGTGCTGTCCCTGGTGTGTGCGTGGCTTGGCTTCTTTTGAAGTAGTTAAATTTCTGTAGTTTCTGAGCTGAGATATGAAAACATCCTGAAATCAGTTTTTCTTGTAGAGCTGGGCTGTGGAGGGGGATGGTTACGCCGGCAAGGAGTGGGAACTGCTCCGCTTGCGTCAGTGCAGCACTTCCGAGCTGACTTTTTTTGTGTTTCTGAAGCAATTTCCACAGATCTAAAAGAAATTTTTGTCTCATTTTTTTGCCTTGATTTTTGACTTAATTGGCAGTTTACTAATAAACAAGTGGAAGTTCTTACATCTCAGATCTGGAGATATCACTGACCCTTCAAAGTTGTTAAATCCACAGCAACCAGAAGGAAGATGTGCCAAAACTACTGAGGAAGATCTTGCTCTTCTCATGAAACTAAACTGGTTCCCCTTTGTTAATTTTAAAGATACTTTGGTGGCTGGCAGGGTTGACGTGATGCTCAAAAGAGAATGTGAGCTGGAGGGGGGAGTGTTTTCAGTTTGGGTGTATTATGAAATGAGCTCAGTAACTTCAAGTGCTCTGCATCAATAATCTGGGGTAACAATTGGGGAAGAACGGGGCTGTTTCAGGTTTACAAATAGTTGCTAGGGTGAAGAGTGTGCAAGTATCAGGCTAAATAACTTTCTCCTCTAAAGTTTAGTGCTTTCAAAAAAAGGTAGAGAAAATCTACAACTAACTGATGAAAGAAGGCCTGTTTTGATGAATTTATTTTTAAGTTCTAGCAGTATGGTTCAAAGTTAGCTTTAAATATTTAATAATGTAGGCACTTTTTTCAGTTATTTGAAAATTGATTTTGGTTAAATACTGAAGTCTAGATTTATTTTTTTTTTTAATACTTTTTTTAAATTTATTTTTTAAGAAATGTTCCTTTTAAGCACTGGGATTTTTGCACCAGAAAAAAAGGCAAAGCCTGCAAAGCAATGTGGTATTTTCTACTGAAGAACCTAATTTAGTTTAAAGAACACAGCTCAGATAGCTCATTCTGAGCTGTTTCATTACATTTGTTCTTAGTAGGCTGTGGTAACAAAAAATAGAGGTGGACAGGCTATTTTGAAGAGATAAATGTAGATTGTGCAGTTAGTACATAGCTTGATACTGTTTTTAGAACTTTACTCACAGTCTATTGCAGCCTTTCTTGTTTTTATTTTTGTAAATAAGCTTTCTTTTGTGCCATTTGAAAATGTTTTGCATGTATGCCACTAGGCATTTCTGGGAATGCAATATTAGTGGCTATAAAATTGTTTTTTTCAGGACTTTATTACTTGGCTTAAAAAACTGCAGTTTTTTTCCTTCTAATTTTTTAAAAGATTAGCTTGGTGTTTGAACTACAGTATGTGGTTTTCTTCTAAAAATATTTCTTTGCTATGTTTTTGTTTCCATACCTAAACAGTTGGCTAAGAAATAAAGCAACACACTTTGTCTAACTGTAATTGAGGAAGAGAATGCTAAGTGGTGGGTGCTTTTCTATTAAGATGTTTTGAAACATTTTGCAGATACCTGGGATTTTTGTAGCTGTACTACATGGTTTGTGGAAGGAAATTCTCTTTATGACTACATTTTTTTTCACTGAAAACCTCCTGCCCCACCCATGCATTTAAGTGTGCTTTATTTTCCCTGTTCATTCTCCTCATTTCACAGGGGTTTGCTTTGTTTATCATTGTCCTGTAGGTGTTTTGATGAGATTGAGGGTTTTTTAATATCTTGTCAACCTGAACAGAGCTCTGGGCAGCCTGGTAAGACCTGATGGTCAGCCCCGCTTTTAGCAGCAGGTTTTTAGAGATCTGCAGAAGTCCTTTCCAACTCAATTATTCTGTGACCTAACAGTGAGAATGTCCCTGTAACCTGATTCTCTGATTTAATGTTTAGCTAGGCTGTATAAAAGGAATTTTACTGGGTCTCTCCAAAGCTTCATCTAGCTTAGTATCCTTCTACGGTGCCTGCAAGTGAATGTTCAGGAAACAGTGTAAGAGCAGGCCAAGCGTGGAATTTCCCAATACTTTTTTTTGTTTGTTTCCAGTTATTTACTGTGTCTTCTTATTTCTAGTGTTAATTTATGCACTTTTGATTTCCTGCATCTCAATGTTTTCCCTTTTATTTTGTAGAGGAAGATGTGCTGTGGTTAGAAAATGTGTAGCTAAATCCACAGGCCAAGAATATGCAGCTAAATTTTTAAAGAAAAGAAGACGAGGTCAAGACTGCAAAGCAGAGATTCTGCATGAAATTGCTGTCCTTGAATTAATGAAATCCAATCCTCGCATAGTTAATCTCCATGAAGTCTATGAAACAGCAAATGAAATCATCTTAGTGTTGGAATAGTAAGTATGCCTTCATCATGTTCCATGTTTGTAGGAAAAAATTTTTCAATATATTAATTTTTCACATGAGTTGCCTGAATGCCCAGAAGAATTGCAACAGTATATATTAAGCTAATCTTTCATTATATTATACTTTATATTTTTTCCTTTAAGGATGTTTCAGGCAAGCTGACTGGAAATAGTGTCCTTGGAATACCATAGAAGGTCCTGAGTGCTTTGATGAAACTGAGATCACAAAAAAAAAAAAAAAAGTCACTGATACCAAGCACACGGATTTCAAAGAGGTTGAGCACATCCATGACTGTGAACTTCAAGTTTGCACTTGACATTTTTTGACTGAAGACTTACAGTTACTTTGTTTGATTTGAGCTTCTAAGTTTAGTGGGTTTGTTGTTTTAAAACTGACTTTAGGAGCAGTTTCCTAAAAATTCCCATATTTTTACACGTGTCCCCAAAGCATCTTATTAGCTCTGAAAAATAAGTTTAATTTGGGAATTGAATTTGCATTATCTATCATATTTGTTGTATGTGTGCATTTTTGTGCAGAATGTAAGGAACAAAAATGCAGCCTATGAAATAAATTCTTTCTAAGCTTTATGTTTCATGTACCAGGCATTTGAAGTGCTATTAATGGAGGTCTCTGTACACCTTTTCAAAGATATATTCTTTGGAAAATTTGAAGGAATTTAGCTAAATTCTATCTTAAGAAGCTTTTTTTTTTTTCCTGGAACTAGATGACTGCTAACATATTATTGGTTATTCTAAGGATTTTTTTGCAAATTCTTTTCTGCAGAGCTTTCAGCTCTTTACCCATCTGGGTGCCCGCCCATCCAGACCATAATGTAACTTGAGTGCAGGAATACTGTGGGAGCCAGTGCTGAAAACCTTGTGAGAGTTGAAATTCATGGCATCCTCTGCCCTTCCCCTCATGTCCATGTTGCCATAAAGTCACCTGAGGGGGGAGGCATCACTGGCACCTCATGTAATCTCAGCAGATTTGTGGCTGGGTTCTTCATTTTGTCCATTATCTGACTTTTTAATAGACTCTCATTTTGTTAGCAATGAAGTTTAGCTCGTAGATCTGTAGTTTTGAGGAAGCCCTTGATCCCTGAGAGAGAGACTTCAGGCCCTGAGAGCAGGCTGAGTAATGATCTCACAGCCAGCCTGAGAGGAGACAGCTGACACTGCAGCCAAGTAGGAATAACTCATAAACCACAGGAACACAGATATTTCCATGCTGCTTTACACTGCTCTGAATTATTTATGAACTGGTCTCATGGAAGAAATTTTAGATTTGACTTGAAAAGAAAGGCTTCTTTGATTCGGGACTGATGATAGAACTCGGTTTCTTCCCTCTTGCATGAGGGGCCAGAGCAGTACGAGGTTAGCAGTCAGAGTCCTTTTTTGCTGTCTCAACTCCTGTTTCAGGCTATAAGGAAAGAAAAAACATCATCAGATTTTTTCCCTAAGTGTTTTTGTGTAAATGTGTAAAAAAAAAAATATTCCCAGTCTCTCTGATAGTACAGATATGTTAGATAAATATGTGCTATTGAAAACACTTTTTCTCACTTAAGCTTCAAAATTTAAACTTAATACATTAAGTATTTCTTCAATGTGTTTCAGTGCTGCTGGAGGAGAAATATTTGACCTGTGTGTACCAGATCTGGATGACAGAATTGGTGAAAGGGACATTGTAAGGCTTATAAGGCAAATACTTGAAGGACTTTGCTGCTTGCACGAAAACAATATTGTTCATCTTGATTTAAAGGTGAGGCTGCAGCAGGCTTTGTTTTAACACTTTATTTTCAATTTATTGAGTTACTTGGAGTAATTTGTTAAATATGTAAAAAAGATGAGGTGAAAAGGGAGATTAAATTATATTAAAATGAGATTAAAAGGATAGTGATTAAATATTTTTAAGTAACATTTAGCAATTAATATTGCATAATAAAAGCTGAAGTGCCATTTAGTACACTGTGCTTTTTTTTTTTTTCAGGTTGTATTTTATTAATTAGGAATGCAATATTTTCTATTCTAGCCTCAAAATATTTTGCTGAGTAGCGCCAATCCTCTTGGTGATGTAAAAATTGTAGATTTTGGGATGTCCCGGAAGCTTGAGTATTCCAGTGAACTGCGGCAGATCATGGGAACAACAGAGTATCTCGGTATGGAAAGGCTGCTTCCTTCACAGCATCCCGTGGGCTTCTGAGAAAACAGGAACCATTCATGTAGCACTCTTAGCAATTACATGCTGATAAGGAACGTCACAGGACAAGGCAACGTGTTTTGAGCTGTTCTTTTTTGAGAGGTATTTGCGCCCAAAAATCCCAAATTCTCTCAATAAGCGCACCTCTCAGTTTTGTACCGTAGTATTTGCTGTGATACAAGCTGTTAAATTGTTCTGATTAGAATTGAAATACGACATTAGCATGCACAAAGAAACGTTCATTGAATTAATGTAACATCTTTAATGTTATTTGATATGAAGATTTAATGAGGTTAAAATACTCCTTGGAAAGGGAAAGAGCGCTGTTAACACTTGGCCCTCTCTGAAGGACGAGTTTCCTTCATGATTTGCCGACACTCGATGTTAAGAGCACTTAATTCTGCAGTGAACAACTTGCTACCTAGCCTATGCTAACAGCCACTGAGCCTAAAATCGGCTTGGTTATCTTGCAGTTTTAATATGCTGAAGAGTTTATTCGTTCCTCTTAAAAGGCTGTATAATTCAAAACCTCTTTGGAGAAATATTGATGTGCACACATCTGTTCAGAACACATCTTGAAACCTGAATAAACTTCAGGCCTCGTAGTGCTGCTTTGGTGTGAACCAAGTAAACATCCGGAAACGGAAATAACTTTTTGCCACCCTTGTGGCTTGGAAATAATAAACTTAATTATTGAAACTACATGTTGAGTCTCATAATGATGGTTGGCAAAAGAATGCCAGAAATGTAGTATATGATTCAAGGCCATTTGAATAATATATTTAAAGCATTTTTCTTCTCCCCATCTCTTTAGCTCCAGAAATCTTGAACTATGATCCTATTACCACGGCTACAGACATGTGGTAGGTTTTATCTTCATTTTAATGAGGTTTGGTGGGACCCCTTAACAATCTAAGGGCCTGATGTAGTTTCATCTGGCTTCCAAGAATCCCTTTCTGTTGGTGGGCTGGCTGAAAGAGGGAGGGAGGGATGAGAGGGGGAGAAGCCCTCAGGATATAACTCGGGGTTCCCAGGAGTTTATGGGTCTGTTGCACACTTAGTGGGGAATGCAGGAGGCTTCTGAGCCTGTGGAAGGATAGAGGTGTTTGTTCTGAGGGAATAACAGTGGCTGGATAACATACTTCAGGTATTACTCCTGGCTGACATGCTTCAGATACTCGCTACTCTAGGACACTTCCCTCCCCACTTTTACATTGTTAAATAATTTTTTATACAAATTATAAGAAGGATGTAAACTTCCTGCTTTTTTTTAGATAAATATTTGCAAAATGAGTCATAAAAAATGACAAGTACCTTAAACTGACCCACAGCTTTTTGTTGCTTTTTAATTTTATGAGCTATGTTTAAGACTAACTGTGAAATGTTTCCTTCAAAACATAAAATGTTCAGCATCTTAATTAAAATTCACTGTTAAAAGTTTCTAATTGCTCCTTTGAAATCCTCAACTCATAATAGTAACTAAATCTGTTCATGAATGTTTTTTTAATCACGTATTATTTGCCTGCTTTTGTGGGAAGACATAAAACCCCCACCAATGCTCTGCTCACAATGACCTCTAATGAGTACTAATTTCTGATCTATCAGATCACAAAACTTTTTATTGTGCATCAAGAAACCATCTTAAGATTTATAATAGATTGCATGGTCTGTGGTACTCAAGTTCATGTTCTTGGGAGAAACAGCTCAGCTAGAAGACATGGTAACACAACTCAGATGTCAAAGGTACACAGAGGTTGATTAAAAGTCTTTGCTCTGTCATCCAGAATTGCAGGGAAAGATGGGTTTTATTTGCATGCAGATTAGAATATCTGTCCTTTTTGCATCTCTATTACCCAGAATTGCCATATGTCCCAAGAGTGGGCTGTGTAAAAGTGGTATTTCCATTTCCTAACAATCTCAGTAGGAAGGGTATATTGAAATAGTTTTCAAAAATCCCTTCATTGATCCATATACACAGATATCTTTCCTTTTGTGTGTATGTGCAGTCATGCTTGAATCACATAAAACTGAGGTGTAACATGTTTACAGTAATTTTGAGTGTGGGGCATGTCAGAAGTTTGATCTGCAGCACAGTAAATATGCAGGGTATATTGTCTAGATTCTCTAGTAGGTTTATGCATTCTGTTCTCTAGTAGGTTTATACATTGTGTTCTTACCTCAGGAACATTGGTGTCATCTCGTACATGCTGCTGACACAAGAGTCTCCATTTGCGGGAGCTGATGTTCAAGAAACTTACCTTAATATATCTCAAGTTAACGTGGATTATTCAGAAGAAGCATTTTCATCAGTTTCACAGCCTGCAAAAGACTTCATTCAAAAACTTCTCATCAAAAATCCAGAGTAAGTGGCAAACTCCTTCAGGCAAGAATCCTAAATTTGTGGAGCACCTGGAGAAAGTGAATGTTAATTTCTGTGCTTAATGTCACTGATAAGATCAGTTGGATATTTCACAATGCATTGGTATTTTCAACTGGATATTTAGAAGTGCAGCTTATACTTTTCCATAATGTGTGAGAAGAATCTTGGATTCAATGTCTGGCTAAAATTGTCAGATATTATTTTTATTATTTTTACGGATAATGTTATTATTATTCAGGCTTGTTCTTTGTGGTTTTTTTAGTTTAAGTTTCTTTATATTTTCATTCAGATGGCAGATTTTTAACGGATTTTATTAAATTTTACTCCAAAAAGGTCACATTCTTTTCTATAATTATTGTAGTTTGAAAAGGCAGTGCAACCTCTTTGCGGTGCTTTCTTGTTTCCTGACTTACCTTTATCTTTTTACTTAAATACATCTCTTATTATATATTGGCAGTGTTTTGCCTTGTTCAGTCTTCTAAAAATGTTCTCCATCCAAATGAAAACTTTTTCGTTTATAAGGCACACTCCCTTAACTCTGCGTTCTTCGGGAGTTCAGACTCTAATCAAGACCTTGCAAAGTAGCTGAACTTTGAGAAGTGAGCTGGTCAGGTATTATTGATTGCAGTGCTAGATATTGTCACCTGTGGTGAGACAGTAATCCTTGTCATATTCAGAGAGCCTCCAGCAGGCAGGAGTGACCCTGCCTGGCTGAGAGAGGCTCTGGGAGAGGAGGCGGCAATGGGAGCTGATTCCTGGAAGTGGCCGCTCTGGGGCAATAAGGACTCACATAAAGTCACATCTGAAGAGTCCTTCCTGTCTTAACATCTCACATACATGGTTTGTCAGGATCTGCAATGATTCACAGAACCCCAGTATCATGAGGGAATCCTGTCTTTCATGTTTGTGGAGCACCTAGAAAAAAGGAATCATGATGAAGAACCTGCTTTGATAACTCTTAGTATGGACCTGTGGGATATTTGACATTCTGTCACAATTACTACTCACTTTCTCCTGGGTATCTCAAGAGTATTCATTATATCCTCAATAAGCTGCCTTTTTTTTTTTTTTTTCCCCATTCCAACTCTTGATGACTACTTGAATTTTAAGAGGAAAAGTCTGTTCTCAGAGAGTCAACTCTATAAAGTTTCACCTTTCTGACTGAAAAATTCCCATGTGTTGGTGGAGTTAGGGAGAAGTAGTAGGCTCTGTTGCCTTGGAGCCAGTTTTCTGACAAGTTCTGTGGAAGTTAGCAATACGGACCTCAATTAAAACTTGAAGTAGCACTGTACTGGTTATCTGGAGGAGCAATTTTCCAAGTCTGGTTTGTTTGGTAGGATCTACATTTTGAAAGTGTTTATGCTAGATGAATTGCAAGAGTAAAACACTAGAAAATGTCACAGTTGATGACATCCTGTTAACTTGGCTATCCTTAAAAGCATAATGACTGAATATTCATGAACCTCACTGTTTATGGTCTGTATAAAACATATGACTTCAAAAGCAAGTGCCATTTATGTGGACCATGCTGAAAATATTCCAAGGGACCGTGTTGAAAACATTCCCAAGGACTGCTTGTTCTGATGAAAGCTTACCAGCTTCATGGGTAAACCATCAAGTAAATTCAGCTGCATGTAGCCAGTACTTTACTGTGTTTTGTAGCGTCTGAGGTAGGGGTGAAAACACACCAATATGACTCTTCAGTGTCAAATTTGCTTAGGATTTTTAGCATCAGAGCTATTTTAGTTTTTTAGCATTGGTGAAATTAACTTAAGCACCTTTCCCTTTCTCCTTCTGAAGGGACAGGCCCACTGCAGCAGACTGTCTCTCCCATTCATGGTTGCAGCAAGGGGAGCTGCTGCTCCTATGCAGCCCTGAAGACACTTGCTGCTCCTCTCAGCTGCCAGGACACACAACAAAGTGCTCAGAAGAGCGGGGTGTGAAATCCAGCTGCAGTGGTAGCTGCAGCGACAAGGAGGACAAGGAGAACATTCCAGAGGACAGCAGCACGCTCTCCAAACGCTTCCGCTTTGATGATTCGTTGCAGTACCCCCAAGACTTCATGACAGACTTCGTGTGTTAATGTGTAATACAGACTTTTCATGAAATGAATTCAGCATAATCTCTTCCAGTGGTGAAAAAAAAAGGTTCTGGCTTGCCAATTTGTGCAGCATTGGCATACTGGAAATGCACTTTGATTCTTTTATACTGGTGCCTCCTTTTCTATCCATTGCTGGCAGTGGGTTTAACTCCTGAGGAATTGGAGTTGTTGCGCCAATAAAATGAATTATTTTTTTTAAGAAGATGTAATTAAATATTTTTGCACTTTTCAAGTTCTAATCAAAAGATGATGCTAGACTGAACAAACTGAAACCTGCAAATGAATTTAAACATAGCCTTTGCCAAACAAGTGGTTCAGCACATGCATGCTTCTAGGACTACTCTTAGTAAGAAATTGGGAAGGGAGGCAGGGAAGCTGAATCTTGCTGGTTTACTGGGGTTGCTTGCTACCATTCTCACCACTTTAAATAGAGGCTAAATTTGGTATGTTTTGGGACTATGGTACATCTCTTGGGGCCATTTAGAAGACTGTTTTCCCTCTAGGATCACTAGTAGTTCTGCCTTGTAGATCTGGTCCACTCAGGCATTATCTTGTATATTCTGTGTCGTCATGTGTTGGATCTCTACAACACTTGACATAGAAAACAGGTATATTGTTAGTCCTTGTGCTTGTGGTTCTTGGCTTCTTATTATAAATTACATTTGAGTATGAGATTCCTATGCTGATGTGAATATTTGAACTTGCTGGTTTGCTTTTACCAAACCTCTGAAATAGTATAATCTACCTGTATTGATTTATCTTAAAAAAAAAAAAAAAAAGAAAACAACAAAAAAACCCCACACAAACAAGCTCCAAAACACAAAGCCTCAGTTAAAAAAGTAGTAAAACTGAGTAAACTGAAAAGAACCATTTTTGGCCAGTGAAACTGCAGTTAACAGCTTTTGTCTGTGCCCCTCTAATGTAGAAGTGCATCTTGCTGTCAATTAGCGTTGCCCGTAATTACTCACCTTCATGCCTGCTCTGAGAAATGGACTGCAGTGTGATAGTATTTTAAGACAAACTACATAATAATTGTTTTAAGCCTTTAAAATTGGTTTGATTAGTGGTATTTTTTAAAGTTCTGTGCCTTCCACTTTCACTTGCTTCTGGCACTGAGGTAATAATGCCTGTGTCAAGCTCTGTCTTAGAGCAAATGCCAGTTGTGCCTTAACAGCCTGTAACTAATATTCATTAAAGCCCTTTAATCATAACAGAGGCTGGGAGCCTTTTTGGGCGGTGAATTTGTTAAAACTCTTACAGATATTTTGAAAGTAAATGCCACTTTAAAATATTTTGGGATTTTCCACTCCTCAAAGCTTAAATTCAGTTGTCTTTGAATTGGATTTGTTTTCTGTAATAAAATACCATAATCTGATAATCTTTTTCCAGTGTGCCTGTGGATTTGTCAGTTGTTGGGCAGATTGGCATTTTGGAACATGATTGAGAGGTGAACCTGATGAATGCTAAAAGGTTGTGTTTCATCTTTCTCCACACAAGGAAAGAGCAGGTTTTTGCCAAAGAGATTTCAGTATAAGGTGTCACCATAATGCATGGGGGATTCAGGACTGTTGTCTTGGTTTGGAGGATACTCACATTGACAAGTGGAAAGCAGACTGAGGTGTAAGGCATGAAAAACTTTCCAGCTTGTGTTTGTCAGAAGAAGTTCTCCAAGACTTAATTTCACAAGAAATGGAGTAACAGGTTTATTCAGCAGAGACAAAGCTCTGCTAGCTGGGTGTGAGTGAACCACACTGAGCCTCCTCTGTGTATTAATTCTCATGGAACTTTTTTCAGTGGTACTGATTGTATATATAATTACAGAATTACTTTACAGGAGGCAGCTGTTGGATTGTGCTCAGGTACTTTACACCCTTATTTTTCAAAGTCCTTGGCTTTTCCCAGGTGGAGTCTTACCTGACCTTTTGATTTTTTTTTTCCACCATTGTGGACTCCAGTTTGAACTGGGTAAGTTAAATACACAAATTATTTGTTACATATGTAGAAGTTAAAGTTCACTTAAGATAAAGAAGAAAATGCCAAAAAGCTGTGTGGATAAAGGTAAAAAATAAGGTTTAAAAATTTTGTAATAATTTAAAATTCTGCCAAAATATTCCTGAATTGAAGTTACAATTATTTTTTAGCATCTGAAAAATAAAGCTGATAGCATATGTGAGCACTTTATGACGAAGCTGTTATTCCTTAAGATTTTTATCACAGTATCTGATGTTTACATTTCTTACTACTTTAGAGCTAACTTATCTTTAAATAATTGAAATTGGGCTTTATCCAAAGAATTTAAGTTTTGAAGACTTTATTTTTATTTTATGTATACTTAAAATATACCGTGAATCAGACTTTGTTTCGATAAGTGCATTTGATTTATTTTAAAATATTGTTATGCAAATTAACTCCAGTCAAATGTAAATACATACATTTTTGGCAACTGTTGGTCTGTTTTTGCTTCCTGCCATATTACTGGGACTTTCCAAGTGTGAATGAACACTGAGTAACATTTTTAGATGACTGAAGTCATACTTCTATGCAGTTCATTACATTTTTATATTTAAAAATAAATAAACTTTGCCATTTTTTCAAGGCTTCCATGTTTTTGTTTATTTACAGAATCAGAGGCTTCCATGTTTTTGTTTATTTACAGAATCAGAGGCTGGTTGAGGTTGGTAGGGACCTCTGGAAGTCCTGTTGTCCAAGCCACCTGCTCCAGCCATCCCATCTAGGCCTTGCTGGCCAGAATGATGTCCAGATGGCTTTGGATCTCCAAGGAAGGACACTGTCTCCCTGGGCCTCCTGCTGCAGTTCTCAGTCAGCCTCACAGTGCAAGTACGTGCTCAGATGGAACCTCAGGTGTTCAGTGTGTGCCCACTCTGGTCCTATCACTGGCAAGAGCCTGGCTCCATCTTCTTTGCACCCCCACTTCAGATGATGATATGTGTTGACGAGTCTGCCTGAGCTTTCTTCTGGCTAAACAATCCCTGCTGCCTCATCCTTTCCTTGTCAGAGAGGTGCTGCAGTCCCTGAATCCCTCTGTGGCCTTTAGTTGGACTCCCAGCTATGTCCCTGTGTCTCACACTGGGCACTGGGGTGCCCAGAACTGGGTACTGCTCCTGTGTGAGTAAAGGGAAGGATCACCTTTGTCACTCTGCTGGTGCAACCCATGCCATCAGCCTGGTCTGGGGCACACTGCTGGCTCCTTTTTCAGGACAAAAAGGATTTTTTCCAGCTGGAGGGCTCCAGGATGTATCAGTTCAAGGTACTGTTCCTTCACAACCCTTTTCTCCAGCCTGCAGAGATCCCTCTGGATGGCAGCAGGATGCACAGGTGTATCAGACACTCCCAGTTTTGTGTCACCTGCAGCCTTGCCGAGGGCATGCTCTGCCCATCCTCATTAACCAGGATCTTCTGGGGGAGTGTCAGAGGCCTTGCTGAACTCTGGGCAGGCAGCATCTGCTGCTCTCCCTTCAGCTCCTGGCAGTCATATCCCTGCAGAGGGTTGCTCAAGTCTGACTTCCCCTAGCTGCATCCATGCTGACTACTGCCAGTGAATCATGAACTTAGCAGCTCACTTCCTGGAACTGTTTTCCATGTGTCTGGGGTTTATGTAGAAAATGTTGCTGTTCCTACTTGTAATGATCTAGTTATATCTGGCTGTACATACTGAGGTGATACTTTGTTAAATTCTAGCGCCCTTGTGAATGGCTGTGTAAGACAACTTAAATGGAATGTGTTATACACATTAACTTCTTAGGGCACTAATGGTACATTTGTTTCATTTTCAAGTCCATATCTGAAATAAAAAATGACAAACCCCAAACAAGTGTCTTTCAGAAAAGGAATTGCTCTCAAAAGAGGGGGTTAACTCCTGGTGGCCTGGATAGTGCTTTTCTTCTAAAGGCACATTTCATTGACAAAGCTTTTCCTTTGTTTGAAATGCACAAATGGGCTTTCTTTTTAGTGAAAGAAACAGTGGGTCCATGTGGTTGCTTTGGTATTGCAGCATTAAGTTCAGAAATTATCTGAATATTTATATTTCTTGCAATGAGAGCTCTTAGTAGAAATGATGCCTAATATTTAACACTTCAAGAAAACAAACTATTATGTTTAAATGGTGGTTTGAGACAATTTGAAATGTCTGTCTTTTCAAAAGTCCTAAGGAAGGAGACATGTTTGAGAAATGTAACGCAGTGGCTTTAAACTGAGAGTAGAGTTAGATTAGATAATGGGAAGAAATTTGTGACAGTGAGGGTCATGAGGCACTGGAACAGGTTGCTCAAAAAGGCTGTGGATGCCCCATCCCTGGAAGTGTTTGAGGCCTGGTTGGATGGAGCTCTGAGCAACCTGATCTAGTGGAAGGTGTCCTGCCCATGGCAGAGGGTTGGAACTGGATGATCTGTAAGGTCCCTCCCAACCCAAACCATTATATGATGATAACTGACCCACTTGTTTTTGGGACAGCTGCACTTGTACTCTTGCCAAGTGAGGCAAGTTGAATTTGAAAAAATATTTTGTAAAATTGGGGCAGAACATGAGTGTGTGATTTCTGTGTTTGTTTCAGAAACTACTCTCCTGGACATTAGGAACTTGGGACTGACAGGCTTGAAAATACTGCTTGGTCCACTCAGCACTGCAGAAAGGAGCAAGATACAGAATGAATCAGAGTGTAGAAAGTCTACCAAATTTAATAGTAATATTACAAGGCTGAATGGCCAAGTCATCTACCAGTGCTATGAGAGAATGCGGAAGCTTTTTAATAATTAAAAGCAGGTACAGGAATTATGACATACAAGTTCTTTTCTGGTAGCCCATGTAGTGAATAAACAGCAAGGTAGGTATGATTCTTGTTTGTAAGAAGAAAGTTCTTCTGATAATGAAAAATGTTACATGTATGAGGGTTTTCTTTGTATTGTTTCTCATATCTGTGTCTTTCTTCCTCTGAGGAGCACAAGCAGGTATGCTATTTCTGGTTTCCTAATCACACAATAAACCCCAAAATGTCGCATTCTAGCAAAAGGACTCCCATGCTCGGCATTGGATGGCAGTGTGCTGAATGTGCCACTGCTCGCTGTAGGTGTAGTTCTGATAGTTGAAATAGCAGGGAGCTGCCTTGGCATGGTTTCCAGCTGGACTGGTCCATATCATAGTCACTACAGAGTAGAGCCTGTTTGACACTGCCTGTGCTAGATTGAGTATTAGGGTATTTCTCATATCAAAATCAAAACCAGGCTTTGGTGCTGGCTTGGATTTAGAAAATGCACTGAGAATTCCAGGTTATGTCGAGCCTTCTACAACTGGACAAAGCAGAAATACCCTAGTGGTTCTTTGCCTGTGGTATTTTAATAAAGGGGCTTTATGTTTAGAACTCCCGATCTAGGCTCATAATGCTCTGTGTGCAGTTCACAACATTGGTTACAGGCCTGAATTGGAGCTCATTTATAGGGATTTTTCAGCATGTTAACTGTAAAATGTAGTGCTGCCTTTTATATATTGCTGAGAAAACATATAGAAACCTCATTTAAAATTCACAAACTATTCAGCATGTTGAAAGCTGTTTCAGATCCCATAGAAATCCAAACGTGGCCACAGCAAAGTGTTAGAAGTCATACCAGATGTGCCAGTAGTTGATTTGGATTGGTCAAAAAATTGGATTCAGTGGAGGAAACACCCACTGACTACCAATGAAACTGAATGAGATCTTTACTTATATTTTCTTGTATTCTATAATTTTCCAGGAATGTGGGGGCAGGATTTTTAAATCCTAAGTCATTGTGCACAAGGTGGGCTGATGCATAATGAGGCACCTGGAAAACCTTTGGCTGCTCTTGGGGGTTAGCCACCCAAGCCCATTCCATCATTTGCAAACACAGCAGAGTTCCTTTGCAGGTTTATCTGATGCACCTGTCCCTCTGCTTTGCCTAAAGAGGAGCACCTGCACTCACTTATTGATACACATGGGTTATTTATCAAGGTAAGGAGGGAACCTGCCTAGGCAGCAGCGAATGGCACATGCTGCTCAAAGCCACGGTCATCATCCTTTCTTGAATCTGGCACAGCAGGGACTGGGGCTTTTTCTGCTTGCAGACAATAACTGCAGTAGCAGCACAGCTGAGCTCCGGCACAGCTGCAGGTGCTTTGGGGAAGGTTCATTGCGTCCCCTCAGCTGTGAGGTGCTCTCGGCTGAGGCGAGCTCAGCGCCCCTGCCTCGGCAGCGCAGCCGCTGCGGGCTCCCCGGGCGGGCGCGCTCCCGGGCTTAGGCTCGCGCGGTTCCAGCGCCTGGGATGAGGCGTGCGGAGCGGGACGCGGCGGGGCTGAGCCGGGCCGGCTCCGCTGCCCAGCGCCGGGAGCGGCCCAGGCGCTCCCACAGCGGCCTTTCTCACCTGAAAGGTGCGTTCTGTTTGGTTTTTTAATTATTCTTGTTTTAGCTTTTTTTCTTGTTTAAACTGAACTCCCGTTCATGAGTTAACTTTCTGCCAAGCCGGGTTGTCTCGGTGCGCGCAGGGCCTGGCGGGGCGCGGGGGCGTTGGCACCCAGCGGTCACACACACCGCGCTGCCCGTGCTGCCAACTCTGCGAAACACCACACAGTCCTCCTTAAAGCTGCCCAGGTCGCCTTTAGTTGGTTTAGCAGTGCAAAGTTGGACAGATGCTTTTGGTTTGGGCTGCTGTTCCTGTCGTGTTTCCAGAGAGAGTGACTCTCTCCTACAGGCGCCCGTTTAGAAACCACAGAAATTAATCTGCGTACCAAGTCTTCAGCTTGGTGTAAAGTACAAAACATTATGTCATTGTCTTGGTTTCAGCTGGACTAGAGTTCATTTTCTTCTCATTAGCTGGCACAGGGCTGTGTTTTGGACTCTGTTTGACAATTACATTGATAACACGCTGATGTTTTGATTGTTGCTAAGTAGTGCTTACCCAAATCAAGGCCACTTGAGCTTTATATTTCAGTTTCATCATGTAAGACAGGGAGAACAAAGAGCACGTTCGAAGTTCAGAGTCACCTGATTGATGCAGGTGATTTTACCCACATCAGCTGTAAACTGCTGATAAACTCGAGTCCATCAGATCACCACGGGCTGGTTATGGGGCTGGGGCATTTGGTGTGTGAAGAGAGTCTTGAGGGAACTGTGTGTGTTGGGAGAAAACAATGGGTGCAGGGATGTAGTTAGAGTCTAGAGAAAGTGCCAGATTCCTCTTGCTTTGCTGCAACAGCTCCCTCTGTTTGCGGGGAGGGTGCAGTGGGGAATTCCGACCAGGCATAGGGATGACATTCCCTGCAGTGAATGATAAAGCAGGGGAGAAATTTGCCTGCGGAGGCAGTGGCCTTGGAGAGCTTCGTATCTCTGCTGGACAAGGCTCTATGTGGTTTTAAAAATTCAAAAATGCAAGACCTTCCAGTCAGTTTGTGAGAACAATAAAGTGACATCAGGGAAGGTGAAAATAAACTATATGAACTTTAAACAAAAATCTTTGCATAACTGGTGGTTGGGATCATGATTTATTAAGCCCAGCCAATGATGCAATTTTTCCATTTGAATCTGTGATCAAACTTTATTTTGCAGCTATGACAGCCATTAAAACAAAGTGCAGAAATAAACTCAACTTAGACCTTTGAATCTCAAAGTATCGAATCAAGAATAATGAATCATATTCAATCACACAATTGTTCTCACTTAAAATAGTAGTAATAATAGTATTATTAGGAAAAGAAAAGAATGTTTTATATAACAAGTTAATAAAAATATTAATATTGTTAATTTCTGAATTTATTCTGGTTTTAATGTCTAACTTTTGTGTATGTTTTATTGTGTATATAATATATCAGTACAGTAGCTTTTATGTACAACTTGTAGATAAATATACATATACTGGGAGGGTGTGCTCAAAAATTTCTTGCTGATAGGGATCAAGAAAGCTTGGAAGTCACAGATGTAGAGGAGTAGGGTAGCAATCAGTGTTGCTGGTTACTAATATAGGTATTTAGAGAGTAATATAGGTATTTAGTTAGTGAGGCATTATCTCGACATTTTAAAGCTGTTTTTCAGAAAACACCGTGATTGTATATGATGGCTTGGGGTTTATTCCTATGCCGATCTAGCCAGTGTGAGCAGCAGATAACAAATAATTTCTGTAGTGTGGGCAACATGCCAGGAGAACTAAATTGCATGTCCTGCAGGCTTCTGAGCAGGCAATGCAGTCAGTGAACATCTTTTGGTTTTCCTGAGTTAAATCCAAGCAATTGAATTAGCTGTGGAAGACTCGATATCCATTCCCGATACACTAAACTAATCAAAGACTGAAACCTGAGGTGTAGAGAACTTGAATATGCATTTACTTCTTCACAAGAAAACTTTAAAAAGCACTCATTAGCAAGTTGTATGAACTCATTTTGCCTTTACAGCCTTTGTTGACTAATCACTTAGAATTCAGCAGATGCAGAGTTTGCAGTTTGGCAACTGTAAAATCCTATCTCCACACTTCACAAATATCACTTCAGTAATCAACCCCTGCTGTTTCTTTGATCTATTTATGTTTCAGTTCAGCAAAGCACTTACATTCATCCTTGAAATATAACTTGTCTTTAGTCACTTGCTGTTCAGCAAAGTTCTGGTGCATGTGCCTGGTAGGTATTCAATGTTTGGAATATAGGTGGGTGCCTCAGTGATCAGCTGAATTTGTCTCTGAGTGATTTGAACTTTTGCTACAGTGAAGTTTAATATCAGGCATAATTGCAGCAATTTTTTTCAAGCAAAAAGTAAAATGTTTGCTCTCTGAGAATATGGTGCCTTTAAGATGCATATGTTTTATGCTATAATTTTGTGTTGGAGAATGAACAAATTGCATTTCATTATGTGTAGAGTGTAATATTATACTGGCATGAAGCCCCTTCGGAGATTTAAGCTGCAAGTTCCCTGAGCATGGTGATTTGTTCCTATATGATCCTGAGTTGGTATGTCATCTCAATGCTGTGACCGTGGAATACAACAGAGAACAGACTGGGTGCAGAAGTGAACCCAGATGAAGCAGAAGTGATGTAGAAAACTACTGCCATGGGCTGTATAAACTTGTCAGAGCTGTCCGCATTTCTCCACATGCATTAGCAGTAACAAGGCAAGGTAAATTCAAAGTAAAAGAATTGAGACACCAGGTTCCTCTAATCCAGGTGATTCACAATCCTGGTTTGCAAGAAAGACTCTGGGAAAGATGTCCAAAGTTGTGGGTTTACCACTGTCTTCTTCTGAAGGTTCGAATGTTTTTTTCATACATTAACTTGCATTTTGAACCGTTCCTAGAAAAGTTTAAGCCTTTCAGTGGAACAGCCAGCAAAGACCATTCAATTGAGAAAGCTTTAGTGGAAAGGAATTCCAAATGGGATTAAATGGAATTCTTCACATAGAGAAACAGGAACCCATATTTTGTCATCTGTGGATGATATTCAAACCACATGGACAAAATGCAGAATATGAGAGGATCCCCTTTGATGAAACATTATGAAAAGAGAAAAAGGTAATTTTCTCTAATAGAACATCACCAACTATTGTAACGAAACAAGAAATCTCTTCTGCTTAACCTAAAGCAGAGAGACTTCAAATGCTTTTGTTTATCCTCCTTAAGCAGTGAATTAATCTTGTTTTAAAGGGATAAAGCTTTTGTCCCTTGTCAGCCACACACTATTTAATCCCTTCAAGCTGATTTTTACTCTTAATTAATGATATGAGAGTGCTAATGCATTGGAGATGTTCATAAATATTTTTAACACACTGGTACTTTCGACAGTAGATGTATTATATCAATACCTTTGTTTTACTAGCTAAAATATATCTGAGGTAGAGATGGAAAGGTTGAAGACTAAGAGAATATTGTCTAAACTTTCTACTTAAAATATAAAGCTACTGAATTGTTTAGCTCTTCAACAATTAAAAGTGTTTGGGCTTATGTAAAGGAGATGAAGAAAGTGGAGACAAGACAAATTTCAGGGATGTGGTGAAAGATTTATATTTTTTTCCAAAGCAGAAAATTAAATTCTAACATTAAGCATTGTGTTTAAAATTCTGTACTTCCATATTTGAGCATAGATTTTAATCTAGTTTCGTCTCTTTTCTCAATGGAATACTTCTTAAATCCCCCAAACATAGCCATATTGTGAAAACCCAGAAGCCTTTCCTAGAAAGCTTGGCTATAAATTTCTACCTAATATGGATACCTCGAAATTCCCACTGACCTGCAGAAAAAACCTTTTCAGGTTTCATTGCATAGTCAGTAAATATGAATACATATATACATATTCCTACATGTGCATTCCAGTAAGTCTTTATTCTCTACTTGCTACCATACCATAGTATAGGAGCTCCTTCCTTGTTAATGCAAAATAGTTGGGTTTTCCTATTTAAAAAAGAGTAAGCTTGCCATGGTAATTTCATCATTTCAGTTTTCAGAGTGTTTTGATGAGTGACAGTGATAGTGCAAGGTATTACTTCAATAACACAAGACTTGCTGCAGTCCTTGAGATTCAGGCAATTACACAATGGTTTCTCTCTTAGTAACCTAACAAAGCATGGAGAATTCTGGACTGATGCCAAAGAGAGTTCCAAATTCCTTGGCTTCATTTTGGTGTAAGCAAATTAACTGACCTTCCTAACCTTCCCCTTGGGAACTGCATTTTTCTGTAGCTCTTGGTGGAAGTAAGGTCACCAGAGATGGGGTACCAGAAGCTGAAAGACAAGAGAGGGACTTTGTTTAGAGGAAATGGTACATGTTGGGTACAGTGATCTGTTGTTTAGAACCTGTGGCAGTGAATAAAGGAAGAATTAAATATGTTTTCACATATTCAATTTAACAGTACTTGGTGCAGTCCATGTATGGGTGTGCTGTTGAGAAAATTAGTGCTATGGTTCCAGTGATGTTGAATGAATAATATATTTGTATAACAAATGAGTTTATTGTACAAATCTACAATATTTACTTTAACAGCAGGCACTTTTGGTAATAATTCCATCTCTATTGCCTAGAAGAATGAGAGTTGTAAAAAATGTTTCCTGTTTCTATATGGGAAAGAAGAATATAGGTATTATAGGGTTATAAATAGCATTTTATTTTTATATATTTTTTGCAAATTGCTTATGTCAGTGATTTGGGAATAGCGAGAACTGCGGTCATCACATCTTTGTGGTGAGATAATAAGGAGTGTCAAATGGTGGTTGTAAATAATTTCTAAATGATGAAAAAAATTGAGAATACTTAGAACAAATGATAGACTAAAGGACCTTGAATTTTTTGCTTTCACATGAAAGACTGAATAACTATTGAATTATAATATATACCCATAGTGGGTGCAGTAATACTGAACTCCTAATCTATCAACCAAATGTGTTCCACATCCACACTTGGAATTTGATGTCAGAAATAAAATATGACTTAAGTATTAGGCTAGTACTGCTTGCAATCTTTTCATTAAACCCACTTCTTTTTGTTGTTCTGTATGCAGGACAAAGCCTGCTTAGCTTTGGTTCAGTAGTTTAGATTGCTTTCCTGTCTCTCTTCTGCCATCTCAACCTATCCTAGCTAACACAAATAGTGGTCTGGGTTTGGGTGCTTGTCAGAAGCCAGATTCCATATTCTGTTATGGGGAGTTAGTCCACAAATACTATTACATGCTAAAACATGTCCTGCATTTATTCACTGGTACTGTTTGCCTGTTTATTGGATTCACCTTGTTCAGGAGCTCCTGCCATCAACTTTACAGTTGCAGAAAATAAAGTGGCATTTGTTATTGCAGGAAATCATATGAGGTGAAATCTGCTGAAATCTCAAAGCTTCCACCTGTTGCACCTGCTGCTGAATATGCACATTTCTCAAAAGGTCCCAACAGTCTACTGAAAATGCTTTGCTGGAAGCACCAGTTAATGCATCTGAGCTAATGACCCCCTATGGGGAATGCAGGGGAAAGCTGTTCATACAGGAGATTCTGGATGAAAGGCTGAAGGTTCAAGCTACTTGGCTTTATTTGGAGCCAATTTTCAGTTCTGACATCATGGCTCAGATGCCTGAAGGAAAGTTCATAAGTCAATACTTGACTAAAAGACTTGATGAAATCAGTTTTCCAGGTACATACTGCTGTCTTAAGAGTGTAGAGAGAATTTGTAGTATGTACCAAAAAATTGCTTCTGATAAAACAGTAATCCATTTTCTGTTTCATTTTAGCTTCCTTACCTAGGTTCTTTAAAAAATCACTAGTTCAGACAGAATCAGAGAAACTCTGGCTTGGAGGGGCCTCTGGAGTTCAGTTAACCTGACTTCTTTCATAAAGCAGAAACTCTTTGCACCACCCCATCAGGTCAGGTACAGCTTTGTGTATCCAAATTTCAGAAATCTCCGTGAACACAGATTTATTGCAGGTTACCTCTAGAAGGTTCAGGGCTCCTAGGGAATATTTTTTTCCTCTGTCCAAGCTGAATCTCCCAAGCAAAGATTTGTACCTGTTACTGGCTACGGTTAAATTCTACCTTAATTTCCACTTCTCCAAACTGTGCAAGTCCAGCTCTCCCAAACTCCTCTCATGCATGCTCTGCAGATTCGGATCCTCGGGGAATTAACAGCTACCTTGTGATTCTGGTAATCTTGTTATATAATTCTAATAATGATTCAAAAAACCTGCCTTCATTCTGATGTTTGCTGATATCAAGGGATTTCTAGTAGTATGTTGCATTTTTAAAGTATTTGTAAGTGGACTTATTAAACGATTCAAAAGACAAGCACTTGAGAAGTTTGCTGGGTATTTCTGAATATTGTGAGCTGAATAATCCTTTCTGATAAAATAATCTAAATCAGATACTCAGTGTTACTCAATTACAATGTGGTTTGTTTGTTTGTTTTTTTAATGTGCTACGTGCTATCACTGGCAGGGGGAAAAAATAATCTTTTGTGCAGAAGAGTGTAAATGCCAGAATAGTTCGTCAGGTTGAGTTTGGCTAAGTGAGCCAGGTTCCAGAAGGTGGCACTGTCCTTCCACAAATGCACTGGCTGAGGTTCACGGTTTAAAATGATGCTCTTCTCCAGACTCTATGAACGGTGTTTCTTAAGGCATAAAGCTGATTTGAGTCTGTTCAAGCTGATTTGTTTTGCATTTATATGACATTATATAATAAAAGTGCTTTATTGGCTTAGTTGTTCATTGCAAATTTGAATAATCATGCATTATTCCTTCATTATGAATATCTAATTTAAGCAAAGTGTGTTCAATAAGGTTTAAATTACTTAGTGGCTTTTTTTTCCACTTGCCATAAATTTTAAGAAAGTCTTGGGTACTCGAGTTTTTCTATCTTCCCAGGGAAGAAAGCAGAAGGAAAAAAAAAAAGGCCAGGAAAAAAAAAAAAAAAGCAAATGTAAAAAAATCCCAGGCTGCAATCTGTGATATAGTAAAAGTTATATTTAGAAACTAGATTATTGGTGGTCTCTTAACTATTTAACTCAGACTAGTTTTGTACACTTGATTTGTGTGCTTTTCTCAATACCTTTTTCCCCCGCAATTGACACTGGCAGTGTCTCTGACAAAAGTTACACTGATGTTTTGAATGACTGGGAATGATGCCATTCCCTTTTTAATTTCATGCCTTAGTTGTAAACAGGAAACTATGTTGAAGCATAAGTAATTTTTTCCCATAGCTTTTCTCATATAAAAGCAAAAAACAAGCAAGAAGAATCCCATTTATAAAACTGGCAACGCCGCTTTGACTTGCTTTACCAGTTGCAATTATTCCATTTGCTGTTGATAAATGTACTAAGAAAGGGAACAAATCCCATTTTTCTCTTGACAATGCATAGTTATACACTTGTGCATTAAAAACTGTTTTATAAACTAAATTACGAGCTGCGCTGGCATGCTGACATCTTGCTTGTCTGTGTTGTGTAGATGAAGTTTCTGCAGTTTGCTGGGGTTCGGTGTGGTGTGAGCGGCAGGAGGCACGAGGTGAACGTGTTTCCTGCACAAAGGAGACTGTGATTATTGCATTAGGGAGCTGCACCCCATCACGGTCACTGATCAGCACTCAGCTCTGGGTTTGTCACTAGATTGGGAGGATTTGTGTAAAACGAGCAGGGGATTAAACCAAAGCTGAATGCACGTTGCAACTGTGCATCAAACATTCAGAGCTTTTGGGCTGAAATCGAACGTGGAATTTACTATTAAATTCTCCAAACTGAAGCTAAGAAGGAGCTGTGGGTCCAATCTGCCTTGGCTCCCTGTGAGCAGTTTCTGGGGCACGTTTTGCACCCCTGGCTCTGCACAGCAGTGCAGCCTCTCTCTCCTTAGGTGTCCTTGGCCCGTGAGCTGCTGCTCGGTGAGGATGTTCTGGCTCTGTCAGACTGGAGGAGTCCTGACAGGGTCAGTCTCCTTCTGTGATGGGCTCTGACAAAACTGCTCCTACTGGAAACATTCTGGGCACCTCTTTGTTCTCTGATGTCCATCGTTATTGTCACTGTCAGCAGGTCCTGTGAGCCTGCAGTAGATTGATTAGGCTGAAATTCTCCCTGTAAATCTCCATGGAGTTTCTCCTGATGGATATAGTTGTGTGTTTTGTTTTCATCCTGGCTGTGTGCCTTCAGGGGCAGGCACGGGGCACAGCAGAGGAACCTCGGGGTGGGCTGGGATTTCTGGTTACCTCTGTTTCCATCTTGCCCCTGGCCATCCCAGCACCACTCAGGTTCTGGGGAATGCACACTGGTTTAGGTGGGAGAGGAGATGCCTTGGCAGAACCTGTGTTCCCTGGCTTTGGGAAGTGGAGCAGGGGATTGGTATTAATCAGTCCCCGTTTCCTTGCCAGGACTTTGCCCTGATATAGAACATTTTGTATTGCAATGCCAGGGGTTTGGATCAGTTCACAGTGTCCTGGCATGGAACTGAACTAGAATAAATTCAGTCGTGGTTTAAATTCAAGCCCACACTGGAACTGAGTTAGAAGCATTTGTTTGATTTCTTCATTGTAAGTCTGCATAATTTCCTACATTTCAGTGTGTCTTTGCTCCCCAAACCCATACTCAGTAAGCAAGATTAAAAACCGTAATGATGATTAGGCTATAAATGGATCATAAGGCAAATTAAATGCCAGAACCTGATGTTCACAGAACTGTATTTCTTTAAAGGTATTTTCAAAACCTTTTTTGCATTTGTATTAACTGAGATAGCTTTCATCTTATGCAGTAGCTTCTCTAATAATTTACATTAATTTAAGTTGAGAGATTAATTTGGAAAGCACTAGAAAGAATTTGGAAAGCACTCCATATCTTAATGTATGTTTTGTCATCTGTACAGTGTACAAATACCGGAAACCCAGTGTTTATTCAACATTGTGTCTTGACAGGTGTTAGCCATGTGCTCTTGTGAAAAGAAATAAAAATACAATTTCTTGTCTTCTTAAAACAAGTAGAACTTTGTTTTGAGAACAAAATTCTTTATATTTAGTTAGGAAACGTCTCAGGATGAGGGAATACCTTTTTTAGATCACATTACTGGTTAGTGTTAGTGCCAAAGTCAGTGTTGCCTGTGTACAACTGCCATGGTAATACTCATGTCTTGTGTATATATTTATATATTTTATATTGAAGGAAGGATTATTCTTTGCATTGAATTCTGATACTTGGTTACTGGTTAAAATGTGTGACTTCACTGTTTCATAAAAGTACACTTTAAGAGATCCATCAAAATGTTTGAATTGTTCATATTGCATAATTGCACAATGCACTCGAATAGCTGGTGTAAATTGATGTTGCTCCAAAAGAATGACAGTTGTGCTCTTTGATCAATTGACCCTGTTTTGAAATTATTTTCAGAAAAAATAGTTCACTTTTGACTCATTCATACAAACTGCCTAACTACTTCTCTGGTGAACTCTGGCAATGAACAAGGTCAGTAAATTGTAAACCTGACAATGGTTTGAGTAAAGCAGAATGTGATAGAGAGATTAATTTTGATTAAGACTTCCTGCAGTGCTGTGTGATGATTCACTTGAAAAGACAATAATATTTTTATCTGGAATAATTTCTTTTCCAGAACAGACATGTGCTGACAGTAGTAACAACAGATGCAATGCTGGAAAAACTGAGCAAGTGCAATGAATTTCTGGAAATAATTTTCAAGGGACTTAATGAATACTTAGAGAAAAAGCATCTGTTTTTCCCCAGATTTATTTTTTTTTTTTAATCTAATTAAGAACCTCTTGAGGTTTTTTCAAAGGCCAAAGACCTTACTTGGTATGGAAGTATTTAACAGGGATCTAGTTAAGCAATATAGCTTTTGCTAAAAGGAGAGGAACTGGGTTTGGGTCCCCATACACAGACTTGACAGTGTGCAGTGAATGTGGTGCAAAGTCATACAAAAACAAGAACAAAAATGGAAGACAAGATTCTAGTTAGCCATCATCCCTACAGTCCAAAAAACAGGACAAGAAATCTTTTGAGGAAAAAACTCTTAAAGGTGTTGGTTTTGTTTGGTTTTTTAATCGCAGAAAACTATTGTGTTAAGGTTCTACCTGGTTGCTCTACTCAATTTCCTTAATGTTTGCTATTGCTGGGAAGGTATAAATAATGTCTTTTCATGTACTGTTGAAGAGAGAATTCTTGTTTATCCTTATTAGTTTATGTGTTACAGAGACTGTAAGTAGTTTTACATCTTTAAACTGATCTTCAGTGAATACAGTGGGAAGTATCTTGCTGAGGGTAGTTCACCATAATTATTGCTGAGGATAAACTTTTTTAATATCTAACTTAAAATGGTCTTTTAAGTAAATTGTTCAGATGTTTTCTTAAATATATATTATTAGGTAGTATTGAATAAAATGGAAACAGTAACAGGACATGCATATTTCCTGTGTTGCAGGAATTGTGTATGCTGTTTTGTTTGCATATATGTGTCATTGATATTTTATATTTGGGTTTGTGAAAGAAAAAAAGCATCTCAAACCCCCGTTGAGCTACTAGTGAATGAAGGACATTGTTCTGGTATCATAGTGAAAAGGAACTATTTGAGAGAACAAAAAATAAAAGCAATATAGTAAAAATTAAGAAATACATGAAAACATAATCACATCTAAGACCAGACCTTCAACTTCTTAACTTACAGAATTTTTTTGCAGGCACTGGCGGATTTTCTGGGACAGGATAATAGACAGACTGAGAACATTGTCACCTTGGTGTGAGGAAAGCTGCCTAAGCAGAATTGAGTGACTCTGGGAGCACTTGTTGAGCTTGATGTTCATGCTGAGGATGTTCTTGCATCTCTAGTAAGCAAAAAAGGCAAAGATGAGAGTGCCTTTGAATGGTTAAATCAGCTTAGGTGCTACTGGGAGGTGAGTGATACCTCTCAATCCTATTAGAAGGTAATTTCTGTTCACAGTTTTTCAATTTCTGCTTGCTTGCTTGCTCACACAGGGAATGGTTGCACAGCAGTGAGAATTTCTGCTGATAAGAGAATACCTGGAACAATCATTTTATGGATTGCTAACTAGAATGGCCAGTAGTCAGACGTAAACAGTTTTTAATTAAAATTACTTGCTTCATCTTTGCTGAGTCTCAGTGCATTTGCTGAATTTGCAGGGTAGGTTATAGATAGAATTTGTTCACTCAAAGACTGTATTTTGGTTTTGTGATGCTCCAGCATAAATAATACTATAGGGATGACAATTTCAGTTAAAGATTTTAATTGACTTATAACACACAAAATAATATTGACAATACTAACTGGAAAAATATGAATGCTTTTACTGGATAGTGGTAGGATTCAATGTTTTACATACATCAGGACATGTTGTCTTGTAATACAAAAGACATTTTATGTGAATTATAAAATAATTTAAAACAAAGGTAGTAGTTACGCATTAACCATAACTACAATTATTAGCCATGATTGCTTCTGTTTACCTTTTAGAAAGTCCATTAACTTCCTCAATAGCTAGACAAAGCAGTTTTACTCTGCAGTACTGTTAGTAGGATCTTATTTTAGGTAATGTTTCTTTTAAAAAACAGTGGTTTTGTTTGATACTTTATTATCTATTGATTGATAATTTTTCTTCATTTGGGCTGCGTTGAAATGAGTGTCTTAGCAGCCATGCAGTTGTTTCTAACAGCATTGAGCCAGAAAAACCTCACTTTTTTTTTTTTGTTTGTTTGTTTTGTTTGCTTATTTTTCTTTAAATGGGTCATAACCATGGAGTTTTATGATATGTAAGTTAGGTATTAAAAAAATAGTTAAATTTCACTAAAGGGATCAGTCTATCAGACCAAAAGAGAGGTGGAATTACTGGTGGGATACTTATGTAAAAAAACAATAATACAGATCAATTCAGGAAAGATACCTCATAAGGTGTAGAGTCTCATTTTCAGCTGTGAATTTTTCTAAGAAGGCATGGAAGCAACATTCTCTTCGGGTAGGAACAAAGTTAACATCCTATTAGAGTGTTGCACAAAATTGGGCCATTCTTGAAATGTCCTGGGAGGTTTCTGGTAGTCACACCAAACCCACAGGTTTGGGTTTTTTTTGTATGCATTGCATTTGATACATTGAAGAAGTGTGCTTTTTTTTTGGATGCTATTTCTAATCTGGAACATCTGGAGCTGACAATTGAGCAGTAAATCTCCTCTGGGCACTAAGGTCAATGTGGCCCTTGAAAGCTGAGTCATGGCAGGCTTCTTACTTGGCATGCCTTTATTTGAGAAGGTATTTTGTTACTCAGAGATTGGGAACTGCATGCTTGGGAGACTTCTCAATGTGGGAACAGCTATTAATATTGTAATAACTGCTGTTAGAAAATTATTTTAAAAGGTGGACTTTAAAGGAGCGCTGCAACTTACACCAATATGAGGGGGGATTCATTAATTGAGGCTAATACTTGTCAAATTCTGCTTCAGCTGCTCCTAGGGACATTTTAGCTTATTTTCATGCTTGTTTTTGGAATGATGAAGAACATGTTTTTGGTACATGTTACATCCAATATTCTTCTCAGAAAAGTATCCATATGAAACAGTGAAATCCTCAATACTGGAAAATAGATCCTTGGTAGTGAAAAGCTGTTAATATTTTTTTTTTATTTATTTTGTGTACAATAGTCGGCTGGATGTGTGTTTTTAGTGTTACCTAATACATAACATTGTTTGTGCTTTCTACAGGTACAAATCCATAATGGATTCTAAATTGTAATCAAATAGGACACAGTTTGGAATTATAAACCTTTTTTTTTTTTTTTTTTTTAAAGAAAGACCCTGGAGTGAAGGGTGTATCTTTCAGATGTTTAATTTATTTTTTGTCTTTATTTACACACAAACATTGCATCCAAAAAGCTGAAGTTAAATCGAGCTCAAGGAAAGTTAAAAATTTCTATGGATGGTTCTAAGAAAGAAAGAAACAAACCTGAGAGATGTCCAAGATAAACTTGCTGTACCTCAGAAGACACTGGAATCCAAGAAACAAGGGAAAGCTGACTTGGAAAATCAGGTGTGTGATGCAAAAGATGAACTATTGTTCTGCTGACAGCCAGAGAAGTTATTTAAAATTTGTTTCTTTATGCCATGGTATTTCCCTTTTCACTGCCAATATGTGAAGCAAGCTGTACGGTCAGATAATAATCTTTCTACTTTGGTGGAATGGGCTTAAAGTTAAAAGTGCATAAAATATTGGAAATAAATGCTTCAAAGTAAGAGAAAATGTAGATGTTATTAATTTACTAGCTGATACACCTCTCCTACATCCTCAGTCATATCTGCTTTCTTGTGAGGAGATAAACTTCTAATGATTTTACCAAGAGTTCAGATCCGTCTCTTAACTTGCAAGTGAGTACATTATAGGTTTTAAAGTTTCTATCTGCCTTCTGTGCTAATGCAGTTTTGAGAGTGTTTTGGGTAAATCCTATTGCTGATTATATGGACAAAAAATAGGCACCATTTAGAAGATGATTTTTTTAAGAGTTGTGGTATATCATCTTGAGCTTCTTTTAGAAAAATAGAAACGGAATTTGAAAGGTACTCTGAAGTCTTGTCTGTAGTTGAAGTCAACTCTTTGTGTGTTTCTTGTGCACTCTGGTACATTTGGAAGTAGAGGGGAGGGCTGAACTATTCAAGCAGTTTGTTCCTGTGGTGTAAACCAGCTGCTATGGTTACAGGAGAGAGAGGGTGGTTTCTGCAGCAAGACTTGCATCTTCTTCCTCCCATGCCATGTCTGAAATGTGTCTGTGCTAGATAGTGAAGCATTCTGAAAGAGATGGGTTGAATTCCTGTTAAAGCCTGTTTTTGGATAGACTAAACATGCCTGGAAAGATGGCTTAGTTAGACACTGACAACACAAATGCCAAATATGGATTCACAAGGAGCGTTTTTTTTTTTCAGGAAAGAGTGTACCTACTTTTATGAGACGGTGATCTCTTTATGGGGTCTTTGTTTTTCTTGTAGATAATTTCCTTCACTGTTAATATTCCCTGTATCTCACACAGAGCTATTTCAAATTGCATGTTTTACACTGCTCTTCTTCCTTTATTTGGATGAAAATATAACTGAATAGTCTTTGGTGTGCTGGTGCTGATAGTAGTTTTTGTTCTTTAAAAATTTCCATTAGAATAAGGTGTTTTCTTTCTACTTGTTGAAATAATGTAAGAAAAAAATCTACCTAGGAAAATAATCTGTCAATGTTTTAAATGTTTGTAAAATGTCTCTAAAATGATCTTGTAATGTAATCAGCAAATTTTTCTATTCTGACATTGCAAAAAACTGCAATGAGCAGAACAATTTAATGGTGGCCTTGAGGGTGAGAAAACTTGCTGGCATGAGACTGCTTTGGAGCTGGGAATGAAGGACATCAACTTGACTGGAATGCACTTACAACTTACAATTGTAGCTTTCCTAGCAGGCTTTACATCCAGCTAGAGGCAAGTGATATGTACAGTGATTTTGTCCCTCTGTTTTTTTAATAATCTATATTTAAATTTTTTTCTAATATAAATATAGATATTTTAATTATGTTTTAGCAAAATTAGTAAGTGGAACTGAAACCGTGTTGTAGGCTTTTGAGTTTTGTTTGTAAGACTCCTGTGGAATATTCTTTTCTTCTTCTACTGTAGGGTATTTTTACTATGTAAATCATGGATTCCTGTGGTTAATTTTCTTCTCTAAAGCAACAGTAGTTCTAGAAGAGCAGATGCTCAATCACTGCAGATATTGTGTTATTGCTCCATCCCTGGAAGTGTCCAAGGCCAGGGTGGATGTGGCACTCAGCAACCTAGGGCCCATGGCAGGGGTTGGAACTGGATGATCTTTAAGGCCCTTGCCAATCCAGTTCATTCTATGATTCTGTGATTTGTGCCTATAATTCTTAGTGAAATATGCTGAAATTCAGAACACAGTAAAATTTTGACATGGCAGATAAATTTTATCTGTAAGAACTTTTGAGTGTCAAGATTACCCTGGCTTTGAAGGTTTTGAACACCAAAACCTGCCACTGAATTCAGCTAAAGAACTTAACGTCTACTTATTTTGAAAATCAGGTTCAGGTTAATGACAATTACTAAAAATCAAGAGATGAGAAAATCAATGTGTGTCGTTTGAAGATAGAATTTGGATTTTATCCCTATTTCCCCTTTTCTTTCAATGCACTTACTTTGGCACTAGAAATACTACGGATATAGGGCATTGATTGTATTTCTGGAAGCAAAATGACTTGTTGAAAGTAGAGGATGGATGCTGGGATTCTGACTGTATATGTAATTTTTTTCAAGTAATTACTGTATTAATAATTCAATCAGTCAGGCTAAACAGTCGACAAATGTTAATGAATTCAACACTTGTACAGTTCATCCTCCATTTCACTTTTACACAGCTTTGATCAAAATTCTTTTTGAACTAATGGAAAGATGATTAGCATTTTTAAACTAAATAATGATAGCTTTTAATTTTGAAAGGTGAGATAGACTCTACCTCAAATTGATGGTACATATTATGCCTGTAGTTATGAGTTTATGGCTGGAGATTAGGACCACGAGAACAGCATAAAATGCAACTCAGGCTTTTTGTAACCACAAATTTTTTCAAAAGCAGAATCAGAGAGCAATCCAAGGATAATTTGCAAACGTACCCAGTGACTGCTTATGCATTCCCATCAATGAAGAAGGATTTTACAGATGATGCGAGCTCTGTGTGTTGGGCTGGTATTAAGAGAACTATTCTTTAATTATTCAAATTTTAAGTCTGAAGTGAGATATGCTGAAAATAATATGTGACTGAAACTTTGAAGTAGGGAAAGAAATAATGCATATTTTAGCTGAGTTTTACCCAAATGCTAAATTCCTGTTTTAAAATGAGAAGGAGCCAAATTATTATGAACAAGTGACATAAATATGTTCTGGTCTACACTGCTTAACATGCAGGTTTCCTGTGTTCAGTTTACAGTCTACGTTTGCTGGTATGAGCTTATGCTGGAAATGTAACCTGGCTCCACCTCCCTTGAGTCTCTCTTTGGGCTCAGTCACTCAGAAGTGACTGAGCCATGTGGAAATCTGGAAGCCCAGCAATTCTTCCAGTACATTTTTGACCCACTGCTGAACACTGTTATGTGCTGTGAGAGTCTCTTTCTACCACTGCCGATGTTACCGCCTCAGCTGCAGTGGTAGAAAGAAAACATTCATGTATTCAGGGTTCCAGGCCTTTGTCTGCTTCTCCAGATCTATGGTGTTACTACATTTTCCCTTCTCTGTGTTTATAAAATTACTCAAAATCTTTGTAACTTTACAAAGTTCACATGTTAGCTTTAGTAACATCTTGCTGTGCTGGTGGGTTACAAATGTATTTCCTGAATCTCTCAATGCTTTTTACCTGTGAAAGCTTTCTTCTGCTGTGGGTAGGCTGGACAGTATCACCTTCAGATGTTTTCCTAAACCTTTCTAAAAGGGGGAAGAAAGGCATCCTCCTTGAGCCTGTGATGGGTCACTCCCAAGCGCAGTTTCTGATCCATAACAGAGAAGGTTACTGCCATTCATGGTCCATTTCACCACCAAGACTTCCTCTCTTAAATTTGGGCTTTCTTCCACAACAACCGTTTTCATTAGTGGAAAATTCCCTTTGTTTTTACTTGAAAATACTCACTTATGCATGCAACTGTATTAAAGCTGTTCAAAACTTCAGAGGGATATTATTATTTTGAATTAGATATGAAGCTAAATGTGATTAAACTTACTAGAAAGTAAGAACCCTTATTCTAAATACATTATTTCAAAGAGGAAAATTGTTTTTTGTAAACAAAGAATTTTAGGATTCATCTATCTCCTCAAATTCATCAAGGATTGTGCTATGTATGTGCCTGCTACGATTTCATACTGATGTGCTTTTGCTGTAATGACAAAAGGAATAAATTGCCTTAAGGAAGCACTTTGAGGTAAACATTTGAAGAGCTTATATTTAAATTTTGAAAGTTTGCATTTTCCCTTTGGTAAAGCAAGAAGATGGTCGCTGATGATGGCTCTTTAGGGAGCTATCAAACTAGCAAATGAATAAAGAACATGGAGAAAGCCAATAGTTTGCATATAATCAAACTCAGTGACCCTCAGTTTATTACACCACTGGTAAAGTGCATTCGGTTTAGCAATGCTGGAAGGTGGATGACTGATGAAAGTGTAAATTACAGAAGGACCTGGAGGGGGCACAATTAACTAAAAAATGAAAGTAGTAAATGTCCAATGTTCTCAGAGGCAAGGAAAATAGATTTGTTTTAGTGAGTACTATTGAAGCCCTCACTCCCAGTTATACTTAAAACTATACTAAGATGCTTCTTAACACAATATAATACTCAGTTTAATTTATATATTTTATTGCTTTATGAGAATTGCCTTTTTTTTCATATTAGAATAATAATATTTCTACACATTATCTTGCTGGAAAATCCATTAAGGTGAGAATTTTGAAATGTGCCACTCTATTTTAATTTTAAAATGATTCCTTGGCTAAAACCTGGGAAGAATTCCTGGTATTTGTTTATTCCTCCTCCCCTGACAACGTTTTTTTTAACATTGCTGAGTGACTGGTATCACAAGTGTTGACATTTCTCTGATACTTCACCTTGCAATGGTGACATTCTTTCATCCAGCTGGGAATTTATTTCATTAATTACTTTTATCACCTTTCTCAGTCTGGATCACCCAATGCTAGTTGGTCGCCTTTCTTAATAAAAATATTTACAAGACTCAATACAGCAGTGACCTCACATACAAAAGCTATACTGGGGTTTTTTATCTGTAGTGCATTTAGGGACAGGGAAAGGCCTGGGCAGTCTAAGTTCAGCAGAACTGTCCACAATATTGCTAGTAATCATTTCAGTCTTAGACTTAGTCTTTTAGAGCTTAATATTTTGGGATCATATTTGAATGTACCTTTGAGGTAACCTTTACCACCAAGGCAGGCTCTGTTCTATAAATCTAACTCTTTGACTTTAGGTCTTACTATTTTACATCTCAAAAAATCACCTGTATCCCTGTGTGTCTAAATTAGAGTACACAGTAAATAAAACTATCTCACTTTGATTCCAAACCTTCCTGTCAGCACAAATATGAAGATACAGGACCTGAATTCCAGCTGACAGTGTGGATTACACCAATTATCCCCAGGGAATGTTTGGGGTAAGCACCTTTTGATGCTTTTACCCAGTGAAGGCAGAGGTAGGCAGCCCCACCGAAAATTCTCTGTGAATTCATAATTCACATAGCCCTGTTTGGCTTGGGCTACCTTTACTAGTAAGACTTTTTACAACAGGCTCTCAGTGCTGAGATTTCTTTAGCCATTCTTTTCTCATACAAACCATGTTACTTCTGTGAATTAAAAGGGGTTTACATTTTGTCCCATAGTCACCTCTGTGTCAGTATTTTGTGCATAAATCCTATGTACATCCATTTAACTGATGAGGAAGAACCATAACTTTGAAAGAGCTTAATGCTAATAATAACCCAGTAATTACTACAGTAATAACATTAAAAATTATCTATTTCTTGTTTACAGAATGGAAGAAAACAAATAGATTGAAACACAAGACTGAAAAGAAGACACAGATCAAACAACATAGCTTGCTCTCAATCTTGATCTTCTGTCAAAACCTTTCCACTTTTTAATGATAACAGATCACAATTAGGTCTTAGAATGATCACCATGCCTGAAATACAGGAATGATTCTCTTAGTAGCTCTCTGCCAAGGGCTTGATGACCTAGATAATTGGGAAAAAGCTTAGAGCTTTTCCACATCTTTGTTTCTACCTTGAAAAAAGAATTTGAAGTATTTGTGTAAATTCTTACGCTGCATTTCAAACCACCTGAATGGATTGCATCTTATTTTGGCTGAGGTGTTCAAGGTATTCAGACAAATAAAAAATTATCCTTCTTACTCTCTATATTTGACCATAACCATGTTCAGGTTACACTTTTGTCAGTTCACTTTTCTTACTGTTAATTTAAATGATGAAAATCTATCACCAACAGAACAAATGACACAAAACCTCGTTTATGAAAACTTCATCTGATTCTAAACTTTATTCAAAACTTGACTCTTTTTATATATCTTGTAGAGTAGGTCATCTCATTGGTCAGAAGAGTGTCAGGACTCTTCATCCCATTGGCTCAAAGCGAAAGACAGAGAGAAAGTCTACCCTACAGACAGGAATTCAAAACATCACTCATGTTACAATAATACTTGTAATGTTTTTGTCAAGTCTGTGAGAACAAGGTCTTCCTGAACCAAAACATCATGAAGAAACTGAGTCTAGAAACTCAGAAACTTCGGGCCCAGGAGCCTCAGACTATAAATAGATTTTAAAATAGATGGTGTATTTTATTCATTGCAAATATATTCTAATAAAAGAAATAGCCTGAAGTATGCAGAGAGAGAAAGAATGGATTTTTGGTTGGAAAAGCTCATAAAAGAGTACAATGAGAAAACATTAAAGGAACTAAACAGTTCTAGCTTCTTCACTTGACCAGGTTGCAGGAAATGGGCAAATTATGAAATTTAGGCTTTCTTTGGGCATTTATAAAAACATCAAACAAAACCACAGCAAGCTGAGGACTTCAGTTCTTTGGGAAATGAACAGAGCAAGGATGACATTGGAAAAAGAGACTGAGGGAGGGGACTACTTCATTATGCATACTGGGATTATAGCTTTTTTTAGTCTATAGCTAAAATAAATGAAGGGTGCTGACTTTCAGCAGTAAAGATCCAAGAGGTGTGGGACAGCTACGTGTGCATTCACACAGCTAAACTGGAGTTAAGAGAAAGTCCTTCATGTAAGCAGTGTTCAATAAAATGATTCATCATCATCTGTTGACTGCCAAAGGCCCTCAAACAGTACCACCACAGCTGAGAGCCCTTGCATGGCAGATCCAAAGGAACAGCACTATCTGTCACTGTCCTGATGCAGAGACTTACTGCACCTCTTACTTGTCACGTGAGAGCATTTTTTATCACCCCTGTAGCTCTAATACTCCCACTTTCACAAGAATACTCACAAATACTCTCTTGTCAGGCTAATACCACATTAAGTCCCCACACACCAACTGGAAGCTGCAGTAACAACATAACAGCTGGGTTGGTCATAGGCCATTTACAAACTAAGCTCTCTGGAGGTTTACTTGACTTGAATTTTATCATTCTTGTTTTTTCTGCCATCACTTTCTACATTCAGCTGCAGCCTAACTCATAGTTACCTAGTGATACTGTAATGTGATTGTCATTGATGACATGTTACCATTGTAACATTAAAGACTGGCACAAGAATAGAGTTCTAACAAAGAGGAAGCTGAAACGGATGCTCACTTTCCCCCCACATCATTTCTTCACTTTCTAGACAAGAAGTTGAACTTAAAAGTTACTCTGAATCTTTCGAAGATTGTAATCCTGTGCTATATGAGAAGCTTCTTAGAGAAACATATATTTAAAGGTTTTTTAAAAAGCTTTAAGCATGTCAACCTTATTTATGTAACTTCAGAAAAAATACTTCATGGACTGATGTGTCAAGTTAAGGGATAATTTACTCTCAAGAAAGGGAATTCATAAATTCATTGAAGAATGTTGAAATACATGCTTTTAAGATTCCCAGCATGAGGATTTTCCTGCAGAGTGGAAAGACAAGTCAGGGGAGCTCCAAAAGCTGGTGTTCACCATCTGCCTGAGACCTGACAAAGCATCGTACAAAACTCTCACCTTACTGAGAAAGGTCTGTTTGCATCTTAAAAACCCCAAAATATTTGCAAGCATGCATTTTTATTCTACAATAATGTCTCATAAAGGAAAATAGGAATTAATAAGACTTTAAAAGAACTTGAGTTTGAAATAATAATGAAAATCTTTTAAAAACAGAATAGTTGGTCTTCAGCTTTTGTTGTTTCAGTTGCACACCAAAATCCCCACAGCTCTTCCTTGAGATGGTCTTACATGCCTTCTGTCTACCCTTATTCATACACCCGCTGTTTTTGCTGGATGTCATTATCTGTGGCAATTTTGTCTGATCTAGAAAACAACTCAGTGGTAAGCAAGAGTGTAGATAATGCAGGTGCTTAAAGCAATTGCTGCTGACACACAGATTCCCTTCACTCACTGGAAAGTGTTTTGAAGCAGAACTGCTCTGATTTGAGCCTGCCTAGGTATAAGGATTTAAACAACATCAAGGCAAGTACTCACAGTTATGAATCTTTATTCAAAAAAAAAAAGTCAGCTTGCTAAAAACCAGAATAAAAGTATTTGCTTAGACATTTTTCATGGACTGGCAGGGTAGTGGGTCTACTCTTAATAGAAAGCTACCAAGAAAGCACACCACGAAAGACAGGGCCATAGCTATCTGTGCTCACTGCTCTGATCCAGAGAGGCTGAGAGCAGTTCTCTGCATACACTTCCTCACACACCTGTTCAGCTTTAGGTTTGCACTCAGATAAAGAGAGCAACGTCTGCATCAAATTAAGAGGCACTTTTAAAGTGACACTTCACAGCTCGCTTGTCCTGGTCTCGTTTTGCCCGGCAGTTGAGGCTGCTGGCTGATCCCCGAGAGGCAGCGGTGCCGGGAGCTGGGGTCTGGAGCCAAAGTAATCCACGAGCCTCTGCCTCGTTGCCGCGACTTCTTCTTGAAAAGAGTTTATTGTGCTCCTGCCGACTTTGCACTTGAATCAAAGCAAGAGATTGAGCCTTCCAACTGAGCAGTTTAACTGTGTAGTTCAGCCAGACTCCAACCCCACCTCCTCAGGCTGCATTCAGGTATCAGTGATTCACGATAGCAATCAGACCCTGCTCAGCCTAGTGCACAGCTCTCCCAGATATCGGTGACAGTATCCTTGGGGCAAAGTGTGCCCGCCTGAAGCTGCTGCTTCAAGTTTTTTATATACTGTAACTAGAATAATATTATGGCCAAGACCCCTTCTGTACATAAAAACATGGCTCTAAATCATTCACAGTTCAAGTCAGGTAACACCACCTTCTCACTCTCGGTGCACCTTCAAAGATATTGTGCCACCTGATCCAATTTTGTTTTTTTCAACTTTAATCTGTTGCACAGTGACCTTAAATGCTTAACCTTGACAGTAACCAGATTTGTATTTAATACATAACATTATTAGCAAAGCAAAGATCTTACTTGTGCAAACCCATCAAGTAATACGCAGAACCTTTTACTGTGTCTCATCAGGGAACTTGGTTCACTTGATTCTTATTATCCATAGGATTAGAGCTCATAGATCACCTGATCTTGATCAACTGAGCAGCTCAGCTGTGTGCTTTTCTACCTGTCAACACTATGGCATAACACCCCAGGAGGGAGAAGGAATAAAATATTTGAAGTGGGCTTTAAAGTTTAATTAGGCATATTTATATGTAAAACTTATGCTTTATGTGGTTAACACTTACAATGAAGATCCTCAGCCGTGTCATCTCCAGCATGTAGTACTCCTCCATTGTCAGCTCATCAAAGTCCTTGGGAAGGGATAAAAAGTCACAGGTGTGACGTTTGGTGTGTTCCTCCCTGCAGTATAAACCCAGAATAAGAACAGATGTTAAACCCATGAAGTTTCATATCAGGAGATGAAGAGATCTGTACAGGCAGGTCTCTTCAGTAGTTGTGCTGTCTATCAGCAGATACCATATCATACAGAAAAGATGAAATAGATTTTAGTGGATATCAGACAAAAGCTAGTTGAACAATTTCACTGTTACTGGGCAAAATAAACTTCCAGTTTTGTGAACTGTCATGGTGGAAACTAACAGGGACATTAACTCGTTATAGAATTACTCAAGAAATTTGAAGAGATACTTCAAGAGCATTGTTAAATCTGTGCTTACCATGGGTCATCATTTGGTTCCCAGCCTGTCAGCTCCAACAAGCAAAAGAAACATTTTGCCACATCTGGTTCACTCTCACTTGGAGAGTGGATGAAGCCAGCCTTTGCCATCTGCAGGGGACAGTTTAGAAGTTTAGAGCTTCATTGCACTCTGATCATGTTTCCTGTCACTTTAGGATCATGTCTAGTCAGGACACCAAAAATTAAGTTTGTTTCAGTAACCTGGCTTTCTCAGGTAACTCTTGTAGCATAACTCATCAGAGGCTCAGGCCAGCAATGCCATGTATGTGCCAAAGTAAAAGTCAGGTAGATTTTTTATTTCAATAATTTCCATTTCTGAATTTGAAGTAGTGATCATTCTACTACTTCACTTTTCCTGCTGGATCTGTACTTGTTTGATGTAGGCTGCTTTGTCATGAATATAAATTTGCAGTTAGAAAGACTACATAATACAAGAAACTAATTTGTAAATGACTGGAACAAAATAAAAAAGGAAACAAGAACACTAACTATTAAAATCTGTAGGCAGACTAGTGGACTGAACACACAATAACCAGTCAATCCCACTACAGTATTTCTGAGCAGGGAACAGAGGAAAGCTGAGTATTTCACTTTTCATCTTCAGCCTGCATGGACTCCTCTTGAACCTGGATGTATCCAACAATAACCTCACATTCAGGCATAGCATACATAAATGAAGGCAGAGGCAAAATAACCATTTCCAGACTTACATTCTCTGGCGTGCACTTGCAGTTCTCCTGGAAGGGCCACTCAGTGAAGGTTTTTTAAACGGGCCTCATACTCATACATCTCCTTCAAGGCAGTTAAGAGCTTGGAAGCTGAGCTGAGCTCCTGCAGGAGTGTCTCCATGGGTGAAGCCTGCGGCTGGTCAGCGTAAAGCTCCCACTCTCACATTTAAGGCCTTTGCTAACTGGTAACATGTTGCACCTGGAGAGCAGGGAAGGCCTGAACGAGCCTTAGTCCCTCCCTAACACAGGTGAGTTTATGGGCAGGACAACCCAGGGAAATGAAGCTATTGGAATTTCTTCCTCTCGTGTAGTGGTCTGGGTCCTTGGTCACACTGTGTTTTTTAACTGGAAGCACCCATGGTAATTGCAGATTTTACAATTGAATTATCAAAACCTCCAGGTTAAAAACTCTAGTTAAAAATACAGAAACTTTGTATATAAAGTTTTAAAAAATGCTATGCTGGTTGCAACCAAAGGGGTTGAATTAACGTTGCTATTTAAATCAGTGTTTCTTGAATTTCATGTTTAGAGATTATTCTTAGGATTGTCTTTGCCAATACTGTTGCATTTCTTTAAAGAGGAGATGGTTATTTTATAATATAATTATTCTGTTCTATTTTAAAATACTATAAAGCATGGCCAAATGCTGGATGACAACATTTTAAATGAGCATATCTGTAAGGGTTTGTAGTATCAAGGTATTAAGCTGTCATTTTACAAACTGTCTCTTATTTTGGTACAAAGTCTAGTTAAATTCAGTAGAAGTTTAAACATCCGTGTTTTCAAGACTGCTGTGTGCAGCAGCTTTCTAAGCCAAGATCTTAACACCTCTGAAAGATGTTGCATTGTGAGATTCAAAAATTCAAATCTTCTCCAAAATGCAGATGGAGTAAGTGCCGAAAATAATCCAGCACTTTATTCTGTCCAGACGTGGTGACAGAAACACGATTAAAAACGTTTGTGTAGGACTTCCAACTCTTAGGGTGTCGTTTTTGCCTAGATTTACAAATGCAGCGTCACTGATTCCTCTGGGACTGTACTGGTGTATGTTTTTATATGCAAGAATACTGTCCTTGAAATTTATATTCAGATATTTAGAGTAACGTGTTACATGAAAATAAGACACTTCAATTTTTAATTTTTTTTTTCCCCAGATAATACCAATGGTGCAGGAATTTATCATTCATAACCTGGGCCCTCCGAGCACTGATATTTGTAGTTTCTCCTAATGCTGACTCCATGGCAGCCCTTCTTAAGTTTGCTGATGATCAGGTATTTTAATCTCCTTTTTACTGTAGTTGATGTTTGTGTGTGTGTGTTTGTGCATAAATGAGTGTATTTGTAAGAAGCAAGGAACTTTGTTTAACTAAAAATTGAAATGCCAAACTAAACCCAAACCCTGTTTTTAACTACCCAAAACCATGGTAAAATTGATATCATGCTTCTCTTTAACACAAGGCACTAGTTCATGCAAATGGATTGTTTACAGGAATTAATAATTTGTCTGTTGTTTAAAAGAAACCGTAGGTTAAATATTTTGGCATATTTTGTCATCTTGTGATGTCATGATCTGTTTAACTAATTAGTTTGTGGCATTTCAAATGGAAAATGCAAAAATGGAACAAAACCATAATAGTTTAAATGTTTCTTGTAAGCAGTCTTATCTGAAAATGATATGTTTTTCAAACATGCATTATGTGTAATATATTATTTAATCAAAAATACCACAGTAACATGGGACCTTGGAGTCCTGGGTGACATTTATACATTAGATTCGAAATATGGATTTTTTTTATTTAACAATTTTTATGGCACTTAAACAAAAAATTTCCAATAGCCCAAATCAGTTCTTATGTAGAAAAGTACTGCTAGAATACTAGAAAGTAAGATTATACATGCAATAATAGCACATCCTAAGATGTATTTCTTGCATTTCCTGCCTATAGTTCTGTCAGAATTCTGTGCTGTTGAGAATGACAGGTACATTTCAAGTCTCCAGCCACCAGGCTGCAAAGGTATCCTGCATTTTATAGTAGGTTGTCTGCATCCTTCAAGAGAATAATGTTTGCAGAAGTGTTCTGAAACTGTCACAGTTTCATAGGTCCAGATTAAATGGATGGGTAGTTGGAGCTTTTCACTGGAAGATACATTAGAGGTGGCATGACATGAAAGAAAAGATTTAAATTGTATTTTAAACTATACAGTACATTAAATATCTGATATCTGCTCTCTGATCCTGACTTCTCCAGTAAGTGCAGAAAACCTGTGAGTAATGTTGCAACTTTGTGAATTAGTTAAAGCTGACCCTGATGAGTATGTGGAATATGTATCTAGGATCTGCGGGGAGAAAGCCTCAGAAAGGAAAGAGTTGTATTCTACTGCAATGAAAGTAGTTTCAATTACTGCCAATAGTGGAGAAAATTTACTTTTTATTTTATTGCTTGTCTCGTACTTCATCAGCTGAAACTTGTTGTCATGGCATTAATAACACAGCTTTCTTGGTGTTGGGGGTCTTTTAAAGATAAGACTTAGAAAACCTATCCGTTGTTTTAATATTTGGATGTGTGTTTGCAATCACATTTTACATTATTTTGCATTATTTTTCTATAATTAATGTAGATTATCTAAATGAGGTTGTATATTTAGCTAAATGGTCTCAATTGAAAACCAAATCAAACATTTCTACCTGATGTCTTTGTGTAAAGGCCAAAAATCAAACTTGGTAAGGATTAAAAAAAAAAAGCTAAAATATTGTATGAACAATACTTATAATACAGTGGTGTTAAAAACATATATAGGTGCATGGTCTCATACATACAGTTGTATGCACTGTATATTAATTAGATACATTAATTAATTGCCTCCTGGGAATTTGCCAGCAGTACGTGGCACCTCTTCAGGTGCAGCCTCCTAAGCAGCCCAGCGTGGCCCAAGTCTCTTCATGTTACGGCTGGGCAGGAACAGGGGGGTACTTCCCTGTCAGCCTGGAGAGATTAATGGTTATTAATTAAACAGGCAAAGTCAAGAGAATAACGTGATTAACAGGCAAGTGATTCAAGCAACTTCACGGAGGTGTTTCTTTCCTGAAGGAGAGTGGGGGATTGTGAGTGGTTGTCCTCCTATTACATGACCAAAGGTTCTGAACAAATTACAAATCTAGCTCCTAGCAGGGAGGGAACCTTTTTTTGTCCTGAAAGATAGTAATTTGTATATAGTAAACATTTCTTGGTACTTTCTTTTTACTGTTTTGCTTCATCCCATCTTACCCTCCTGCAAATAGTGTTCTGTTATCAGTCATAATTTTTTCTTTTTACACACCTAAGAGGAGTCCAACTTCTCCCAACCTCAAGAATTTAAGCAAGTTTGATTTTCTAAAAATATAAATTAAAAAAGAAATCATAAGCAGAACTATGGCCTTGTGACAGCATACATTTATTTTAGAAAGATGCCGAACAAGTAGAGATAATTTTGGAAAAGTTTTCCATAAGCTTGTATCCAGGATGTTTCAGCTGCATTATTATGGAATTTTTTGGTGCTATTATTCTTCAAAAGCAGCAATGGCTGGGTGACTTGAGGGATGATTATTAAGAAGTATTTGAAGGGCTGGAGATGAAATGGTTCAAGCATGAACTAGCAGAAGTAATTAACAGCTTTTAAACTTTGCAGTGAGAATTCTGGCTGCAGTCCAAGTGAATTACAGTGATAGTGATAGGGCTGCCCAGGGAAGTGCTGGGCTGCTGCTCAGATCACTGTCCTGTTTTCCTGCAGGAGCTGCCAGCTGATGCTCCTCACTGTGACTGGGGAATGCAATTACGGTGCCAGAGGCACTGGTGACTGGGATTAGCTTTGTAAGTGTTCTGAAGATGTTATTTTCCTCGGAAATCATTACAAATGTCAATTATATACTTGATCTAAGTGGTGTTTATTTTGCCTCTCCTGAAGGAGATGTAAGTGTCTCAGAACAATGGAATTACCAACAGTTTTTTTCTAAATAGATGTATCTTTACTGAAACTGATGTCTCAGTGTTTATTCAGTCACTGTTTGCTTCGGTGGCTTAACCTCACCTTCTATTAGGCCTTGTTCAGTGTCTTCTAAGAAAGGGACATTAGGTAAACACCACCCAATTACTGTCATCTAAACTGACTGCTCTGTGTGCGTCAGCACTCTCAGAGGACAGTAAGTAAGAAACAGAGCCTAGTGAAGTTAAAAGCATTTTAAAACAGGGATAAGAGAAATTGTTCATTATATCTACTGGAGGAAGAAAGGCCACAATAATCAGCCTAATTTATGAGACAGGAGTTGTGTCAGTCATCAGCAATACACCTTCAGGCACTTGGCAGGCAGTGGGCTCAGAGAGGGGCTGCAGCCCCTTACTCTTGGTATCTCATTTTAACAGAATTTTTGTCAGCTCCCAGAATTTTTCAGAAATTGTTTCTTTATATCTTTGATATCTTAGTTTACACAGCTTATTCATCACTAGGAAAGCCTGTAGTGGTTTTGAAGTACAGCTTGTGGCCTCTTGTGGGCGGGTTGACTGCTTCTGCATCTTCTGCTCAGTCTAGAGGTATTTTTTCCCCACTTTTCTCAGTACCAAAGCCGTACTGAATATACAAAGACACTTGCACAGAATCCTTTCCCAGAGATCTTTGGAATGACTGAAAACGCTGATATTCCCAAGGATCAGTCAGGAACACAACTGCTATTTGACACAGGTATGTAAAGACTCATCCTGTGTACCCTACCCTACTGTGTGTCCACGTTAGTTTGCTCACATTCCCTCCTGAGTACTGTACTTTATTGCGTTTTATCTCCATTCCTGTGAAATTACTTTTCCACTTAAGCATGTTTTAAGGCTCTTTTTTGGGGGTTGTATTTTTTCTGACTGTCTTCCTGAGGAAACATTTTGTAGGAGATACATAAACTGACTGTACTGATTCCTAGTTCCCCCAGCTTTTGTGAATTTTCAACTCCTTGGCCAGTTCTAGTCCATTTTGTAAGCCAGGTATAGTTTAGTGCCACTATGGTTCAGCAGGAAGAAAGAAGACACAGCTGTAGGCAACTGGATTTTGTTCTCATCTAGTAACTTTTACAGTAGTAATAGAGGGAATTCTGCTGCTTTAGAGGAAGGCACCTGCAGCAATGCCACAGAATGTGAAACAAGAATAGTGAGGAGGGTTACTGTAGTTAGCAAAACTCTGCTCTGGGCCGATGATGTTTCTGAAGGAGGGGAGTGAGATTTTCCCAGGATGGGCAGCCTTCTCTCTAAGAGGCTATGGACCTTCTCCCTGGCAATCCAATGACTACAGGATCAGCCAGAAGATCAGGGTACTTTCCATGGAATCCCCCAATCCACTATTCTTGTTTTTAGTATTGCTTGTACCTGCCTGACTTAGAAGTTTGTAATGTCTGTTGGACAGAGCATTTATGCTGGTTTTTAATTGTTTAAGCAACCTTGTTAAGCGAAATGTTTTGACACCTTCCTTTTCAGAATTTCTTTTAGGGGCTTGTAATGATGTCTGCTGAACTGAAAGGAATACTAAAACACAGAAGTAATCAAACCTTAAAAAACTCAACAAAAATATCTGCTCCTTGAATATTTTTTTTTTATTTTCTGAAGGCTCCTTATGTATAAGGAACATACATAAAATGAACACAACACTTGACAATGAACAAAACAGCATTTGATAATTTCCAGCTTTATAAAATTTTTTAAAAATTATTTAGTTATAACAAAAAAACCCAATAGCTCAGCAAGTTATCTTATTGGACCATATCACATTTTAAACCATAGACTCAGTTGTTAATGGGGAGAGGAAAGAAAAAAAATAGTAAAAAAAAAAATAATCACACTGCATCTAGCAACTACAACATTTTCTAAGCATAATCACAGCGGATTGAGTGCAATGTGATTTACATCAGAATTCACATGGGATGTCACACAGTGACAGCATTGTAATATACAAGTAACATTTATGCCCTCCAACAAATACAAGTTAAATGAGACTCTGGATTCAAGCAAAATGGAATGTTGAAGCTGAGTAGAAATGTAGTGGAATTCCGATTGTCTGTAACATGACTCAAAAGTACATGAGAATCATCTGGAATTCAATACTGGTAGAAACATAGAGAAGTCACAGAGCAGTGTAACAGCTGTTACATTTGCAATAAATACTAGAAAATAAAAGTAAACAACCTATATTCCATGAAAAATATAGTACCTGCCTTCAACAACCATGTTTTTCCCTTGTCTGAAGATGGTCTTGGAAGGAAGTTAACTATTCTCCTACAGAGGCAGTGTATTGAGCTATAGCCACATTCCAACTAATACAACAGTAAATATACTACCGGAAATACAGAAATCTTCATGTGAAAAGAGTTAAGAGAAATAAACCTTAAAAAAATGATTTGACAAAACATCAGTTTAGATGCATAATGACCCACTTATATTTCAGAATTAACAGAAAAGAAAAAACTTAAGTCAGTCAGTTTAATACAAAAGAAACAGAGATTGTTTAAACTCAGATCTTCAGAAGGTATCCAGGAAGTTTTGTCTCATTGACCTCCCATGGGCACTATGCAAAAAATGTCATCCAGGAGTTTTACACTGCAGAAATTCAGCAATCTGAAGCTTACAACAGTGTGTTTGCTAATTAGGGTTCTATACTAAGCATGTTAAAGAGGAAAAAAGAAAACCTGAGTTCAGAACACCAAATGGCTGTGTGCCTGAACTCTGGGCTTTTGGCTTCTTCACTGAAGAAACTGCACCCTTCTTTGAAATGGACCCTTAATACTGTTTCCTGATACTGCAGTAGGAAGAAATACTGGCAACCAACTGGTACCTTTAAAATACATGAGCTGCTCTCAGTAAAAGCTGAAATGACCAATGATGCTTCCAAAGAAAAAGGCCACAGGAAACATGGGAACTTGAAATGGAATGCAGATACCCACTGGCTCTCACTAAAGGTGTTAGGGTTAGTGTTTTTAGCAGCTACACTGGCACCAAGCAGACCGGAACTTTAAAACTTACAGCACATAGTCAAAGTACAGCTTTTACCTGGCATACACAGAAGAGAGACAAACTGGATGTTTTAAAAAAAAGCTACTACCATGCTTAGGACTGGTACTACAGAATCAACCTGCACTCCCCACAAATTCACAATTTATTTTTTTTTAAGGAGATGGGTATAAGAAGAACTAACTCATGTCTGGCAATAAATGCCAGACAGCCTGTCAGCACAATCTGATCTAGGACAGCTGGTCCCAGCAAGTTAAGGCCCAAATTTTCAGTCTATTCTTCTAAATGACACATATACCATGTTTCTATCACATCTGCTTTTTAATAATCTAATTTAAATACCAAAATTGTAAAAAAATATCATAGAAATGAACTCCTTTATAGTGGAAGTAGAAATCTTACATATTCTTTACTGCCCGAAATGGCTGGTGTCACAATGTCTGATATCAAGGCATTGTAGGAACAGATTTGATGCGCTGTTACAGTATTGTAAATACCCTACCAGTACAACATACACAGAGCATAATTTAACCCTTGTGTCCAGCTTCAGGAACTAGCATCTTGCACCTTGGTTTAACATGAAGAAAACAGTCCAAAATAATAATTTTAAAAATGGAGAAATTCCCACAAGGATTCTCTTGCTAAAAGAGTTTGCACAAATTCACAGCCAAATTCTTCAGTAGTTTATGCTGCAAGTGGCACACAATACATTTTTAGTGTCTGTAAGAAAGAACCAGAAACAGCTCAATAACTCCAATGTCAGTTAACTCAAGCTAACACTAATTCTACTGCATTTTGCATTTTCCTATTAATATCAAGGAACAAACATCAAATAAATCTCAGTTGGGGAAAACCATCATCAAACTGACCCTTGACAGAAATTACACTTTGCAAAGTACATGGCAACAGCCTGCCTTCTTACACAGGAGCTTTGCAATGATGGAGTGCAGCTTACACAGCTTGTAAGAATTTAAACAGTGTTTAGGCTTGGGGTTTCTTTTTAAAAATTTAAGCCAGCACAGTGGTTTTCAGTCATGTCCTGCTGTAAGATTGAATACTTCAAGTCACCACTATGCAGAAAAATCAGCACAGGATTAATATATATATATATATATATATATATATATATATATACACACAGATGTGCACACACATATATGTGTGCATATCTGTCTATATCTATATAGATCTATACATATGTAGAGAGCTATGTACTACTCGAGACTCATGTGGCACTAAGTTTTCTTGGGTTCCTTGCACAGGTATGAGTTTTAGCTGCAACATCTGGGTTCTGTCCAAGTGCACTAATGGAATGGTATTTTCCCAAATGAGAAGATCTTCCTCTGTGCTTTTTCTTTCTTAAGCAAGCAGTGCTCTCTATACAGCACCCTAACCTTGGCCCCTATTTCTCAGATTTAGGGTTTCCTAAACATCACTCACTCCAGTTTAGGAGTAGTTGGGTAAGCTCATCTGATGAGATTAGAGAAAAGCAGAAGCTACTCTAGCAGAAAGGAATCTCCTGTCCTTGTGGAAGCAGTGCAAGCACCACGTGTCCTCTGAGCAGTGTGCACACAGCCACGCAGTGCAGACTCAAAGCCAGACAGCAACAGATTGGAACCACAGTGATTACCAGCATCAGGTCACAACTGGATGTCAAGCACAATTTTGTCTTCATAGAGGGCAATCACCAGCATGATGGCAAATCCAAGAAGCAGGCCTAGATTCTGAAGAATGAACTGCCCCACAGGACAGTAACCATGCTCTTCATTATCTCCATCTCCATGAAGCATTTCTGGAAGCTGAAAGATACAAAACAATTTAGAAAGTTATTTCGCCTCTATTCTATCTATACATGGACAAGTTTACAAGATGAATTTGTTAAGGATAAACATACAGGATTTAGATATAAAACCAATATACTGAGACACGGTTTAAACTCCACTGAACAACTACATTCAATAAAAACATGGTCATGTGATGTATTTAGAAAAACTAAAAATGCCTTGAACTTTCACCGGTTCATCCATGCAATTGAACATTACATTCCTCAAGATAGGGCACAGCCAAACATTCTTTGAGTTCTGCTCTTTTAATTTTAAAAGAATTCAAGTCATGCTGAAATAAACATATGACTTTGATTAACCTAGCCCTTCATTTATCATGTGAGATGCTTACATATATTCACATACACATCCCTTTTAAATATGAGAATCATAGCTACAAGCAATTAAAGAGAAATTTTATGTGCAGAAGAACTTATGAAAGTTCTGGACATTCTGGATATTGCTCACCTATGAGGAAAAGTCAGAGTACTGACAAAATCAACTAACAGTAGTGATCTTGGAAATGTAAAAATAAAATTTTGTGCTTTACAAAGCCATCCACATAGAACAGAAGTAAAATATTTACAAGGAAATTAACTGAAGAAAGCAGGAGATAAATGTTAAGATGGGGTTACTGAGAGATGCTTCTGCCTGAATTAAGGTGCAAATGAGATCATATGCTAAAGTCAAGAGTAAGGATTTTATTTAACAGCAAATATGAGAGAGAGAGAGAGAAAGAAATAAGAAAGAGAGAGGAGGGAGAGGAGAGAAAGAGTGAGAAAGATGAAGCAGAAGATAGTCACCACCTGTGGATTCAGCTGGTGTCCCCCTGGTGCTCTTCACCCTGACTTCCCCAGGGTGGGTGTCCTGAGGTCACTCACAACTTCTCACCATTTACAAATTTTAGCAGACAAAGACTCAATGCTCATTGGCTATACAGTTCTCTTATTCTACTGGTTCGATGATTCACTTCCAATGCTAATTAGTCCCACCCCAGTTAATCTCTCTCTTCCTTTGAGTCGGTGCCTCCCATCTGGAGTGCTGGGCTGTGGCCTCCCTCTGCTGGCCCAGCCAGAGCTCATTTTCTGCAGAGCTGCTTTGTCTTTGCATTCTTCTCCCCAGCTTTGTTTACTTGTCCTTAGGCCGGAGATAATTGGACAATAGTCCAATCTTAACCTTCCCTTAAGTCAGGACTATACTCAGTAGGGTGGGTTTCTGTGGTGGCAGAGGAGCAGGTGCTTCTTTGCACAGTTTGCTACGGTGGGCAAAGTCCTTTGGTGATTTACCAGTGCTTGAAACACTTGTGATCTTCCAGTCTCTTACAATAATTCCTTCAAGGAAGGCATTCTTACAGGAATTCCTTCAAGACTCAGTACAGAAAATGATGATACAGAAGAAAATGGAAAGTACTGCTCTTCATTAGATCAGCTAGGAGTTTTGGTTATTCTAAGAACTTGAATACTGCCCAACAGACAGTGGCATCAAAGATCCTAAAACCCCAAATATATTACCCATCTTGTCTTGTACTACTGTATTTCTAAAATATACATAAACTTGATAATTAATTTGACCCACTGATTGTTTAAATATTAAAAGACCCCCAACTCCCCAATCCCTCAAAAAACCAAAACACCAAAAGCCTCCCCAACTGGTGTGAAAAATGTTTAAATGGTTATCCCATATCCACTAAACCAGGCAGCTCCACAGCAAGCACTATCCAAATACAAAGTGTTGTTAAGTCATTAAGAATAAAGGGCTTCACTGCAGCATTACTGTAATGGGCTTTAATACTCTGTTCTGGATGTTTACTTTGATTGCATCTTTGGACTTTAGTCTAAAGATGACTAAACTTTTTGCTTTGCTGGATACTGATGTGACCAATTTCAGGGACCACATAAAGAATGGTCCTGTGTCAATTAAAATAAACCCCCACCCTTTTGAAGTTGAAAGCTTAAGGTGTCAGTACTAGAGATAAAAGGAACAAAAACTGCAACAGATAAATTTGTTTCCCAGTAAGATGAAATTATTCAAGTTGGACTATTCAATGTACCTATTCAAAGCAAAACAGGAATGTCAGGAAGGAGGATATTATGATTACTCTTACAAGTTATCACCAAATGAAATTTCATCAAAGAATGTGGCAAACCTGGAAGATTTTGCAACGCCCGAGTTTAGATTGTACTGGAGAGGAATATCTTTATCATTGAAACCCACGTAATCAGACAACTTCAGGACTGTCAGATGCAAAAATACCAGAAGGCTCATTCTCAATGGGCTAGTGTAAGGAATGGAGAGAAAACTGCACCTCTGTAAACCTCTGCTCACAGCTAGGGAGGGATCAAAATCTATTCTTATTGTGTGTCAAGTAACAAGGTCTTTGAGAAGGAGGCTGATGATGCAAACACCAAGACAAAACTATGGTTCAGTTTCAAGTGTCTCTTGCAGAAGCTTTCCTGCTGTTGTTGAGAGTCAGACCATAGGACTTTGATTATTTGGTTACTACTATGATGGATGAAGGAAAGAAAAAAAATGAAAGAATGAAAGTATCGCCTTTCTTTATCCATGACATCTTCAGTCAAAGGACAAGAAATAAGAATCAGACGCAGAGTTTACAAGGAAGTGATATTTCAGGCATTATAGGCTACTGCAGAACACCTGAGTTGCAGGAAGGATCACTCTACCCAGACATTCTATTAACAATTTAGCAGGCCCCAAAAGTACTTATTCACCTATTACTAGATTAGAGTGACTTTATAACAACAGTATATTTACAAATTAAAGTCTCATAACAATGTGGAGAGTATTACAAGTGCCCGAAAGTGAAAAATTATTTCATCACCTTTGGCCTCGGAAACACAAAAAGTGAGAAAACTACCTTATTTAAATGAAGCTCTGAGGTAGCTTTGAGAAGAGAAATCAGGACTGAATATGGGCTGGCAACAAGTGCATAGCAGTATTGCTGCCTGAGGGGTCTGATCCATGGTGTACACACACCTGCGTGTTCTTGAAGCAGCAGCATTTTTCCACCGGGTAATTTTTTTAAAAGCTACTCACCACAACAGCTGTGGATTACCAGGTGCTCATAGTAAAAGCTCAGACTAAACTTTCCAGAAGCGCCTACGTGACGACGAGATCTCAGTGAAGAATAAAGCGAACGCCCCGAGACGTGCGTGGTTGCCGCGCGAAGGCCCCGCAGCCCCAGCCCCAGCCCCCGTACCATGTCGACCAGGGCCACGTAGAGGAACATGCCGGCGGTGACGGCGAAGATCCAGAGGGTGATGTTGTTGGCGTACTGCCCCACGGCCGTGCCGATGAGCATGCCGATGTAGGCCATCATGGCCGACAGCAGGTTGTACACGATGGCCTGCTTCACCGTCATGCCTGCCTTCAGCAGCACCGCAAAGTCACCTGCCGGGACAACACGGGCTGGCGTCAGCGAGCGCAGGCACCCGGCTCACCGCCGAGGGCTGCGGCAGACTGGCTGCAGGAACCGGCTGCCTTGGAGAACTGCACTTAGGCACAGCCATCCCCGGATTAAAGCATCGTTTCAAGGTGCCCCTTCATTGTGCTGACTGTCAGAAAGGGAGCAGTGAGTAACTGTGAAGGGTGAATGGAGGAGTCTAGGTCTGCTCTTCCCACTGAGAATACACCTGTGTGCACACACACTCATCTTTCTCAGAAGTTCTTCATGGCACATAAAACCAGAGGCTTAGTTTGGATCAATACCTGTGAAAATTCCTCTTAGCTATACACACCTCATTATGCAAATCCAGAAAGAGGATAATGAGGCATTTGTCCCCACAGAAGGTGACAATGAATTTAAATTTGAGCACTAGGAAGAGTTATTCACAAAGAATGACTTCATATCCACGCTGGATCAGTTTTCTGGTTGAAGACATGCCAGGTTAATGTGTTTTATTCTGAATTCAGGATAGCTCTGCTAATTTAGGTGCTAAAAGTAGGTATTCTATAAAAATTTAGACTTCAGTCTTGTAATCAGCTCTAATACTTTTACTCCATCCAAACTGAATTCTTGTGATCGTGAGAAGTGTAAGATGATCTACAGACATGAGGGAAATTAACATAATATTATTATGTCACACATGCCTGAAATTATTTGCTTAATCTAGAATCAAAAAAATCAAAATTTAAAAATATCAAAAAATAGGTATGAACTACTCACCCTTTATTCAAGCTAATTTCATCATGCTACGCTGTCAAGTTCTAAGCACTGTAATATACATTGCAATCCTTTATATACTGCAGCAGCTTCACTTAACTAATGATTGTATAGCACAGGTGTCAAACATCTGCTCTATTATTTCCCACCTGTGCCCACAATTTACCTATAGCTCAGGAGCTGCCTATATAAAATGCTTTCCCTTCTCACCTCTAAGGTTTTTGAAGTACTTGTTTTACCTCACTTTAGATCATTTGGAGCCAGCAGCTCTTCAAGTGACCAAGCAGTGAGTACAGACATAGCTGAATCTAGCACAACTTCACATCAGTGGAAAAACAGAAGATTCCTCCTCTCTCTGGCTGCTCTTTTTAAACTCTCAGAGTGCAGTAAATTTTCATGCAAAGTAAAAACAACAGGTTTCGGCGTGGTTAGCTACCCCCAGAAGAAATGCTTCAATTAGGGGGAAAGAATCAATGCAACAGTGGCAACAGTGCCTACGGGCTTTACCCTAAAATGGACACACCTGCTGAACTTGGCCACAATTGGAACAAAGCCTCTTCTGAAGATCCCCACATGGAATTTTACTTATATAAACCTGTGTTTACACTTATGTTACTTGACTTTGTGTAAGACAATGCCACATAGAGTACTGTGAAACTCTGTAAAATGCAGAGCTATGTAAAATGTATGCTCCTAAGAACATTTTCAAAACATGCTCAAAAAGCTTCACAGAAGTGCTGTAACTAGACACTACCAATATAATCCTATAGCAGTATCTCCTCTGAAGCAATAATTCTCCCTCCCCTCTGAAGTTCGGGTCACCTCTGCAGATTTTGCACTGCATTGTGCTTATCACAATATCACAACAGCTTTAATATAAAGATTTTGTACAGATGGACCATGGAGTTTCTCCACTTAGTTACCTAATTCATGGGGAAGCTCATGACAAAATACTGCTATAGATGTACTAATTCCCCCTGTCAGTCCAGCACTAAAAGCTGCTCCTAGGAAAAAAAAAAAGAAAAAAAAAATTAAAATGATATTTCACTATTTTGAGGTCAGAAAATCAATCAACTTTGCAGAGCTGACACCCTTCTGTTAGAATGCACACTAACGTTTTTCAGTATGTCTGTGTCCTGTCTGTACATAAATGGGAAATACTGGAAGCACCCTGGATGTGCATTACCACTGCAGGCTTTATTACTCATTTGTCTGAAAGACAAACCCTGGAGAGGAGAACACAACTGGCCAAAAATGAGACATAAAGGCAACAAGCTAATAAATAGCACCACTTTTACCCTTTTAGGAACTCTCAAATACATGAGGGCAGTTAGGTATGCACATGAGCAAGAGTCTGGCTCTCTCCTTTTCAGCTTGGAAATTTCCAAACTAATATTTAACCCATAACCTCTCGCGCTCCTTTCTACTTTATTTAGAGTACATATCAGCAATATTAGTTAGATTAGACCTGGAAATAATAAGGATAAACACATTGACGTAAATAATTTGCATAAACTAGTTGAATTTAATGAACTTTTAAGTTCATACCTTAAATAATTCTGAGATGAGAAAACTGGTAGAAATTTTCTGTACTGTAGCAGAGGAAAGTACAAAAAGAGCCTGCAGTGAGCAGTCAAACAGCAGCATAAGCATAAAGAGAAGACACAATCTGAAGACAGAGGGAAATTTAACTTTCCTCTGGATTTCTCATAGCTTGATATATTAAAAAGATGAGCAAGCTTTTCTAAAATCTACATTTTACTAAAGATTCAGCTGTTTGGGCTTGACCCAGGAATATTTAGAAATGGAGTTTCAATACTGTGAAGTTCTCAACAGAAGGAGTGGCAATTGTTTTTGGCCTTAGAAGCCATTGTCTAAATGTCTTACCTGTTTAATGTGAAAATGAAGCAACAAGTTAATTTTTAAGGAGTTTAGTTTCTTTAGAAGTTGTCAGAAGAAAGTGGAGAAACTGCAGTAGATTCCATTATTAACTAGAGACCCTGACAAATGCTTTTCACCCACCCTTCCAAGTGGGTGTGTCCCTTCTGCCATTAGTTCAGAACCCTGTGTACTCTTCCTCTTAAGCAGCTACCTTAGTAAAAAATCAAGTGTGCACTTCATTCCTCTCACCATCACACTGACTTGTATATCCAAATCAATACACTTCATGATTCAAATCGCATTTAGAGCATTGTGTGACTCTGTCCAAGTCGATTTATTAAATCTATTAAAATCTTTTTTTTTGTTTTGTTTGTACTTCAATTTCTTGTGCACTTGGCTAGAAATAAAAACAAATTTTTGTTTGGTACTTCAATTTCTTCTGCACTTGGCTAGAAATAAATCTATACTGACCATGAGCCAGAATAATATTTTGCTTAAACAAAATAAAATTATCCTAAGTAATATTAATTAATTAAAAAATATTTCTGTAACCTGACTCCCAGGATATTTTTATTTGCAAGTACTGTATAATTCTATGTATTAACAATAATAGAAATAGTGTTACTATTATGTTAGTAAATACCATTCTAAATGAGACTGAAAGGCATTTATTTATAATTCTAAGGCAACTGAGAACCAAACAAGCAACATGGGTTACTGTGCTCTGTAAATCCCAAGGTTTGTCCGCACCAATCTCTCTTTGGCGAAGATTGTGACTGTCACTGCTACCGATACAATAATTTTAGTAGAAATAGCACAGAATAGTCACAAAAGGGAAACTATTACAATTGACAGCTTTTTAATTTCTGCTCTGCAGGAGACTGAACAATGGCAGTAACCACAGGTGCTAACTGGCAGCCTTACCTGTGATCACTGATAAGTCAAATATTAGCAGAGTTACTATAGGTAAGGAGAAACTGTTGAGAAACACTCAGCGCTTTTGCTTACCGATTGCTAAGCCATCACTAAAGTTGTGAATGCCATCTCCCATAATTACCATCCAAGCAATATTAGCTATCCCAGTATCTTTCAGGTCTTTTCCAGAATGACAGTGGCCATGGGAATGATGGGAATGTTTGTGATGCCAGTGGTGACTGTGTTTTCTAGCTATCATTTTATCTTCGCCATGGCTGTCATACTCGGAATCGTGCGGCTCGTGCTCTTGGGCGCCGTGGGAGACGTCGTTGTGAGAGTGGCGCAGGTTGTTGTCCTCTTCGACAGACAGGTAGCTTTTGGCAGGGGGCTCCAGCTGCCCGTCCAAGTCAGTGAGTTCAGTTTCATTCAGTCGATCTTCAGACAGAACCGAGTCGTCTGCTCCTGCATCGAGCCAGGTGGGAGACACTGAGTTAATTCCTGTTTAACCAGCAACCACTGCACCCTGAACTAAGGGTTATCTGCTCTGTGAAAGCAAAACAAGTGTTTTAACACATCCCAGTCTAGTACCTTTGCTGTCAGCATTCAATCCAAAAACTAAGTCTGTCACTGAGACATTTTTTCACAAATTTGCATGTACAATATATAAAAGTTTCCATTACAAGGCAGCAGCACTGCATCCATAGCACTTGAAGCCAGTTTTAGCCCAGCCTACGCTCGTGCCTGCAGTTTTGCTACTGACAAAGTTTATGGTTCAATGCTGGCAAAGGAGAGTTGCCATAATGATGACAGTCTTAGAGCTGTAGATGGGATCTCAATGGCTCAGGAAACTACCTGGCTCTGCCTGCACGTGCCCATACAGGTCACAGCTCAGCCTCCACTGCCATGCAGACATTTCAAATGTATGTTCCAACCCCTGCACTGCTGAATGACTTTCCATGTTCTGTGTCAGTGCCCCAAATCCCATTTGAGATAGTTTGACTGGAAAAGGCTGCAGTCCTAACTCTCCCTTCCACAAACCAATCAAATTTAATAAACCTTTTTTGTACAAATACAAATTCGTATCAACAATTCTTCATCAACAAATTAATTCTGCAGCTGTGAAGGCAACAGAATCAGAAGGTTATGAAGCAAAGTCTTCGCCCTTCCCTCTCCCTGGGAGAAGGGGGATAGAGCATTTATTCTGGGTACACATAGCATGAGCATTCACAGGCTGTCATGAAGGAACAGTGGGAAAAAGTTGTTTTGGATACTTGAGGAATATTCAAGATACTTGGTTATATTTATGGAAAGAAACAGACTTTGTTTATCTGTAACTGGTCAGATGCTGGAATCTTCAAAGTGGAACAGATATCCCCATTCATTGTGTGGGTGTTCATTTTTCATCTAATTTTTGCCAGGGCTGAGCTAGTCAGGCATAGCTTAACCAAAACACACCCTGAAAACAAACAATCAAACAACAAACAAACAAACAAAAACAAAGACCCACAGCCACCCAAACATGATTGCTTCAGAAGTCTCTCTGTGGCATATTAGGAAATGTTGAGAGTGCTCTCAGATCTAATGAAAACAAAATAGAAAAATAGGGAAGAGCCTATTAAGTCTCATTAACAACGATGTGCATAATAGCAGCAAAACTGAACAAGAGCTAACATGCTACACACCATGACCCAGTAGCCTGCTCTTGCTTTGGTCTCCCAGTCAGAGAGAATTCTGACAGTCATTGCTTACCTGCAAGGGGTTTCAACTGAAGCCAGTCAGCATCTGGTCTGTTATTTAATTTGTGATCAGAAAGTTTCCTTCCAATTGGTGATTCTTCAGTCTGGGTTTTTTTGCACCATTTCTGCTTACTCTGCAACAGAAAACAGGTAGCATCTGGTTTATAAAAGGACATTGATGGAAATAACAGGAACTGAAATGCTGTCCAAAAATCTCTTCTAAACAGACCAAGCTACTCTCTCTTACCATGTATGAGAAAAATATGTTAATTCAGATTATTGATATTTATAAGGCTCAGCAACAATCCCTATCCCAGTGGGAATTCTTAGCTACTAACCATGGAATGTCACTCCCAAACACACACAGAGACATATATTTCACTTTTGTAAGAGGGGATATTCTGACAAGGATTGCTCTCATACCCCAGAAATACTTCCAAGTAGCTATGAGATTTGTTCAAGAAAGCAATCATGCAGCAAGAATAGCTCCTCTAATTTGCTGAACTTTTTTTTTTTTTGTTTTATATTCCTATAACTTCCTGGTATTTGCCTTTAAGACCCAGCAAGCTTTTCTCTATCTACAGCCCATATGGAAGATCCCAAGGGTTTGCCAAAGCAGCCGAGGGGATTTAATTATTTAATTAATCTCAAAGAAGAGAAGCCCAATGTAAGTTTTCATCCTTTTATCAGATGATCTAAGAAATGCCTTCTCCAACACAGAAAATCTTTTGCTGCCTGTCCAGCTCAGACAGCAAGTCTGATGCGAAAACAGAGAAGCCGAAAAGTTTTCACAGTTATTTTGGGAGAAAAAAGTTGGAGTTTCGCCAAAATAATTTTCTCCTCAAAGTTGAATGGCAAAGGCTACAACTGAATTTCCATGCACAGTCACACTCCCCAGGGAACTTGCTCTCCTTTTATACCCCTATCATAAATACAGAGTGCCCCCAGTACTAAAAATCCAATAATTTTTTGAGGAAAAAGTTAAAATTTGACTGGCAATTTATAGAAAGCAGGAGGTCGAAAATTTTAGCGTTTTTCTGATATGGAAAACCTAGATACCTCTGTTACACTGGCACTGCTAGGTAAGAGCATACTGCTAAATTTCTTGTCAATTGTCTCACAATCGCTGGCCCTATGACCAGATCTGTCTTACATAATGCTTTCTCCTTTTTTTTTGCAAAAAAATCCCAGGGAGCTTTAGAAGAAGAGGTGGAAACTCTTTTACTTAAAAAGATCTGCTTCCAAATAGTGGCCAGAAAACTGCAGCATCCTCCATCAGATTTCTACACTGTTTTCCCAAGTTACCTTGTTGAGAAAAGCAACTTCTTTAGGAAAGGGATCCCTCACATAACATCAGAGGGAATACAGAGCAGCAGCAGCACTTGCTCACGGAGTAAACCCAATGCATCAGCACTCACAAGCTAGCTTTAGGCAATGCATTTTAACAGCAAAAAACTTTAGTACCTACCTTTTGTTTATTGTAATGTTTGTACATTCTTATACAATGCTCAATGATGAAGAGAACATAAATGCCTCCGAGTGCCAAGAGCCCTTTGAGCACGGGATCGTTTTCCTCCAGGAAGCCCTCGGCGTGCGCGGCGTGCGCGTGGCCGTGCCCGTGCCGGTGCGAGCGCCTGTGCTCGTGCACGTGGCCTTGGCCATGGTGGTGGCTGTGGTTGTGGCCTCCGTGGGACTGGTGGGAGAAACAACAGGGACACCACTGGGGCAACCAGGACACTGAAATGGCACTGGGCCAGAAAAAATAACAGAAATCCCCTCCGTTTATTGGTTTTTCTTCACACTAACATGTTTTGCCACATAGGTTTTTCAATAGCCTATTCATTACCCTGATGAGTAAAAAAATATTCCTCTGGGAAGTTTTTTTTTTTGAGGGGGTAGATAATGTAGCTTGAGCTTTTCTCTCATGATACTGAAGATGAGACTAACATTCAGAAATATCACAAGGAATTACCATTAGCAACCAAGCCTTATGACTTTTTTAACTGTTACAGTCAATTACAGCCTAAATTCTGATCTGAAATATGAACTTAAAAAAACTCTAAAACCATGACCAAAAATGTGTACTGGGTTTATACAAAGAAAACATGTAAATAACAGTCTTTGTGCTAAACAACTGAGGTAATAAATTTTTAGAAAACATTTTCCTTTTGAAGAATTACAGTACACCATCATGAATTAAAAGCTGCTTACCTTCCTCGGGCAATTGCTTGATTCACTACATTAGGGGTTACTTTCTCCCTCAAATCTAGTAACCAGGCAGGTTAATCTCCAGGAAATACTTCTAGGTGGTACTGATACACAACTATCAGTAAACAAGAGACAGCAATACTGCTAATTTTAAAATACTCTTGTTGGGCTCATAAGTGTTTTACAATAGCGTCACATCAGTTCAACAATGAAAACACAACAACTTTTCCCCACTTTTTTTTTAGAGAACTCCATTTCCTTCCTTTCTGTCTGCAGAAAGTCTCCAACAGTGTTGGTGTCCCTCACAGTCAAGTCAATCTACAGGTGCATCACTGAACATTTCTTTATTGACACTATCAAACAATTCCTCAAAAATTCTAGACTCATTTACAATTAAGAATAAAAGGTAAGGAAACAATACTTACATGTGGCAAGAGATGGAGCAGTGCATCTCCACTCATTGTTCCTACAGCCAGAGCTACCAAGAAAGTTAGAAGAAATTTGAAGCACCATTGGTTAATGATGGGAACCAAGATCACACCTAGCAAGGAAAGCAGGCTAATGACGGTGATAGAGATGATACCACAAAACCAGGCTGTGGGAAGAAATGAATACAGAAAGGTTATCAGAACAACACCTGGAAAACTTTTTTAAGGCTGATTAATGATTTTCAACTATCTTTTAAGAAGGTGACTCCTTTAACCTAAGTTGTGTGATTGTTCAAAAGGTGCTGAAAAATATAAAGGCAGCACTGAAGTTCAACGCAAAACCAAAAATACACAGGCTTATCTACAGCACGATGTAATACAGTGAGACATCAGAAGACAATTAGCTAAAAAGAGCCCAGCAATTCCTCCTGATTGTTAGTTCCAGGCTGAGCTTTGTAGCCCTTTATGAATCAAAAACCAAAAGGTTTCACACTGAACAAAACCATCTCTGCTACTTAACTTACTAGGGCTCTACAAGCACTAATGCCTATGTTACAGTTGTTTTTAATATGGTTCTGATGCAAAATTTTTCTGGATTCTGTATTTCTCCCCGTTTGGAGTCACGTATTTAGTTTGGCACTATTTATTTCACCTGGTGCTTTGAAACATACCACTTATTCATGAGAAGACTCAACCTTTGGCAGAGGAACTCTAAAAGTGAATGCTACAATAAGAGTTTGAGAAGCTGAAAGCAACTTGCTACCACCAAACAGCAGCATTTATTTTTTTTCTGAGAATCTCTACTGTTACCATTAGAAGCAGTGATAATGGAATGTGGTACACTCAACATATTCCTGTTAATGAGGGAAGATGTGAGAATTTCTACATGATATTGAAAAGAAGGAATTACAGAAGAAACAGATCCTATAAACAATGACACATGGCTCTTTCACTCAGCTTCTCACTCTAGTAAAATATTTTAAGTTTTAGCACAAAGGCTTTGATTTTCTTCTACAGAGCTTTTCCTAGCTCCACTTTTAATCAAAAATGTATGTCTATCTACCACAGTTTGCCAACTTTAATGTAAGTTACAACTCCAGACTCAGAATCGCTAACATTTCCACATTTCAGAGCACAATCTGACTTTCCTTGCATCTGTGAAGGTCCACAAGTAGGGAAAACATCTTGGAAAATGGGGCAGGGTATGCGTGAGGGGAGAAGAAAAGAGGAACAAATATCTTGAAGCTGCTCAGTGTCAACACCAGGGTGAAACACCCCAAGAATTCTGTCTGTACCAAACTCACTACAGAGCAGATTTGTACAATTTTGCCAACAGAAGTGTGGCTGCTGCAGGCTTGTCAGGTTCAACACCAAAGCTCACAACATCTGCTGCTTTAAATTTTATTTTGGGATATTTATTCTTAGTAAGTCTGTGCCTGTCATTCCACAACACTGCATAAAAGAAAACAACTGAACTGAAATGCAAGGGGTACAAGACCACATCCACTGGTGAGAAAATGAATGGAAAAAGCTTTACAGTATGAGGTGTGCAGTGACAGACAAGAGTACTGAGACCATAGAAAAAGAGAGTTGGTGATAAGGCAAAGTCTGCAGTCAGATGAGGAACTGAAAAACTGAGGTTAGAAAACAGGAATACAAAAGTAGGTTTAAAGTTGAAGCAGGACCCTGATGATGAAAATACAGCCAGAGCCTTGACTGATCCCCAGAGTGCTTTAGCCACATACCCTGGACGGAGAGGCTGTGCTGAAAACCCAGCATACATGGGCCCGGCTCTCTGTGCCATTTGCCCTACACCTCCCACAATCCCCATATTCCAATTAAGATCTGATATTTTTTGATTCACTTCCTTACATAAGAAGGAACAATTAGTATTGTATCGACTGAAATCTTGCTGTAATTAATACAAGAGAATACAGGAAATTGTTATGAAGAATGATTTATCATTATCTAATCAAGCTGATCTGTTCTGCAGGTTACTGTTTCAGAGCCAAATCAATGAGTTAGAACCCAAATTTTTACAACTAACTGGCAAAGGTGTTATTTATACCCAAGGTATCAGATGCCATAAACCCTGTTAAATGTTCACAATAAGCTTCACTAATTTTGCAAATTAAGTCTCTTAAAACGTTAAAGGTCTTCAAGCTGAGTTATTAATGAACTCCCTTTCTCATTACAGAGAAATAAAATGCAATCTTTTAAAAAGAAGTACTCATCTGTAGAAGTTTCCTAATTAAATTGGTTCAAAGCATGTGCAACATGACAGTTTTGTAAAGGGTTTCAACGATTTAATTGGCAGAAAATGCTTAGAGCTGCTCTAGAAATGCTCTTGGTTATAAGGCAGGGGTCAGCTCTTACTACACTGAGACCACGCCACAAAGCAATTTGCTGTTGTACAAAACTCCCACTGTATCTGCTTTACAGCAATCTCTGAACAGCTAACAAGACAGCAGATGTGTCACTAGAGGAGATTTATCTATAAGAAGTTAATTATTTTAATGACTCTGGAATAGTTAAGAAAGATTACCAGCAATGTAGTCTTCCCAACAGTTATTAACATCTATGACAATGCAGTTATTTCAAGCTTTATTTCTAATGATGCTAATATGCACCTATGTACTCAATATGTAATCAATATTCACATCACCAATACTTTTGTTTTCAAATTACAGACTTTATATCCAAGAGGCTTTAGATTTTTAATATTTTTATGCAGCTAAACATCAACAGTTCCATTATAATTTGTAAAAGATAGCAGTGGCAAACATGTATTTGAAAAGTACATTTGGTTATGAAATCACAGTGCATTCTACCCTTAAAGTAACTGCTTTAACTGTAGTAAAAAGTATTTTAGCTTAGAACTATGGTGATGAGGTATGGAGTCTACTCACTTTTACTCAAGGGACACACATAAAAAAATAAAACTGACAACAGAGGATTTTGATGGAACACTTCTCATGCACTTAGAGAGAAACAGTCAGAAATGGGAACTGTCAGAAATGGCAATTTAAATGCTCTTGTACTGGCTTATGCCTATTTTTTAAGTTCACAAAATAGTCTGTATGTCAGTTCTACAGATCTGTATCACTGCTAAAATATAAAAATAGTAACACCTAAAATCTTATTTTCCAGTGAATGAATTGTGATGAAAGTGTTGTTCTCTGTTCCTGAATTATTAGGTCCAGGTCAAATATATTAAGAAATTTAGTGCCAAAGTAACACTGCAACTTTTCAACTTTGACATAAACATACAGACCACCTCAGTCCCATTAAGAAAAAAAAGACACCTACCTGATGCACCTGTTTTATCTTTATTCTCAATTGACGCATTTTTATTTTTTGTAAAATCTTCCAGCTCATCATAATGTACAATACAAAGCCTCCTCTCAATCTGGTAGAGCAAAGCAGGACAGATGTACACGAAGAGCTCAGGAGATATTGGAGAGCTGGCTTCCAGACCATAGTACCGTAGCAGCTGTGTAGCATTTAAGCACTGCAAGCAAATTGTACAAACAAATTAAATATAAAAGCATCTATTTTCACTTAAGGAAAATGCAGGATATTATTTGAGAACACAAACAAACAGAAACTTTGGTCCAAATGTTCCACTAGTGCTAAAACACGTCTTAGACTGATCTAAGTGGTTTATGAGAGAAAGAAACAGTAGAAATATCTGTGCTGCAAACTCCAGTCTCCCAACACCTATGTAAACTTTTGATAAATGTCAATGAAAAGCAGTTTCCATACTCTTTATACATTCTTAGTACAAGCAATGAAGAAAGAGCAACAGGTGAAGAGCAGAAAAATGTAAATCCAAAATAGATTCTTCAACACTTTGGTTTACCTACCAACCTTCTGTGTTTTGAGTTTCACTTTTTAATACAGTTTGAAACCTTGAACTTGGCACTTCCTCCATCTTTCTACTTTAAAATTATTGACTTTACAAGGTCTTGTAGTTAATCTGTAGTTAACTGTAAGGGGAAGGGATTTATGGTGATGCCAGAATTAATGGATGCTGAAGGACAAAAGAGAAGAGCTTCCACCGAGCACAGTGCTACTGAAGCTACACCTGCAATTGCTTCTTAATCTCTTACGACAAAGATATCAGAAGTGTGCTGTAAAGATGCAGGTATTTTAGGAAAGAGTGTCTGTGCAGTTCTCAAAAACGTTAATGATCTCAGAATCAGAAATAAGTCCAAAAATGGTGTGTGTGGTGGCAGTGTGCCAGAATATTGGGAAGGGAAAAACCTCACCTATAAGCAGGGTATCAGAGAAAGCTTTACAGATAAACTTCATACAGATAAAAAGGTGTAACAATAGGTCTCTGAGAAAAGATAGGTGACGAGCACACAGAAATGACAACTCATAAAGGAAGCTCAAACTGTGGCAATGACCTCTAGTGCTGTCACTCTGCTTACCTGTGTTACACCACGGTCCCAAACGTGCCTCTCTGTTATCTGCTGGCATGCGCCTTCAATTACTATGTGACAGCACTGAAAATCAACTTACCAGCTCTCCGTTTCTTACTCACCTCTTCGTGCTTGTGCTCTATGTCTTCACTATGATCCTTGTGCCCACGTGCTGCAGGGAGAGCGTGTTTCCTCACGCTGATCTGCTTGTGCGAGGCCTCTCTCTTGCTGGTGTGGCGGTGCCCGGCGGCGCTGCCCAAACTGCCATCCTGGTGTCCGTGGCTGGCAGAGCGCTCACCGCCGTGCTCGTGGTGGTGCACGTGCAAGTGGGAGGCGTCGTGGACGTGGTCGTGTTTGTGAACACGATTGTGCTCGTACTGATCACCGGGGTCGTGCTCCGCGGTGTAATCCCACGTAGCGTCTCCCGACGTCTCGCTGATCTTCTTCTGCTTCTTCTTCTGTTTGCGCTGTTTGCGCTCCGGCTGCTCCTGAGTGGTGTTGGTGTCTGTGGAAGGCTCGTGGCTCTGCTCCGCGTGGTCGCTGGGACTGACGGAGTCGTTGCGCCAGTGGCGCGTGCCGTTGTGCTCGTGCCGGTGCGGGCGCGAGTGGTGGTGGTGGCGGCGGCTTTGGTTATGAGCGTGTTTGCCCTCCTCCTTCACTGAGGGCACCGCCGCGTCTCTCTCAGTGTCACATTTATGACCTCTCTTTGCAGACGCGCCCACCGCGGTCTGGTTTTCTGAATCTGAGTGGCTGTGAGCATGGTTATGAGGGTGAAAATGCTTTCCTTCCTGTACTTCCAAAGCATACAAGTGAGAAACATGATCATGGCCAATATCATCATGATTTATCATCACTACTTTTACCTCTCCCAAACCAAGGCTTATTAACAGTTTTTCCAGGCCAAAAAAAGACAATCTTCCATTTTCACCGTAGCGATCAAAAATCTTTTCAATGTAGTATTTTTGTTCATTTTCTGCTTCCAACGTTGAAAATTTACTGGGCATAGATTCTGTTCCTCCATTCTGGAAGTATGACTCATTTGAGATCTGATAGTCATTATGGTCATGTACACGATCCTTTTTGGGAGCATTGTTATGTCCATCTCCATGGCAATGATTGCACTGATGAAAAATAAATGTCAGCAAACAAATGATGCAAAATTTTGTGTGCATGTGTACCTTCATCTCTGTTTCCTATAAGAAACACAAAGGGAAGCACTTAAGCTGTAAAAGTAATCTCAATGTCAATTTATATGGCGTATCAGTTTGGTACTTACACCAAAAGAATCACTCACAAAACTTTTTAGATACTAATAGTAAATGAATAGCAATTGCAGTACTTTTACTGCAGAAATCGTATTAATGTACTTTTCTTATCTAACAGTAAGACAGACTGTGTATTTATTTTAGAGATGCAGTTTTACAAACCATACTTACAGGAGGCGATGATAAGAAACAGATTAACAACATTTACAGTCAGTCATATCAGAATATTTTTGTGCATATTATCAGAGGTGTCTATACTTATGATAACCTGTAATATTGAAAATCTTGATAAAACACAAGCTAAAAAAGAATGAAAATTATTTTAAAATAACAATGCTGTTCACAGGGGTGACAGGCAGGTGATACAGCTGAAAACCCACGCACCGTTTGTTCTCTTTTGTGCTGCTAAAGTGCCTACACTAAACACATACTGAACAACTCTCTATTTTGAAATCACCCATTACCAATGTAAAAATAAGTTTGCATTAACCAACTTCATTGTATTGCTTAAATGTTCATATTTTTAGTACTTTTCACATACATTGTTTTACTGACTTCAAAGATCTATGTGGACATTCATTTAAAAGTAGGATTATATGGAAAACAACTGCTTATGCAACTCAAAAAATACTGTTAATGCTGCAACTGTTGAGCTGAAAGCAGTTAGTGCTGATTTTTAGAAATTGTATCATTGAGACAATGTGGTTTTCAATTTAGTGTTACATGTAAAAAACTTACAATTCGACAACAGGTTATGAAGGAGACACTGCAAAAGCTTATTTTATGTTCAGAACTGAAAACAATTCACCATTTTACACTGCAGCAAATGCAAGGATGTAAGGGACAGGAAACAGGCCAGCTGTGCTTTAGGCTCTTAACACTGCCAGTGGTTTTAGTTCCTGATGTGCACCTTGACTCAAGCTGCTGCTGGCCCAACACTCCCAGACACGAGTGACTTGCTCGGCACATCCTGAAGTGCCACTGACTCTCACATGAGACAGGAGACACTTGTCTGTCCTTCCCAAGCCCCCACAGCTGCTCACTAAATGTGCTCTGTGAAACAAGCCAGCAAAGTGCTCTGCAGCAAACCACAAACATTTGAAGTCCACCTTACTTTCCCAAAATACCAGCTTGCTTAAACACTTGTAACCACATTACTGCACACACACACACACAAAATCTATTGGAAGCTCCTGTACTTGTAACAAGTTGGCAGAGAAAAAGAAGCTGCTGCCTTCTAAGGACTTTATTTGGCAAACAAATGTGTCAATACAGAAGACTGGGAAAAACCTTTCTCCTGTTAACCTTTACAAATCAAAAATATGAAAATTCACTTTTCACTGGAGCTTCAGAAACTTACAAATTTTTTTTAAAAAAGCAAAACTCTTATTTTGCAATGCTGTCCCATTAAAAAATATAAGCCCAGAAGAGTATCTGTCAAATGTAGGCATCTGCATCAAAATTGATTCCATGGACATCAGACAGGTCAATGGCTACTCACTGTACATTAGTGGTTTACTTTTATAAACAACTGTTCAATCATCAGTCTGGAATGACCGTGGTTTGTCTCCAATTCAATTCTCTACATTCCCGTTACTGATTTCTGGGCTGTGATCAACTTTTTCAAGTAGTTCAGTATGTTAAGCTCATCCCCAAAATTTACTGAAATACTATTTTCATATATTAATACATATATATTGAGTCATACTACTTTTGTAGGTAAGACACCTTTTGTCCCCCTTTGCCACATAATGACAATACAACCAGAACAAGCAAAGTTAAAGTATTCTCATTTAAACAAGCACGATCCAGACTAAAATATCTCTACCAGGAAAATCATGACTAAAGCATGCTTATAATCCTTTTCACAACCTCATGATCTTTTCCATGTGACTGTCTCATACAATACTACTAATACATTACTTGGAAACTTTAGTCATGCATCCCTAATTGTGGTGTTTAGCTTTGAATGGTACCTTTTCTCCATGCCCTAGTGGTTAAAATAGTTTGCAACCTATGACAGTGATTCACTGCTGAAAAACAAGAGCTGAGCAGTATCGGACCAGTTTCAAAATCAATTACTTGTCTGTTTTCAGTTAAAACAGTAATAACCCTAGCACGTGATTTTTGATCTTCTATTGTATAATATTCTCTATCTTCCATTGCAAATCGTGTTGCAGATACTTAAAAAACAAACGTTCCCGTAATAAAAAGTTTCCAAAAGAACAACCAAAAAGAATTAATTCTCTCTTTTTAAATGAGCATCATTATTCTCTAGGCAACTGTAAATAGCTGTCACATTTAACCTGTCAGGCAGTACTCATATGTGTATAATACTGGAAAGGCTAAGTCCAAGTTCAGTGGCACAAAATTGTATATAGCTGATCTCATTATAGGAACATGACGACTCTCAAATCCCCTCAAGAGAATATGCAAGGGCAGCCTGAGGACAAGGCTACACCAAAGTTAAAAAAGATTCTGTCTATTACTGCTGTCAGCCTTTGCCTAATTCTGTTCATTCTTTTGATTCCCTGCTGCCTCTCCTGCACAGCTCCCAAGGGGCAGGAACATGATCCCGATCCCAGGCAGATGGGGGGAACACAACTCCAGGCTGTGGGTCAGCACCCATAAAGGGCAGGGCTGAAATAACAGCACCTGCTACACTTCCCTGGGCTGCAACAGGAGCAAGCAGAGCCCTTCCTGACACCTTCCTCCTTGTGGGACAAGGCCAGCCCAAGCCAAGCTCCAGAATTAGAACACGTACATTTGCAGGGGCAAAGGTGAAGTGTGTCCCACCAGAGAGCAAATCAGAAAGGTGCACGATGCTGCCCAGGGCACCCCAATCCCTGCCCACACAGGAGTGCAAGAGATCATTCCCAGCAAATGGGGAACTTACTGAACATCCACACACACAGAGGCTTCAGGAGGCAGCACCTGGGCAGAGCATAACGCTCAGCTGCCTTCTCTGCATGGAAAACAGCACATCTCTGTACAAACCACTGTCTGCCTAGGGGGTTTCAGCTACTTAAGCAAAGGCACCTGCAATCAGAGTTGCATCTGGTTTTGTTTCTTCTAAAAATCTTTTTTTTTTTAATTCAATTTCCCTTGGATTTCTGAAATTTAGTGCTTACTATTTCAACTGTTCTTCTTATATATAGCACTTTTTGCCTTAAAACCTGGAATATGAACATTATTTGTGGGAATATCTTTATTTATCACCAGCTGTTTCACTGAGACGAGAAAACTAGTTAAAGAGTTAGGCTTTACTTAAAACAACAAACTTGGATTCAAATAATGTGGTCATAAATTCAAAATTCAAACTCAAATGAAAGCCACATCTGTTATTCCAGCATTTTCAGCCCACATAGTACAGCATTTTTTCAGTGTACAATGCTGACTAGAATATTTCAAGTGCCCAGCTTTCTTCCCCCTAACCCTTTTTCTTGTCTACTCCCAACAATTTTAATAACCTGAAATATTTGTAATATAAATGCACTGATTTCTTCCCTTCCCACGCTCCTTCCCAAGTAGTTTCAGTTTCGTTCCCTTGTTGTTCAACTTTCTTATCCTTGTTTTCTCTGCAGAATGTTCTGCTCATCTATGAAAAACATCTTTGACTCCTCTAAGCTGCTCAGCCTGAATGCCACAGAGTAAAGTGCCTTAGTAACACTTCATGGGCAGCTACGAGTTCCACACCAAACACACACTCCACCTAAGGCAAGACAGAACCCAGAGAGACAGAGGTGCTAAAGATAAGGACAAAGTAATATTTTTACAAACTAAGGCATTCTCGCTGTGAGGCAGTGCAAGTTCAGCCCTTGTGTAGTTCGTTTTTATTAAGAACTTCTCAGAGTAACAGCTCGATGAGAAATGTCAATTTTTTAAAAAGAGAAATATTTCTTGAAATAATTACTGACTACCCAAGGTCAGTTTTTCTTAAAAGTCCTAAAAAATTTAACTTCTTTTCTATATTGCAGGTATTCACTCCAATGTAGATACATTCACTCCAATGTAGATACAGGAGAGATGTATGCAGCTTCCCCCCATCCTGAACTGCGCAATACTTCATACAAATATTCAGTTAAAAAAAAAAAAAAAAGACTGGAATCTGAAAATCCAAATGAATCTACTCTACATTTTTTAAATTTCACATTTTTAACAAAAACTAGAATACAAAATCCCATTAAAGTAGCACACATTTTTAAGGTAAGGTTTTTTTTAATTAATGTGAAGTTAATATATTGTTACTGAAAGACATTTTAAGAAAGTCATAAAACCATTTTAACTAAATAGTAACAACCTGGTTTTATCAGTCTTAAGCCCCATTAGCTTCAGCTAATGGAAACAGGAAAACATGCTACAGATCAATAGTTAAAATTAACCATTTCTAAGGTTAGTTCTCACCCATCTCCCGTATCTGCTTCCTTCTTCAATTTCAGTGAAACAGGTTTGTGAATTTCAGTAAAATTCATTTGAAAACCTATAGCCCGGTAGGAGGGGCATTCTGTAAGAACAAACCATTAACTAATTGATCCAAGCCCTATTTGCTAAGTTAATACCAGATAAGACTTAAAGTGTACAGAAAGCATTTATGCATAACTGAACACACCATGAATACTTCCTAAAAATCTGAACTTGTGAAGTATTTGAAAAGCCAAGTGCCAAGCATAATAAAATGATCTTGAACTAATACAGTAGCCATCTACCAGCTCAGTTATCAAGAAAGGAGAATTTATTTTGAACATAAAAAACTGGACAGCCTTCTTCAAAGGGTCAGTTATTTGTAAGAAATTGCTGAGTACAGGATCCTTCTCAGAGCTCCAAAGAATATAAAAACTTCAGAACACTTGGAAGTTCTGTAAGTACTATTTCTCCTCACCAAGAATCAATTTGCAGTCTTTCATATATAAATTGGATGTAGTCCGTGAAATACCTATTAATGCACAGAATTTATAACAGAGCTAATTTGCTTTTGTGCCAATATTTTGTACTGAATATACTGTTCAATTAGATCCTATTAAGGTTCCAACCAGAGCTTCTAAGATTGAAATACTTGAAAAGATGAACCAGTTACAGCTGCATTTTAATATTTCATTTTTCTTCTGAAAGTAAGCAAATTGTTTTGGTTAGAACCAAGGCTGAAGTTCAACAAATATTTTAAGATGGTGCTGCACTTAAAGCACAGTGCTGCCCTCCCCCACTGCTTCACTCTCTCATTCCCATTCCCACAAAACCATTTTTGGATACCAGCACATTTGTTTGCTGATCTGTTCACTGTGCAGCTGTACAACTAGATTCTGCTGAAAAACAGCCTAGAAAAAAAATTTAAAAAAAGAGATTGTTTTCAAGACAGATTACTTTTCCTATCTGGCTCATTGTGCAGCTGCACAAACACCACAGTCCACACAAAAATAGAGGCACCCAGCTTTAGGTGGGAACACAGTTACTGATCTAGCTGATCTGCACTCTAAGAGAGTATTTTGATAGAGCACAAATAAAACTGGCCACCTCAAAATGCACTCAAACAACATTGAAACATATTTCCTATTGAAAACCGTTTGAAAATAATTTCTCCAACTTTCTCTTCAGAATGGAATATAACAATATTTCTAATAAAGTGTTAAAACCAGTTGCAGTACTTTTATTGTTCTTATAACTTTCACCACTGTAACTATTTTGTCCTTGCACTACATTGTAGTACTTGTGGTATGTCAGAAGGCATTAAAGGCATGTCTTTGATGAGCATTTAATACCTGCATTATAACAAACCCCTCTGCATCACAGCTACAATCCAAAAAGTACTTATGCATGCCTACTGCTAAGACAACGGCTTCTCTCACTTGAAAAAAACCCAGAAAAATAAATTTAGAAAAGTTGCCAATTATGGAAGTCCACTCAAACACGAGACTAAAGCCTACTTCTCTTACGTGTGCTATGCCAAATTAGATTGTGAAGGCCATTCCTAGAACGAAGAGGTTCCAAATTATATACCAATGAATCAAATCTGTGTTTTAAAATAAGAGATTTAGTTAATGAACCAACATCACAGACTTTTATAAGGTGCTCTGCAAACATGCCACTCAAATTCTTCTTAGCAAATTACTCAGTGAAGAGAATGAACCGGGAGAACTGCTACTCTTAGACCAGTGACATCTGGAATTAGTGAGCTCCCAAACGTGCCCTTGTTCAGTAATTGTGGAAGATAAAGGAGTTTGTGACAACATCTTGGCAGATTCAGAAGCAACACTTAACCAGTCTGACACTGGAGAGTGTACACAGTTGTAATAGTGTACATAATGTGAGTAGTTGTACGTATTTCAACAGGCAAATCCACCAAGGAAATGCCCAGCTGAGCCAATTAGTGTCATTTTCACCACATTCCAGGTGAGACCTCAACAGAATTCATGCCATTTCCAGCCATCATTTATTTTAACCAAGATTATTCTGAAAGATCTACCTAGCTACTCATTACAGGTTTGTGTAGTGATGGAGGCAACAATTCAAACTGATAAATACTGACTGGCTTTAAAATTTGCTCACCATGAACTATAAACCTTTCTTAGCAAGGTATTAACTCAGAAGTTTAAGGTGAAATAATGAAAATGTAGTATTTAATACCCAATATTACTCTTAGTGCAAGATTAGAGACAGAAGAGGGGTAAGGAAGCAAAATATTACCAGTAGTATTGACAGGCAGAAATGTTAAGGGTCTGGCATTGCTTTTTGTCAAGGGACGTAAAACTGAGGCAAACCATTACTGCATGTCCAGAATAAAAAACTGCAGAGCATGTGAGGCATCATTTTGGTATTTCATTATTATTCAATCACTGCTTGATTGAATACAATAAACTCCTGTATGACACTTTTCATAGGATATGGGCAAAACTCATCAAGAAAAAAAAAGGGGTTTTCCCATTGTTGATGTACATTCCTTTTATGTGTAGAACAATACTCCTCTAGGTGCTTCACGTTGAGAATATTTTGTTTATAAAGTGTAATTAATCCTTTGTCTTTTCCAATTTACTGTCAACAATTAAGCTACAGTAATGGAGAAAATTCCAGTAAATTAGTTTATTATAGAAACGCTCAGGATTTTCCACAAGTAAGTGGCAATTTGCCTTTTTCAACTTTATTCCTGTTTTAAGAACTCAACGACAGTACAATACAAGGCAAAGTATCGTCTTCAAAGACTGGGAAAGTATTTTACATCACTCAGCATAACTGTTTACTGCAATGAATTTGAATCACAAAGCTAGATACATGGGAAACAATAATAATTTGCTATACTTGCTGCACTGTTATTAAAGCATCTCATCTCTTTTTTTAGGAGTCAGCATTAACCCCTCACATTTCTCTCCCTACTTATTGAACACAGATAGTTAGCAAAAGCCAGCATAAGAATTTTTGCCTAAAGCCACCAAAAATGAACTTCTGGGACTCTGCAAGATGCATAAATTTAGACTACACACTTTACAAAACCCAGTCTATTTATCTGGAGTACAAAGACAGCAACTCAGTGAAAAAATAACTATTTATGGGCACACTACAATGAAAAGCAAAATTTTGTATATACATCCTGCTGCAACTACTGTGTATTTATTTACTAAATGTATGGTCTGGAAGCAAGTGGACCCTATTAATATAATGTAATGCCTCTGCTAGACAATTGCCTCAAAGACAGTTCAGAACAGCAAGGATGGAAATCTATCCTGTTTATGTATTGTAGCAGACATCAAATAAATAGGAATATTTTATATTTAACATAAAAGCTTCGTATTGCAAGGTGACCAAGTTATTTGGGCTGCAGCCAAGTAGCATTTCTCAAGTTTTAACGTATGCTAGTACAATTTGAAACTGTACTTTTTGGCTGAGATACTGTCTTCTAGAGGCGATGTTCTTGTCAGCACAAAAAACACTTCTATATTCTGCAAACAGCACGAGACAAATATATATATGGCCTATATGATACCATGTGCATTTCATGGAATGAGACTGCTTACCAGGGTAGTGGAAAGAGGCGTTTCTAGACAGGAATGGTTACAAAAATTGCAGAGCCCTGAGAAGTAATGTAACCATCCTGTGAAACAGGGAGTGCAGTCTTCCCCTTGGCAGTGAGGCAGCTTCTCTGGACTGCTCTGTACAAGATACGAGTGAAGCAGGACTGAGGAGCAGCCCTGGCTCACTGCTCCCCCTTGCAGGAACACTCACTTGGGCCATTACTAGTTATTTTACAAGAGGAATTGCACTCAACTGCCAGCTGTACAAATGACAATAGAGCTATCATGAACAACCCTAGAAGGAATTCAGTGCTACTCAATCCTTTTTAAAATGCAAATCAATATTATCAAAGATATTACTAAAAGAAAAAAAAAATCCACAAAAAGAATCAAGTTGAACAATGTCTACTGAAATGTCTACATTCTACCTCGAAGATTACATACGTTTTCCCTTTGTTTTTCTTTGATGCTCCAATCTCAGTATGGCTGCATGCTATTATCAGCAGTTAGCTTGGTTAAAGAGCAACTATTTATAGATATCAAATCACCAGCTGTAAATAATTTATCTGTGAGAATTCAAGGTATTACTTTTGCACATTAATAATCATCACCCTAAAGAGCTATTTATGAATGCGGTGCAAGTCAGGTAATCTAGAGATCGGCATCTTTTTATATAATTTTATGACAACACCTGCCTGGAATTCATGTTGGATTATAGTGGTCTTCACTAGGAGCTGTGATTGGTAACTATTTCTAAAGCATTTACAATCTACAAGCAGAAACACTGCAAAAAGTCTGTTTATTGTATTTACAATTTTATGTAAATTCTGCATAAAACTTTTCATACATTCTTAACCTGAAGAGCATTTTATCTCACACAGGCATTTTACCTTATCTAACCAACTATGATGTAGCGTAGATTGATGACTTTCAGACATGATCAGTTATACATCAGCTTCTAGTATTAAACAGACCTTCTCCCAAATCTAATTTGGTTTAGCTACCTCAGTGACTTCAGAACTGTCTTTATCACTTAAGATATTATTCACTTATTCACACTTATTCAGAACCGTGCTTATCACTTAAGCACCAAACTGAATGCTTATACAATTTTCTGTATCTCTTAACAGTCCAGAAACTCTCTCTCTAGTTTTAAGTCCTCTGTTAATATTCCACATTTTGTATAGACATGCTTTAGTACTGACTTGTGACTGTCAACACAGAACAAAAAGAGGGGCAGGTCTCTCTCATGAACTTCATGAGGCTACAGAGAAGGTGACAGCCAGATGAGAACGAAGCTCCTGGGTCACTGAGAGGAAGGACAACAGCTGAGTCATTCCTCCTCTGCAGCAGTAGAAAAAGCAGCCAGGAAATGTAAAGAGAGAAGACGAGGCAGCACAATGTGGCAAAGAGGAGAACATTTCCAGTCTAATGAATCATGTCCCCCAGCACGGGGACAACACCCTACATGTAATTCCAACATCCCCTTCTTCTCAGAAGCTTTTAACACTGACATCAGCAAACCATCATCTTCCAAGTCTTTTATACTGCTTTCCAGCTTTCTGAGTATTAAAACCTGTACAGACTTTGCACTATGGCAAGAGGTAACAAAAGTGACTTCAACCATTTTTTAACTTCTTTACTCCTCGGACTTTTATTACATGCAAAAAGCCTGGAGCAATGGCACTGATTCAATAGCACTAAAATACCATCAATAGGGGGACTGACACAGCACTTTCTCTCCTTTAGGAGGTTACACTGTGGCAGGACATGGTTTCCAGCATTTCAATCAGGTTTTGAAATTTAGGAAAAAAATGGATTTATAAGTTTTGCCTAACTGGTACTAATTTCCTTACCAGACCTTATTAGGTATATTTCAAATAATAGCTGTAATTATAGAATGACGTAAGAGCAGTCTTAATTCTTTCTGCTTTGGGCCTTTATCAGAAAGATAAAACTACTAGCTTAATTTAAGATAAAACTTCAGTAGCCCAACCCGAAAGATAATACTTTTCAGATGATAAAATAGTTTTAAATAACTGCTACCTAAATTAAGTTGGACTCCCACAGTAAACCAGGAAGTTATGCAGATTTTCTTTACATTACAATAGAAATTGCTTCCCGAAAGGCATAAATTCTCAGTATTCACAGAACTCAACCTGCACCTGAAGCTCAATCCTGTGAAAAGCATACCTGCCCAAGGAAAAGAACTGCCATTAAACTTTCCTCTCGGAAACTTCTACTGACATTTTAAAAAGTGTTACAAAAAGTCAAGATACATTTGGTAATTCTGAAAACATCCTAAAAAATAATATGCTCTGAAGTACCAAGTGTTCTGAAGTCGCTGATAATTGATCTGAGAAAATGGAATGAGATTTTCTCGTTCAGGTATCATTTTCATTGCTGATACATGCAGTAATGTCTGTCCATCCCTCCTACTGTCCAACAGTTTGTACAGATGCCACCATCCTTCCACCAAGTTTCACTACGAAAAATGACCAAATTGTAACTTACAGAAAAACTTGCACAGCTTTTAAGTAGCTTGTGTAATTTTAATCAGCAATTCCATCTTGATGAAAATAACACATAAATGTTCTCAAACTGATTTACTTTATCACTGATTTATCAAGTGCCCATCATACATTCTAAACAAACTTCCACTTCCATAAAAATGGTGGGAGACAAGAATAAGTCTTTACAATAGGCACAATCATGATCAAACGACATTGAAACTGGACAGCCAAAGCAAACAAGTCCAAACACACTTCCTTTAGGACTATATACAAGACTGAAGTCCATGTGATCAGCACACTACTTAAAAAGTCTCTTCAGACTTGATTCAGCCATTGCTTTGCAGAAAACACATGAATGAATAGAAAGAGTAAATTACAGTTGCTTGACTGACTTAGGGAAGACCAGGACAAAAATGTATGCCATGTTGGATATATTAATTTTGCTATGTATACATTTATCTCACTTGTGTAAGTCATAGTAATGACAGTCAGCATGTGCTTTTTCGCATCAAGTAAACTTTCTAGAACATGACTGAATTACCCTGATGATCCAATTTCATTGAATTATTTTCTCGCAATGGAAAAAACAGCCATTAAGAGAAAGCCTGAGAGCATATTTGAATAACTTTAAACCACAACTGTGCTGTAATTGCATGTTTTATGACTGACTGAATATATGCTGCAAACTTAATACCTGGGTTTTATGTAAGCCAACCTGGAAAGCACAAAGACCTACACAAATATTCACCGAAATAAAGCTCATTGTATTGGATATTTTTTTTTATATATATAGCCAGAATCTTCAGTTATACTGCCTATGCCAGATAGGTAAGTGTGTAACTTCTCTACACCCACCCATGGACACTAACATAATGCCCATATGGAACTGCTACACTGAATCTCATCAAACACATACAATTAATTCAGTCTGTTCATCTACCTACCTGGGCCCTATTCTCCTTTAGAAATAGATTGCATGGCTGCATACTTTTTTTCTCTAAAGTATGAGTTAAAAGCAGTTTAAAATAATAATACTGTGGGACACCACCACTAATTCTACTTTAACCATTAATTTGGCACAAGAATTTCGCTGGAAAAGCATAGTGGCGCTGGTCAATGTTCTTGGGGACCACAGAGCTTTTTCCAGTTACTGTCTTACATTACCAGGCCAGACTATTAGCCTACAGAGTAAACATTAGTCTCTCACTTTGGAGTTGCTTAGTGCACCTCAGTCCAAATTCCTATTTCCTTGCACATCTGAAGCAAAGCAGGTTATTCAGCGAAGGAAATCAGTGTGCATTCTTTGTTAAAGTCGAATTTTAAAAAATCTCATGATACCTTTTTAATACAGAAAGTATTCTATTTTTATGTCACTGTATCAATTACTACTACCCAAAGGTATACGAGAACATACCCGCTGGAACATGCCAGGAATTACTTTTGTTAACTAGATGACAACTGCTTCCGCTCGTCTGAAAACTAACCAGATCTTCCAGTGTGCATTTCTCAGTTCTGTATCAGGCTCGAGGTTATCACAGGTTCCCTTGGTGTTACGGTACAAGATCCTACCTTAATAAAAAAAAAAACACATTATGATTGCTACTTACAGACACACAGCGTTATGAGTGCTAGAAACCAGAAGTATTTCTACTCAGGCAACTCTTACTGAGAGAGTTTTAACAGCCAGCAGACATGGACAGTTCTACAGAGAGGCCCAAAAACGACAAAGATAGCTAAGAATTTTAAAGAGCAATTTTATTCCGCAGTTTCAACGTTCACTGTGTGTTTCCAAAGGATGCAGCATAAGCAGCAGAGATGGCTGAGAACAGGAAATCAATGTTTTCTCTCATCATTTGTGCGTCTGTATAGTACAGCAACAAAGCCTCCTGACCCTTCCGCCCTTACCCGTGTTTAAGGTTACGCGCAAGTTACAGCCCGAGAGATTTTTCCGCAGCTGTTAACGCCAAATCCCAACCGTAAGCGCTGCAAGATTTACCCGCGTGGCTTGTTCATCACCCACCGCCCCGGTACTGCCCCCAAACACCGCCGAGTCCCGCGGGGGTCCTTGGCGGACCCCGCACGGCCGCTCCCGCCCGCGCGCCCCGCAGCGCCCACGCCGGGCGGGCAGGGCCGGCACCTTCCCCCGGTCCCGCGGCCTCCACGTGGCCGCTGCGAGAGCGAACGAGCGAGCTCGGCAGGGCCGGGGCGCGCCCAAAGCCGCACTCCCGGCACAGAGGCTACCGGAGGAGAGCGGGAGAGCGAGCACCGGGCTCGAACCCGCCGGGACACGGGGGCCCGCCGCGTCCCCGAGCCCCACCGCGCCCCTTTCTCTCTCCGCCCGAGCGGCAGAGGCGGCGGCAATCCCGCCGCCGCGGCCCGGGCCCCCCGTTCGGCGGCGGGGGCGGGGAGCATTTACCTGCCGCATGGTCGCCTCACGAGCAGAGGAAGAAAGGGGGTGGGGGATGCGCCAGGGCCGCGGCGGCGCCTCCTCGTGCTCCTTCGCCTCGGGGGTGCCCGGGCGCGGCCCCCCCGCCCGTCAGCCCCGCGCCCACCCGCAGCCCCGCGCCCCGCCGCCACGTGAGGAGGCGGCCGCGCCGCCGCGCGCCCCCCCGGCCGCCCCGCATCGCGGGCGAGCCGCTGTCCGCTGCCGCCGCTCGGTCCCCGCTGCGCTCCTCGCCCGCACCGCCGCCCCCCCGCCCCGCCGCGGCCCGGGCCGGCCGCCACCCGCTCCGCGGCGCCGGGCGGCTGTGGGGGAGGGCATGTAAACAAATGGGGTTTTATAGCTACCTCACTCGAGTGCCGTGTGCATCTCCCTCTCCGCTCGGTACCAAACCGCCGCGGCGCCTCCTCCTCCTCCTCCTGCCGCTCCGCCGGCGCTATTCACAGACCCGGCTACGCCGCGCTCGCACTGCACACGCGGCCCCGCTGCCCAATGCGCAGCCATTTCCTCCAGCGCTACGAAAGTGGCGTAGCGGCCCTGCCCGCCCGCCCCTCGCTGCGGCGGCTCGGCGCACGGCCCGGCCATGACCGCGGGGCCCGGGCAGCGCCGGAGGGAGCCCCGCCGGAGGGAGCCCCGCCGGAGGGAGCGCCACGGCCGCAGCCCCACGGCCGCCGGCCGTGTCCCGGCCGAGGGAGCCCGGGCTGGGCCGCTCGGGCAGAGCCGGCCCGCGGGGCCGGGGCCGGGGCCGGGGCCGAGCCGCCGCCTCTGCAGCCGCCTGGGGAGAGGATCCGTCTGCAACAACGGGGCATTTCGTACCTTCCTATCGAGGTACCTTTCGAGGCCGAGGTGGGCACTAGCCCCCGTTCTTTTAACTCCGGAAACTCCTGTCGGGCTTGCTCGTGCCGCCAGAGCCTCTCCGGGCAATGAACGTCTCCCCATGCCGAGGAGGAGCCCCTCGTCACGACACACTTCATTCCTAGACAGCAACTACAGAGCTAAATAAAGCCCCCTGCCAAACCTTAGGTAAATCAAAACCCCCGCTTAGCTCAACGCCGAGGATCAGGGGACATACTGGTTTATAACGTAAGACCTACAATATAGTGGAGTCTTTCACAACAAACCATAGTTTAAAATAGACCAGCATGTTTTGTAATGGTTATTTATAGAAAGCACGTTCAAAGGCTGAAGCATAGTTATAGGAATATTTCGGATAAGTTTTAGGCTGTTTCATTTTTCTTTTGGAGAAATTTCTATACAATTTTCACGACACTTCCCTCCAAAAGTAACTAGCATTTCCATTGCAGGCTACAATCTAGCAGGAGCCTGCTATGTATCTGGAATGCGTATCTAGAATGTATCTATAACCAAACTGCCATTCCCTCTATTTGCTAAGGATGCACACATTTTTCTTTTAGATTCTTGTATTACTGAATCGAACTAACCTAATTATTTCTAAAAATGTTCCTTTGTTAAACCGGATGATTCACCTTAAGTCTGGCCTGGCAGAGCCAGAGTCCTGCCCTGTCCTGTCCTAGCCAGTCCTATCTGAAGTCCAGGACATACCCCATAGTTCTCCACCCCCAAAACCTCCCAAAGTTACATGATTTTTTTGCTTGGTGACACTTAAAGGGTTACTTCTGTTTGTTTAGCAACCAAAAGAAAGTTGTTACCTGCAAGAGTCCAAAATACACATGAGTATTAAACTGAAGCCATGGTGCAAGAGAGAATCAGAATAAACTTTTCTAGATATGACAAGTGTTCATTCTAATGCAGAAACTGTAGCAAACAAACATTTGTCGACCTCTCAAATGACATAAGACTACATCAGCTGTGTGCATTACACCACACCAAGTTTTTAGTATGTGATGCTGAAACTTTTCTGAAACTTTTATGATTATTCTGTTATTTACCCATGAGGTTCATGTCTCAGTGACAGAATTTAAAATTTCATATCTCCTCCGACATCTTTTTCTCTCTTTAGTATTTATTTTTTTGGAAAAAAAAATAACACAATCCCTCCCTCATTTTTTTGCTCTATGTCTTACCAAATCCATCACTAGAATACAAACCATACTAGTCCACAGTCAGTAGCTCACATCAAGTTTTAGGGACTGTTATAAAGTGATTATTGAGGTAGCATACCAAACTGTTGTACGAGATCATTTTGTATGTTGATTTGAATGATTTTTACCTTCAATTAAGTCCCAAATCTCAGAATTTTAGCACAGCAAATAAAATACAGATCTGATTATGACATTGGTTATTAGACATTTATCACAATGCCACTGTTTATCACTAGACATGACTGATTTGTACTGCTGTTTGATCTAGAAATAGATCCACTGAGTGGAACAAAAAATAAAAAAAAATAAGTTTTCTATTTCCATCAAAGTTTATTCAGAGGGAATTGTACTCAGCAATAAATAGAGTATATGGGGTTTCTTACCTTTTCTGAGTAAAATTCAAGTAATGCAAAATCTCTTTTAAAAAAATCAAGAACTCTAATAAAATGAAATACTGATGATACACAGCAGCTTTCCAGACTCACCCAGCCAAGGTGTACCAATAAATAGATCTCTGTTGGTGAGTTCTCCTCCCCTGCAGCGGTTACCCACTCTAACATGTATCCATTCAATTTAAATCCAGAAGGGGCCATTAGCAGGCCTGCCAGCACTCTGCTAACATTTCCTGCTAACAAATGAGTCTCATTTGTAGTTTGAGTTAAGTTAGAACCTTCCCAGTCGGTCTGCTCATGCCTTTCTCCTGAGAATCCTGCTCGTATCTAGAATATTTTCTCTGTAGTTGTACATTGCATCTTGCATTTAGGCTTCTTCTCAGTAGTTTTAACCATACATTTTAGTGCAAGAACTGCACATCAGTATTTGAGGAAAAGAAAGTAAAACGTTCTATAACATAGGTTCAGAAACCCCAACCAAAAATTATTAGATCAGGCATTTACCATGAAAAAAAGCAGAGTAATATGTTCCCTTGTGAAGCCCATGCAGCAACTTTCTGTGCTGCAGGGAAGCTGGAACAGCAGAGCAGGGCAGCCAGCACTGCAAGAGTGCTGAGAGCTTGAGAAAACACAAATGTATGCAAAAAACCCAGACTGACTCTTCAAAGCTTCAGAAAGAATAAGTTACCATACTTTTAGAACAGAACTGGTTTGGGTTATTTTTTCCCCTCTCCTCTCACAGGGCAATTCCTTGCTGAGTAGCACACACTCATATTTTGGGCAGAGGGAGGGAATATGTGTGTGTGTGTGTATATATATATATATATAGTGCACACAGATTTAGTTCTTATATCCTGATAGTGCCTCTGAATGTAAACAGAAGTAAGAGTCTTGAGAGTATTCCTCAAAAATAGAGGAATTAACTTAGAAAGCTGGTAGTTGAAGGTGTACACATATCTTGTTATGGAAGTGGGAGAAAAATGCTTGTTGCCAAGATGAAGTTTTGAACCCCTCTGGAAACTTCAGCTGTTTTTGGTTGAAGAGCTGAACTTAAATTTTCTTCTTTTTGAAATATCGATGTCTCATGCAAAAGTCAAGGTAATGGCATCAATTTCCTCCTTTTATTTTAAATCATCTTGTCCAAGATTTAATCAGAACTTAAGGCAGTGTGAATGCTAGCATAGCTGGGTATGTGGCACATGTTACATGCATATTTTCTTTTCTGTTCCTTAAAACATTTTTTTCTAGTTTCTGTCCCTGCCTTTGATTCATTCTGTGAGCCTGAAACATAGTCAGAAATGCCATTTCTTCTGTGACAATGACCAACGAGTATTGTTCAGTTTGCTAGAGAAATCCAGTGGCAGGATTAATTTTGAGGAGAGAATGGCTAACAGGGCACAGCTGTTGTCAATGCAGACTTGCCATGCAGAAGGATTTTACCCAGTTCCTCAGGAGTAGAAGGGCTTTGCTACAGAAGCTTGCTCACAGGTACACTGACAAGAGCTCTGAAGTGAAATACCAGGGAATCATACAAAAAACATAATTTCCTACTCTGTCTCTTAAATGTGACCTGCTGACAGTTGTCTCTTCTGCTCTGAATTTACTGAGGTGTTTTCTGTCTGACCATCTCTGCTTAGGTGTGTTGTACAGATTTACTTGTACTTTTACTGCTTGGCAGTTTGAGCTGTGCTCATCCTCAGGCACCAAGATTGGTGCTGAAGCAGCAGAAACTTTGCTTATGGCAAGGACAGAAGGAAAGTGTTTAAGCATTAGGGGGAGCTTAAACAAGCAGGTAGTGATTCTGTGATTAAAGCTTGTGCTGGGAAATAGGAAGTGATGTCCTCTGGGGGAATTTCACTGCCTCAGGACTACTTTGTTTGCAGTGAATTTAAAGCCCCAGTTTATTTTGCTCCATGGCCATATATATAAAAATGGTATATTTAGTAGAGACTATATATGCTTCTTTTTTACCTTCCTGCCAAACTGGGTGCTCTCCCTACAGCCTTTGCTTGGCTGGTTTCTTTAATTAGCTCTAATTGGTTTCAGCTGTGTGAATGCCAATGGTAAATCAAAGTAGATCTGGCTAGTTTTGCATGAACTAGTAAGTATAATTTGAAAGGTACTTTAGATGTAGGATGGGGAAGAAAAGGGAAATCAATCTGAGCTTTTTTGTTTTGTTTCTAGGAACCATTCTTACCCTTCTTCTCTTACAACATGTAGATACCCCTCTGTTCAGAGAGTATCTAAACATGTATGAGCATTTACATAGGTTTTGAAGCAAAAGTATCAAAATCAATGATACCATATGCATAGTTTTAAATATGGTACCAGTATAAGTACCAATGGGAAGTCAGTTCAAACAGAAATCTAGGAATTTTTTATTTATTATTTTTTAACATGCCAAAACAAGATACAAGTTTTAAAGGTCTTTGTTTTAGAAGTTTTTGAATTGGTCTCTTTATGGGGAAGGGCTGGGCTTTTTTATTTTGTTTTTAAACATGGGCTGACATTTTTAGAAAAAAATATAAACTGTTTTTCATGGGCTCTAGACTTAAGGTTACATAAACATTAAAGGACATAAGCAAAAGGGTGTGATCGCAGCAACAATTTCAGTGATTGCAGCAGCAGCTGAAGTCTTTGGTGCACTCAAAGCTTTGTCTGCAATTTGGGAAACAGCCAATATGACTGACCTTTGGCTAATTTTGCAAAGCTAGCAAACACTGGCATACTTATCCACAAGAAAACTTGCTGGCAAACTTAACTTTGTTACATGACTCTCCCTTTGTTTTGTTATTATTATTATTTGTTATATTATTATTTGTTTTAAACATAACTGTCTAGTCCTGCTCTCTAAAGCAGTCAAAAGCCCTTTCACTGCATCTGAGACAGGCAGGATTTGCTGGTTGCAGGTCTGGGATAAAATTTGACGTGGAGGATATTAGAAAGAGTGTCACAGCCTTCTTCCTGTCTTGCAGTCTCAGGTTTATTTATTTCCCTCCCTTCCTGCCTGCCTGCTGAAAGCACCTGTTTGCTTGTGCCATCTTGTCCGTAGGCAGTGGTTGCAGGGAGATACCATCTTCATTCCAAAGGATGTGGTGGGCGGGAAAGGCCAGTCAGCTGCTTCCTGCAGCAGGAATGGGGTGAGATTGCAGAGCACAAAGAACTTCTGGTCATATTCACACAAGACCTCTGTATCAATAAATATGGATATTATCTGTTGGAGCAGGCAGAGTTCGAAACATTAAACAAAGCTGTGCTAGCTGGCTGGGTGGGGTAGAAATTCCTCTAAAGGCTTTCACTTATAAAAGCAAACGACTAATTCCAAAACTGACCCACCTGACCAAAGAGAAAATATTGGCTTTAATGTAATCTCTTTACAAGTGGAGGAATTTGTTTTACACCCTCTTCTCAAACAGAATGGAAAAAAATTAATGAGACTGGCCCTGACATTATTTGAAGAAATCAGTGAGGAGCTTAAAACAAGAAAACAAAGGTCAGCATCTTTTTATTGTCAGTCCCTGTCAAATTTTAACCACTAATTTGGTGAATTGGCATTTTTTTATATATGACCTAGACTTATCTGAGTAATGGAAGCATAACTCTTCTAAAGCTGGATTTTAGGAGGCAGCTGGGGTGAAGTTCCCCATTTGTTTCACCTCTGTTACACATGGAAGTGGAAATGACAAATTTTGAACTCCTGCAATTCTGCCTTTATCAGCAGGAAGAATCAGGAAGCCAAGACATCCTTAAGCTGCTGGCTGTGTGTTTGGGGTACCTTGGTGCCATTGCTCATCTGTGAAATTTTGGCAGTGGGAAGGGAAGACAACATGAGCTTGAATGAATGGGCAGGGATGTCATCCAGCCTCATCCCATCTTTAGCATAGATCCAAAACCTCAGAGACATCTACAGAGAACATGCACTGGCAGGGAAAACAAAGGTATTGTTTGCAGAAATAAAACAAATTATGAAATGGGTGTTTTGTTTGCTTTTCTTTAAATAAACTGTACTGGTAACAAAATCTAAAATCAAGAGAAAGGCTCTCAAAATCAAACTTATTGAAGGCTGGCCCACAGTTTAGGGAAGAATTAACAAGGGTCAGCTGTGTTCATCCTTCCATGCCTAGTAATTCATAACTGGGAACTAAAGGGAGCAGTAGGAAGCTGGCCTTTAGGCCACTATTAAAACTACATGACCTTTGATTTGGAATGCTGGTATGCATCTAAAGTTTGATCATTTTCCCCCATCATTTACATTTGTAATTTTTACAGCTGTATTCCATGATTTCTAGAGAAAATAAATAAATGAGGCAGCAGGAAGAGTGTGAATGACATTAGGAAACACCCCAATTTCCAAACCTTTAAGTACAACCATTTGACAGTACTTTTAGGTGTTGCAACTTTGTTATCCAAGTTCCTGCCCCAAGATCCTTTGCACAATTGGATGATAACTTTTGGTTTTAGAGATGCTAGAAGAAGTGTGAATTTAAGCATAAAGAGCTAAGAAGAAGGGAGTAAACCTTAGCTGATACACAAGAAGATGAATCATGGGGACACCTAAATATGGTCTAAATGACAAGAAATGTAAAAACCAGAGACGAGTATCAGTGGAATTACAGGGAGAGACAGACTATGGGGATGTTGCACAGTAGAACTGGGAAGAGAACAGAGAAATAGAGAGGCTGGTTACATAACTATTCCTGATCTGCATGACTTAGCAACCTCACTTGATACCTCCTTTTGTAAACCAGTTGTAACTCCTCTGAAAGCAAGCACAGCAGCAGGAGGATGGACTCTCACAGTGGTGAATATTTCTTGTTACTGCTTAGAAAGGAAGTTTTGAAGCATTTCCTCAAGCACGGGACTAAGGAGACTGCTGGTGACAGCGGGGACGTGGTCATGTGTTTTTGCTGACCTGTCAGGTGGTGGATTTGCTGTGTATTAGAACACTGAGAGCCCTGCGGAGCCTCAAGGGTGGCAATGCCAGTAAGCGAGCAGAGAGAAACTAAAGCATTTCTGCAATGATTGGGCTGGACTAACTTTGCTGAGGTGTTGGACTGACATCCAGTCTGCCCATCCATGGATATGTCATGCAAGAGAATGAACTCACAAGCTCAGGGAAAAAAAAATCACTCTGAGACAAAACTCAATGGCAGTTTTGTCAACACTGAAATGGAAAAGAAAAAAAAGAAAGAAAAAGTTACATTTGAAAATGCTTGATTTTACTCACATTGTTAGTGTCTTTCCACTCCTCTCAGGTAACCTTGCCTTGTATTTTTTACCCCTCCCTTTATAAATATAAATAAAAAGTCATTCCCATATACACAAAGGGTAAACTCTTAATGATCTTCTGTAGTACCTCTGATGAAGTTATTGTGTACTTCTCCAAGAAAAACAAGAGTACTTGCCTTTTCTTGGTTAAGGAGAGCATCCCAAGAGTGTTCAAAATAAAATATTGAACAGTGTATGCAGTTTGTTCTTTGTAACAGATTTACATTATTGAATGTATACCAAAATGCACCACAAACAGGCAGTAATGTAATTCAAGGCTAAAAATTAATTGGAAAAAAACACAACTACTACTGCCTTTTGGACAGATGGGGCAAAATTAAAGGACTTGTGAGTGAACTGATATTTGTTTTTTCATTTAGGTGCCATCTCTCAACAACTATGTCTGCTCATGGAACTGTTTCCAACAGGTGGCTTTCTTTAAAAACATATGGAGAGTGTATCTGTATGATTTCTGAAGAGTTTTTCCCTCCTGCTGAGGTTTGTTAGTTATTTCTCTGAAGAAAAAAAATTACCCATGAAGGTGCTTCACTCTGTTCGTCCGTTAAAGTGAGTGGGTGGTGTCTCTCACTGAAAGCAGTCTCACAGCAGCTTTTTGGCTTATGTAGGTACCTACATCCAGTATCTTAAAACAGTTCATAGAATCATAACCTTACTTTCAACAGTATTTACTTCAGAGAATCACCATTCTCTAATTTTTCCATGCAGTTCAGTATAAATTTTTGTAGCTGGCTAAGCATTATAATGTCATTTACACTTTCATATTAGTTTTCTACTAATTGTGAGATCCATGAGAGAAATCCACTGTAATTGCAAGTGCAATCTGAAGTTCGAAAGCCTATATAATCTGTCAGATTTCTAGTTTACTAAAATTCTGAGAATAAGTCTCCAAAGCATGACATAATATCCTTTGGCAAATCAATACACATAATGGAAAGAAGGAATTGGTACACTGGAGCTTCAAGACATTGCTTCTGAAAGATAGACAGAAGCTAAAACTAAAGTCAATACTTACTAATGGTTTGCAAGGAAGCTTGAAATGAGAAGATTTTAGTTAAGCCAGGTACTTGAAAAGAAACTGCTTGGGGCTCTCCAGCTCACATGTACCTAAGTTGGGCTGGTTCATGGCCAGATTGTAGGAAATTCTCAACCCAAAACCAGCTCACAGATTTTTACCTAAATTTATCTCAGATGACAGAAAAGTACTGAGTTTGGATGATGTGATTCTGGGATAACATTATTTATATTACGGGATGTGTCAAATTCGTAGCGTAAGAATGACAAGAATTTGTTCCTGTTTTTCCAAGGGGCTTTGGATTTAAGGTAACGTGCTCTTTATACCCTCAGAGAAGTATACAAATTTTGGTCCCATTATCTCAGAAAATATTAACAGTGTCACAGCTCTCAACTAATTAGACAAAAAGTAGACTGGGTATGCAGTTTCTAAAAACAGTGAATCAGAAAATGAACTGCCAGTGCCTGAAAGTCCTGCAGGCACCCCTTTTTGAGAGCAGCATGCACACATTACAGATCAGATCAGGCCACTTACAGGAAGTTGAGTGCCAACTCCATCATTCAGGTCAGCAGTGTCTGATTCTTGTCATTTCTCTCTTTCTCTCTTGCTCATTTACAGGAGGGAGAGACTGCATGGCCTGTAGTCATTTCCCTAAACAGGAAGAGTTGCTGTCTATGCAGTTTCTTTTTTAAACTACTATACTTTTAAGGAGCTGCTCGAAGAGGGTTTTGTTATTTATTATTGTATTGAAATTGAACCTTGAGCTAGTAAAAGCAATATTATGCTAGTGCTCTAGTTATAAAACCAGAGCTGTTGTTTTCACAAGAAGACACTTTCAAATTGCTGCACAAAACCTTTGACTGTTGAGCACTGAGAGAGGTTTGCAGTGTACAAACCCCAGTTATTGTGAGCAGCCAAGCAGCAACAGACAGTTTTTCAGAGGTTATTGTTGGTAGTTTAATTGTAATCTGAAACAGAAAAATATGACTTTTTAGGGGAGGGTAGGCAGATCAATATTACTGCAACACTTTCCATTTTTTAATGCCACTTGTGTTGTGCTGTAAAACAGCACAGAAACTGCATTTGTTTCAAAAATCAGCGATCTCCTGAGACTGAAGGACAGAGACACTCTTTGTTTTAGTACAACCTGATCAGCAATCATTGAGAAAGCTGAGTGAGGAGGATAGAACAGGACTTCAAGAGTTTGGCACAGGCTGATGGAATTGCCTCCCAAACATCTCTGTCTATTCATTGCACCATAATAGTTGTGTCTTCCTGATGTATCCCAGAGCCTTCTGTCTTGGTATGGCTTGAGTTTAGCCCTTTGGCTGGAACCACCAGTGAAGCCATCCAGCCAATTGTGGATTATAGGTTATAATGCCATCTAAAGACAGTACACAACTCTGCTCTCTTGTCCTCAGAATCTGCATTCCTGAAGTGTGACAGATACAATGAAAATTGCTACAGAAAGCTTTTCAGAGATGGTAGAATCATCACATCATCAAGGTTGGAAGAGGCCTTTGAGATCATCCAGTCCAACCATCAACCTTGTACTACCGCTAACCATGAGATGATTCAGTCTTTATAAGGAAGTTTGTATTTTCAAGAATCTGCAAAAGCAACCAACCTTCTTTTTCCTAACATGACTTGTGTATGGTTTCACCTGGGCAGAGGCCCCAAAGGGGCATTCTGGCTTCCAGTTTGTAGGAAACCAGATCAGAACAGGCAGATCTGTTTCTTCTGGGGGCAGAATTTCCATGTCCTTTTCTGACAGTGTATTCTTCAAAAGAACATAACCTACCAGTCAGTCAGTCTCACCTGAGTGCCTGGCAAGATCATGGAGCAGATTCTCCTGGGAACTATGCTGTCATATGGAAAATAAGGAGGAGAGTGATGACAGCCTGAGGCATGGCTTCACTGAGGGCATGTCATGCCTGACAAATGTGGCGACGTGCTGGGATGGGGTTACAGTTGGTGATGGAGAAGAGAAGAGCAACTGCCACCATCTGACTGGAGCTGTGCAAAGCACTTGACACTGTCCCTCATGGCATCCTTGTCTCTAAAGTGGGGAGGCAGATTTGTCGGATGGATACTTGGGGGGTAATGGTTTAGTTAGATGGTCACACTCAGAGTCAACAGCTCAATGTCCAGGTGGAGACCAGAGATGAGTGATGTTCCTCAGGGGCTGATGTTAGCATTGGCACTTTTTCACATCAGTGACATGGACAAGAGGATTGAGTGCACCCTCAGCAAATTTGCCAACAACACCGAGCTGTGTGGTGCACTTGACACATGGAGGGAAAGGATGCCATCCAGAGGGACCTGGACAGGCTGGAGAGCTTGGCCCGTGTGAACTTCATGAGGCTCAACAAGGCCAAGTGCAAGGGTGGTTGAAGAATTTTTGAGGTACAGGAAACAACAATACCTAAACTAGTGCTGATGGTTCCTCTGTGGCAGTGCTTGCCAAGGTGGAGTTGTAACTGAATAGTCACAGGTACAGAGGGATGAAAAAGAAAAATCTGTTGCTGATAACAGCTCAAATATGAGACTTCAGGTAACTGTTTCTCCTGTCTGCCCAGTCACTCTTCTCGCTACAGGCCCTTGAAGTCTCTCATTGCTGACTGCTGTCACACAGTTTCTCTCAGCCAGCCAAGCCCTGGTGACACAGAGGACATACTGTATATATAAGCATTTGGTCCTGAGATACTGGTGAGGAATAATCTTCCCAGAATTAAGTTTTATCCTTCAATAACCATGCAGGAAGAGACAGCTTGAGAACACATTCCCATTTGACATTTGCATAGTGAACTTACACCAGAGCAGACTTTCACAGCACTGCTGAAGTTAATGCCTTAATAAAACAACTTCTCCTCAATGATCTTTGTTTGCTTTAGTCTGACCTTATTTTCAGGGGATTAAAATTTAGCAATAATATTTTTATGGTCTTGAACTCTCTTCTGTTTTCGGAAAAAATTAGGTTGTTAAGTTCAGAAAGAAGGCAGAATTTTTTTCCCCTTAGTTTCACTTTGTCACGTTCTAGGAGGAGCAAAACCACGTGTCAGAAGCCTCCCACAAACAAAAAAGCTGTCAAATAGAGCTGTGTTAGAGAACTTATTTCCACACTGATTTTTAAAAATATATATATAAAAAGTGTTGTACACCATTTTGATACTTATAGCTCTACTACTTGAGATGTTTGAAGCTAGGATTTAGTACAATTTAGCCTTAAGTACTGCAAAGCATCCAGAAACTACAGGGAAGAAATAATTACTGAAATACCTAAAAAGCAAGCGAGCCATGTGTGAGTGGCAAGGTTTTAATCTTTACCCGCACACTCCAAATATGCACATTATCTCTGGCAAAAAGATAAAGCTGTTCGGAAAAATTGACACTGGTGTTCAGCAGGGAACAGAGAGTCCTGTGGAGACAATGGGATGTAAGACTTTCCTCCCTCCACCCCCCATTGTGCTTGTGGCTGGTGAAGTTCCAGGAACACCAGGAAAAAAGATTTCTAAAGGTTTCTATTACCCTGAAACAACCGTTTTCAGTAGTCACCTAATGAACCCAAAGGAAGTCCACTTAGTTTAATTTTTTTTCCCTGAAAATGATCATAAAGCAAGTTTATAAAGGAATACAGTACTTACCCTTTATCAGGCTCTAATTCAAGAGTTTAAAGCATTTTGCTGGATTTACACAGGCAATTAAGTATTTACCTCACTCAGTTGCTTAGTAGCTCCTTTCAAATCAATAAGAATGTAAATGTGCTATTAGTGAGGCACATGCTTTACTCCTGCTGAATCATGTCCTTTGCATGTCACAGTCATTACTGAAAAATGTGCTTGTGACCATACACCAAATTTGTTATGGGAGGTAGAACGTGCTATGACATCAGGCTGGGATGCGAGAGTGGTGGAGCAGGAGAAGGGGGGGATGATGAATGTTTTCAGCTGTGAGACTACTAAGTATTTAGATATTTAGCAAATTCTTCCATTTCCAGAAAAGTCCTAGATGCTAGAATCCAAGCATTTTGAAAGCCATGTTATTTCTTTAGGTACACTGCATACACATTTAAAAAAACCAAACCAAAACAACACTTTGATTTCTGCCAGGTATGTGACACCATAACAACCACCATAACAACATAACAAATCTGTGTTTTTAAAGAAGGGCTTCATACACACTTAATTCAGTATGGACCAAGATAACAGTGTTTGCTTCTCTATTTGATAGCAATATTTATGATCCTCTGGCGTGCAGAGAAATATTATCCCAAATATTACACGGCTGAATGAGAAACGTAGTATACCAAGAAGCTGATACAAAATCTACGAAAATCATTGTGCTTGCTTCAGTCAGCTCTGAAATAAACGTCAATGTTAGTTTTATTTCTCAGGGTCCAGTTTCAATAGAGATTTTGTTTTGGATGAAAATGGCAGAGAACAATATGAAAGATAAGCCTAACTTCTACAATGAAGCAATAATGCTCAGCTATCATTAAGTCATGGCTTGCTTTCTTTCACATAGAAATCTTTGCACACAAAGAAAGCTTCTCCTTTCCTCTCACTCCTTCATGAAAACTGTGTTAGTTTTTAGTTTCTTGAAGCCATCACAGAAAATTTCTGATTTTTTTGTAAGCAGCAAGGTGTTTGTGTTTGATTGCTTCCAACTGCCAGAAGCTGTTGCAGAAAAGTCTGCAGCATTGCTAATCCAGAAATTATGTAGTCTGCCTTGCTGCATTGCCTCTTTGCTTTACCTTCTTTTGTTTATGTTCAAATGATATTAATCCTACATATATCATATGTTCACATATATTTCTCCCTCTGTGTAGTTTCTCTGTAGAAATATATGTAGTTCACATATATTTCTCTATCTGTGTGTCCATCTTCATAGATATGCCCAAATCTAAAAACAATTAATGCAGAGATGGAATCAGGGTAAGTGATCTTGCAGAAGAATGAAGCAAGCATCTTGCTACTAAGAAAATATAATATTTATTGAGGTCAGAGGTGGAAGTTTACTAGATTAAGGCAGCACAGCGGGAATAGAAAACTAGCTGTACCCTGAGGATGGGTTTGTAGCTGAAGCAGGGGAAGATATGCTCAGAGTGCAGTTAGCTCAGCCAAATCTAATTAGGTACACAGCACTCAGCCTGTTCATAGACTCTGGCTCCAGTGATTGACACTTCTCTTGTGAACAGGTTGTTTTTATTAGAAGGTTGGGGGTTTACCAGATGATTTTAATGATCAATAAGTTGAACATGAGTGACAGGCTCATGATTTACCCGGTATAAATCTGGAAAATACACACATTGTGCTTTGTATTGTCAAGCATAAATTACCAGGTTCTTTCCAGAGTGTGATATCTGTTGTGGGAGTAACTGGTTTGTTTTATGATTCCTCATGTTAGATAAAATTAATGATGATGTTTTCTTCTATTTCCATATTCAGAACATATATTCATACAATTAACTCTAAGCTTAGAGTTTTCCAGGCAAATTTTTGGACACATGAATGAATACAGGAACAAGAAAATCCCTTTCAGGCAGTAAAGTAGCATTTTTAATCCCAGCAGTGATCTGTCATTCTCTGTTAAAGAGAAGATGCTGGATGTATTTTTAGACCAGCTTAATTCCATATCTGCATGAGGCTTCTCCTTGCAGTAAAAGGAGTACTGCTTCACTGTGGAGATTTGACACCTCATCTGTGCACAGGCAAGGTGTTGCTTTTCTTTTTTCTGTGAGAGAGGACGGTTTAAGGTTAAGCCAATAATTATGCCAAAGCTATATGGATTGAATAGTATTAGGTCTACAGTAAGAGGAAATGGACTTAGAACAGCATTGCAGAGAACACCTGCAAAGTCCTTCATCTGAGGAGTCAGCCAGAGATTTGCTTCTCTTGAGCTATAGTTTTTCTTCTATTATCCCTTCTGGTTACTGAAGACTTTTATTCACGTGCAGATTTACTGGAGGTGAAGTATGAAAGTGGGCTAATTTAACTGTCCCCTTAGTCCTGCCTCTTGCTGTTTTCCTCAGAGTTAGCAACCAGTGATAGGAAATCGAAGGGTATGGGAGTGCATACCAGTAGAGATAACAGTGAACAAATTGTTGAGCATCTTTTATGCAGATGGAATTATAATAATGATTTTTCTTGGCCAAGTCAAGACAGATACAGTCATAAAAAACCATGAGTTTTGAAATTCTGCTAATCCAATTGCTCTTTTAAGCACCATCTGTTTATACTGATGGGTGCACTTTTAAAAATCAGAATAAAAGAAAGGCACAAAGTGAACCAGATGCACTACCTTGCCCTTAATTCTCTCCTGAGAGGATTGAAGGGATAACTCTACCAGCTACTCCACACCTGAACTAGAATTGGGTTCTGATTAATTGGACGTACTGCTCTAGAGCAAGGCTTGATGGGGGTGGGAGGTGTGAGTTAACTGCATACCTCAGTTTTGGGATGCAGTTCAAATACAACTGAAGACTGGACAGCAGGAGTCCTCAAATTGAAAAATACAATTAAGATGTGTAGCACGGGTCTGCTTCACAGAGGGTTTTAAAATGTAGTTCAAGATCATCACAGGGCAATTAAAATCAAAGGGTCAGAATCAGTTTCAGACAAAATCAAAGAGGTAGAAAACACTCATAATTATATGTTCAGTGCTTTAATAGAAGCAAATAAAAGGTTTGACCTGAAATGCAAAATGGAAACTAATCTGCAATATATAAATGTCACTTGAGTCAGGTGCCTAAAGGAATTGGCAGTGTCTAAAGGCTTTCTGCTCCCACCTTCCCTTTGCTGATGCACTGAAGTAGTATTTTAGGGAAAACTCAAAAGCCGTTGCTGGTCTGGAAGAATGCCTGAAAGAAAGTGTTTGAGAACTTTAAAGTATCTCTTCTGGCATACTTAACCAATTTTCCAAGGGACACAGGTTATGAGAGACTTTTTTATCTTCAGTTTCAGCAATTTCCAGGCTGTATAACATAATACACTGAAACTCTTGGAAAGCAGTTCTAACTATTTGTCATTCATAAGCCACTCTTCCCACATCCAGGCTTTGAGTAGATTAAGATTCCAGATCTAGGTTTCTGTCACTGGTACATCTCTGGGGAAAAGTATGAGAAGTTCTTTTAGCAATAGAGAATTACCTCAGCAATGGTAAACTCTCTAACAGTCTTAAAATTCAAGTGGGACATACATGGAGAGCCCCATGAATATCTACTGGTGTGAGATGATCTGGCCAGTGATACTTTTATGCTTCCCAGGAATCTTCAGTCCTAGATAGTCTTTTTTTGAGAGAATGAATGTTTTGGCATATTGGTCCCATTCTCAGTGAAAGCCTTCAGACTTCTCACATACAGATTCATGCAGTTGTATGGGTTTTCATGCAGGATTGGCTTTTATCTGGAAATCTGTGATATTTTACTGCAACTTACATGCAGGAAGTTGATGTTTCCTATATGTGTCACATTTATTATGTACATAGAAAGGGGTGCCCTTGCAAAGACATAGCTTTGAGCAGACAGGCTCTTCAACCTGCATAAAACCTCAGAGATGTTGTCTTTTCACCTTAATCAGAAAGGAAAACTGAGCCTTAACTGATAGGGACATAGAGGAAAAATATTCTTCTAGAGCTCTCTTTCAATGATGTCTAAAGGATCATGTTCTGAACATTAACTTGACATTTCAATTTAACATTAACTGTATTATAAATGGTGGTTTTAAAAAGAACGGCACACTGTCAATCCTGGTGCTACTCAAACCCTATGCAGAGGGACCAGTGATGAGAAATGCAAAAACTAGAAGCCATTTAATATATCTGGTATTCAAAAAATTTACTGTCTTTGGTTTTTAGTAGTTTTCCTGTATGGACTTAAAAGCCCACTTAGTCCTTCAGTTAGACACAATTAATTAGCAGTATAATTTCTACTGGTCTGAGGAACGAGGCTTGTAAATGAATGCAAGTAATTAAACTATGCTAGCAAGAATTAAGACAAGCATTGCAGTGCCTAAGTTTGGAGCATGAAATCAGAAGCACAAGAAAATCCCAGTAAATTACACACCAGGAGAGATGCACAACTGGAAATACAACATAGAGTTGACAGTCAGTTTCACCCTGGCTCTTTGCCAGTAAATCATAACTTCCTATAGAAGGAAGGATTACAACTCATAGCTTTACTTTGAAAGAATTTAATAGCCAGTACTTCTTTAGCACCTGGAATGAGATATTAATGTCAAAATGGGAGCTTCATAGAATTAGTTAGAGGGAATAATGAGAATATACCAAATGATGTGAGAGAAGATAATAATCAGAAATACTAAAAAAAACCCCAAACCAACCAGCCCAACACAGACCCACCCTGCTCCCAACACCACACCCCCACACCTCCCTCAGATATGTCTCTTGGACCAAGAAAGAATTCATAAGGGCAATGGATATAAGAAAAAGTTACATAGAGTGAAAGGTTAAGCCTTAAGAAACCTTAAGAAATCTGAACAGGGAAGACACTCCTTAAAATTTATCAGCATTGATTATTTTGTAATATTCATTCAGACCCAAATAACTTCAGAATTCCTCTCTCACTGGGCACTCCTTTATGCTGTTCATTTCCTTTAGGCCTATCCTAAGGCAGCCATCACCTGCCTAGACAGTAATCAGATTATGCTAATGGTGCTCCAGAAGTCCAGCTGAAGTTTTAACCCACTGTGATGTAAAACATCCTTTCTTTTTGACCCAGTCTGATGTTGTTTCCACACAGTTTGTCATGCAACCTGATACTTCATGTGCAACCTGCCAGTCTGACTTAATTGCATAACTCAGTTTACTTGCAGTTTATCCAAGATCAGACCTTACATGAAATCAAACACTGCATTTTGTAGAAGTGCATTTATGAAGACTATCACTTCAACTCCCTGAACCCTTTCCCTCCAAAAATTGTTTTTGGGGGACACTATGATATTGCCACCCCTAGATTTGGTATCTGACTTGAGGTGGCAGCCCTTACCTTTGCTTAATTTTAGCTACAGATGATGCATCACTGGCAAATTAATTTTTAAATTACATAGCACATATCTTAATCTAAGCAAAAAAAAAAAATCACTTTTATGCACACTTAATCAGAATGTAACCAATTTATAATAGTCCTTTTTAAATGCATGTGTTTGATGAATCCATTTGGACAACTACGTAACCTTTTGCTCTACCACTTTCACATTACTGCTACTCTAATGTCTAAATCGAGCCTAGAGAACAGATCAAGAGGAAGTGATGTAATTTGCTTGTTTCTTTTGGAGCTGCTTCTGAGCACATGCCATTAGCACACTATACCTGAATGATGGGAAAATAGTCAGTGTCATTAAAGGCTGGTGATGAACACACTGACAGCATATTTCTCTCATTCATTACTGCTCAAACACAATACAGCTGATGCACCTATATTCTTCTCTTATTCCATACAAGCCTATTTTTTTTTTTTTTTTTGCAATCATCCAGCAGGTCTTTAATTATCAAGCTCCCTATTTGCAAAGTAAATGGCACATGCTGGGTGCCAGCCTTGTGCTGTTCATCCAGCTGCTAAGTGCATTTAGTGTACAACACGCTTTCACCTCACAAGGCTCTTAGCTTAACACCCAACCCTCCCAAGTGAAGATATTGCAAAACTTATAGCACTTTTGAATTAATACAAGAGATAGTCCCACATGTCATTATTACATCTGATAGCATATTTCCCACCAGTGAACCAATTTCCTGGAAGAGTATTTTATGCCCACAACAAATTTTAATCTAAAAGTATGAGCCTGTATTTCCATGTTTATTGCTTCTCTTTACAAACTGAAGGATTACTTCTCTCTCTTTGCTCTCCCTGATATTCCACAATCTGTGGGACTGTACAAGCTAATTGATTTTTGCAGCTCCTGATTTATAAAGTAAACCAGTTTTTAATCCTTGGGTTTACAGCTACCTCCTTAGAGTTAAGGATTTTGTAGCAAACTCAAATACTCGTTCTGCATCTGCAGCTTTCTTAAGAATTCTGCAGAAGTTTATTATGTTTCATCATTTCATAGTCTGGTAACATACTGTCTGCTCAACAAGGATAACAGAAAGAAATTAGATATCCCACTATACTTACTGCCTGTCCTGGAGATGACTGGATTCTGTCTTCACAGGGAGGGAAAAGAGACTAGAGATTTTACTCTAATAAATGTAAAGCATTCCCTAAGCCTCTCCATCCACAGCAGTGCCACAGAAGGCTACCGGGACATTTTATGGAGAAGGAGGTCTGAACCAGGTGGAGGATGTTTACAAGATACTGCTACCAGGAACTGACCATGAAACAGGGCACTTTTGGGAAAAAGCTTATCATGAAAACTACGTAAAATTCCTGCCTCTGACTGCCAGTAGTGGCTTAGTGGATTCCCCTGGGATGATTTACAAACAAAGGGCACCAAAGTGTGCAAAGGACATGGTTAGGTAACTGTGAGGCAATTTGTACACTACAGAAATAAGATTATAGTAGTAATAAATTATTTCTTTTTTTTTTTTTTTTTTTTTTTTTTTTTTTTTTTTTTTTTTTTCCCCTCACATCAGACAATAGAACATCAACTATCAAAGAATTACGAGAGGTAATTTCTTTCCTGTTGCTTTTACATCAGTTTTGACAGGAACTAATTACAGGTAGTTTGCTCAGACATGATACTAATATTCTTTGTGCATCTGCTGGAAAAACTGCACATTTAAGTAAATAGAATTAGTATTATAAACGTAATAGAATTAGTGTGATAAACATATCTGAGATACTAAATATCCATCAAATATCTGTGTTAAATATACACATTATTCAAACCAGTGCAACTGATCTGTAGATTAGAATTATTTGTACAGGTAACTGAAACAAATTAAATACTCCCCATTACAAACCCATGTTTGAGTGCTAAGTATTTAATCATTCAGCTGGGGGAGAGTTACATACTTACTTAGCTAAAATGCTAGAAATCTGATGCAACTGTTTGTGAAGACTTGTTACATTTCTCCTGGGCAAAGATTAGAGATCAGCATTAATTCTCAAGACCTAATTTAGATGATTGAGTTTACCTTTCATTTTTTTGCAATAGTGCATTCTCTGTATAATATAATTCTTTGCCATGAACATCTCATTTTATTACAAGAAATTATATTATGTGTGGAAAAGATTTTAAATAGTGTGAAAAAACAACGTGGACATACTACATAGAGAATATTTTAGTACTCCGAGAAGTAAGAAATCATAATGATTACAGAGCAGTTAGCAGAACTGCTCAAAGATCTTCTCTCAAGTAGATTTCTAGGACAGAAGGCAACAAGTAGCTTACTAAAAATTCATATTTTAATATGAACTGTTTTCTAGATGCTGGACTTTTATTACAGGGTTAAGGCTAATACAGTCCAGGCTTGCAGACCTGTAAGTTTTCTATCTAAACAATTCTGAAAGTTCTCAAAATAGTCAGAAACCTTTTATTTCTTGCATAAAGAACAAACAAACAAACAAAAACCCAAACAAAAAAACCCCAAGTTTGGAAAGAGAATGTTTTGAATACAAATACTCTGTCAAACTCACAGGACTTCAAACACAATCTAATTGCAAAAAGTGACTGATTGAACTAAGAAATAGTTAAGCAATATGAATTCAGATATCTGCTCTAAATGAAGTGTAATTTTATTTTTAGGTGATGCTGCTACAGGAGACACAGGAGACTAATTTATGTACAAACCCTGAGTTAATGAGTGACATATATTTTAATGCAGATAGATGCAAAAGAGTTAGAAAGGACCAATGAATAGATATTTGCTGATAAGAAAGATACAGATGTGAGTGCAGGGCAAGTAAAAATAGACAAATCTTCTGTTAAAGAGACACCTAAAGTAGCCAAACTAATTTGGGAAGACATCACTATGTAGCAAGGGTGGATTCCAGCAAAGAAATGCCCAAATTGCCTCTTGCATTATAAACATAAGCAGTTACCTGATTTTATACTTTTTTAGATCTCCCTTGATACAACGCTTTTTCTGAAATACACCACAAATGAGACTCAAGATACAAATATGTTTCAGAATGCTCAGGGAGAAAAACAGGCACTGTGCAAGGAGTCCTTTACAGCAAAAGCAAAGCTGTTACTTAAGGCCTGAATACTGAAGACACACAGTGCTTAACTTTTACTGTAATCCTAGTCATTCAATGCCTGGACTTGTTGAATCTTTCCCTTCATTGCTATCACTCAGTTGCCCTTGTAACTCACCTTGCATTTACCAGCTGAATTCTGTAAAGGCTGGTCAGCAGAACCCCACACACCCTAAAAGTAAAGTCCTGGAAGACTTTTTTAACTGTCTGGAGGATGGTCAGAGAACCACCAGTTTCTACACGCTCTCACACAAGAAGTAGCAAGGGAATTAATTTGTTTTCATAAAGGTAAGATTTGGAATATTTAGGATTTGACATGTAATGTGTCACTGAAAGAATGAGAGCTCCAAACAGAGCTATCCATTAAGGAAATTAATAGCAGAGAAAACTTTGTTGTAATCATTTCAGATTTGCTTGGGAAGCAAGGAGAGTGATGGCTAGGATCTGCCATGGGACATCCTTTCTTGGAGAATGGAGGCTTCTCATCTGGTTTTTAGAATGCATTTAAAAACCCCAAGGGTCTTTGGTGATCAATAAAATCCAAATCTCTTAGATTTTGTCGTTTAAGTAGGTAGGCTCAGGCCAAGCAGAGTGGGAGAGCTAGCAGCAGACAGCACCATGAATCTTATTCTGCGTCATTATTAAACCAGTGCCTGTGCTGGCTCTAGAGATTTCAACTACTGGCTTGAAGTTCCTTTTCTTGGAATCAAGATCAAAGGTCTGATTATACAGTGGCATTAACAATTTAATTTTTTTTTTTTTTTTTTTTTTTTTTTTTTTTTTTTACAAGAGGGGGCCTGTTGCTGTTTGTGATGTTCATCCTGCCAAAATCCAGTTTGGGCTGTTGAACACTCCCTATCCAGAGCAATCTGGTTTTGTTGCTGCCTGTTTTATTGGAAAGAACATCATGCTGCAGGGTATGCATTTAATAGTTAATATGCTTATTAGCAAGTGCTGCTTTTTCCATCCTCTACGTTTCACAAGCAGGTAGCCTGGTGTTGAAAGATCACAAAATTGTAAGTGCTCTCTTTTCTCATGTGGATGCCCACCAGGTGAAGAAGTGAGATTGAGCAAGATCCCAAGTTGTTAGGACAGTCTCCCAACCAAGGTCATTATCAATGGCCACATAAAGCCACACAGTGCCTTAACTCATTCACACAGTCTGATTAAAATCTATCTAATCAAAATCTGACTGTTTTCTGAGGGCAAAGTCATGTCCACAGAGCCTATACCTGGAGCTGCTTCACTCAGCAGCATTGCATATGAATTTGGCTAATTAGCATTGAAGGAAGGTAACTGAGGAACTCATAGCATATAGAGGAGTCAAAGCAGAGTGCTGACACCCAGCAGGAGCAGCACCACACTGAAATCTGGGGTTTCAGCATATTCTCTGGGAGAGGAGGATGCCATCTCCTCTCATCCAGCAGCTCTCTGGTTTGAGCTGACTGACAGTCAGTAGCTGTCCCTCTAACAGTCAATTCTTTGACAGAGAAGCTGCCAGTGTGCAAGGCTATTGGTGGTTTGGAGGAAATGTGTTTTCTGAATTGTATAGGTGTTAATTCCAATATATTTGCCTCCCTTTCCAGCCCAGGCACACTTTCCCACTGTAGTACAAAGTCTATTACAATCCTATTCAGAAAGCAGCAACATGAATATCAAAAATCCATGCTAACAATGTATTTGGAACATAGGCTTTTGTGAGCAAGGAAACAACTCACATAAATGTGGAAATGTTTTTCTGTTTGGCATTCCCCCAGGCATTTATCTATTACAGCCACTTACCTATTTTATCAATGAGCAGCTAAAGGGTGATGGTAGATAATAAATATTTAGTAACCAAGGATGCATCTTTTTGCTTTAGTCAGAATTATGAGGGCATCCAACATCCAGTTCCCAGTGAGTCTGGAAGTCAACAGGAACCCAAGAGCTGAGCTTAGCCTCCCTTTTGGCAAGAAAAGCACCACCTGGTGAACCACTTTGAGAGGCTGCAAGAGGTAAACTGGTTTGCAAACACGTAGTGAAGCCCTTTGTTCTCACAAAGAATAAGGTGGAGATACTTCCCTGGAGGGACACCAATCAGAGAGGGCCTGAGGATGGCATGAGGGGCAGGATAAAAGGAGGGGATAGTGTTTATGGTACAATGCCCAGCTCCATGTGCTTCCTGCACGGTTCCTAGCCAGGTTCTCAGGCACTGAAAAATTATTTGTTTGAAGGTCACCTATTCTTCTGTGCTTTAAATAAAGTTTTTGGTAAAGTGTTAGTCATTTGCAGAAGAATTAAACCATAAGAGCTATAGTTTCATGCCAAAAAATCATAATATGGTTACTCTGGGCCCAAGTCCAAAGTGAAAGTAGTTTGTGAAAGCCTAGTTAAAATACTTGTATAGTTTAAGAATTTTTTGGGCTCTCTTCCATCCTTAAAACCTACTCCCATGTATACACACAGTTTAAGCATGATCTGTCTGTTAACATGCTCTTTAATAAGCTGAATTAAAAAGCATTCCTGCAAACTGCATGTATTCATAAGAAGTTTATGGAGGTCACTAGATTTAGTGACACTGTATATTACCTTATCTTGTCCTTTTCTGATGGAATGTATTCCTGACAATATTTCCAGCTTTTGAGTTAGGAAAAAAGGGACAAGGGAAACAAACATTTGTGACAAAGCAATCAATGATCCTAAACTGGAAAAGCCTCCTCATTTAGATAATGCAGTGTGATGATTTGCTGCATTATATACTGGAACATAGTGCAGAGACCCTCAGGGCAGTACTGGAGCTGCGGGCAGAGCAGCTGAGCAAATGTGGCTCTGTAGTGGCTCTGGTCATAGTAGCTGTACCTCAGTGCCTTTGCTTGTGACTGGATGTAGGGGACAGAGAGGATGATGCAGGCTCATGACTTGACTTGTGGCTCCTCTGGTTAAAGATTGGGAAGAGTTAGGTAATTTCTGGTAAAAAGTGAAAATATGTTACAGTGGAAAAGATGTTTTCTTTCTCTCAGAAACCTTTTATCATCCCCTCAACTATTTCCTTGAGTTTATGATTATCATCTTTATTTAATAGAGTTTGTCTTTTCTTATATTGAGCCCCAGTATCTGCCAATAAGAAGGTCTTGCCTGTCATGCTAAACCAGCTGGAGCTAAATTAGCGTCATGGTCCCAGAGAAGCAGTTTCAGAGGCAGTAGAAGTGCCTTGTTGGAGTATAGAAAATTATGGTGACGGTTCTGCATAAATGCAACATCCTTAGGCTCTCAATCTCCTTCTAGCATGTCCAAAACAGAAAGAAGGTAGAATAAGTAGAATAGTCTGCTCTGCTGCAGACTGGATGGAGCTCCAGGAAGCTTGTCTTCAGTTTCCAAAGTTATCCTGTGCTTTTGGAAAAGACTGTTTTGGAAAAAGTTTCAAAGAAAGAGAATCTCTTTGGCTTTTAAAGCTAGGAATCTCTTTATGTGTTGTATGTTTTAGACTTTCACCACAGACTAGAACAATTTTGTTAAAAGCAGTCTCCTGATTAGCCTTTGCTGTTCTCTTTAGCTCCAAGTTGAACTCTGCTGAAGTGTCCTTAATCGCTGCTGCATGGGCCTTTCAAAGCCTTCTCTACAATCTGGATCCAAAAGCACATGTTTGGGACTGTAAGCAAGAAACAAAGAATGAAGGAAATCCAGGAAGCCATCAATCTAGGAAAAAAGTAAAAGATTAAAGGCTGACACAGCAGCTTGGATGGAAAGGCTTCTTCCCTCCTGAGCCCCAAGGCAAGCAAACATTGTAAATGCTCTGGGGGAGTGGCAGCTGAAAAAAGGTGGAAAATTTCTCTTAGCATGGTTGTTTTTTGAGATGGGCTTAAACATAATCTGAGTAACTCTTCAGCTATGAAATATACTGATCTTAGCCATGGATTGGAGCTCCGCAGCTCATGACCATTGTTAGGCGAGAGTTTTATGCGGAATGTTTAAACATACAAACTGATGTAATATGGTATATGGATGTGGTTGCCAGACAGCAAGCGATGGCCACACACAAACATGCACATGATTTCTTTTGATGCAGGAAGCTTTACCATTCGAAACAGTTGCCCCAAATGATGGGCTGAAGATAAGCATTCAGCTTAGAACTGGGCGCCATTACTGTGTGGAAAGTACCTGTGAGTTGGACCCAAGTGCAGTATTGAAAATATGGAGGTATTGCACTAACATCAGTGATTGTAAGTGGGAAAACTACCAGCTTTTAGTGATGTTGGACTGAAATAAGTAAAGTAAGAACACAGAGGTAGCTTCACTAACATTCAGTGGCTGTCACGTGTACCAGAATCATCTGAATTTAACAGCAAATTAGCAGGATCATTAAAGAAACCCCAAACAAACAAAATTGAATCACAACTGAAACCAAAAACCCAGCTCAAAATCTCAAAAACGCACCCAAAATTACAAAGAATAAAACTGTTTTCACTGGAGAATCTAGAAGAAGCTGTGAGTGGCTATATTGCCAGGTTTACTCAATATATATTATATATAATTATTAAGTGACATATATATGAACTCATTTATGAGAAGCTATTAGGAGAGCTAAGGATAGAATACTTTGAATTATGATGCTAAGAGTCCAAGCTAACTGAAGGTCCTTATAAAGCTACTGAAAACCAACAGATAATTACAGGCCATAAACGAAGCTGAGAGCAAGCCAGCACCACTAAGGAGAAAATAAAAAAAAAGAATTCAACCCCAAAAAACTCCACCATAGAATAACTAGGAATAGCAGAATAAGTTATGATGTAAAAGCATCAATGTCACAGCACCAGCATCACACAGTAACTCCAAAAGAGAGGCTGGATAAAGAGTACAAAGGAAACCTTTGCCCCATACCAGCTAGGAAAGTGAGTTAATGACAGGACTGGGGTGTTCCAACAGTGACTAACCATGGCTATCCATTCTCTGCAATACCAATAACACACCCTGACCACCAAGCTGAGTGCAAAAACCCCATCCCAACCCAAAACCCCCAACCCTTGGCAGGCCTAGATAGAAGTATTGTACAACAGGAGGTATCCTGATGCTGAATATGGAAAGCTGCCCCCTGCCATGTTCACTGTAGTTTGAGAAGAGCTTAATAACCTCACTTGCAAGGAGATGGGCTGAAGGCTGGAGGCACCGCTCTCTGCATTGATCCTTCTGGCTCTGCTCAAGAGCTGCAGCAGATGAGGGGTGGGGGAGAAGAGGAAAATCAAGGTGTCAGGAAGATGCAATGCTGGCAATAAGTTATTGAGTTCTATTGTAAACATCACAGCTTCCTGTCATTGCAGGTACAGCCACAGTAAAGTAAAAAATGTGTCTTTAATTGAAAGTTCTGGAACACAACATGTTGGGCTAGGCCTTTTGTGAAAGTCCATTTGTTGCAAATAAATTTCAGTAGGCATTGGGCGCCTGGGCTTTACTGGACTCAAAAATCTCAGCCTTAAACTTTTGCTATAGAGGTTTAGAGGGAGAATTTTTGCATATTATTGAGAGTAAAGTTAAGTGGACTTCAGAGAGAAACTTTCCAGAAATCTACACTAATTATATTGCTTTGGTAGTAAGAGATCAAAAAAGTCATTACCAGATTAAACATACTTTTCATTTTTTGGAGGCTTTGCTAGATCACATGGCTCAGGTAGTTAATTTAAAAACTAGCCCCTCTAAATTTCCCACTTTGCTGTACAAATAATGAGCAATTCTAAACAGTGGGTCATTATGCTTTTATAAAATATTTTATCTCATAATTTTTCTTGATAAAGCATTATCTGTGAAATAGAGAAATGAACCAAATATTATGGAGGATTTTAATATTTAGAACAACAAAAAACCCCACAAAACCCTTAAAGTTCATCACTAGTTAAGTTTGAAAATTCAGTTCCTTGAATTAAATTTTTCTGTCTGACATTTAAAATTACTTTACTTTTCAGGCCATATCCATAAAGTTTGCTACTCATAAAACAAACCAAAACTATTTATATGTAATAGATGCAGAAAGAGACAAAAGCAAAAAGGAAAAACGAAGTCTGGTTACCAGTGCCATTTTCAGTGGAGAGATGAATTTCAAAAAATTATGATTAATTATTGGTATTAAGAGTTGAATTATAACTACAGAGGTTCTAAATAGAGCCAGCATGTTTGGCTTAATTAATGATGGGAACAGCTGGGAATATGGACAGAAAGGCTGAAGGGTTGGTAATGGCTACTGGCACTTGACATGACTAAGTGACAGAACAGGATGTGACTGTTGTTGATTCCCCACTTCAAGTCCTTTGGAGTCAAAAAGCTAGAAGGCATTTTAAAGTTTATTTCTTTCTAAGCTCATACCTTATTCATCCTGACATTCTAAACTCACATGTCACTTGCTAAAATTCTTTAACATCTAGAGGATGACAAATGCTTTTTAAGTTTGATATAAAAATTGCCCCTTTATGGCATGGCAGCAGCAGGGAGATGGGCCTGGGATTCAGTTCCAAACAATCACAGTGCCAACACAATTGAGAGCCCAGGTCCAGCTGGGGTTGGTTGTACGCTTGTCATGAGATTAGCAATGAATGCATTTTAAACTGCTGACAGTGGAATCCCAGGCACTTTCTTTTCCTTCATGCAGCATTTGTTAACCCCAGTTAATATTCTAAAGAAGTAACACAATCCAGGTTTATTTATGTATATAATCTGTTCCAGCAATCTGTTAAATCATAGGTTTACATTTCAAGTAAAGGCCCAATTTACTAAATTTTATTCACCTCTTCTAATGCAACTATATCAAGAATTACTGCTGATAGTACCTCATGATATTTTAAAACTCACTACAGTTAGGTTTCACACTGGGGTAAGATCAATCTGCTGTTACTGAAGACCCACAATATTTATTGCAATTTGATTGTGAAAATTCCTGTTTATTAAATCTTTTAACCTATAGATCAGCAGCTCATTTCTCCACTTTTCTGTATGCTTACCATTAGGTCAGCAATAAAATGTTCTTAGAAGTGGATAAATGCTTTGGAATGCAGCACTGTCACTAAGCAATGCACATACTCAGAGAGGATTAAAGACAGTGATATGGGCTGGCAGGCAGCTTTGCTCCACAACAGGGGCAGATAGGATCAGCAGAAGGCATTTTACTTGCTCACAGAGATTTACAAAGCTTTACATATGAGGTACTCGGTGAAGCAAACAAGATTATTTATCTGCATAAAATAAGCATTCATGGAAGTCTTCAAAGCCTATGGACTCAAGTTTTTACCCACCTGTTCCCCAGATAAACGTGTTGGATTGTCACTACCCAGTCCCTTGTACTCTCCATTCCTTTAAAGGCCCCAAGTTTGTAACATGGAGTGTAAAATGGTGTGTGCCTTGTTCACCACAGAGAGATGCAGTGAAATGAACTTCACTGCTTAAAAGTTAGGAGTTTTCAGCTTAAAAGGTGACTTTCAGTTCTCCCTGTACTCATCTTCTGACCCTAAAATTCATACTGTGTATCAGGAGGCTTCAGAGCCTGTGCTTGAGGTGCTGCCACAATATGTCCCATGTTTCAATAGAAAGAACACCAGAATTTGTTTCCTTAATGCTCTAAGACTTTCTCCTCTTATTTGAGTTTTACATTGAAGGGCCAATAAAATGATTTGTCAATTTAGTTTCCTTGATGCTGTCAGTGTTTTTTTCATGGAAGCAGATTTCTTCCAAGACACAGTATGTTTTTTTTCACACAGATTCTGTCTAAGCTGCATTACCTGACTATGGGCCAGATAGAATGTCAATGTACATATTCCTGTGACTCATTTGGCAGACAGCTATTTGTAAAAGATTGTAATTTTACTGTGTGCTGAAACCACAGTTCAGCCAGTCTGTGAACAAAGACTTGTTCTTTTGTATTTCAGATTTTCAACTTGCAGCTTGCTCTCCAACACACTGTTAATTAAGGGCTGATTGTCTTTAATCTTCATATTGCAAAGCTTTTACTGTCTTGTTTTGTAAAGAACATAGTATTTAGAGAAACAGTGAGCTGATCTCAGCTGGCTTGCCTAGATGCTAATGATGTAAATATACATCTCTGGAGAGGGGTTTGTTCTCCTCAGTTACACTGACATTGAGTCAAAAGCCAGTTGTATGCATCAGTGTCCAGATCAGGCCACTATCTAGTGATGAATATTTTGGTTTGGACTCAGCAGAACTAATGTGAGATAGGATAATCTGCACGTGCCTTGTATTAAAAAAACCCCTAAAACCCAAGCCCATAAAAAACCCCAGCCCCCCAAACAATGACAAGAAAAAATCTGACACATGTGATACTCTACCATGTTATAATTTCTCAGCTGAAAGATTAAAAAAAGATCAGATTATGAGAGAATTGATACTAAGGAAGCTTGACTAATCATTTGTGACTACAGAGGAATTCTACTGGGAAGAAGACAGAGGGCAAGCAAAACCTGAAGAAAAGTAATCTGACTGATGAGGGTGGAAAATGAAGGAACAATTTAAGATTTCACACATGCCAACCCGCCACTTTCAACTGCTCCCTTTTTTGTAGTTGTTTCAGGCTCTGATTAAGACTTTTGCTCCTTACTGGGGCACTGGTAAGATTTCTTTCACTGCTGTGTTTACTCATGTAGACTCAATGTGTACTTAGAGTGCTGCTTTTACCTTCATCAGGTCACTTACACATGTGCTTTCTGCTCTGTCTGTGTTTTGCTCTCTGTCCATCCCTTGATCATCAGTACCACTCCTGAAGGTCTTGATTCCCTTCCTGCTGCAGAAACCAGTTTTCTCTCTGAACCATGACCACGTTACTACACCTTTTGTGAGCTTCATGTCAGTAGATCACCACTAGCTGAAGTAATAGCAAGGTCCAAGCCACCTGTAGGTCAAGGAGGTCAAATACTTCTCCATGTCCATTTGCATTACTTCACCGAAACTAAGAGCCCCAAGACCTTCAAGGTAATTTTCTGCTCTGCATGATATTCCTGGAATGTTGCCGTTGTGTGATTTCCATAGTCTCTTTTGTACTAGCCCAATTATGTCTTCATTCTCTAATATCCTTGATTCATTTCCCTAAAACTTGTAAACTGAAAGATTATTGACTCCAGCCTTCTAATTTCCTTCCACCAACATTTAAACTGAACATCTGTGGCTCAGTTGTAATGCTGATAAATATTTGAATACAGGAAATGGGATGCTGTACTGCAAGAGATAATATGTATCTTCACTCAGTTCTTACAGTAAACATCTCTTCCACATCTCCTTTCCTCCCCACTGCATCTGCCATGATAAATAACCCCTCAAAGCTTTACCCTCCTACAGAGAAACTGAAAGAGAAAGGGGAACCAACTGCTCCATCTATCAAGCTTCCCAAAACTGTGTACACTCCCACAGGGGATCTTTAGTGGAAGCACATTTTGTGCTGCAGAACGTGCTAGTTTACATCCTGTTTTCATTTCTGCAGAAAATTCCCTTCCTAAACACTAATGGGGAGAGTTTCTGTAATCTCTTGATTGGCCAGGCTCTATAAGAAGCCATATTCTCTGAGCAACACAAAAACCTGGAGGCTTGAAATCAGCACAAAGTGCGTGGGCCCTCTGTTAACTATGCAGAGAGTCGTGCAGACCAGCAGGATTACCTCTGGAGACTTTATTAGGAAAAACCATTATTGATTAACCTGCACAGAAATATGTACCTAGTCCAGTACTTCCAGCTGATTCCTGCCCTTTGCCTCTGTGCTCTCACTTCTAAAACACAAAGAAATTATATCTTACTGATGTCTAATTATTCACCTACCACTAATTATCTCCACTACCTTAGCACCATTTGGTGTGCAGCCATTTCCAGCAGCACCAATCAATAGCAATACCACATTTCAGAGTATCTGGAACTATGTCCTTCTTTCACCTTTATATTCAGCTCACTCACTTGATAAATTCTATGGCCTGGGAGATTAATAGCTTCCTTTATTAATGTAAGAGTTTTTGCTACTTTTGTCTTGTCATCTCTAAAAGTCCAGCCAAGAATATGCTGAAAACTTGCTTTTTCCTAGGTCTTCATTAATATAAAAAAAAAAAAAAAAAAAGAGGCTGGGAGGATAATTGCTTATTTTTAGCCAGTGGCAACTCTATAATGCATGCAATTATCAATGAAAATCTAGTTTGACCTACATACATTTTATTAATGATGATGAACCAAGATGAAGAAAATAAAATCTTATTATTATTATTTCACAACATTAATAATATTTGATATGAAATTACAGAGAAACAGGTACAGTGTTTTATACTATTTTCCAGGGTACTAAACACTCTTCAAAAGCATCCTGCATTTCAGATGTTAATATGTAATCCCTCCAAGAATAAAATCTCATTTGTCTCTCTCACTTAACCAATCTCATAACAGGTAAGTGAACACAACAGATAAAGCGAAATTTGACATAGCTAATGCCAAAGCTTGTAATATTAAAATATATTAATGTGCTTGCTCATCACTCCTCTCTCAGAATGCACATAATTGTTTATCATTTGGGCTTAAATATTCCATTTCCAGCAGGGAAAACCCAGACTGCACCTAGATAGGAGGAAAGGCAAGACAGCCTGAGCTGCACTGCTTTGTTTGCCGCACTGTCAGGTTTTTTCCTCAGCTGTATTGAACCTTGTTTTGTTTTAGCCATTGTTCAGGTCTTGGCTGTACAGGAGTTACATTCTAGATCTCTATTTTTTCCTGTAATTTATTAGCCTTATCAGTAAAGATGGTTCCCTGTGGAATAGCTATATTTAGTTGATTTTGGATTCAGTTTTAGTCTTACAGTGACAGCTGTGCCCTTAAAAGCAGCTTGTAAACAGTTCCATGGAAAGGCATAAAACACTCCAGGGGCTCTCCAGAAGAGGAAATGGGGCCACTAGTGTGGGACAGATAAGATCCCTAAGGGGATAAAGATAAGATTTAACTACAGAGACCAACCATTTAAAATAAATGAGATTATGATAATAGGTAACATGAAGGTAGGCAAGGGGTTTTGAGGAACCACACGGATGAGCTTTGGAAGACATGTATTAAAGAAGAAAGCTGTGGTACAGACAGTCTATAAGAGAGACAGGTCCATTGCTTCATACAGAAGAAGAAAAGTGAGATTTCCACCTTGTTAAATAGTAGTGGAACAGTTAGGAGAGGAGAATAGCTCTTTAATGAGCTGTTGCAAAAAGCTGGTTTAAAAATTACTTCATTAACAGCATAGAAAAATCTTGTTGGAAGGAGAGAAGCCATATTCTTGCCTGCAGATTCACATCCTTAGCTCCTCCTACTCCACTTTCCCGTGTTTCTTGTGCTTGTTGGTCGAAGCCCCTGCAGCTTTTCTCAAACCTCATCAGGATCAGACTGTGCAACACCAAACATATCCATGGACAATTTCTCTAGCACTCACTGTAGGAACTCTCTTCCCTTCTCATACAACTGCTCTCATTAAACTTCGGAGAACTTCACTAAACTTAAAAGCTCTCCTGGCAAATGTGTCAAAAGTGTCCAACATCTCCAAAGCTGTGAATAATGAGGCAATATAATTCTAAAACCATTGGTTATTTTAGGTCCTTGTCCTTGCATTCTAATAAAGCTTGCAAAGGCTGTAGCAAATTATGTACCTGCTGCACACCTGTTATAAACACCAAAAGTATTTGGCTGGTGGTCCCTTCCTCCCAGTCTCTTTGATTTCCCCTACAAAGATTTGAAAGCATGCCTCATGACAGGAAATTCAAAAACATTTGCTACTTTCTCTGCAAAAGCTATTCTACCTGGATTCATTTTACACTTCTGATAACACTCTACTAAGATTACTCTGACCTATCACAACTAGGAAATGTTCCAGAAATAACAAGGGTATTCAAAAATGTTCCGTCTTAATTACCACAAATTTCTCAGGAGAAAAACCCAATCCCCCAAAAGAGTAACACTTCGATCCCTTATGAGGTTGGAATATGTACCTAGACAGATGGAAAGAGGGTATGTGAGAGCTGTACTTGCATTGAAGGCATGGGTATATTTTTAAAGAAACCTGTATCATCAAAACCTTTGTTTACTTCAAGTAATTTCATGATCTGTTGTCTTGTATGTTGTCACATGGAATTCATCGTGGTTTTCAGCAAGGAATGGCATCAGGCAGAGAGGAAATCTTTTCTAGAGCTGCTGTGTGGCCACTCAGCCTTGGCTTTTTGCACTGATCATTGGCCAATCTATCTGCATTTCAACAGGACACTTGGCCACCTTGGCCTATTAGAAAAATCCACTTGAGGCTGATGTGATTTGGTTCAGGAATATTTGCAGAACCCACATGTCATCTGTCAGCATGGTCTCAGGCATGGTTTGGGGATCTCACCTAAGAAGGGCAGGAAGCCTAAAGTGTGGTAAGGTATGGTACCTGGCCCAGGTGTGCAAACAGTTACTGTTCTATGTAATCCAAAATTTTAGACATTTTTTCTGTAGCTGGCTTATTCTGGCTTACATAATTATAAATGCACAACATATTTAGATGGTGCAGAACTAAAAAAAAAAAAAAAGGTTCCCAACTTTGCAGGTGCTCTGTGGCTTCCTATGAACACTGAAATGACAGTCACTCTCAGTGTGGATGGCCATAGGCTGCACAGCCCCTGTTTGCTCAGCATTTGCTGGAGACAATTTAATTCCTCTGTACAGTACCTGGCACCAGTTTCAATGACAGCTTTTCACCTGAGGCATGTCCATCAAACATTCTCAAATGGAAAAAAATACCTTAATGGAAAAAAAAAAATAGTTCCCAGAAAGATGTTATAAAACACACGTGTTAGGACTGTCGACAATTTGTACAAGATCTTTCATTTCACTTGTCAAATGGTTTACCTGTGCTTGAGAATGCCCAGAACATAGGTAAAAGTCTTGTAAATGCTGAGTTTAGCCTCTTCTTACAGATGCATTTTGTCATATAGTTACTGTTTATAAATATTCTGTTCTTCTTTCTTTCAAATTCCTCATTTCCAATGAAACTTTTTCTCAAACTAATGTAAGCCACATCTGAGAGGTTGCCTTGTTTTGCCATACATAAAACCTCGAGATTAATTGCTTAATGCTTGGTATGGGTAAAAGTAAACCACAGAAACCTGGCAACAATATTTGAGTCTCTAATATTCTTCTTCAAGCTATGTGTTAGTGCCAAGTAGCCCCCAAATTAGCACAGATTAAAAAGAAATCATAAACCATACTAACATTTAGTGAAGCCCACTGACATTTCTGTTGCATAATGGTTAAAAAACTACAGGAGCTCCATCTGAATCATGCTGAAGCTGGGTGTGAATAAGCAATGCTCATCAATGGAAACATACAAGAAGCACACACCACAGTGTTTCCAAAGACTTTGAGAGATTAAAGTTACTAGCATGGTGTAGCTCTGATCCCATAAAACACACTAGCTACATCACACACTTGGAATTTTACATTTAGCTGAAAGGGAAAGAAGGGAAAGCGAGTAAAGAAAGTTTTCAGGGTTAAACTTCTGTCTTGATAAAGAAAAAGGGTTGCAGCAGCTTTTTACAAGAAGTGCCCAAGTAAAGGGGGAAAGGAATCTGTAGAATTTTTTCAAAATTTAAGTGTTTGTCTTGAGTATAACAGAAGTCTTACAGAGAATACAATTAGTTTTTCTCAGTTTTCCTAGGCCTTTCAGTACAGTCACCCATCTGCCTTTGAAGTAATTTCTAACAGTATAAGCAAACCTTGTCCCCTAAACATGATTGTCACCTAACCTGTACTTTATTTCTGGTTTATTGAGAATTTAATGGGCTTGGCCAGAATTCATACTTTAGATTTGATTATTTTTAGTCTTTGTGGCACCATTTCCCCCTCTCCTGTTACCCAGGAGACAGCTATCTATTGTTTACTTTTGAAGAAAACCCAAAGCTGTACAAAGCTGTATGAAGCTATGACTCCTGGTGCTGAGTATTCCACACCTGATAATATCCATTTTTGGCTTCTTCTTCAAACATGCCTTTCCCATACAGTATAGGTTTGCCTCCCTCCATAACCCCAAATATTTCCTGCCTTCTCTTCTCAGCTTTTGAGGTCAGGAACATGTGTAATCCCAGTTATCTACTGATATTTTACAGATTTTCCCTTGCCTTACAGAAGCTCAGTGAGCAGCAGCATCAACAGTGGATATTGCACTGTTCTATCAGCCTGTCTTGATTTCATGTACCTTCCTAATGGTGCTTTACCTCCTGCCATCCAAGAAAATCTCTAAGCTAAAAACCATTGCTGTATTTAATTTCGTTTTTTAAAGGATTAAACAGGGTGCAAAAATCCAACAGAAGATGCACTGAGTCTTCTCTGGTAACCATGCTGCTGTTTCCTGATCTTCCAGACTCTTAACCTGCTGTGATTGTGGCCAGTTGCATAGCTAGATAAGAATAACATCTTTATAGAAGTATCCAGATCATCTTCTAGAATCATTTAGGTTGGAAAAGACATTTAAAATTGAAATCAACCACAAACCTAATGCTGCCAAGTCCAAAAGAAGTGATGGGATTAACAACTATCCCTTTCCAGGTGCTCTCTAGAGTGCAGTTGGTGGTGATGATAGTGAATAAGGATTACAATTTCTGCTTCTCCTCTAGTAAAACAGACATTTCATTATGGACCTTCCCAGACTCCTTGCTGTACTGTTCCCACCTGCTATGCCACTAGAAACTACCAGAGTGTGGTTGCACAACAATTGGAGGTGTTCAAACTGACTGTTAGCTTCCTGTGTGACTATTACTGAGTGATCTTCCACCATCACAGAAACTTATCCCCTCCCCTGAAGGCCTTACAGACAAGGACTGCAAAGCACCCAGCTCTCAGGTTTCCCACTGCCCTTCCTGCCTCAAAGTGTGGGCTGCTTCAGACTGATGATTCACAGATCCATCTATTTTCAGCACGGCTTCTTGGTCTTTTAGGTCATGGCACTACTTTTGCTTGCAGGGATCTTGCTCGTGTGAAGATACATGCCTGGTGTCTGCTCCCAGCAGTCTTTCAGCAGCTGCTTCACTTTGCACCTTGCTTTGTGCCAGAGCTGGCTTATCTCTGTACTCAGCAACACACTGCACTTATCTGAGACAGACATGATCTTCTCATTTGAGTGCAGCCCATTCACATTACGGAATGCATGTTCTCTATAGCACATATCCTGGTGGGAGGTCTTCTATGGGCTTTCTGAGGTTGTTTGCTCAGTTTGATGAGCTACTAATTCTGTTTGATCTGGAGAACAGTTACAGCAACAAGATACACACAGTGCCTCCAGCACCAAGTCAAGACAGAGGACGCCCAACAGAAACTTTTGAAGGAAATGAAAGATTTTGTCTGACTTCCACTGTCCACTCCCATGACAAGGACTGCTGTACACAGTCATCTGACTTTAGGCTCAAAGAGCCTTTTAAAGAGGCTTTGTTGAAGTGTAAAATCCTCAGAACATCTTGGTAGAGATCAGTAGAGAGTGATCTTAGTTATGATTGGCTCAAATCAATTCTCTGAACACCACTGAGTCTTACAGAAAATAAGCCAAGAAGAGGTTATTTAGAGAGATCTATGTGTTTCTCAAAACTAGGATCATTGCAGCTGTCAGGCAAAAACGATGTGAATAAAAAACCAGCAATCCTGAAATAGGCAGTCTAGGCAGGCATTAGACAACTGGATGAATACAAAATATTCTTGAGCCACACCTACCTTGGGAACTGACCAGCAGATTTTCCTGGTTAATGAAGACCTATACCAAGCAACCTATACAAAGACCTCTACAAAACCCTGTGCACAAACTTCTGGGCTCTGTCTATAATGCATATTTTGAAGATGTTTGTATAAAGTTATGGTATTATTCAATCACACTATGAGCAACGCTATCAGCATCACATGAAATACTTCATGTATTGTGAGTTTTTAATCCAAAAATTACTAACTTTTTTGATGCTCAGTCCTACAAGAGAAATCTGACCTTGATCTTCTGTTTACAGAAAAAAACCCATTAGATTAAATTTGCAAAAAAGATCTGTACGGATCCTGTAGAAGTCATTGGCCTGAACTAGCCAAGCATTTAGTCTTCTAGTGGAATCCTGAAAGGAGGATTATGGTACTAGCATACATCTATTAAAAGGATAATTATGCCGAAGAAATTAAACAACCTACACATGATGCCTCAAGCTGTTGTACAGTTTTCTTGCAGTATACTTTAAAAGGCCATTGGCTGCGTCCACTTTTTTTCCAGATGCAGGGAAATACCTTCCTTTGAGACTGTGCCAAACTAAACTACAGAGTTAGTCATAGACCATAATGGCTTAAAATTTAGAACAACCTCAAGATGAGAGCACCGAGCTCATGTTCAGGCTGGAACTGTGACCCTGGGTGTTTCAAGTCCAAGGACAACCCACAGACAGACTCGGTTCTTATATAATATTGTAAAACATAGCTAAGAGTCTCCCTCTTAATTTTTAGCAAGAAGTGCTTCTTATCCCAGACTTATGGGGCATAACTGGGCAGCACAGGAGAGCTGTGCCAACTGACAGGGCTTAATGAGGGCAGAGCCCTAGCTTTTCATCAAGAAAAAACTTCTGAATAACAAGTCCTCTTCTGCTGCAGCTGGCAAGCTGAGCCCAAAAGTTACCTCCCCAGCTCCTCCTCTGCAGCAGTCTGCATGTAACATTACAGAGAAAATAAAAATTAGAGCAACTTCAAAGGTTTGGGTTTGTTTTTTTTTTTTTTGGTACTTTTCTAAAAAAAAATTAAGACACCAGTTATTGTAGCTGTTTTAATCATCAGGAACCAATATCAACTAAGGCTTTATTCTTGCTGGAGATATGCAATAAGGAGACATAGCGCTAAGATTTTCAAGATATCCCTTTTCCTATAAAGATTATAGTAAAAATGTCAGTTTAAACTAAACAAAAACCTGCCCCCCTTCTTCCTCCCTCCCAACCTCCACACCACAAAATCTAAACCTCCTGGGACAGAAACAAAAGCCAGAAGTCCCTGGAGCCTGTTTTGTTTCTGGAGGTGGGTCAGCTGGACATTGCCTTAGTTCTGTTTCCAGTTAGCTGATATTTTTAGGCTATTCCCTGGAAAGAACATGAAGCTGCAGTAATATCTTATTATCTAAGTCTCTTAAAGCCCCTCAAACCCTGACACAAAAAAAGAATATATCGAGTTCTGTTCTATACTGTTGTTTTGATTTACAAACTAACTTTTATGTTTTATATATAATTACATTATTAATACATAGCAAAATAAAAATGATTTACATATTCTGCTTATATCTAATAGTTTTCCACTTAACTCAAGCACCAGTCCTTAAGTAACACCTGCTCGTTCATAGGAATACTACTTCAAAACCCAGAGAGAGCAAGGGCCCAAACCCATCATTACAGCCAAACGCAGTTTGTAATACTGTGGGTAGTTCTATTACACCACTGGTGAGGTTTGGCACGACTGAGACTCCCAAGACAAAGGCAGACAATGAATCAAAGTAGAACCTCTGTTACAAGCTTAAAATTTTAAGAGCAAAAAGCAAATCATTGGCCTTGAAGTGCAGCTCCTGCAGTGGCACAGCACACAGCCCATGCTCGGTCTCAGCACAGTGCACCCCTTGTCCTCGGCTGTTGCTCAAAGAGCAGAGCAGTGCAAACACGCTTACCTGGCTGTCCGTGGGCTGCAGAGGGCCTGGCACAGGCTGGATCCCCTTTATACGGCAGGCCTTCCACTGCTCCCAATGTTCAAGTAAAGGAGAACTGTTTATGCTACTGCACTGATAGAAATCACCTCAGAGGGGCCCAGAGCTGCCCTCATAGCTCATAAATTATATAGTTCTACTCTGCTTGGCACAGGCTTGAACCCTGTTACAATTTAGGTTAAAAGACAACACAAAGTTTCTGCCTTTTCAGAGCCCTTCGGCAGTTTTTCTGCAAACCACAGGGTCTGGTCAGGCCTCTACAGGTGTTCTTAATTAGGAGAGGATCCACGTAAGGTACAAGCCTTAAAGATATATGGCTTTTAAGCACAAGCCTTCAAAATTCAGCCGTATCATACCGTCATCTTCACTGAGTTATGCTTACAAAGAGCATAGATAAAATAGTGTTTAATCAGAACTGCTGCTTCCCTTTGCAAGCAAAAGATAATGAAATAGCTATCCTGCAGTATGAAAGCATTGAGTTATCTCATCCTAATGTGAGTGTGTGGTTGATTCACCTTCCTGTCTTTGACTTGCTTTAACACTTGGATTTAAAAAGTACCTCTGTTCTTAGAAGTAAGAGTCACGCATAAAAAAACAGCAAGGAGACTTCTTGCAGAATGTGATTATTTTTGGGAACAAATCACCTGGTCTCTTTTTCACATTTTCAAGAGAAGACTGTATGACTTTAAAAAACAAAGACTTCAGAGAGACAGTGTGAAATCATGCACGGAAATAAATATGCAGCTGTGGCCTGGATGGTCATTAATGATGCACAGCCTGTGAGGATGTATGGGAATAACATTCTTCATTTTGAAAGAGTCAGAGGAAAAAAAGGCACAAGCAGTTATGCCACACAATACCACAAAATATATTAGGCCCTTTCCTAATGCTGGGTAAAATGAGACAGGCTTACAAAAGCATTGTCACTGTCATACCCCAAGTGTTCTCCAAACCAAGAGCCCTGGCTTTCCAAGCACCAAATTTTCTGAGCAATCTATCAAGGAATCTATCATATAAAGCAACTAGAAGATCTTGGAGACACACATTTATCTTTTCAAAGGTCACAAAGTTTTGCCAGTGGAGCATTTTCCAGCTCCCCGAATTATGAACAGCAGACCTGTTCCGTGTCTGAGTTGGTTGGACCTTAATTTTTGTTTGTTGAGGGAGTGAGGATCATTTACAGCATGTGGAAATTCCCTAACAGGTTCTCTGCAGTGAGACTCTGCTCCTGGAGGTTCCTGCTGCAAACCACTCTGAAGATGTCGCAATGTTTCAGGACTCTTCAGATCAACAACTCAAGGAGAATTTCAGGAAGATGTCAGGATTGAAGGGGCCAGGTCAGGATTCCACCTGTGCAAAAGCAACATAAGCTGGTTATGAAAGGCTCTAGCCTATGCTACTGTATTTGGAGTGCTGTTGTAGTACTTGGGGCATCTTTGAAAGTTTGGGTATAACATAAGGCCTCTGTCTTTCCTAAGTATTGGACTGTGCCATATAAATAAAATTTTGAGAGTCATGAAGGAAGAGGGAATATTCATGCTCCTTTTGAACCTAATTTAGCTGTTATTCTGGACCGTGTCCTATAACTGTCCCTGCTCTCTGTTTATGTTTATAGAAAGCCTAGGAAAAGCTTTTACCTTTGGGCTTCTCATCAAGATGTCTAAAGTAGGTGAATAACTTTATAAAATCAACAACTGAGCTGTGAGGGAATTTGGAACCCCTGATAAGGTCCCAAAATAAAGTTACACAATTTCTGTAGTGGATTCAGCAGAGCTAAATATGAAATGCATTCATAGGCAAAGTCTTCACAGAGAGAATCTCTAGGTTGGATTTTGATTGAATTTATCTTAGCTAATTTACAGATCAATTTAAGACACATGGTTTTAATGTCTCTGTACTCCCACACATCCATGGCTATTTTCAGAACTACTCAGGATGCATTTTCATTGATTACAGTGGCCAAACAGGAGCCTGCCTTGATACTAATGCAGAGCAGTTGTTTCTCAGGACCTTAACTACACGTTGCTACAACCACAGTCTGAACTGCAGCTGCCCAGCAGCAAATGCAGCGAGGGATGTTTTGATTTCCTGTCTCTGGCCAGTGGATGTTGTAAAAAAGAGTATATGGGCTATATAATGAGCAGCATGCCCCTCAAACTGTGCTGAAATAGGTGGGTTTCAGCAGCAGATACTCAGACTTGCCTACAGGATGCATTTGGCCATGATTATACAGCCACAATGTGGGTTCAGGGAAGGTGAGAATGAATCAGTGAACGTCCCCACTGGTGTCCCATAATATCAGTACTGTAGCATAATAATGTCTTTATTCAGTAGTTGTTGTTTCTGAAGGCTTCTAAATGCTTGCTGAGCCTTCTTCCCCATCTTTTATTCCAGAAACACTCAGCATTTCCAGCCTCCAGTTTAACAGAACCTGACTCTCCGCTGAATTAAGAAGTTGCCTGGATGGACTTGCTGGCTTAGTGTTGGTCAGTGTCACCAGCAGAATTAGGAACCTTCATTTGGTGGTGGAACTGCTATCAGTGCTTCTTCTGGAATTGTATTTTTAGTTCTGGATGTCTAGAAAGTCCTCGGCATCACCTCAGACGTGTGCCAAATTGACATTAATTTCCAAAATGTTCTAATATGAGAAGCAATTATGTCAAATAAGATTCTTGGCTGAGAGAAACTGATGTTATAATTTAAAAAAAAAGATCTGGCAAAGCCACAGTGGTAATGATATGAAAAGTAAATAAGCGCAGGAGATAATACAAAGATGCTGAGCTGGGCAGGAAGTTATTTCTAATATGAAGTAAGTCTCTCTTTTATAATACTCATTCCACCAAAATGAATGCATTTAAATTGCTGTTTAGGTGTCCTTATTCTTTGATGTTTACAGAATATTAGTTTAAATGCAGAGTTCATTTAATTCTCGCTAGGTCAGTAATTGTGGTAATGAACAAGATGTAGCCTCAACTATTCGCTTTAAGAGGAATAAATGCTCATTTACAAAATAAAATTACTTTCTTTTTGTGATTTCATAGATGCATAAAAAAAAATCATGACCCTGTGCAGGTTCAAGTGAAAAGTTAGATTCCATGAAAGCTAAGTTTAAAATCATGGCAGTTCCTTGTGCACTATAAAATCTGTGACTGCTACAAAACAAGACCCTGTTTAATACACACACACTTCAATTATCAGCAATAAAAGCTTCAGATGAAAAAATTAATTATTATTAGATTAACTGGTAAAATGTGGTGGTATAAATAATTCAGATAATTTCCTTTCCCACTGATAAATTCTTGATAGAGAAAAGTTTATTATCAATCGTCTATAAATAGTTTTGGTTAGGGCCTCCGTATTTTCTGTCACTGGTTCTACTTTGACTTGCTGTACAATGAATAAATATGATTTAAAAATTGTAGTAAGAATGTCATTTATATAAACAATTGTTTAATTCACAAAATGAATGATGAAACTGGCTAGGGGTTTCATAGTTCAGCCTTGTAAAGTGGTTAACTTGCTCTTCTTGCCTTCACAGAGGAATGGCTGCTTGATTTTTTAAAAAATAAGTATCTTCAGCATATTTTGTAATATAACCCAAAGTTAAAGAATTATTCTTTAAATATGCTAGCTTATAATATCATGCAATCCAATTACATCCATTCTCAAAGGGCTCGATTCAAAGCTTTGAAACAAATGCCAATCAGTTTCTTCATTATTTCTTAATAAATCACAGAGTGATCAGTGAGTTCTGTGAGACACTTCTGTGGCTTCTGCATCCTCTGTAGAGTGCACTGGAAGCCAGGTCGATGTCTAATTTGGGGCATGGCGTGACAAGTGAATGCAGACAAGAAAACCACAGAAATGAAGCTCAGCTGTTGTATGAAAAAGGTGGGAGTGGATTTAGGAGTGCAGTTTTGTAAAAGAACTTCCATTTAGGGGCAGTGGTTCCAGTGTTCTCACTGACTAATTTGACCCCTGGCAGACAATCTGACAGCTCTGCCTAGTGATGGGGAATGAGAGAAAGGCATCCCAAAGCAGTTCTTCACATCTCTCACTGAGGAAGGGGTATTTTTGCTTCTGCAAGAGTAGGCTATATTTACAATTGTAATAAAGTTCTTTCAGTTTTGCAAAAGAGAAGAAAAACATTCAAATTAGGGCTTTGTCCAGTAAGGCAGGAGCTCTCTTTTCTGGTTTTAGCAGTGGCACATACTTTAAAGCTCCACAAGTAAATCAGCAAATTGTTTATTGCCTGTGCCAATCTCTCAGCTATACAGTAAGTTTAGCAGTGCAGACAGAGCAGGAAAATGCCATGTTATTGCATCTATATTATGTTGATGGTGAAAAGAAACAGGAAACAAAATGAACTGTGATATTCAGGTAAAGACTGAAAGAATGTCACTAGAGACACTACAGTGGAAAAGGACAAGCAATTGGATAAGAGAACATGAAGGAAGAGAAATATGAAGCAAAAAGCAACAAGAAGCAGAAGGGAAACAAGCTGGTACTTTTATACAGATACTAATTCACAGTAAAAGTAAGTATGAAGTCTTATTAAATACACAACTATAATGCAGATGAATACTCTCACAACACTTGCTTTGTCCAGATGCCTGTGCTCCTGAGTGCCCTAAAATGTAGTGAAGTTATATCTCTATTTTAAGGTCAGAAGGGTTCTCATAGTCTGACTTCTCTTCCATATACAGCATGCATCTCATCCAGCATTCACTGTGTGGAGCACAGTAACTGTGCAAAAGGAAATACCTGGCATTTTTTAAGAATCTACATTTCTCCCACATTCTCTGCACCTTCTTGGAATATCCAAAGCTTCAATTTATTGAAGGCACTAAGTATAGGTTCTTCTTTCATGTGGGCAGAGATCAATGTGTCCTTAGAAGAGTTGCCAAGAACTAAACTGACTTTGAGACTGACTTGCTACAGTTTTCAGTTAAGGCTCAAAACCTTTGTAGCTGTTATTTTCTTCATTTAACACAAGCATTCAGTGATAATCTGTGAATCCAATTACAATGTCTTACTCAGAGGTTTTTGGTTTTCTTAATTTCTTTATAACCAACAAAAATGTTCCCTTAAAAATGTAAAATACCTTTTAATTTATGAATTCATTTGAAGAGATGCCATCATTCCACTTACTACCTTTGTGTTAAATTAGTACTTTTCAATTCATAGACTTCACCAATGAGCCTCAAGGACTTTGTTCCTTCCCTGCACAAAATAGGACTTCCTACCTTCCTTTCTAGCCTAAACAGAAAAGTGAAATCATTGCCAGTGTTTAGGCTCTAGGCAGTTTTTGGTCTCAAGTTTTGTTCTCACAGTTTTTTCCCCCCAGTGCAGAGGCAGTGGTTATGCCTGTGGCCTCTGACGTGTTGGTGCCTGTGCGTGCAGGAACCTCTCCCTGCCAGGGAGGTTCTGCCTGGGCACCAAGCACAGGAGTGTTGATCACGCTGTGAGCTGAGACTGAACCCAGTACCACAGGGCGGTGTTCCTCCTCCTGCATAACCACCGGCAACAAAGGCGTTCCCATCATCCATGGATTTTTATCGTTATTTAACCCCAGGCTTCTTTAAGTTGGAAGAAGGGAATTCACAAGCAGGTGACAGTATTGTGTCCTCATTTTACTTTGGGACATAGAACCAAGTTCTGAGGTTTGAAGATGAACCTTCTTCCCTCAAGTTTTCTTCCTGTTTCTCTTGCTCCTTTTGCTACTTCAGCTGCAGAAGCCAGAGCAGTTTACTTCCTATAGTCTCTTGGAATTATGATATTGCCCCCCAAAAACTAATTTATATTGGTTAAAATTATAGAAGCCAATGGATGGCTTGTCAGCGGGCATTCAATTTTTGACATATTTGCATTTACACCAGTCTCTGACATTCTGACTTACAATATTATAGTTCAGTTGGAGTTAAGAGTAGTTTATTTATTGAATCCTACTCCAGTTTAGTGGATCATGATAAAGGGAAAAATACTCATCTGCATTTGGGATTACAAGTAGATAACTCTTCTGCTTATATTCCAGTGAGGTCGGTGAAGAACACTCAGGACTGAAAGGATCAAATACGAGGCTACAAATCCCAAGAATTTACTAGATTTTTTATTTATAGAATCTTATAAGCTAAGAGGGTATACAAATGCTTCACTGACTTCCAGGGGCATGCAGTAGGTGTTTAGCAGATGTTCCATTCAGAGCATTTTACTGTGTAGAAAGGATTCATTTGTTTGTGAAATTTTTCTGTTATTAGGTGAATCTTTATATATGCCCTTCTCTAGTGCCTGAAACTGTTGTTGGAACTTGCATTCATTCTCATATTCAAAATGATGTAATGAGAAAACAGCTAATGTGCTTAGTTTTTGTAAGGAATTAACATGGAAAGTCTTGGAACACAAATTTTGGTAATTAACATTGCCGACAAAAGCTATTTGTGTGTTGATGGCAAGTTCCTTCCATACTGTATTTTATGTGCAGATGAAACTGCATGTAGGTGCCTTCAGAGCTGAAACATGCCTGATACTGAGCACCTTTCCTATCTTTGGTAAAATGCCTGAGGGGCAGGATTGAAGAGAAATTGCTTGGGTTTAGATACCAACCTTCGAGGGTAAATCACAACTACAAGGATAATTTATACCCTCTTTTAGGAGACTGTGTTGTGAGTCATTTCTATTGCAGGGTAATGTGATGGAGCACAATGCAGCTGCTGAAGCCCAGATGTCCCTTAGGTGTCTATTGAATCCATTAGCCTCTGAAAATTGCAGCTCACTGATTATTGACTTTGCAACAGTGTAGTGTGTGTGTGGAGCTTTTGATATCAAAAAGCTCTGGCGATTCCACTTTAGAAAGTAATTTTCCATATGGCTTACTGGGAATTTAGGCACATAAACAGACATTCAGCAGTGATAATTAATGTAGTTTATTGAACAGGTTTCAGATTAGAGACATAATTTTCACAGCTTTGTCAGTTTCTGTCTGAACATAGTGTTTATGTGCCTGGGAATTTGGCTTTTCCTCTTGTATTTTATTTTCCTTTGTTCTCCATTTTGATGATAAAAGGTAAATGCAAAGGTAGGATTGTGCTGATGTGGTGGAAACATACTTCATTGCAGTTTATAGACAGAACCTCTGCGAGAAATAATGTTTATGTGATCATCTCATCTTGCCACAGATGTTTTAGATTAAGCTTCTTCCTACACAGTCTGCACAAAATACATGAGCAGATACTATAATATGTTGCATAGAAAATTGATATGGAATAGAAGTTGATGTGAAATTACGATGAGCAATTTAAGTGCAGATGTGGCAATATCCAGTTGTTCCCACTTAAATGAGCAGAAGAGGAACTGGAAACAACAAAGACCTGCTCCATAGCCAGGTCTGCTGGGTGTCCTAAATGGATATAAATATGAATAGCTACATATGGGCTATGGATTCATTTATACTCTAAAGAGTTTTGCAACATCTTTTTTTTTGTTAAAAGGAAAACAACCAAGCACAGCAAGCTTATGATACTATGCAAATCTGTCACAGGCAAGGAAAACACAGCCCCAGCCTCCTGTGCTCTGAGCTTCCTCCAAAAAGAGAGGGTCTGCTTGGGAATTGCAGCTGTGCACATCCTGTCCAGCACCCTCAGGGAAGCACAGGCCAGTATCCTGCATCATCAGGGGGTTCTGAGTCTGGAGTGAGCCTGGTCGGAGCCACCCATCGGGACAGAGTCCCTCTTCCCTTCTCGGAGTCCTCCTGAGCTGGCACCCAGCTGGCAGGAGCAGTGGCACCGTCCCTGGCGTGACCTCTGGGGAATAACCTGTCAAGTCACGTCTGGGGATTTTGTCCTGAATTTGGCCTTCAAGAATTATTTGGGCTTGGAAACTTATGTTTTTCTCCCCTATAGATTTCCTCTCTCCTTTTTTCCCCCTGCTTTACTTTAGTTTTGGTGTTTTCTTTTATTTTTCATGCTTTTTGATACAATTTGGCACTTGAGGTTCATCTTTTTTAGTAATTGGGAATACTTCTCTGGTTAATGAAGGTCATGGCTAAGGTTCCATGATTAGGTATTGTTAAAAGCTGCTCCGCCAAGTTCCTCATAAATAATTTCCAGCAGATTTCTCTTCTAGTGTTTGTCATGCTAACATAATTTCAAATCAGAATAAAAGACAAATGTTATTAAGATCCAATGAAGCAAATGCAGGAAAGGACCATTTAACATAACACTGATAAAACTGGCAGTAGATTACAGGAAATTTCTTGTCTGAGCTATGCAAATGCTCTAAATTTCTGCATTTATGATATTTTCTTTTAAACCTGAAGGTTTGATGCATTAATTTTATGGGTAGACAGTTTTTGTTTTTTTTTTTTCAAATTAGTATAAAGTTCCTCAAAAGAGAGATTCTTGTTTACGTAGAATTTTTTCAGTCTGAATATGAACTAACAGTACTTTTATATACAATTCATAAGAGCAGAGAGAGAATTTTGAAGAGATGTGAACACTTAAGACATAATATACCACTGTAATTTCGTAATATTGTGGTAATTTGTAAAGCTTGTTGTGGGCTCAAGCTAATAATCACATCTCCACCTATGATCCATAATATAGGCAGAGAGTCTGGTAACACAGAATCTGCATTTCAGTGACCAGTATCATCCAAACTCTTCAGTGACTAGTCTCATCCAATAAAGGTCTGTTCTTTGAAGTCAGCAGATAATGGATCAGACTTTAAAGGGAATTCATACATAATTATATTACAAAAAGTTGAGGTTCCTTTTAATTTTTTATATGAATGCCTCATTGACCAATGTCATGGATTCCTTTTATTGTTTTTGGGTTTTTTGGGGTGGAGTGGGGCAGGGGGAGGAATAAAAGATAAAAGTATAACTAGTGGGGAAAAGAATTTCCATCATACAAAACATTTCAAGGTTTCTACATCCCTTTTAGATATGAACCAGTGTGAAAAAAATTTGGATTTTCAATATCTGAAATGCAATTCGAAAAATGCTCTCAAGCTTGAAATAGCTCATTTAAGAAACTTTAATGCCTTTTTTTTTATTTTGACTCTGCTTTAATATGAAGTATATTTCAACTTTTTATTTTACTCTATTAAATCCTAGGAATTGGTCTGCATTGAAAGAGATATAAGCATACATTTGAAGTAGTGCTTTATAGTTTTTCATGTGACAGATCTGGCTTTCTCAGTAGCAGCTTGTGCTATCACATTCTAGTTAAGCTGACATGGAGAAACATAAAGACACCTCTCATAAGAGCAAAAAGTTTTTCTGGTGCTCCTTAAATATCTCATCCTGGATACAATTTTTAGAGGAGCCATACAACAACTGACACTGTTCCTTCACCTCGTCAGACAGGATGCCTCATCTCCCATGAAGCAGCCTGTAAAAGCCTGTGAGTGTTACGGGCCAGGATGCAGATGCTGCTCTTTCATGGAAAGATTTATGCTGGCAGAACTCACATGGATACCTTTGAAGAAATGCAGCTGGAAAAACAAGGCGTCTAGGTGAATTCTTGAATTTCTTCCAGAGACAAAGTGACCCATTACTGATAATCTGTACATTCCTACAGTGGCAGGAAAATGCATACATATGCCCCAGCAGTAATTCCCTCTCCCAGCTTTACATATTTTTTTCCTTCTATTCAGATTCATAGGTGATACTGTTAAACAGGCACATGACTTTGATCTTTCCCAGAGTCTAAAGGTTTCAAACTGTAAATCCTTAGAATGCTGCAAAAGTCATTAAATGCAATACTGAAGAGGTTCTGTGAATCAAAAGATTCTGAGGTTCTACTTTAATGAATTCTCAAGCTGTTATCACTTGCACATAATCCTTTTCAAATGTCCCTCCAATTGCTTGTGAAAATTCAAATTAAAACCAGGTATTTTTTGCCTCACCCAGCTTTAACTGTTCCCTTAGTAATATCTATGCAAAGTATTAATTACTAAATTGAACCTGAAAACATTTAAAAAATATTTTCCTTTTCTCTTTGGAAGCATTTCATTCACAGCACAGTTCCATTCATCAAAAGCATTGGAGCGTCTCAAGATACCTGCATATTTCTTTTTTCCCTTGGCCCCCAGCTGAGACACTAAATCTTATGCTTTCTTTTCAGACTGCTGCTCCATGGAGCAGTCAGGCTGAGAATCCTCTGCAGTCCTCTAGGGTTAGGGAAGATGGTGTGAAAAAGAAGCCACAGAAGGAACACCTGTGCGACTAGCACAAATATTGTTTTGGGAACAGAAGAATTAATTGCTGGATGTTGTGGCTGTGTGGAAAATTAGGTCACCCTAATTTTTCATACTATTTTAAGACCAGGTAACTAATCATAAACCAGTAGTGTAATAAGATCAGAGAGTTTTATGGGGCTGTTAGACAAGTCATAGACACCTGTGCAAGTGGGAGAGCTCCCAGGTTGTGTGAGCTCAGCCAGGAGGAGCTCAGTAAGGTTTTTGCTGGATGTCCTACCATATAAATGCTTAATTTTGTGCATTTTCTGATTAATGATAGTCTCATCCAGATGACTACCAAAGCCAACTGGATCAGGTTGTCCTCTGCTCCTTAGGCACAGAGCCTCTCCCTGTCCCTCTCCAATGGAAATTCTCCAGGAAATGTCTGATGTAAATCATGCCAGGATGCCACCAGGCTGATTTTTTTGCTAGAATTTTAGTATTTCTCTGGATTTGACTTGTTCCTTATAATAATCATTATTTTGGTTATGCAAAATCTCTGCCCTACCTTTCCTCCTTGCCATATAGAATTTTGAACACTACTGTATCTTACTGTATAATTTCCTTCCTTCCTTCCTTCCTTCCTTCCTTCCTTCCTTCCTTCCTTCCTTCCTTCCTTCCTTCCTTCCTTCCTTCCTTCCTTCCTTCCTTCCTTCCTTCCTTCCTTCCTTCCTCCTTCCTTCCCTTCCTTCCTTCCTTCCTTCCTTCCCTCCTTCCCTCCTTCCCTCCTTCCCTCCTTCTTCCTTCCTCCTTCCTTCCTTCCTCTCCTTCCTTCCCTCCTTCCTCCTTCCTCTCCTCCCCTTCCTCCTTCCCTCCTTCCTTCCTCCCTTCCTCCTTCCCTCCTTCCTCCTTCCTCTTCCTTCCTTCCTCCTTCCCTCCTTCCCTCCTTCTCCTCCTTCCTTCCTTCCTTCCCTCCTTCCTTCCTCCTTCCTCCCTTCCCTCCTTCCCTCCTTCCTCCTTCCCTCCTTCCTTTCCCTTCCTTCCCCTCCTTCCCCTTCCCCTCCTTCCCTCCTTCCTCCTCCTTCCCTCCTTCCTTCCCTCCTTCCTTCCCTCCTTCCTCCTTCCCTCCTTCCTTCCCTCCTTCCTTCCCTCCTTCCTCCTCCTTCCTCTCCTTCCTCCTTCCCTCCTTCCCTCCTTCCCTCCTTCCCTCCTTCCCTCCTTCCCTCCTTCCCTCCTTCCCTCCTTCCCTTCCCCCTCCTTCCCTCCTCTCCCTCCCTCCCTCCTTCCCTCCTTCCCTCCTCTCCTCCTCCCTCCTTCCCTCCTTCCCTCTCCTTCCCTCCTTCCCTCCTTCCTCCTCCCTCTCCCTCCTTCCCTCCCTCCTCTCCTCCCTTCCCTCCCTCCCTCCTCCTCTCCTCCCTCTTCCCTCCCTCCTCCCTCCTCTCCTCCCTCCCTCCTCCCTCCCTCCTCCTCCTCCCTCCTCTCCCTCCCTCCCTCCCTCCTCCCTCCCTCCCTCCCTCCCTCCCTCCCCCTCCCTTCCCTCTTCCTTTCCTTTCCTTCCTTTCCTTTCCTTTCTCCTTCCTTTCCTTTCCTTTCCTTTCCTTTCCTTCCTTTCCTTTCCTTTCCTTTCCTTTCCTTTCCTTTCCTTTCCTTTCCTTTCCTTTCCTTTCCTTTCCTTTCCTTTCCTTCCTTTCCTTTCCTTTCCTTCCTTTCCTTTCCTTTCCCTTTCCTTTCCCTTTCCCTTTCCCTTTCCCCTTCCTTTCCCTTTCCCTTTCCCTTTCCCTTTCCCTTTCCCTTTCCCTTTCCCTTTCCCTTTCCCTTTCCTTTCCTTTCCCTTTCCCTTTCCCTTTCCCTTTCCCTTTCCCTTTTCTTGTCCCTGTCCCTGTCCCTGTCCCTGTCCCTGTCCCTGTCCCTGTCCCTGTCCTTTTCCCTGTCCCTGTCCCTGTCCCTGTCCTTTTCCCTGTCCTTTCTCCTTTTCCTTTTCTTTCTCCTTTTCTTCTTTTCTTTTCTTCTTTTTCTTTTCTTTCTTTTCTTTCTTTCTTTTCTTTTTCTTTTCTTTTTCTTTTCTTTCTTTTCTTTTCTTTTCTTTCTTTTCCTTTTCTTTCCTTTCCTTTCCTTTCCTTTCCTTTCCTTTCCTTTCTTTCTCTTTCTCTTTTTCCTTTTCTTTTTTCTTTTCTTTTCTTTTCTTTCTTTCTTTTCTTTTCTTTTCTTTTTTCTTTTCTTTCTTTTCTTTTCTTTTCTTTTCTTTTCTTTTTTCTTTTCTTTTCTTTTCTTTTCTTTTCTTTTCTTTCTTTTCTTCTCTTCTCTTCTCTTCTCTTCTCTTCTCTTCTCTTCTCTTCTCTTCTCTCTCTCTCTCTTCTCTTCTCTTCTCTTTCTCTTTCTCTTTCTCTTTCTCTTTCTCTTTCTCTTTCTCTTTCTCTTTCTCTTTCTCTTTCTCTTTCTCTTTCTTCTCTTTCTTCTTTTTTAATGCTGTTTTGACAGTCAGTCAACTTTTTTACCTCCCTTTGAAGAAGCTACTCAAAAGGGCAGGAGCATATGAGCTAACTTTCGGGATGGTAAAGGAGAGGTATTTTTAGAGTAAGGGCAACACACAAAAGAACTGGTTTATTTATTGTAAAAAACTGTGGAGGCCCTTAGCTTTGAGACAGGCTGATGACATGTCTGCCACACTCATGACAGGCACTTCAAAGTGCAGAGACATTCTAGAGCACTTCAAGGAATTTCCCACTCTGCAAATAATGCTGCAGAAGAAACACTCAAGTACAAGCAGCACAGCATTGCAGAAAATCCAGGTGGGATGTTTAACAAACCTTCCAGTTTTATGAAGTAGGGGAATTCCATTAGGAGTGTGGACTATTTGCTTTAACACAATCATTCACTGGGATAAGAGAAGTAGAACTTGCTCTGTAGGTTTGTAATTGCTGAAATTAATAAGTATGGCTCATCACTCTCTGCAGTACTATACCAATTTACTGTGCTCTTTTATCTCAATTACTTTCTGTGTGTGTCTTATATTTCTCTATTAAACTTCAGTAATTGTAACACTGTGGTAATAACATTGACAAACTGAGTATTATATGATGGGCTATTTTACATTACTCTGACTGCCTTATTTACATTATAATTATTAGTGTCTATATAAATGTGATTCATTGAACTAATAAAGTTTTCAGACAACTGCCATAGTTCATTGATTTTTTTTCTGTGCAGAAATTTACCTTGCACTCTTAGTTGGATTTCCCTTCACTTTCAAGTTGGCATTTGGACAATAAGGGCCTTCCACTTTAGAAATGATACTTAATACCTCATTTTATCTTAATTTCATTAGGCTGACAAAGCAAATGGGAAGTACCAATGTTGTATTTTCTCAACTGATCTGTTATTTTGTTCAGAAGTACTTCCAAAAGCACCCTTTTCACTCATCCTACAGAACTGATAACCAAGTCATGATTTTTTGTGGTTGAGCAGTTAGTGCTCTGAAATCTTAGTGTGGTTCATAAACCATGCAATTCTCCCCTGAGAGGAATTTGGGCAATGCCTTTTGAATGGCACAGTTGCTTCGGCCTTCCTTTACCAGCAGAGCTGAATGAGTTCATGCCTCGTGCGCGGTGTAACCTGCGTGTGTCCTGCAGGGACCAAGTCTGCAGCCACAATTTAAAAGTCAGTTAAGAATGTGGTAAATGAAGATAAAACATAACCCAGAAAATGGCACTACTGATTATGACCTCATGCTGTTCAGGTCTTCTTCATTTACTGGGGTTTTAACAAATCCTTCAGACCCCATCTAGCACACCACCAGCTTATAACTTTAAAAACTACAAGTAGTACATTTCCTGATAAAAAGAAGCTTGGGATAAATAACAATTATCAAATAAATAGGTAAATACAGACTGTAAAATGTTTAATCTATTTATGGTTCTCCTCCTGTGCCCTGGTCTAAGGCAACTCAGTTGTCAGGCATTTCATAGGAGATTGAGATTTCTCCCTGGTGGAATGAAGTTGTTTCCAGTTGCTTTTCTTTCCAAACAACTGTGATAAGAGGGATTTCACTCCATCTCTCTTGTTCTCTGAGCATTTGTTGACAGTAAGCTATGTACAGCACTGTGGGTTGGGATAATAGTATGTTATACTGTGTGTTGGCCCCTTGTCCTTGGCATACATTGATTTCCTTTTTCTTGAGGTGACCTTCATATTCCAGCTGTGTCGAGCACGAAGGGTATTTGTTTCAGACTCCTTCCTTGCATGCTTAGCTAAGTCCTGCTGATGCTACCAGAAATTACAGAACCACTGTGTCAGGAGATCCCAAATTGCAATGTCCGTGGGTCAGAGATCCCAGTGCTGCAATTCCAAGTAGTATTAGGACCCACTTTTGAAGCTTTTAGTTTTCCAGTGTCTGTATTACATTTCAGATATTTATTCCAGCTGCTGGAAATGCTCATAGCCTGTGACACCGCCTGCTGGGTAACACCTCTGTGAAATGTGTATCTCACTGTAATCACAAGTGTTTATAAGGAATAAAGGACAATGTAATTTAAAGGAGGAATAGAATTTAGAACCATCAAAGGTCTGTGTTAAGTTTTTGCTCTTTTGAGGGTTTGACACTTTGTCGTTAGTGGCACATATTCCCTGCTCTGTTTATTGGTGCAATGCACATGTGATTACACTCCCTATGGCTGCTTCTAACTAACCAAGTGGGTCAAACCTGCAAAAAGGATCTTTGCACAGACAGTGACTGGTAAACTTTACTGTAACTGAGATTATGCCCCGCTATAGTAATATCAAGATGCAAAACCTTGTTATTAATGTAGACAGTTCTGAATGTAGAAGCAAACAGCAAGAAAAATGGCTTTCAAGGCAATTATTTTGCAGACCAGGGAATGTGTGGTATACAAAGCCAATTTATCTCTGTTTCTTTTCTGTCCACAGCACATTAATGCAGTACTTTTAGTGTCTTCTCAGTGGAAAGAAAAATGGATGAAATAAGAAATTAGTCAAACAGCAGCCACAGGGAACTGGTATCTAGGACTGGAACTCTAATTATACTCTAGGCATAAATGATTTGCATTTTTACTGCAAAGAAGGTTGTGTAGATTGTGGATAAAAGGTTAAAGTCTAGACTAAATCCAAAATAATACAGACCCTCTTTTTCAGGCTCTGATTCAAGAATCTGTATGTGTGGCTATGTAAGGACTGCACAGTCATTCCCAGACTACATTGGAAAGGAAGGGGAAACAATATAGGCCCTGAAATGTTAGCTTCTGGATAGGAGAATGCCACAGATCTTCAGTTAAATCAAAGAGCAGAGCCATGATTTGACCCCTTTTTGTAGTGGTCCAAAGGGATTTGAGATACAACTGTAATAATAATATTATGAACAAAGACTCAAAAGGTTTGGAGTGTCTGGAAGGCCAGGAACCAGGGAGCTGGTGAAATCCACTCCAGAATATTAATCAGATTTCCAGTGCTCCTTTCTACCATATGTCCAGAAGTAGGTAAGATTCTTGTGAAAATGCTGTCTGTTCCTGAGTCTGCTGGTCCTTGAAAAAGAAGCTGTCAATTACTCAGTAATTCAACTCAAAGTTGCTTCTATTTCTCCCAGGTGATTCAAACTGGTGGAATAAATCTACCCCTCTTGCAACCAAAGAGATTTGTTGTGCACTATAAACTGTCGTGAAGTTCTCCAGAAGAGAATGAATAAAGCAAATCTGTAGAAAAGCTAGTGCTCCCCAAGGATTTATTCTCTCCAAATTTAAACGTCCTCTTTTCATAGTGCTATCTGGTGCAATATGCAGCCCACCCATGAGTAAATATCAGGCTGTTGCACTGAGACCTGCCATTTCTGGGGTCCCAAAACCTGCTGCTTTCAAGGCTTCTCCATTACTGTCCATCCTGAGCTATAAATCAAGAAAGGTGCACATCCCACTTCTTCACAAGCTTGGATAAGGAATCAATCTTACTTCATGAAAGAGAAAGCTACTAGTCTGGAAGATTAATGAATAATTCCAATCACTTTATAGCAAGAGTCTCAATGATTGAGCCAAACCAGACAAAAACCTTGTCCTGCATCACAAAGCTGGGATTCTGTACAAAGGGAAAGGGAGAAGGATATGTAACTTGTGCATGTCACACATGTACATATCCAATATAAGTAGCAGTTTATGCAGGAAAGTCCCAGAAATAGAAACAACCAGTCTGTGGTGAACTGGAGGATTAAAGCTGGAATGCTTCTCCAGTGCAAGGGTCTTGCTTCACTTCCTTAGTCTTTCACAAGCCCTAAACCAAGCCCTAAACAAACATTTACCACATTTGAGCAGGATACTTAAGTAGATTCTCTGATTATATCTGACAATTATTTTTATCTAGACTATTTTTCTGTGAAGATAAACTGCAATTATCTGCAGAATTTAAAATACTTTGACAATGTAATTATATTGCAGATATTTCTGCAGTGTTGATACCGTCCTTCTGAACAAAGTGATCTTTCATGATTGTTCATTTGAATGTCTATTTAAATAAAATAATTTAAGAAATAGATGCAAAACTATAATTTAAATAAACATTTTACAGGAATGCCATTGGGTTGTCTGCTTCATGTTTAAAAATACACATTAGAGATAGAACATCAGAGTAATGCAATTAAGACATGGCTTGCAAATGGAGCATCTATAAGTCATATTTCAGAAAAAAAAACTAAAGAAGAGCCTTTAATTTGCATTAGAAGCAAGCCTTAGCTGTCGTTTGCCTGTGCTAATTTGGTTTGTTGGTGTTTACTTAAGTCTGAAGTGTTCAGATCCAAATCCTAACTTCCCCACAACTGAGAGTATTGCTTTGTTCTTGTGCTCTTCATGTATTTGCCACATCAGTCAGTTTTTCTTTGAAGTTTCCTCCTGCTAAACTCATCCTGTGAAGACAGTTTTGACCTCTATCACCCTGTGAATCTCACGGGCAAAATTTTTGGCATTGTCTTGAAATGCCAACAAACGTTTAAGGCATGGAACAAAATTTTTGGGTAAGGGAATGTGCTGGTGAACACCAAAAAGGTGCTACGGTTTATTATAGACATACCATACCTGTAAGTGGTAACTGGTAGTAAACTTTTGTTTTCTTTCCTGTGAAATATAGGTTGATTCTGTTAATTCTGTGTACTACTGTATCCTGGGTCAGTTGTCTTGTGAGTACTGAAAAGGCTGTGAAGACTACTTCCTGCAGCCACATTGGTGCTATGATAGTTCCTCACTTTCCCTGTTTTTCTCTTTAGAGGGGAAGAGCATACTGTGAATTATGGAACAGGTGCAAGTGAGCATATGTCAAAATGCTTTGTGTTAAGAGCACAAATGACCCCATGGATCTGATCAGACTCAGGTGGTTTAAAGACCATTCATCGCTTAGAGCCATTGCTCTGATGCTGCTGCAGCTTGAATAAGTGGGAGGATGGCCAGGGAAGAGAGGAAAGTAAAGGCACTGTGGTTGATCTGACTCAAGTACACCTAAGGTTAAACAAAAGTCTGGTACCTGGGGGGCCACCTTAAACCACGTTTTGCTTGGCGTGTGCCAGGCAGCTGAGGAACCAGATACAATCTAAAAGCCATGCCAGGCTTCCTACAGGTGTCCAGCATGCTTGGGGTTCCATTTACCACAAACTGGTTTTAGCTTTAATGGCTTTAAATAACAACGTGTTTGACATCTCAGTGGGCTGTAGGGTTTCAAAACCAAATACCGGAGGAAAGACAGAAACTGGGAGGGTTCTCCTGCACCTTCTGTACTTGTTGCTGTGTCTGAGCAATTTTAGGTCTCAGCTCTAAAACCTCACTGATGCTTTACTGAAGGATTGTTTACTTGTTGAAGGATTGCTTGTTAAATATAATAACTGATACGTATCAAGGAACATTTTCATTAATTGCATAAGAAAACACTATTACACATTTCAATATTTCAGAAACTGGGCTTTCCATATGGAATGTCTAGCTATGCATGAAAAATTACAAAAAATAAGAACTGATTTGGAAGCTGAACCAGTATGTGTGTGAGAAGTGAATTGATGATGGGCTTCTAGTATGTTGCCTCACATGAAACATCTGAGATTTGCAATCCTCCTGTTGGCACAGAGTTATTATCCCTAGCAGCTCTTTCTGTCAGGATATCTTATGGTAATGCATGCCGAGAAAGCTGACTTAGCAGTTATATTATGTATACTATATATAGCTGTAGTATATAATAGTGACAGAGACTCTAGAATGGGGAAGTTAAAAACAAAAGAAACCAAGAAAGTTTATTTTTAAATGGCTTACAAATATCAATTACATAAACATTTTTATAACTTTGCCTTTGCTAAAGAACTAAGACTTTACAGGCAGTATGATTTGACCTCATTTTAAAACAAAGGGAACATATTTTAGCAGATGTTAACTTGATTGTCAGCTAATAACATGGAAGGTGGTGTAATCCTAATTGTATGCAGCATATTATGTTGAATGTAAAGTACCTTAAGAATTTTTCAGTATTGATTTGGATACCATGGTAATAAAGAATAGGTGCATATAAATTAGAAGTGAGGCACTCTAATTGTTACTAATTAAATCCTTTACAATAATAACTTTACATAATGAAATGCATAATTAAATATTAATGACCAAGATAATTTGTGGCAATTTTATTCCACTTACAAGTGATTTTGGCCTTAGGTGAAGCCTAATGTTTTAGTAAAACTCTCATTCCTACTGCTGCTCCTCTGTTTGCTTTATAACTACATCATATTCTAGCCTTGAAAGGCCTTCTGGACATTGATTTTTTTGTGGATTTAAAGGAACACTGCTTTCAGATTAACAAGATAGGTGGCAAACCTAACAAATTACCTCAGGTATTATGATGAACCAGGAAATTTTGTGGCCAAGCATCTCTAGAGAACATTCAGCAGGAAATCCAGCCAACCAGGTAAGTGTGCATGTTTTAAAATACACTTTGATTTCCTCTAGTGGCTTGAGGTAACACTTGATACTTTTCAGCTTTCTTTTCAAGTGACTGTTGTCACTACATTTAGCATCACACATCTTTTTCCCTTCAGTGTCAGCCACTGGGGAAGACATTGATGAAACAGCTGTTTTTCCACAGCTGCAATCTTATCCTTCAAGCTGAAGCCTAGCCTAGCTTTGTGTTATTGTTGCCTCAATGCAGGATGGTTTGGGAATAAACTGCACAAGACTTTGGCAGGATGCTGCACTAGATCTGGCCCAGGAATTCCTAGAACTGGGCCAAACAGCAGAGATTTTTCACCTACTTGTGAGTGATAATTCTTGTCCACCTGAAGAAGAGACATAGCTCTGGTTTCACTTGAGCATCTGTACTTACATTAACGTAACTGAGGAGGTTGGGGTCCCAATTGCATTTCTACTTGATTACTGATTCAAAATTTTTGATCTAAGAAATGCCAATTGCACAGTGAAAAGCAGGCAATATTCCTAGAACTGTGTTTATCCAAGCTTTGTGATAGGGACTTGCCTTTAATGGCTGCAATTCCAAGGAGTTATTTACAGTGTGCTTACTACCTGTAAAAATTCAATAATACCTCTAAGATAGATCCCATTTTATGCCCTTTGCTTGTTTTCTACAATTATTTACAATATTAAAAGCTTGAGTATAGAATATTAAAGCTTATTTCTTCTACAACCAGTATAACAATAAGAAATAGAAGAATATCCAAAGGCTTGGGGATAAACAATCTAAAGCTCAGTAGCTGTGGAGTGGCTAAAATGAGACAGGACATTCACCAAATTTCCAGTGTTTCTTCCTATAACGTGATCAGAATTTCTTTTTCTCTTACCAGATTCTTGCTTAGCAATTTATGCTAATGCTTAAAAAAGAAGTTGAACCAAACAGTGGTTTACACCTTCTCTTCTTGTAATGCTACATAAACTGTCTTCTCTGTTTATTGATAAGTCAGTTATAATATGTTGATTTTTTTTTTGTGTTCTTGCTTGATCTCCATTTATTTTGTGAAATGAAACACACTGTTTCCGTTGTATTGCATTCCCACTATGGCTTTCCCCCCCTCTTTTCTCTTTCCATACAATGCTTCCTATCTGTTTGAGACGCATAGTTTGCAAAACCACAGCCAGAATTGCAAAAACTTACATGGTGGAGTGAGTGGGAAAATAAAATGTCAGGTGAAATTGAATATAAATTAACTAAATAAACGATGCACAGCAATCACACATGGAATGATGAATTTCATGCTGAACATTATGACTCAGAAATCTTGGTGTTGTGACAGTTGTGTGAACAAGAAACCTCGGTGCTCAGTGACAGAAAGGCAAATGGAATGAAGCACTGTTCTAGTGCCTACAGCTCAAAATAGAGAACTCTGAATGTGGGAAATATTTGCCAAAACAGTGCCTCAGGAGTGCAGATGATTGCAGGCTGGGAAATAGTAATTGTACATATACACAAACTCTGCCTATTCCTACATTCTTCCCTTGGCATCCCAGATGGAAGAGAAATTACCTTTGCCATGATCCAGTACAGCTGTGCTGCATTCCTGCTTTAAGCAATACATTGAGAGATGATATTTGTGTGTGGGTAATACAGAGACCAGTAACAGAACTATGATGGAAATTTTTGCTTAGTTACTAACAAATTGGGATTTGGAGTGTCTGTACCCAATGCTTACCTGACTCTTGCTCTGGCTTCAGCCTGGCTGAAATCTGTGTGCAAACGGGACTAATATATTCACTGCTGTCCTTTCCTAAGAAAGAATTTGAGAGTTGTCAGAGAGCTTCCACTCCTTAAGAAAGCTAACCTGTATGAGACTACTGCATGAAGAAAACAAATTGCAGTTTTGATCTTGGTTTGGCTTGCTGCAGACCAGGTGACCCTTCAATGTTATTTTTACAATACTATCCTAGTCCCATGTTTACACCTATTCTCCTGTGTTTGGCAAGAATGGCTACTTGTTTATAACAGTTTACTAAAAAAATTTATACATAGGAAAAGCCTACTAAGTGCAAAAGTAGGGGCAATCCCTTCGGGAAGTTCCTAAGGAAAAGACTACAGCAAACTGTGAAAAGATACCACAGAAATTGTCCCTGTATTTCTACCTGGTGTTAATGTTCTTGCCTGGACATCTCCCTTTAGCTATTATCAGAGACTTTTGGTCCATTTTCAGCAAGTTCAATCTCATGAGTCTCTGATCACAGCATCTGTGTTTGTATAGTAACAGTGGCAAGCTACACTTTCACAGTCTTAAAAGAACCCAAATATCATAAGACACTCTTTTCAGATAAAAGTATTGACATATAATAATAATTTAGATAATAACTATAAAGACCTCAATTCTATTTCGGCATCTTAATTAACTAAATATTATTCTCCAGAAGAAAGAGATTGGGAATCTGATCATCCTGAGTGCATGCAAATCACCCCCATTTCAGAGGGCGATTTGAGTAGACAAAGAACCCAGGAGCTGGCTTGGGAAACTGCTGGAGAGAGCCCATCTGTGAGGGAGTGGTCAGCCCCTTCTCCAGGAGAGAATCCTCACCCAGTGCCCAGCAGCTGGTGCCAGAACATGCTCCAGTCAGTGCCAGCTTCAGGGATGGCTCTCATTAGGCAGCCCATTCCCACCGGGAAAATGAGAGCCTTGGATTAGCTTGTGGATCCTGCAGGGATCCAGGGCAGGGAATAGGGGCAAGGTTGATGGCAGGGAACTGGCAGCTCTGGCTGCTGGGCCAGTGGGTGGTTACAGCTGGAGCTGTCTCAAGGCAAGTGGCTTCATTTCTGGCTCTAATGGATTGCAATAATCAAGCCTAGAAGTCGTGTGTGTGCTTTGCTGCTGCCAAATTAGTCTGATAAGAAAGGACAGTTTTCTGGTGCTGCAGGGAGAAGGTGACATTTTAGCAGCTACCACTAAGGATATTAAGATGTAGCAAAAACCTCCAGAGAACATATTTCTTAAATGAACAGAGGCCACTGCCTCTGGTATAGTGACTTAACTGTGTTTATGTTAATTTTCTACTACCAGCCTTCTTTTTCTTTTCACATTCCTTCATATCCTTCAATTGAGTTCTAATAAATTTCAATTTGCCAGTAGCATTTTAAAATTATAGTTTTTCCTTATGCTTTGTTGTCCCTGCACTGCTGCTATTTACAGAGCATCATTTCCAACAGCAGCTTCATGCAGGTGAATTAGAGAAAGGAAAAGAACTGAACCTCTCTGGACCTCTGTAGTGAAGGGCTGGGGGCAACAGCTGGATTTCCCAGTGATTTCTGCTCCAGGATGAGAGATTTGAACTATTTATTTTTTCCTCTGGCTTACAAAAATCTGTGGTTCATCTCCTGGTGAATAGTTTTGGATACAACACACATCAAAATAAAAATGATGCAATACTTGTTCTAACTGATAAACTGAGTTTAAAATGGTGTTGACTTTTTGCGTGTTTTGAAAGTCTATATACATAGAAAATTTAAAGGAATATTAATTTGAAATACTTGTATAAAGCAGCAAGAGGAAGGTATGCTGCAGCAGGGTGCCTCCTCTCATATAAAATACTCAAACTTTAATTTTGTTCTGGAAAGAAGGTCATTCCAGAAGAATTTCCACCATAATCCCACTTCAGAGCTTCTTGTGCCTCTAGGAGTTAAAGATTAGAGTTTTATCTGAAAGGAAATTAAAATAAAAAGCCCAGCAATTTTGCCTCTGAGAAGAAAAGCAGTGACATGCTTTAAACAAAAATGTATATACCACAGGCAACTTACTGGGGAAAAGGAGGAGGAAAAAGCACCTTCAACAATGTCATATGTGTCAGTGTGTGTGTATATCTTCCAAGTCAAATCTGCCTAATCTCATAATAAAAGAAGGTTTTAGTCTTATCAGCAAATGGAAAGATGACATTAATACAGACAATAAAGACAGCATATTCTGATCATGCCTTAGCCAGCACAAAGCTATTAGCTCTGATAATGGAATTTTTAATGTTGATCATTACATAATAAAAACATATCTAGATCTGCAGCTTGCTGGTGTTCTGTAACACAAAAAAAATCTTGTACAAACTATTGGTTTATGCAAATTTTCTGTATCTCTGAAGGTCATATTTCTCTCTGATTCTCTCAAGTTACTGATATTCAGTACTACTAAGTGATCAGACTTGAGTGGTCTTGGATGCCTGCATAGTTCAGTGGTAGGAAGTAAAAACAAGGAATACCCTAGGTAACAAACTTTTACTATTTTGTGGTTTTGTATGTGCCTGTATTTTGTTTTTAGCCATATGAAGGCAATCCCATTTAGCTGTCTAAACCAATGCTAATTATGGCATTGTTTGAGTAAAATGAACCACAGTATTTCACTACTCTCTGACTCATTAAAGCAGCACTTCATGTACTGATTCTAAAAAAAATATTTCAGATACAGTGACCTTTATTATTTAGGAAATAATATATTTCAATGGCAAGAACACCATATCTATTACTATTATTATTACTTACAGTCATAGGAATAAGTAGACTTGGAAAAATCATTGTCTGGAGCAATTATGCTTTGAAATTTCTTGGGTTTTTATATTCATAGATTTTCCTTGCTCAGGAAAGCTGCTTGGAATTAAAAGAGAAAGCAGGTGGCATTGTGATGAGCATATTGGTGTGGTTAATTACCATTCGTGAAATACACACATACACTATAAGAAAATACTAGCTCTTTTTAATGTGTTGTTTCTAATAGTTTTTAAGAAAATAAAAAGTTTCTAAAACTCTTCAGAAGCTGACATTTCTCATTTTAGACTAGACGTGTTCTGAAAAACAGAGGTTATTATTATTATGGTAAGTGTTAAGAGTGCCTGTCTCACTTGCAAAAAAATCAGGAGATTTTATGAAGGTTTTGTGTTAGCTATACTGTATTTCTGGAAGTGCTTTTAAACTCAATTATGAAACATCGTGAACCTAATTTCAGAGAAGATAAAACAGGCTTATTTAATGGCATTGTGGTGCTGTTCAGGAAAGTATCAGAACTAATACTGTCTTTGTGTTTTTGCGAAACATATGAGTAAAAGATAAACATCTGCTGGAAGCTCTGAAACATGATTTTTGCTGAGCAGAGCAGAGCCTGTAGTGCAATAAGTAAGTTTTAATTGACAGGATGTTTTTGTCTTTCACCAGCATGAGAGTCAAACTCTGTATTCAGCCTCAGTGCATGAAGTGCTCTGAGTGCTGGCACTGGAACCTGGCTGCTCCCCTGTTCAGGCACAACCCCGTTCCCATCCCAGCACTCGTGATTACAGCCATTCACAGCACCTCTCATCCTCCCCCCTCAGCTTTGCAGCAGCAGAGGAGACAACAGCGAGCACTTCAGGATGTCAAATCATCAGAAACTGATTTCCTGTCTATTATAAATGTATTTTCTAGGAAATGTGGGCCTGCTCCTGCTTCCATTGGGCTTTATTAGTAAACTTCCATCTGAGGCACACCAGTGATTTAACCTGGGCAGTACCAAGCTGAAATGATAATACTGGAAAATTAAAATTTCCACTCTGAAGAAGAGCAGTGCCTTTCATAGTGACAAACATATCTGCAGGAGTACAGCTTTGTTCAAAGAGATGGAAAAACGATCACCTCTACTTCCTCTCATTCTGTGTGTCACATCACACCTGTCTGTCACCTTCCGAATTGTTAAAGATTTCCTTCACTGCAGAATCATCCTTAGTTGACTAATGCCATGTCTGATCTTTTTTTTTTTTTTGTTTTGTTTGGGTTTTTTTTGTTTTTGTTTTTGTTATTATTTTAAATTTTTTTTAAATATCCCCCCACTTTCTTGTAATGGTTACTTTTTGGACATGTCCCCCTGTGCTGCAGCTCTCTGTGCATCCAGAGCAGACTAAACACAGCAATCCCGGTTTGCCTGTAGGACTGGAGGTTGAGTTTGCCCAGTTCTCTTTGCAGAACAACAGAAGTTCCCTCTTACTATTTCTTTTGAAAGTTTCTTGAGACCAGAAATGACCTTTTAGCTCTGCATTACCTCAACCTGAGGCAGTGACAAAATCATATTTTCTATCCTCATTTTCAGATTCAACACTGGCTTTAAAGGGAGGAGTCCTGGTCTTCTGATTGACTTACACCACTTTTCTGGATGGAACTGAGACAGAACAGCAACTCTAATAGACTCTGGATAAATTGCTTTAAGTAATAAATTTCCTTTAAAAATTTTAGACTAATACAACAAGCTGATCAGTTTGTGTGCTTGGACACTACATTGACAGCTTTTTAACAGACTCTCCCAGCTTCTGGGAAGCCACGGGAACCTGTAAATTATTTTAGAGAGAGAAAGTATTTTAGACAAACAGTGAAGGTAAAATGTGGAGCTGACAGACAAATAGCAAGATCCTGCCAGATACTATGTCTGTTTGCATGGCTAGCTGTTTGAGAAGTAGAAAAATGAGGCTGTCAGTTTTGTTACTGACAACTGCATTATTCACCTCCTAAATAAACTCAATTAAAGGCATAGCTATGAATGGGGAAAGGCGTAAAGCTAGATTATAGTCTATAAAAGGATTAGAGCCTGATAATTGTATAATGGAGAGTAAGAAGCTACTTCTGTTATCAGGAGTAGCAAGAGGTGCTTAGTAAAGCAGTTATTCAATGTTAATCATGGAGTACCTTTGTGACAGAGCAGCGCTTTCCATGATTTATCCAACCAGAGCACAAATGTTGTTAAATAATTGTAATGAGTTTAAGAAATATATGCAGCTTGTCTCTGTTTAATTTAAATCCAGACTCTGCTGTATAGCTGGAATAATCTCTACTTTTCATAGCCTGCTTTAAAAGAGAAACCTACAATTTCTTTTCATAGCTGTCTGGCAGAATTCCACAGTGCTTTACAACAACAGAATGTCAAGGAGCTATATTTCCAATCCCCAGCTGCATTTCCTATAAGGCCACCAAGTCTTTTGTGTGGTGGTGAAATTCAGAACTGACCCAAGAACTTTTCCAGGATAACTGCTCCTTTGACCTTCAGCAAAGGTTTGGGGCAGCTGGGCTCCCTTTCCTGTGAGCGAGTCTTGCAGTGGTGCTGATGGGCAGCAGCCTGCAGCCCCACATCATCTCTAGATAAACGGTGGGACCATGCTTCCGTGTACAACGAGCCAAGAACAAAGCACAGAGAAAATGTGGAGGGCAGCAGGAGAGCTCTGGGCTCAAGGTCTTGCAGGAGCACAGAACTGGCCATGGCTTGGGTGAGAGCCCAACAAGGAGAAGAGACAGAGGAGCCAGGCTGGAAAGGGGGATGGAGCAGATGAGTTTGCTGCTGCTGTGGCATTCCAGCTCCCACTGCCTCGAGCTGAGCCGGTGACTTGAGCTGAGCATTGCACCTCTGCCTGTTTGCATGGTCAGAGAGAGGTTCCTGTGTGAAACAGGTTCCTTCTTACAGGACACAAAATCCAGATTATTCTGGCAGGCTAGAAAATATAAATATTTCTCATTTTAGCTACAAAGAACAAAGAAGAGATATTTGAAAAACAAATCTAACCAAATCCTAGTTGACTTGGATTTATTGCTCAAGGATTTACATAATTTTTGAGGAAAAATTACTTTTGAAAGCCATGATATATGACTCAAAAAATGGAATATAGATTGATTATTTGAATACAATTGATCAGAGAAGCAATTTGACCACAGGACAGAATTTCAAAATTGGACTTTTTACTTCAAATTTAAAGAAAGGCTCTGAAAATCAACAGCACCGGGTACTATATGTGCTTAATATTTACTTTAAAATATTGTCCATTTTTTTAGCAGATTTGAGATTGATCCAGTAAAGATGAAATATACTGTGAATAGGATTGTGAAATTTAGATCTGGGTCTAAACTAATATTAGATGTGTTTAGACCTGAGTTTTGATGTAGTTCTTTACATAAACAACACTCAGTTGAGAAGCTGTAATTTCAATGTATCAGATTTTGATGAAACTTTTCATCAGAAGAGTTTCTTCATGGCATAAGTATTTCAGGACTAAAGGACTTGAGTAAACTTAGATCTATATCTATACCCCAAAATATTTGCAAGTTGCAAATATAGCTTAAAAAGAATCTTGTAGTCTTGATTTCTGCCCATAGAATTTATCATTGGTTTACTGAGGAAATGTTAAGGATCCACATAGGGACCACAGCACCAAATTTCAAAATATTAGTGAATCAGAACTACAAAATATTATTTCTTTATATATATTTCCTTAAGTTTTTTTATTTCTGTAACACCTTCAGAAATCTCAGATACTTTTACTTGCTGTTCAACAAATAATGCACTAGGGATTAAAATGTCTGTCACGAAATGCATTTAAATGACTGTGTCCTATTTTTACCCTGTATTTAAATGACAGTCTTGTTAAAAAATACAGCGGTTAAAATATTCACCTCAGCATTTGGCAGAATGCTAGTCTGAAAAATGTTGATACACTGTTTCTCTTAAATTAGAATTTAAAACCCCCCAAACAACCCAAAATTCAGCCAATGCCAAAAACGCCTTATGAAAGGCACTCTTTGCAGAACGAAGATAGGATTTGTAATTCTTACAGGAAATTCAAGTAATCTTTTCCACACTACACACAGAAGGCAGTGGAAAGGTGGGAGAAGAAACACAACCCATATTCTGAATGAACTCAGAAAAGGAGGACTTAATTCCCACTTATTCCCCCACTCCCAGTATATCCCCCAGTCTATAGCCCAAGTGCTTTGCCAGCTCCTCATCAGACTTCCTTAAGGCCAGTTTGCAACACTTCCATTATTATCACGTCTATGAAAATAAGTTTTGCTGTTCCTTCCAAACAAAGATCAGAGCTCCATATCCTGTTTGTCCTCCAAAACGTGGCAGGGATGTTTTTCCCACCTCGGCCGACCCTCAGTGTCCCTGTCATAAATTAGTAATCTGAAAGCGTCGAAGCCTGAGGGGTTTACAGACTGACCAGGTACCGGGGGCAGCCCCTCTCTATCAGAGCCCTTATCTCACTGCTGGCTGAACACAGGACACAAGTGCAAGCGTTTTGTCTCTGCCACTCACAGTGGGATGCCTTGAGCTGGCAGTGGGAGACACTAACACTGCCTCTCCAGACACTAAATCAGAGCAACAAAGCCTCCTGCCTGCCTCCCGGATTTAACACCTTACAGAAAGACTAAAAGTCACCCACTGAGAAAAAATTCAAGGCATGAAACTGTTTTAAAATGCTAGTTCTAGCATTTTATCAGTATTTTTATATTATGGAGTGAAATAAGGAGTAAGAAAACACTAACAAAAGGCTTGCTTTAATAAGAATTCCTGGCTAAGTATTTATTTCTGAATTATAAACAATGAATATTATAACTATATATATATGTATAGTAAATAGGGAGCAGGTTAATCAAAATCTAAGAGAATGAATAACCAATCCGGGATTAGTGACAAGTTACAGGTGTTTCACTTACAAGTTACAATTGACAGATGTTTTAATTTAAAGTAACTGAATACAAAACCACCTCTACTCCTGGCCTGAAGGCTCCCTCTATCTTTCACCTTATTTAAAAAAAAAAGATCTTAGTGCTGCTGTTTCTAGGTAGATCTGGCAAAAACATGCAAGCTTTTTTTCTGCAAGCTTTTTTTTCTACCTACATATTAAGTGAAATTATGTGCTTCCACAGCTAAAGATGTGTTTAAATGTCAAAAAATTTATGGAATAACAGAAGTGCATAGGACATAAACAGTAATAAAACAACTACCTCTGTGTGTCAGACAATGAATGTGTCACTGTGTTGAAATTCAATTCAAATGGGGGCTTCATCAATTTTTTATTGATTTTAATTCTCAAATATCTTGCTTCTATATTAAAAATTAGTCTAATGACAACATGATGTAATTTATTGCCAAAGAATGCATGAAAATTCTCAAGTATTCATCTGGAAAAAATGAATTTAAGAATAACAGCTTCAATACCATATAATTTTTACTTTTCATATTGTTGGAAAAGCATGATGCATACTGCTGTGACTTGTTTTATATATTTGGTAAGTCTCCTAGAGGAGATATTTCTCCTTGATGGTTGAGAACATTCCTGAGAGAATATTTTTGAGGAGATTCCTGTGAGAATATTTTGTCTCTTTTAGGTGCTGGATAGTGTAACCAACTTCTAAGATTCTCCAGTGAAAGGTGGTCTGATAAGATATGTTAGTGACAGCTACTGTTAATGGACAATGAGAATTGACTGTAGCTGAGCGAGACAGAATTCTGGTGGAAAGTAAAAAGCCAGCATACAATACCTTTGCTTAATGGAATATATATAATATTGTCACACATTGACATTCACCAGGAAGTGGCTAACTCTTACAAAATTCACACCACAGGAAGCCCTGTGCTCTTCTGCTCTTACAACCCAGCACAAAACATGTTCAGAACATAGGCAATATAGAAAGCATGGAGAAAAACCTATACGTGCACAGGACAGATCTGTGTTCCCTTGCTGTTCTTATCTAAATCACAGAGTCCATGGTTGTTCTGAGCAAGATATTTACCAAATTGAGAACTGATCGTAGGGGAAATTATATGGAAAAAGAGTACTGCTAGTAGAAGACACTTTAAAATATTCATAAGGCTATTGAAGAATGCCAAGCAAAAATTTCATGAGGATGAAATGTTCATTGGAAAAAGATCCTGTACTCTTAAGCTGGCAGCTAGAGAGAATATCATACAGCTGCTTCCACTACAGACCACACTTTATATATTGTGTTTCAAAATAATCTGTACATTTTTGGTAATCCCTAAAGAACTTCTTGTCTGTTTGTGGGTGTGTCTGACTGAAATGAGCAAGCAATTTTGTGGATTCCACACAATTCTGTGCGGAAGACAAGTGTAAGGCTGGAATAAGAGATTAATGCAGGACATAGAAAAGTCTCCAACAGAGACTTGTGCAGGTCACTCTCGAATCTCCACCTGCATAACGCTGACTTGAGGAAAAGGAAAATAAGAAGAGAGATAACCAAGCTGGAGTTTGCTGACAAGTGCAGATTGAGCCTGTGCATGCCTCTATTTTCAACAACAGTGATACTGAGGAGTGTCTCTTTCAAGAGAGAGAGTGGGCAGAGGGTTTTTCAAGTACAGAAGTAACAGATGGAAATACTGGATTAAGATAGCACTGATGGAGTAGTTGAGGGCAGCAAAGAGCAACAAATCTCCCTGGTCTGGATGGCAGGAGCCCAGTGACAGAAGAGTCTGTGAGGAGAATGCTGGGTTGCAGCTACCTTGGAGGTTGAGACATTTGGGAAAGCAGCAGCAGGGTCACAGGCATGCAGTCGAGTGCATCAGAAAGGGCTGGATGCTTTTAAAGAGCCTCACCTGCATCTGGTCAGCAACAGGCACTGCTATAGCCATCAGAAAAACCCAACTGCAGCTGCACAGTGGCTGAAAGGATGCAGAGCTGCAATACATCAGAAAGAGCACAGAGTAGCACTGCTCAATCGCTGGGGATGTTTCCTCCCCTGTGGCTTTTGTGTCTGTCCTGAGCTTTGGGAATGTCTTCGTCAAGTGACACAAAGCACGGGCAGCTCTCTCCAGCTCCTCAGGCTCCAAGATTCCCTATGCCAAAAGATGGTGGACATTAAAAAGCTTTTAATTTCTGATTTTGGAGGTGTTCAGTCTTCAAACTTCCATCAGGCTCAAAGGGCATTGCAAAAAATGTCTTCCTAAAACTGGATTTTTGTGAGAATTTAATTACCTTTTCATCGAAAAGCTAAAATTGCTTATTTTTCATTGCAGACTGACAGATTCTTTCATTCTTTAACATTAAGAATTCATCTCAATAATGTTATTGTTTTACCTTTGAGTTATAAAAAGTCATGAAACAACAAAAAAGAAAATCCTGCTTCCGAGAAAATAGAAGTAATTTGTTTAGTTTTATTTGTTTGTTTCCTTTTGTTCTTTATGAATTCACACTTTTAATTATACAATAAGAAATCCTAGTTCTGCAATTTCTTTCAGAAATTGCAGGTTAATTCATCTGACATGAATACTACCAAAAGGTTAAATCTTTGCTGTCAAAGCTGTAAATTCTATGTGAGCAAGCTCCTGCTCCCATTGGAGTTAATGTTGCTTGGTGCAGATACAGGGCTTTCCTCTTAGGAGAAATCTGAGGAGGAAATATTGCTAATTAAGAGAAAACCTGAAAATTTGAACAATAGCTTAAAAAAGATTAACCAAGAACCCTAAATAGGACAAGATATTTTAATTTAGATGTTAAATTGGGTCTGATATAAATTCCCTGTGTGGGGAATTATGAGCACCTACTAGAAGAGCTTGCATTTTGGAGCATAGGCTCTCCAGAGACTGTGATCAGAAGGATGGCGATACTCTTTCTGTCCTGACACAGACTTTTCCAAGTCTTCAGATCCAAAATGTTGTGCAGAAGGAATGCATTATTTGTAACAATCATGACAGTTACAAATAAACTGTATTGACAGTTTTTGTGAGGGAAAAGTCAGAAGTATGGGTAATTGAGATATTTTCACTCTTTTGCTGCTAAATAAATTTTAAGGGATATATCTCTGAATAAACTCTCAGTTAAATGTCAGAACACATTCCTGCTTCAAACCAGAGTTTAAAATGTGTGCAAAGGCTCCTTCTTAGCCACTCTGCATGCCTTCTCTGTAGTAAAAACATGCAAGTGACACAGCTTTAAAATCACTGTGTGAACCACAATCACCAGGGCATCCCAGAAGTCTTTCAAATAGACACTTGATCAAAATCCTCGCAAGGGTAGGGATTAAAACCACTGGACACAAGGCATTAGAGAAAACACACGTATTTGTCAGGTCACTGTGTCTGTGACAGAGTTCACTTGAATGTCTCAAACATTCCCTGGGCCTACCAAGTGCTTTGCTCTGCTCTCTGCATTGAAACATTCCTTTGACACAAAGGACTCCAAACACTGTGGTGGCAGAAGGCTCAGGGTTATTACACAAGTGCCACTGATACCTCTCACACAGCTATTTTACTCTATCAAGTAAAAGTGTAAAGGGAAAGTGCCCAAGGAAGAGAATCTGAAATATACAGCAGTAATTCTGAATAAAGCAGGGTTTCTCTTGCAAGGTCATGGTTCTTCTCCAATTAGTGTTGATACATTTTAGAGGAAATTACGATAGAGTGCTACTTCTGGAGAAAAAAGAGAGTGGGTACTGGCTCCATTTTTCCTTTGAAAATACTTTTATCATATTTTCTTGTTGCCATTTTTAGATTATTGAATGAAAATAGCTCATCACCTACTAGATTTGGTTGATTTGGTGGGCACTGGTCCATATAACAGAATGGTCCAGCTGGTCAGCCAGGCTATTAATGGATCCAACATTCCAGCAAGTACTGGAATGATAGTCTTTACGGAAATCACTGGCTGATATTTGAATTCAAGTGCAAATGGGTGTTGACATATAGGTGATGATGCATGGGGGAGTGGAGGAATTTTATCAGAGGACAGAAAATAGTCAAAAAGTCCTGTTTTACAAAGCACCCTGGGTTGTGGCTGACATGAAACATACCTCTCCAGGGTTTTCATGTTTCCTTGTTTCAAGGAAGGACCACTGAGGTCTAGGAAAGGCAGATGGACAAATACAAGTGAAATCCAGGTTGATGTCAGTCCCTTCAGGGTTCATGGTTGAGCTGCAGGGTGATGGGAGTTTTCCATGTCTTTTTAGCATTAGAAATCTCAAACCCAACGATTCTTTCAGAAAAAAAGGAAGACCAAATATTGAGTCAGCTAATGAGAACATAAACTGCTGAGATCGAAGTGTCAGTACAAGCAATTGGTCTGAAATATGGGATCCTAATCGCTGGAACTGATGGATAAGAAGAGAACCATTTCACATCTGAGAAAGTGAAATGTAATTATTATGAAAGTGGTGATAGGGCAGGTAAATGGCTTGCCCCCAAATTTAAAAGGTTGAACCTAGTTAATTTTATGTGAGCTAATAAAAACAGCAGTGATAAGATTGTTACAGATTGGTGAAAAATTAATGAAGTCTTTAATGAACTTTATGGCAAATTACATAAATCAGACCTAACTTAATAAAAGCCCAGAAGATTTTCAGTAGTGATTAGATTTTTCAATTGCTGAATGATAAAGAAAATAACTCCAGTAAAATACTCTCTGCCCTCCTGGAAGATTCTGAAAGATGTTAAAGTTGAGGAACCAGAGCCAATTAACAATAGTTTCAACAGAGAGATCATGAAATAAGTTTAAAGTTTTATTTTGAAATGATTGTTTGCAGAGCTGACCAAAGCATGTTTTGAAAACCCCTCATAGCAAACAAAAAAGTCAACGTTTCTTTTTGGATGAACATGGGGAAAGAACTGTGCATGCTGTGCAGACACATAGATTACAGCATGAATCATACAGTGAAGGGTTTTGCTGGAGCTGGGGTAAGTGATAAGATGCCTTAGTTTGTAATGTTTCAAAAATTATTTAAATAAACCCTAAGGAAGAACACAAGACAAAGAGGCAAGATGGATTCCAAGGGTTCTCCTAAGATCAGGGTTCCTCATAGCAGTTATGTGAGATAAATTTGTATTGAATGCTTGAGTGTTTGTCTGTAGATATATTTATAAATAGGCAGAAATTTCAATAGGGATATTTAGTAGTAGACAGAGACAGCACTTGGGCCTGATTTCTATTACACATCAGTATGTTTGAAAACATAAATTTCCTTCTTGCCTCTGAGATGTACTAGCAATTAAACCATCAATAATCATCTGCTGAAAACTTATTTCAGATTCAGAGGAGAGTCCACACTTCATGCAGATTTTTCTAATTTGTGTTACTTATCAGGGACCAGTAAGGGAAAGAGGAAAAATGATTGTGCCTTGTCTCCTAAACCGTGTCAAGAAGCCTTGAGCCAAATTAGTCACATGAGAATCACAGGCAGAGTCATTAAAAAGGCTGGTTTATTTTAGAATTTATCAAACTGGTGGAAAAAAAATTGCCCTTCCTCTTTCTCAGTGTTGGGAAGTTGTATTAGATGTAATATTCAAATCAACTATGTCTGAGCCTATACAAATGGGGAAGTCCATTACAGGAGTTAAAGACATCATGGAAGGGTGAATGAAGAAGAGGATTAGTGGCTTGCTTCCTGCAAGATGGCACTGAACAACTGTCAGACCATCAGATAATTTGTAAATGCAATAACCTTGTATTACTCTTTTACAAGAATACTCCTCCACTCCAATAAATGTTGCCACTCTATACCCTCTACAGCACCAGAGATCCTCCTCACGCTTTCCATATTTCAAAAAAGCAACCCAAAAAACCTGTTCTCTGGCTACCTGGAATCAGTCATTGCAGACAGGCATAATGAAAACTTACTGAGTGACCCCATTCCTTGTGGCTTGCTGGTGATAGAATTCATGGAACAAAAGTCAACCAAAATATCTTTTCACAGTGTTGCAATCAATTAATGAAAATATCATGTAAGAGTTGTCAGCTTAATACTTCCTAAACAAAGATATCTTACCTTTCCATTTTTTTTAACTTGTTTTCAATTTCTCCTTGGAATCATAAAGTAAAATTATGGGAAATTTCCTATTTGAGCCTCAAATTATAGCATGAAACCGTCACTCAACCTAATCTTCAGGACTTTAACATGAACCTATTAAAAAAGACTTGTCCAGACACTGGCAACCATGCAGGCTGTTTAATAAAACTAGATAGACGGGTGTTCAGAAGTGGAATTTTACTTCAAACATTGACAAATCATCCAGTACCCACATTGAAAAGCCAGATGACCTCTGATCTTCAGGCACTTTGAGACATGAGATTGTACAGGAGCTACCACTCTGTTCAGTAACTATGGCTCGCTCTGATGCAAACAGAGCAATAAAATGCAGCAGAGTAATAAAGGAAAAAAACCTGTTTTGATAACACCTCCTGAGCAGGACAGCTGAGCATTCAGCAAACATTTGTCTTTACACAAGGATGCTTTTGAAATTACCTCTGAGCACCACTCCAGGAAAGGGGACCAGAGCAAGCTGTTTGTATCTCACACTGTGAGCAGGAACGTGAGAAGGGAGGCTCACTGCAGGCCTGGAGTGCAAACCTGGCTGAGCGTGGGTCAGTGAGGTCTTTCCCATAAGGCAGATGGTGCAAAAGGGCTTTCTAGCCCAGCCTCAGGAAGGAAGGAGGAAGAGTTTTCCAAGGAGCATTACCACCTCTTGTACACAAGTCTGGGGCCCAGGAAAAGCTGCACTGTTCCCAACCTTGGAGTTTTCCAAAATATATCTGGGTACAGCCCCAGGCAACCTGGTCTTATCTGAAAGCTGACTCTGCTTTGAACAAAAAGTGTGATTAGAGACCTCCTGAGGCCCACCCCAGTCTGAATTATCTGATGATTCTGAGTGCAGGTGGACCATCACTGTGCTCAGACACAAATGTGGAATTTTCCTTCAAGGCTATCCTTGTAGCTCTCATTTAAAAAGAAGTTGAAAAAATGTGCCCAAACTATTGGTATATAAATGTGTAACAATTTGTGATGAAAGTGTGCTCCATGCAGAGTTGTGCTGTAACCATGGCAACTTCCATTCAGAGAGACATCCATTGTAAATCTATAAGGATCTCATTTAGAAAAGATTTAGTTGTACGACTTGAATATTCCAATCATGTAAAAAACACCCCAGTTTCTTACAGAATTGTTTTTAAATAGTGCAGCTGTGTGATTAAGAATGCTATCAGAAGCATTTACATTGAACAGTTTTTAAATTTTATTTTATGATTCTTCTGCAACGTAGATATTTTGGAGACTAATTTGAATCCTTTGCTATAAAATCATTGTAGATTTATTTAGTCTGGCTTCTAATATTCCACTCTCCTTTGCCTGATTATATTTTTTCACATCTAGACTACTGGGAAATATGTTTTAAAATACCCAGCTTCTTGTATGAGGATAAATTAACAAATAAAGAAAGGCTCACCGCTCTTAGTACCTTAGCTGTGAGTTCTCTTTAAAATCCTCAGCTCTCTGTTGCCTCTCATGTAAGCAAAATGCTTCCCTATTGTTTCTGCCTATCTTGTAACCTTTCTCGGTGGAATATTGGTCTTTATTTCTCACCAACTTTTTGTAAATTCTCAGAGGGTGGTCTTGTCTCTAAGGTATCAAACTCAGTGTTGAAATTTGGGATAGTTGTTTTGTGTCTTGCTGGTGATTTACCTACTTACGACCACAGTTTAGGGGACACAGAAATATGTTCTTATAGGGGAGCTTAAAAATTTGCACGGTTCATTAAGGCTGCAGAATTTATTTGTATTAATTTTTTACTGCTGGTTTACTAGTGCTTTCAAATGAAGAAAGAATGAGTCATGAATCATCTATGCTCTGCTTGCATTTCTTAACACTAGAGCAGAAAAAGTCCTATTTGAGGTATATTTCTTTGCATGGGAAGGCATCAGCCAGACACCAGTAAAGTTGATATGTGCCAAAGAGTGTTTTAGAAATTCAGAGCAGCCTTCTCAAAAGAGCACATCTCTGGACACAGAATAGCACTTGTGATATTGGATAACAGAGCCCATTCATGATGCAAGGACGCATGTAAAGTGGCTAAATATATTGGTAGTGATTTTACTTTTTTTTTGGGGGGGAGAGGCTTTTTTTTGGATACAGCTCTGATCCCGTTCATTTAGGGAATAAGATCAGAATCTATAGATGTCCAAGGGCCTTCTAACAAACTCTGCCTGATGATTAACTGTGCAAAGATATGAGAGGCCTTGGGGAACATCTGATTACATGCATCCAAGCTTGTTCAGGCCACCTGGTTTTTGTACTGACAGCAAGGTTTCTGCAGATTTTAGAGAGATGTAATAACTTTTCCTGGGAGAAAGACAGACCTTCTGAAATGGCTTGGGAAGAAGTCAGCAAGTCCATTATTAAAGCCCATCTGAAATGCTTATAACAGACTTGGTCTGTAGTATAGATGTGTCTTAATAAATGAAATCTAATGTGCTGTTGAAAAAAAATAACTTCCACTACTCTCCTGAAAGATTGTCTAATGGAAGAACACTTAACTCATAAGAGATGTTTAATTTTTCAGGACCTTTTTTGAACAATACAAGCACACTGATGTAATTACTCGGTTCTACAGTTTCCTTCTCAATGAGAGAAAAAAGAAATGCTGTTTGTAGATATAGAACACTCCAGCCAAGTTCCCTTTGCCATTACTCCATCTCTGCCACCCCAACTATTTATTCATGTGGTGACCATTTTTTAAATCTCTTTACAAATCAGAACTGTCTTAGGTAAATTTCACATTATAAGCAATACTGCATCCTGCTACAGAGGTAACACAGATCGCATGTAAACACTGCCTGTAGGTTACAACTCTCTTGAATATCTTCATGGAAAAGTAAGAAATGTCACCAGGTCTAGAGGCAGCTATTTTCTTCAGCTTGCCAGAGTGATAAAAACAATTGTTTGCATCTCATAAAAACAACAGTCTTTCACAGAGCAAACACTTGTCCTATTTTCTCACTTATCTTCCATTTAATACAGTGGTTCAGGACTGTGCTTTAGAACTTAAGATTTACCTACATCTCACTTTTAAATTAAAGCCAGTTCTCCCCTGCTGTGATCCTGCTTTTCTAAACAGCTCCTCTCTCATTTTTGGAAGGCAGCAGGATACAATATGAGCATTTCTCTTACCCCACAAGGGCACATGGGAAGGGGAAGATGTTGAGCAGTGTAACAGACACAGTCCAAAGAATGAGTGAACTAAATGTGGCTTTGGCTTCTGCCAAGTCTCATTAAGACCTGTAGCAGCAAACTTTCAAAACTATTTGGAAGTCACAGTTTGCCACCTTACAGGGTTGAAATCAGCACAGTCAGAGCCCTTCGCACAGGATTTCTGCCTCACCTGGAAAGCAGCCACTGAAGCACAGGCTGGAGTTGGTCTTTGTCATTGATGCAGCCAAAAGGAGGAGAAGGACTCCTGCGTACATAAGTGGTTGGATGGATGTGTCTAGTTTAAGGTACATATTAGATCCACCTGTGCTTTTTAGTGCCTTTGGAACTTTTAGCCTAGTTCATCTTTCTGAGTGTCCCTGTAATAAAGGAAGGTCTTTTTATCACGTCAAGACCTTCCTCCTTTATTGGAAATGGAACAGTAAAAGGGACATCCAGCTTGTGGGATGGATGTGTTGAAAGAGCTTTCTTTTAAATATAATTACTGTGACACACAGTAGCTATGAATTGAAATTTCTCCATATTCCCTAAACTTGAATTGGAAGTTTCTAAGAGCATCCAGTCTTACATGGAGGCAAGAACTATTTTGTTCTGACTGTGGTTCACAGCACTGAGACTTGTGGCACTTCCTCATGGGAACCTCAACTTTTGGTTTTTTTCACAGTGTTAACAAAAGTCAGATCAAAAATATGTGGTTGCCTTTTGTTATGGAAAACCCAAAACATGCTGTTGCAGCTGGCTAACCAAGCGCTAAAGCCCAGGGACAGGAATGATTCTCTGTGCTCTCTTCTATCACCCACCAACCCAAGTGAGTGCAAAACCAACTTCTGAAGAGTTCTGAACTGTACTTTTAAAAACCTTCCCCTGGCCAAGGCCCATTCTTTTACTTTGATTTCCACCTCCAGTTTCTATGCATGAGTATGTTTAGATAGGAACATCAGCTTTCTGTAAGCACCCAATCACCCTTCCTTATCTCATACAGATGGGGAGTGGAAGGAGCTGATCTAATTGCACACGAGTTTCATGTGGCTACTCCTTTGTAGAATGCAAGTAACTGTACCAGACAGTTGCACACAGTATTTGTTTGGATAATTTATCTCGGCTTTGTCAGAGCCAGATCAGGAGGAAAGCACGACATATCCAAACTTTCAAAACCAGCACCTACAGCCAGTGACATGATCTCACATTTGTTAATAGAAAAATGAGATGGCATTTGTAGTCCTTAATTATAGGCCAAAAAATCCCCAAAAAATAACCAAACAGAAAAAATAAAAGACCCAGAAAAAGAAAATGGAAACCCTGGAGATCTCTCTGCCAATAGTACTGAAATATGCTAAAAATCCCAGGCTGCCTTAATTCAGGTTTGGGACTTATGCCCATCTTTACTACCTAATTAATTATAAAGATGAACTTGCAGGAAGTTCAGTTATCTGTATTTTCTGCTGAGTTTCAAAGTATTTGGCAAGGAGATGGGCAAAATCTTTTATTTCTTGAGCAGGAAATTTGTCACTCATTATCATTTCAGGAAGCTAAAAGTATTTGAAAATTTGGCAAATAATTTCAGTCAAAGGAGGGAATTTTACATGAATTGTTTCCATTTTGAATACAGATTTGTTCAAAATAGCATATTTTGTTTTACAGTAGATTATTAAAAGGAAACAAAATATTTAGAACAAACTTTTTGAAACATAACACTTAGTTTGGTTGACAATATAGCATTCTGTGTTCCAGCAGAAGATAGTGAAATATTTTGTCTCTTTGAAATCAAAAATCTTTTTTCTATCAGCACTTTTCGCGTAGGACAGAAAATTCATATCCAATTACTTCACCTACCCTGGAGTCCATCATGGTTTATTCCTGACACAACAGCCACTCTCATATTAAATTCCCAAATCTAATGTGGGCAGTCCCAAACCATGAAGATGTTCAAATGCAATCTTGTTCAGAACACCTTCCATGACAGGTATTCTTCAATTTATAGGAAAAAAAACTTTTAAACTAGGAAAACCCCCACCATTTTAAAAGGCACTGCTATTTTTAGAAACCAGTGTCAAGTCTTTCTGATGAGGTGCTAACATCAATCAGAAAAGCAACAAAATGCAGCTGCTGAGAGCAGATTCCATATATAGAGATGGATTTACTTCTCTGGAAGGAATGACTATAATAGAGTAGCTACTGTAGAAAGTAACAAATGAGGTTAAAAGATGTTTGATTAGTAATTTGGGCCCATGATTATGGGAAATTTTGGAAAAGGTTTATTTTAAATACAAAACTTGCACAGACAAAAAAATGACAGTAAATGTTTATGTGCTCCCTGCAATGGCAATCGGAATTTTGGTTGATTGGAAGCAATTTGAAACTGAAAACCAATAACAGTAGCCTGTCATGGAAGAACTAATCAGGCAAGGAGTCTAAGGAGATCATCCACAGGAGGGAACAGCTTTCGAGTACATAACCCTTGTTAACTCTTATTCTAGATCTTAAAATGCTTCGTTCTCGCCTCAGGCTCGGAACTGGATTACAAATCACTACTATCCTATTGTAAGAATCATCAAGAAGGAATAATATTAATCCACCTATTAAGGTGCTATTCCACCTTAATTATAAAATCTGTTTTTACACAAATTAATGACATTGTACAAAAATTCCAACTGAGCAGTTGAAATCCTAACTCTACCAATGAACTTGAGTAACAAGGTGATAAGAGATCATCCACCACTACTGGAAAATGGGTAAAAGCAGTTAAGTCTTTTCAGCAAGATCCTATGTGCAGACTACAGAAGCTGCGTTAGGAACTAGGTGGGAAAATGGTAAGGGTGCCTCCCTATATAAACTTGGTGTTTCTCTTGCATGTAAAGTTGCAATAAAAAACAAAACTCCAGAAAAATTCAATAAACCAAAGTGAAATTGGTAAAAAAGAAGTGCAAGGCTACTATCTTGACCCTAAAGTCATCTATGCTGTTACATAAAACTATCTTCCTCCTCCATTTTAAACCTAAGACACTGCTATGAAGGTCTGGAAAATGCTTTACTTCACTTGATACAAACTACTGACTAAATACCAGATAAAAACCCAGAAGTGATATGTACTTAAGTGTGATTGCAATAACAGGCACTCTTTCAACAAGCAAAACCATCTTCAGTTTTAAACTTTTTGTGTTTCTTAAGCCCAGTAAGATGGCAGAGGAAGCAAAAACAGAGATGGAAGCATTAGTCCTGTGAAGAATAAAATCCTACAGCTGCTTTTTCAGACTTGAAATAAAGTTGCCTAGGAGCCATCCTTCTTGTTCACTGCTGTTTCTGTCTCTTCCTCAAAAAAAGTAATCTGCAACTCATAATAATATTTTCTTAGTACATTGCATCTTTTCTTTCATTTTCTACTACTGCTAGAGTGCCTTACTGTCTAATTTTATCCAGTGTGCAGTGCCTGACAGTCTGTGATCTTCCAACCCATCTGTGCTCCTCATTCTTTAGAAGTATGTACTTCCAAAATCACAGCATTAGCAGGCCTAGTGACCTCTGCAGCTGCTGAGGAAAACTTACTGCTTTTTTGTATGCCACGGGACAGAGGACATGTTCTGTGTCCATTATACCAAAGGGTAGCTGCAGCAGAGACTCTGCTGGCAATTCAAATTTTGATTGTTCTGATCTTATCACTGCTTTAGTATAAATATTTGGGCCATATAGGGAAAAGCAGGCGGTTGATATGGTCTTGAGTATCATGCCATAAATGTCCTCAAGGTTGTCCTGTTACCACTCCTGCTCACTGAGAGGATCCTGCTGATCTTTCTGTTGCTATTGTTGTGCAGCAAACACTCACTGATTTTGTTCTTAATTCTGATATCTGAAACCAGCATTGTTCGCCCCTAATCTCTCCCCAAAGCAGCTTTCCTGAATTGGCCTTGTCTTCTGGTTGGTACTGAATGTAGAGATGTTTACAGGGACAAGGATGGAAATTAGTTTTGATGACTGTTACAATGTTTATTCATTAACTCAGTTTTAAGAATGGCTGCCAATGCTGAAGGAAACATAATTCTAATGAAGTACTTACAAAATGTCAGAGAAAATTTAAATTAGTCTCTGAGGTTTTCAAAATATTCATTAAAATATATCACAATGCAGAATGTTTTTCAACCAAAAAGACAACCCTATTACTGCAAATTTCATTATGCATTTTCAGTTGAAATAGTTGTATAACATTTAAGATAAACCATTAAAACTGATGCTATTTTGGTCCAATCTATGCCATTTGAAAGAAGCGTAAGGGATTTACTTTCTAAAATATCAAAAATCAAAGAAAGAATGATATTCCATATTTGAGCAAGTTCTGTATAATTACATTTAATTCATTTAGGAATGTATAAGACAGTTTCAAAGCTGAGAAAAATATTTACTAACTTCAAGGTTTTCCAAAATATTTCCAGTTATATTTCCACTAAAATTAACAGAAGAGTTCAGATTACAACAACAGTTGAACAACAGTTTTCCTTAATGGAGCATAACAATGAAAAAGGTACAAGACTGGTTCTTCTGTTCTGGGATAGAGGAATTATCAAAATGCCTGTTCTTTCAATTTTCTCTTTATACCAATCAACAAATTGGTCTCTCTTTTTATTAAAAACGCAAATGAAATCTTTGTTGGGTGTCCTGGCAAATAGAAGCAGAAATAAAAAAGAGTAAAATAACTTAATTGGTGTATGTGAAAAATGGTGAAGTAAAATTTGGCAAACTCATTTTCTTTAAAAATATTAATTTGCAGAAACAATTTAATCTTTCCCTCAAGAAATTTGAGTAAATGTAGTCCATGCTCAAAGTTCAAGTCTTGAAAAGTGTTAAGAGTATAAAAAACAGGAGAAAACATGTAGATGCCACCTATATAGAGGGCAATATTGTGATTAGTTGTACTTTATAGCGTGGTGAAGTAGAAAACCTAGAACAGGAAAGGCTTAGGTTCTCCTGGTGTGTTATACAAGGCAAGTTAATTTTGACAGAAAAAGGAGTTAATATTTTTAATTTTCAGTCCTTCATAATGACTCTCTTTCTTTTCCTTTCACACCCTGTGTGAATAGGGTATTACTCTAAGGTTAACATGCACGGCATGATGACTTTATTGAATGATTTTCTAAGGCCTCATGTATTATTACCTCATTGAAATATAATGAATAATCATTTATGGCTTGTCAGTTAATAATGTGCAATAATAAGGGCTGATAGAGGTTTAAACCCACACCTGAGGAGGTGAATGCAACATGGAAAAAGCAGCTGAAGTACCCAGGCATTCTTAAAGAAAACACTTTGGTAACTGCACCTTTACTAGACGAGAATTCCTAACAGAGAATTTAGTCTCATGTCATATATCAACTGTATATCCTTAAGAGGTATAAATTTAGGTTTTATTTTGTATATCAACGATATGCATTTGCCAGCAAATTTCTCTGTGCTCAGCTGATTTTAGGTTCCTTAAGACACTTCCCCTGTAGTTGTAAATAGGAGATACAGAATTTCTATGGAAAACTGTATGAGTTTACTTATCCTGGACAGAGGTGAGAATAGTTTATTAGTACAGAGAGGATGGTTTGTTTTTCTTTTGTATTTGGACAAAAATGTGTTAAGAGTAATGAGTTGTTAAAAGACAAGCCTATAGAAGCCTTTGAAAACCTCAACAAATAATTTAAAATAAAGAGAACAAAGAACGAAAGGACATACACAGTCTCAGAAAAAAGCTATATCAATACTGTATAAATAGCACCTTGAGAGGCTCCTTGAAAATAGATAAGTCAAGAATTCACCTTGCTTACTTTAGCTAACATTGACTGTATCAACTCTTAATTCTTGCTGTAAAAATTGGTCCTCCCCAAGGCCTCTGAAAGCACAAACTATAAAAAATATTTTCTTGAGCTTTCCTTGAAAGTATGGTGCTTCACTACTCCAGTACCAGGCAGAAAAATACCAGAATTGTCATGCGCTATATCCATTTTCCTGGGGTCAACAGAGAGCTTACCTACAGAAATTCATATTTGGATTGCATTAAGAAAAATAGGGACAATTCTAAAGTATTCATGATAATATGGCCAAATTTCATGGTCACTTTGTTACAGCTGATTTGATTGACACCTCAAGAGAGGCCAGAAAATATTAAACATCTCTCAGCCTTTTTTATTCTGTCAGTAGAGATTCAAAATGCTCTTGATGGATTCAGAGACTGTTTCATATGATATTTTATTAACTCCTGCAAGCTGTATGAAAACAATTCAAAATATCTCTCAGATAAAACAGCTTTAGCAAGAGCTAAATTGAGTCCCACGATTCAGCAATATCCCATATGGTGCCTCATATGTCACAAAATCTGCCTGGATCTTGAAAGTGAAGGTGATTTTTTTTCCCTGTAGGACTTCAATCTGCATTAGAACAAACCAAACACAAGTATGCTCTCCCTCCTGCATCTCCATCTTGGAAAAACGCTATTTTTATGCTGCCCTAGGCTTACATCACCCTGAGATAAATTGAGTATTTATCTCCAATGACTACTACTCGGAGTCTTGGAACTCTCTTGATATTTGCAGTCATGAACCACTGAAGAACTTGGCTTATTAATAATTAAATTCAAACAAAGCTATTGCAAATTGAGACAAACAGCATCCTCTCCAAACAGCTGCCGATACCACCTCCCATGTCGGCTTCAGGTGTGAGATACAGATTTCAAATGAAACATTTGTAACTGTCTTAGTTGGTCACTGATTAACAACAATATTTTTTTAAATTTGTTTATTCTCTGTGCTATCTCTGATACCCTTTTGCAAAAGAAGACGATACATAACTCTCAACTTGCTAAAGCATGAATGAAGAGTAGCAAAATGACTTTTAATGTGGGAAATGTGAAGCCATATGGAATTCCTTTTATGGCTTAAGCAGTCCTTTTTGCAGTTTTTCTTATTAGGTAACTTTCAATTAATAATGAGAACATCAGATTTCTAAGGAACTCAGGCAATTCTGACACTAAAACAGCTGTCACATCCCTGAATGGTGAGCACTGAGAGGCATGGCCAGAAATGGCTGGGTATTGGCTTTTAGTGGTCCTTCACAACTAAACCAGTCCCCTGTGGCAAACGCCTTGCACCTAGAATTTTTACTTTTCATTTGAAACTTGAAAGTTTTTCAAACCCCCATGTACAAACCCAGATATATTTGTAACTGGAAAAAAAAAATCATGAAAGCAACTATTGCCAACTTTATTTTGTGTCTTACAAAATTTGACTGATAATGATATCACACAAAGATAATGGTTGTTGAGCCATTAAGTGGTAAAATGGAAACAGGAAGAAGAGGTTGCCAAAGCAATGCCAGGCACACAAAGTAATTGTGATGAGCTTCACTGTTTCTGTATAAAACACATACATAGGATGAGCTATTTTTTTAACTTCAAAATTGAAGAACTTGCTATTAGCAGATTCTGAAAACAAAAATATAACAGCACTGAATTTACTGAAACTCAAAAAAAGAAATTGATGTAAAAATTTTGAAATCAACTAGAACATCAACAGGGGACATTATTATAAAGTGGCTATAGTCCCTTCATGGTGATCCGGCTCTAATATTTCCACTAAACACAGTGGGATCCCTTGCAGTTTTTTCTCACTCCATCCTGACACATCAAGCAGCAGTTGAATTACTTGAATTCTCACAACTCTACCAGCAAACTGTATTTTACTCTGCTAGTTTGTTACCCTGGCAAGGGATGTGATAATTGCTGAGATCACAAGGGCGCCATCTAAAAACATTGTCACCTTCCAACTCAGTGGCACAAAAACACTTGTCTTACACGAACAGCAGAGAGCTTACTATGGGAACAATTTTGTGTCTGCAGTTCAAATAGCTGCTGCTTTTTTTTTTTTTTTTTAATGCCTGCTATTTAATTATTACATTTTTTTAAAGCATGGCAGATTGACCTAAGTAATTATTTTTTTTTGTATCCACAGGCCTCTAATTGGTCTGTCTTTGCCATAATTTTTAATGCAAGCAACTTCTATTTTCCATGTGAATTGCAGGACTGGTCATTAACCAGAGGCTTTCCAAAGAGTCCTATTCTAACTAATGTTCATTCTGCAATAGCGCTGTGGTTCCCTCCAGTGCTCCCTTTGTTGGGACTGTCTCCCAGGTAGGCTACAATCTCTTGCTGTCTGTCATTTGCCCAAGTGGTCTTTAACACTTATTCTCTTTGTTTTTTTTTACCACAGAAACAAAAGCACTGGACTTCTGTCCACTGTAAACTTTGGCTAGGATAATCGGGTTACTTGGTAAGAAAGTCTGCTTTGACTTAGTTTGCCTTCTTGCCAGAAAAAGGAATACCTCAGGCTAGCAGATGGTTTCCTTCTGAAAGAACAGTGATAATTCTAGAAAAATGGCTGCTCACAAAGCTACCAAGAATCACAGTTTGATTGATAAGGGAGGGGACATCTCTCATCAGAGCTGTTATTTTGCTGATTATATGAATGAGGCCATCATTTGAAGAGCTTTCTGGCAGTAGGCCCTAATTCAAGAGTTCTGTCAATTTTGGTTTTCTCAGTAGAGTTGTAAGTGGGCTACCTTACACCTGTCCTTCACAGAGCTCTGCTGAGGAAGAAAACAACAGGGGAACAGCTTGCCACCAGACCTCTACCATTTAAAAGGAAGCGTGGGAGAAAGAAATGTGCATTATTCTAGCATGGCTGCCCTGAAGATTCCTTACCCAGAAGCACATTTTGCTGCTCATTCTTTTTACTGTTCTACAGTCAAATAATTATAGTGAAGTTGCTGCTTTTCTGTTCCTCTTTGAAAACAGTTCCACATGTTTCTCAACACATACCTCATTAAAACACAAAAACTACCTTATTCTGAAGAAGAGAAATTTTATGCAAATTGTTTTATATGGACAAAAGAATTGGAGCATAAATTTGAGGATGATGTTTGCATATGAAACAAGTGAGAGCCTGTGTCTGTTTATTTAAAGAAAAAAAATATTCGGTGACATAATCAGGACTGTTTAGAAGAAAAAAATCCAAGAGTGGTGCTTCAAAATCAAAGATAAATCAGAAAGATACTTTGAAAAAATCGCCTCGAAATACAGTGCTTAACCACTTGGTGTCACTCTTACCTTGTGCTCGAGTCAGCTCTGCACCGTCTATGCCAGCAGGAGACACAGCTGTAATAAAGAAAAGTGACAGACTGGGCACGATTTCACTAGCTGTATTTCGGAAAGAAAATTCAGGTGTTCAGAGACTCAAACAGACTGACCTAACTATTCTGTAGAGGTTGCTTGGTGGAGACATGTTTCACAACTTGCTGTCTGAAATAGACCACTCATAGCCCCTGTCATCTGCAAAAACTTCATCTATTAAATCCAACTGTTTAATTTATCATCTTCTCTCTAGTTCTTAACAGGGACTGCAAATAGAAGTGTCCCACAGTTGCTATCTAGTTGCTATCTTTGTACACTGTTGTCACTGGAAATGAACTTTGAAAAATGTAACCAAACCCCTGTCTTGGTAACTACGGTTAGTTAGTGAGTAACTAGGAATAACTATGGTGAGTGAATGTAGTTGCAGGTGAGTGCCGTAGTTGCAGGATTGGACTTCTTACATGAGCAACCTGCAAACCATAAATTTAAAACATTTTAAATATGTAGCCTTAGAAGCCAAACTGGTATTTGGCTTCTGCTCTCCTGTGGGCCTCATTGCTAAAATAAACTGAATAGATCATACTAATGCTGGCAAGTGCAAACATCACTCAATTCCATGCCAACAGGCATCATGGAAATTAACCCCAGCCCCAGCCATCACAAGATATCCAGCCCTTGTACAGGATGTTGCCTTACAATGCATTCAGACCCACCATGAATACGTTTTTCCCAACTTTATGTGAGCAACATTTGGCTGCCATTAGCATCACTGGCAGCTTCTGGGAGGGAGACAACTTTATTTCTCAGCAGAAGTGTCACTGGCAATGCACCCTTCTCTTGGCTTTGGCAGTGGGATGGAGAGAGAATAATGGATGAAAGCTTGAAAAATGGTAGCTCAGGAGACAGACACTACTATTACATTACAGATTCTTAATTCTGCTAGTTTCCAGGGAGTTGACTTCCATATTTATTGCCCAAAGGGAATTTAGCAAAGCAGTATTTATAAAACAACATACTCATATTTATAGTGTGGCTTATTAATGAGAATTTAGGAATAACATGCTCTGGGATTTCAAATACTTAAGTGATAACAAGAAAAAAAGGTAATAAGAAAGCAATAAAGGCCTCCTCTGCCGGCTTCCTGTTTCCTGGCAATACTCTTGTGTTGAATATTTGGAAAACATACCAGGATTTTTTTTTTTTTTTTTAAGTAAGGTCTTCCTACTCATTCTCCTTGTTTTCTACTGCAAAAGGTATTATGTGAAAGCAGCTTACTTCACCTCTCTTCTTTCCCCATCCTACCATCTTTTTTAATGCTCAATTCCATCTTCCTTCCACAGGTGATTCTGGGCACCACAGGTTGTCATTGTCCCTGTTACTAACAGCAGAAAGGCAAATATGATGCCAGTAACTCAGACCTGTGTTGCTGGTACCTCACTCAGTGAGGCTCAGTGCAGGAAAGGACCTGCCAACCTCATCCCCTGCTTTGTGGGCACTGCCTACCTGAGTAGTACCTCTACTCTCAATTCCCTGCAATGGTCTGTAAATTCTGCTTTCTTGCTACCAGTCTTTCTGAATAATATCTATGTTAACCTACTTCAGATTTTCTCCTGTGAGCTTAAAGTTTCATTTTAATTTAGCAAGGGGGATTTGCAGGCAAAATTGATTTGTTCAGAGTTATAGAAACATTATTTAGACTAGAAAAGAAACTCCTGTTTAGATTTTTATATTTCAGGTTTCATATTTCTATTTTGACAATGAACTGGGGTAAAATCAGTTGAGAGTGCAATCAAGAACTCACATTTCTGGACTCCACAAGGATGAAAGTTGTTATGTTCATGACAAAGCATGGAGCTACTGGACTGTACTGATCTTAAGATGGTAGCAATGCCTAGTTTCGTGTTCACACTTCTGGATGTACTGCAATGTAATATGTCAGAAAGCTGGTCTGAAGCATAATGACATTAGTTTCAGAACTGCTAAGCAGAAAATGACTCAGGGCTCTACCAGAACAGGTAAATTATGAGAAACGCTGTTTCACAGCAAAGGTAACATTTACCAAAACTTGCTAATACAAAGCAACAGACTGTTCAGCTCATTGACATGCCCATCACCATATCAATGCATCAAGCCAATGTTTTCATTCACTCAGAATGAATCTGAATGAAAAGAACCCCAGTAAACATATATAAATTGGTTAAATCAGGTGCAGCAGGGCAGGAAACCTTCAAGAAGGCTGCAAAGAATAGTATCATGGCTTGATTACCCATTTCTGGCTGCTCTGTCACGAATCCAGTATTGTCCCCAAGATTCGTGACACAGCCCATAACCCACTAGCTGAGACTGACAAAATATCACCATCTACTGGTCCTCCCATCACAGAGGCTTTTAGCCCTTCATCGGTTACACAGAGCCTCAAAGTTTTCCAGTTTAGCACTGGAATTCATGAGGAAGGCCATCATCCCTGAGAACCCCCTGCAGTAGTGCCTGCTGTTACTTTGCCCTCTCTGCAAAGGATGCACAGGCGCTGGACAAAAAATGTCAGCGCTGCTCATGCTCACATGGCCAGCTGGAGCTCCAGGTGCCCATGCAGGGGCTGCCTTTCAGCTCTGACTGTCTCTGGCAACAGCCAGCGAAGGGCAGCTCCCACTGGCACCCAGGCTGGGGGAAAAAAGGGCCACAGGCACAGGAGTGGGCAAGTTTGGCATGATCTCCTCTGTTGTCCTCCACTTCCCGTATCTCCAATCAGTTTTTAATCTCATTGGCACAAACCCAGCTTTCATCTACAGGTGCCAGTAATCACTGAGCTTTCTGTCACGCTCCCCTCCCTTTTTCCAGTGGGTTGCCTAGTCCTCCTCCCCTAGAAAACAAAGAGAATCAATGTTGTTGATTCAGCTGGATTTTGATGAATCAGAAGATACAAAATCCTGTCAGTCTAAATATTTTGCCTTTTATGAAATCTAGATAAGTATTTGGTGAGTGGCAGTAAGTTTCATGGTAATGTTACATATTCAGTTAAAAATATTAACCAGTCATTCTCAAGACAGGTGTTTTAAAAAAATTTATAATGATGAAATTATACAAAAAATTTAAGAATTTGATGCACTTCAAGAGTATTTACAAATGTGAGTGAAAGCAAAGTCTTGCAACTCTTCTGTCCAGCTGTCATTATGAAAGCCCAGGACAGAGGGGCTGACTGAAAATACATTAATCCAGATAGAAATCCACAAGAGGTATAGAAACAAGCAGGAGCCTTCCCTGCACCTTATTTTTTTTCACAGAAAGCTACTGGAAGCCTACAAACATCCATGTAGTAAAAAGAGAAGAAATTTACATTTCTTCTCTTTGGTCCCAGCCATACTCTGGCTTTTATGTATTTTATGTCAATTATTAAGCATGATTGCAGTTATTATACTTTTAGGTGTTGAAGCAACTTCCCATTATTATTTTTAATATTATTTTATGATTGAATACTTGAAGTCAGTGATAGCCTTGTTCTACTCATGTCATTTCTTTTATTGTGTTGTTTCCCCATATAATATAGAAGGTTCATTAAGAAAGCAGTGAGCTGAAGGATATTACTGAAAGCACATACTTAAAGGAAAAGTACATAGTCAATACAAACATATTAATTGTTGTACATCACACAACAATGATTCTTTCACCAATATGTTAAAGTTTTATGAGCCATTTTCTTTCTGCTTCTCTGGAAAAGCATTAATAATCAGTCAGTTGATCTAGGGTGCACCTATACCACGTACCTTGTGTATTGACTGCATGAGTCTAAGGATACCAGAAGAGCAGGAGATATTTATAGCTTTGCATGCTCCAGACAACCAAAGACTGCTAAAAGTAACTCTAAAACAATGTGTGATAATTAGATTTATCATGAGGTTGAAAGCATAAAGAGAGGGACCATATATATTAAATATTGTCTCCTTTACAAAGGAAAGATGGAGTAATAAAAGATATTAAAAACTTGAATTAATGCATATTTTATAGACTCTACAGCATTAAGGGGAGGATTAAACTTAAAGGTGGCCATTTCAGGCTTTATGCAGCATTTTATAAATTTATTTCCATCCCTTGAAGTAATGTGGGTGTAATGCCAGCAAACCATAATTATGTTACCAGAGTGAAGTAACCACCTATAGCAGCTTTGCTTGAGATGCAAAACTGCAGACATACCTTCACATTCAAATTCATTGCTTTTACACCAAATATAGAAAAGAATATTTTTTTATAGGAGATACTTTTTCTTTTCATTAACTTTTTTACCTTTTTGGTAGATTTCAGGCAGCATTTAAAATTCTCACACAAAATATTATCAAGACTGAGGGAATAACAGGAGTAGTTACTATAATTTGATTATTTGATTAAGTGAATTTGAAAGACTCAGACTATGAAACAAAACCTACTGGAGCTAAACAAAAGAGTTGTACTGTTTGAAAAATGTAACTTTATGCAAAATTCACTCAAATTTGCAGAACTAAAGCCTGTTCCCGTATTTCTGAGCCTTGGGATCCCACATGTTTTGCATTTGAAAGTAGAATCTGTACTGACAAGTAACCAGAAAGAGTATGGGAGAGTCAAGGGATCCTGAAAAGCAGAAAGCCCAAGCCAGCCCCAGAAGCCTCTTGCTGGAAAATCAAGGACATAGTGAGAGAAACGAAATTGAAAGAAAAAAAATGAGGAGAAATATTGTAAAGAAAATTTCATTTAAGTGATGCACAAAAAGAGAAGTGTAATGTATTTGCATTCAATATTCTTGGCAGATCACGCCAAAGAGAGCCAAGAGATTTGATCTATCAGTTTTCTATTTCCAGATGAGAGCTACAAAAAAGTGGTAAAGTTTATCAGTTTATCATAAGGAGGAACCTATCCTTTTATTATGGAAACTTAAAAGGTGTATTCTGTTTGTAGGTGGACATAATTGGCTACAATGGTTAAAAGTTTATAGACTGTGAGAAAGTGCATGTTAGTTACTAAACAGTTTTGGAAAGAAAACTAAGTTGGTTTAGTTGAAAAGTGAAATCAATGATATAATTTGGAATACGGGTGTTTAGATTGTTAAAAAAATTCTATTTCTACAAAAATACAGGCAACATAGATATAAAACAGGAAAGATACAAAATCAATGACGAACTTGCTAACTACATAAATTCTAAAACTGTCTTCTTTCAAACATGCCAGAGAGTTTGTAAGTTTATAGTAAGAAAGATATCCAAAACAATGATTTTTTTTTTTTATCCTACACTTCCAGAAAATGAATTCAGTTAAGCTATACCATGGATGACCTGTATAATGGACATGTCAGACATACCATCTCAAATCCAAGTATCAGTAGAATGGAATTAAAAACAGATTGGGAAAATGAATAATCAGCAAACCCCAAAGACCAAGAGATACTCAGTAAGATGCTCTAGAGGCAGTCAGGTATGACATTACTATAATGTGGCAATATGTAATCTTTTGCTTATAAGTACCTTGGTGCCAGAAAAAATAGAGGTGGCTGATGTAACACAAAGATTTCAAGACAGTTCTTAGGGGATTTGGAGAGCTACAGACTAGTAAACCTGCTATAAGGACTTTCAGAATGATCTCAGGGCACCGAAGGACAAAGTTCTAAAAGGCCCCATAAAATTTAATGTAGAAAAATCTAAAGTGATGTAAATTGGAAAACAATTGCAACTTTAGACAGAATTAGGACTTTGAATTTGCATTATATTTCTCATACCTACTTTTGGTGAAGATTTCGGAAAGCTCTCATTCTGCTACTGATACTAACCATGGTTTTTGAAACTGAGAAATTAAACCATAGGTTTTCAGCAGTCCCTGATATGTGCTGCATAAATCACAAATTTGGATGATAAATTTAGAGATAAACTGTCCAACATGGAAGTTGAAAAGAATATTTCCATTTCTGTTCTTATTTAAATTTCAATAAATTTTAGCCAAATAAGAAAAAAAATAATCACTGAATCTTTATGCATTTGACTTAGTCATATTCCTTGTAATTCAGAGTCCACTTGTATTTTATCTCTTTGATGAAACAAAAGGTTTATTTTTCTCATTTGCAGTCTTTAACCTCAGTCTTTTTATACAGTGTTTGAATAAATCAAATATGCAAAATTAATTTCCTTATCTGGATGCAATTCAGGGGCCAGGGCTGATTTAACTCTTTGGATTATTTACTAGTGAGCTAATTTTGCCTTTTGTTAATGAAATAATAGGGCACAGCTCTGGCTGGCAAATTTGACTCTGTGTCAGCTCTCTCAGGCTGAAAGGGTGTGAAACTTTCCTAGTGAGTTTTGGGTTCCGTGAACCATGGGTGGGAACCACTTCAGAGGGTGAGAAAAATTTCCTACTCTAAGCACTGCATAGATAAGTAAAGATAAGTAAAGAGTACTTTCTTTTCATTTGGTAGAGGGGAAGACTTAATTGCCTAGAACAGAGACTGCCAGGTATTTTAGGGATGTTTTGTAAAAAATACTTGCAAAAGCTTTCCAGAAGAGATTGACAGCAGAGAGTAAAGGTAGATGTCTATGAAGACAAGGTTGTACACTGTTTCTTGCATGGATTTTAGTTATTTACAGAGGAATTACACCATTATATACTTAGATACACACAGAGAAAGGAAAAAAAAGGTAGTTTGGCCCAGTGAGGTGTGCAGAGTACACTGAGGTCCCCTCCTAACTCACCACTGGTGAGTAAAGCTCTGCACCATCCCATGCAATGGCCATAGAAACAGAACTCCCATAACCTTGACAATTAATGAGGAATTTAAAAATGGTGGAACAAGGAACTAACAAAAACCCACCATCTAGGAAAATGGGTTTTCACCTGTAACCTTTTAAAAAAAAGAAATTTCTTCCCCATGTGACATGGAAGAAGTGTTTTTTAGAAGTCTTTGAAGACAAAAATCTCTTCATCTACAACTAAAATGCCTTCCTCTCTGAAGTACAGTGTAGTGATTAACCAACACTAGCAACACAACACAGCTCTTAATGGTGGGAACTGGAGAACATAATCAGCAAATAATGCAAATTACTACTAATCAAATAAATTAATTCACTGCTTATGATCAGTAAAGAATTCAATTCCATCTGCAAAGTGCTGTCTGTAGGATATTCACCCCAAGAATATGCAGCTCGATCAGTAAAGTTTGTAAATAACTTTGCAGCTGAAGTGTGTTTTTCAACTAGTGAAGCTGTAGCTCAGTTGCCAAAGTACTTCAAAACACCCACAGCTGAGATGTGGAGGAGCTCAGCTAGAGAGACAGGTGCCCGGATCTGTAACAAATTCAACTAAATTAGGAGTGTATTCTTCTTCATTAACAGCACATACAAAGAATATAAATAATAACTTAGTCATTACACTGCTCAGCTCAGCAAAACCTACAACTACATGACCTGCAAAGTATAGTGTTAAAATAATGAATGCATCTCAGTCAAGATAGAGAGTCTGGTCATTAACTCATCACCCTGGTGGCCATGGTATTCCGGAAGTTATGAGAGTGGGCTGTGCCTACAGGACAACACACTTGCCAGGGAATAATACTGAACTAGGAAAACATGGAACTACAATGTATTTTCCCTTCTGTAGTTTCTTGCATTACTAAGAGCATACAAAGTCCTCTGCAGGATTGAAACAATATTCTCCAGGGATGCATCACAAGGCTGTGACTTATGATCTTTAGAGTAGCTCTTTTGTGTTTGGGATAAGACCTGGAGTCAAAGGTACCTTCCAGCTGCATTGACCTGTGATGTGGTATTTTATGTTTGGGTTTGAGCTGCAATACCTGCAGTTATGGCAACGATAGTTTCAGTTATTTTCCTGTCCTGAGCTGAAGGTGACTCTACAGTGGTGGGTTGTGCTTTCACATTCAGTCCTAGTGCTGCTCAAACTGGCCTACATAATTAACCCCTGCATTTTGCTATCAGCAAAGCAATGACTTAAACTGAAAATTAATGTGGCTGGAGAATAAGGCCCTTCCAACCTTCTTTCAACCAGACAAGAGTTCTGCTCCAGTTTGCTGCTCAGTGACATGAACAGCTTTCGGAAGAGGCAGTAGAAGGACAGGAGTTTGGAACAGGCTTTGCTGGTATTTCTTCTGCTAGAGATGCATGAGGCACTATGGTCTCATCAAATTTTGAGTCTCAGGAAGTCAAAGATCACAGTCTGTATAGATCTGCTCACAACAGTTACAATCTCTGTCATGGTCAAAGCCAACAAAAAACCTGCAACTGTTGCTATGCCTGCAGATTAACAACCCCCAAGCATGTCCTTAGTAATGTTTATTTGCAAGATGCTTGTAAGGACAAGGCCTGTATTAATGGCTACTAAATTTCAGAGGGTTAAGAACATAAGAGTTATGTCACACTTTCAACACATTTTCAGTGACCTCTAAGTATAGATGTCTAGCACCTGAAAATACAGCATCATAGAAGATAAATAAAAGTTGTAATACATATGCACTTTACATCATGTGCAAATAATGCTTGGTCTGATATAAGTAACACCCAACTGCCTGCAAGCTGAAAAAACAGTGACACTAGATCTGGATTAAAATTATTTTTCTGTTTGTTTCTTCATGCAATCTGCTCAAAACCTGAAATTAAAGTGACATTTTGCTCTCTAAGGTACTCTAATTGAAAGTTCCATTCATATTTTGTTTCTTATTTTCATATCAAATTGACTTTTTAGAAGAGATTAGCATGGAAAATATATCCTGAAGTACTAAAAGCAAGTGCTTCTTGCATAAACTCTAGGAATAAACATTTTAATAAGTCAATTTGTGATTGAAAATGCTTCCTTTGTTGACGCTAATTTCCAAGGACCTCAAAAAACAGTAACTGGAAAACTTTCCTACTTCACAGAAGGAGAATTCCTTAAGATTAAGATGCCCACATACGTTCATCCATCACCATACTTTAAAACCTCAATGAGCCAAGGCACAGATGGTCAGAAGGGTGGTTCAAAAATGCTTAAGTCTATGGAAAGAATGGCTTTTTAGGTAAAATGAAATAATATCTATTTTAATAGGGAAGTACAGTCAACATCAAAGAGTAATACACCTCTTCTCTCTAGTTTTCAGTTTCTTGGCTTTAGCAATTACCAGGGTCTAACAACATAATTACAATCACAAGTACAGAGTCAAAGTACATACTTTACAAAGTTCTAACTTGCTTCATGTGAAATTTATTAATTTCATAACTTTGCAGGGAAACACATAGTTCATCCTTGACCAAATGCATGTATTTCATAGCCCATTGGAGAGTGATGGTTGTCAACAATTTAATATTTAGCTATCCCCCTTAATCCTGCACTGAATGACAAAATGACCACTGCCTTCACAGGGCCACAGAAGAAGGCAGGGAAAAAAGATGCACACAGCTGCTTCTACAGAGCTGGGGTAGTTGAGCATGGAATTCAACATCCAATATTACTTGAGGAAGAAGTAGCCTTAAAACTTATTGTCTACTAACTTGATAACAAATCAATCTCATCAATCTTCCCTTTGTGTACTCAGTCTCAGTCTCTATGTAATTTTTGTGCACAACTTAATTTTTCATTCAATTCTTTTGCAAAGCATGGAAGTCCACCAAATAAAGCAGAATAATCCCAAATAAATCCCCATTTTTATCATGAATGCAAATTAAATAAATTTTAGTGACTGAAAAGTCTGCTTGGTGAAAATTGTGACATTATCATTAATCATGTTTATTCCACAAGTTGGCTGGAATGAGACCCCTGGCACTCAAACAGTTATAGAGGACTGACAAAAGAGATCTGTACATAAAGAGATTAACTTTGCCAGAAAATTTGCTAAAAATAGATGGGCACTGATGGCAAGGGTATTTTATAGCCCATATCCTGCAGTGAACTACAAATTCAAAACTATTCTGTTACTTGAACTATTGCATTTTCTGCTACTAATGGTACAATCAAAAGTTCAGTCTAATGAACTCTCTGAACAAACTTTGACAGAGGATGTTATACTGCAGAGGCTTTATATGGGCATATGTAATATTTTATAGGATAGCCATGCATCTAATAAGCAAATGTATTGAGCTGTTCATACAGCATTTATGTGATGTGGAGCCTGGAAAACCAAAGCACAAGAGATGTGGGCATGGAAGGGAATCCATGTTATCCTTTCTATTTACAACTGTGGGGAGCAATTTGACTGGGAACAGCTGGGATTGTCTGTCCGATTGATTCAAATGTACATTCAACTTGTTGTTTAGATCATTGTGTTGGTTATGTAGATGAGCTTTCTATGGATGATGAGAGTACAGATTTTTTTATTTCCCTTGGGTTCTCATATGGTGTAATGATAAAAAAATTTTCACCAAAGAAATAGCAGCAGTGTTTAAGATAAACATTCTCCTCTGATGGTGGACAGCACTATTAGATAGTTTGATTGACACAGAGCAAGAGCAATTGGGAAAGATTTTTCTGAGTTGTAAAATGCAGAAAAAGAAAAGGAAATGTTTTTGATATAGATAAAATCCTGCAGATCCTCAGCTAGGAATTAATTATTCATTATACAGATTTCAGTACCACTGCAGACGGTACAGGAATCTACCATGATTTTGGGCCAAGGTGCATCATGGGATCCTGGAGGGGTAGTACCAGGTTTGATGTTTCAGTGAGTGCAAGAGCAATTTAGGGCCATGAATTCCTTTCAGAAATACAAGAAACTGTAACTTAGTTACAGTCAACTGAAACTGTATAAATCTCTCAAGTGCTACAAAGAAGCCTTAGAAGCATTTCAGACATCACTCGGAGATGTCAGCTTTCCTAGAAAAAAAATTCACAATTTACTTGCTAATCTTCTAGAGCCAAATCTCCTAAATTGGATATTACCAAGGGAAAATAAAGATCTGCTTTCAAATGAATACAGTAAGAATTCTAGACAAAGTCTTATACAGATATTACACCCCTAAACACCTTTGGTTCCATTAGCCTTTGGAATGGTAACTTGGGTTTACAATTGTGTTATGCTAATAAATAGATTATAATAGATTATCATGTGAAATTGGGAATGTTTATTTAAAGACTAAAAGCAGGAGGAGAACCCAATAGTGAAATGGAATTATTATGATAGTTTCCATCTTTTAAAAATTGTAATAATTATAAAATAAAAGCATACGAGGTATGTAATTACTTCGTATTTTTATTAGTCTTTACATTTAAATAACCTTGGAAACCCAAATTATTTAAAAAATTATCTCAGTGCTCAAATAAAATAACTGAAAATTTACATATCATTTAAAGGACAGATATCAGCAACTAACATAATGACATTTTTTAGGACTAAGAACTGGAACCACATCAATTATGAAATTTACATAGGAATATTTTAGAAATCAGACCATTAGACTTATTTAGATACTATCTTATTAATATTCCTAACTGATAGAAGCATGCACTTCTAGAAGTGTATGTTTCAGTTAGAATAGCAAGCTGAGTGTGCAGCAGTGGCATAGAAATTAAAGAAGGAATATAGTAATCTGGAATTGCCTGGTTGAATTGATTGCCATTGACTTTGCTTTCTACATTTGAACCAGAAAAGAATGTAACATTCTGCTTTCAAATGATTCAACATTTTCAGAGCATTCCTGTAACCGTTGAGTGCAAGTCTCTTGCTTTTTTCTGGACATAATATCAGTGGGTAAGTAGTATAAATGCCAAGGCTTAAGAATCAGGAATAGTTTCCTTCATTAATACAAAAAGCAATTTTGCTAAACAAAACAGCTTAGTTGCTTCTGAGGTAGAAAACTTTCCTTTTAAATCACAAGAGCTTTCCTCCACTTTGAACATTTGCTTCCTTCTTTTGAAATGTTAAATAGTTTCTCTATCAAGCTATCCGGGGGAAAAAAAACCTTCTGGTTTCAGCACAGTAGAGCAATGTGCCTATTATTTACCGTATAATGAAACTTATCCTTGGACAATAAAGAGCTAAGATAGTTGATAGAAGTTTATTTGTGTATTTTTTAATATATGAAAAGAGCTATTAGAACAGAGATAGAAAAATATATTCACAAGCATGAATGCACACAGGACCTGTGATTTCCTGTTCAAAGCCTCTATAGCCACCGAACCATAACAGAGATTGATCTGCTAAAGAGCCTTCATGGTTTGGTTACCTGTGGCTATCCAGCACATATATTTGTGAACATTTCATTTTTCATATTCACTCTTCATGTAAGACTTTAAACTTTGTGCATGCCTCAAGCTGCATTTTTCTTTCAATAGGCAGATCCAGTGCTTTTGAGGAGTCTCAGAGGTAATTTCTATCTGAAGCCATTGCTATTTAATGGCAATGTAAGTGAGGGGGCCAGAGATCACTCCACTGCTACTGAGCTCGTGCCAGTCATGAATACTACAGATGTTTATTCTATCAGCAGATGGAAACTTCATGGGTCGTTTTGCTTCCTTCCCAAGGGTAAATGTCAGTTTGTCTGAGACTTGAAAACTCACTTTCTTGTCAAGAGGTCAAAACGCTGACCTAATCAGTATCAGCAACATTTTAGGTTAGACATGGGGGAATCTTTTGATACATTAGCTGCTGACTCAAGCATATGCCTATGAAAACATGTCCTTTCCCCTTTGAGATGCAGGTTCCATCTTGCATGTTTGATATCAAGGCTGTTATTTTTAGCAGACATCATGTCATTTTTACCTTTGAGAACAGCTTTAATGGACCATGGATGAGCCATCAGAAAAACATAATTTGACTCTAATCTGAATTCTACACTACATAAGGTACATCATGAACAACTCTGCACTAATGCATCTTAAAATTCAAACAGAAGTACCCATTAATTATATTCAATAGAGGTATGAGAGTATTCCTCCTTTAATTTATCATTACAGCATTAAAGTCATTCAAGCACTTTGCAGAGACGAGTTATTTTTGTTTTTGAATAATCTTAAAAAATCAGAAACCTTTTAAGAACCAGCTCAGGGTTCAGACTGCTCAGTTGACTGTAATTAAGCAAGTGAAGCTGCAGCTCAAAAATCTTCCCATATTCTATATGTTGCCAGAACTCATTGGGTATTGTGAGTGCAGTTCTACATATTCTGTTATGCTTGAGTGTGTCATGTGTAGCATAAAAAGGAGAAAACTGATAAAGAGAGGTTTAAGGTCCACTTCATCTGATTTTTTCAGATTGCTCAGAAATTGAAAATACTAAAATTACCAAGCCATTAACATGCCTCCAGCCTACTTGGAGAAGCCAGTTGTGTGAAATAAAGCAGCAAGTTCTATATGCTTATATAGCCCATAGTTTCCAACCAAAGGTAAGACTGAAAAAAGAGAAAACTGAGCACTTTTTTCCCTCTAAAGCTGCTTACAGGGCTACTTCTCATAACTGATATCCTTATTTTATGCACACATCCTTCTGACCTGAAAGGGCAACGAAGGTAAATTTATCATGTCTACAGGGTAACAAACCATTAGAACACCCATGTTAAAACCCATGCTTGCTCCACACTCTCTGCTAGTTTTCAAGTTCCAGTTTTGCTTGTTGCTGGTATAACCCTATTTAACAAGTTAAATCAAATTGGTAAGGATTATTATCTTGTAAGTACTGGCCTATGCAAACAAGATCCTTTGAATTGGAATGACTTGATTCCATAGTTCCACAGAAGCTGTACCAAAGTTGCATTGTTGTACTGCACATCTGCTCTCTGACCCCAGGGCTTGAATGACAAAGCCAGGCTTTATACAAGACAGTCACCTGGATTTGGTGGGCATGTAAACTTTTGAAAGGTATGCACAAATGCCTGTTTCTGGAGACATTTTGTTATCATCCCTGACACTTTCCTGCTGCTGGATCTTGGAAAAGTTACTTCCCCATTTTTACCTCATTTTCCCCATTTCTGAAAGTGGAATGTTGTCATTAATCAGTACAGCCTTGGGGATCCTGCAGTTCATTGACCAGGGCTGAACAATATTGCTATTATTACTCTAAAGCTACTTATATAACTACATAGCTGATTCTGTACTGAGTTGTCCCAATAATCAGTTTTGTGATTTGAAGCAATTTCCTGATATGCAGCTGAGAAATCAGCTTGAGTCCAGTCTTAAACCCTTAATGTCCTTCTAATTAGGCAGTTACTTGTATGAAGAACTGTTCCTTAGAAGGAAAGCCTTATAGAGCTATGTTTTTATTGTACAGAACAAAATGTTGAAAGCATGCTTTTAATTATTCATGAAGGTCATGACTACTTATAATGAATACATGTATATCTGTATAAACACAAAATAAATTTTGAGAATCAACTGTACAGTGGCCCCAAGGCTGTTTCAACTCTGCATGTTCAATCCCAGATGTACATTCACCTTAACTAGAAATTGTAGCAAATGTATGCAGCTGGGTTGATAACAATCTGAGTATTACTGTTTTTTGAAGTGTTCCTCGAGAAACATTTTGGGAAAGTTCTTGTGTATGCTTCTACTTTAACTCCAACCTGTGTTATACAATAGATTATTGTTTCACTTTCAAATATTGGAATTCTAATCCTTTGCCTCTTAAAAGTCTAATTCATTGCAATTTCAATGCAAGTTTTTTGTTTTCTGAGACTTTTCCTCACATTATTTGTTTTCAAAATGCTGGGTTTACAGGGTCATATTCTTGTCTTTTGTGTTATAATGTTGCCCCTGAAGAAATTTGATTGCATTTTACTTCAGACTCTGAAACTGACAACTGCTGATGTTCCAGTCTGAAGATCAAGGTATCAATGGTCCTCAGAGGAAGATGCATTTCCTAGGGCACTGGAGATTACATAATTATCAGAACTGAAATCAAAGGCATGGAAGTGATAATATCTGAACTCTTGCTCAGATCCTGCAAAACACAATGGAACAAATCAACAATGGGAGGATGGAACTTTTTTTTCACTTGCGTCATCTCAGTGCATAACTGGAATTCTACTTATGTGATTTTTGCTCAAATTATGGAAAAGCCAATCAACAAATTTCCAGAAATACAATTTTTCAGTTTTAGCAATTAGAGAATCTCTTGTGTTAATAAAATCCCTACATTACCTGTTTTGTAATTAAGACAACAGTGTATTTATTACAGTGAAACAAGCTTCTTTACAGTTTTGTCTCAGGAAAACTTATCCAAGGTCTATAAAGATCACCTAGAAATCAGAAAGGATTTGTTTAAGGACTTTGCTGGCTCTTGGAGTGAAATATCAAAATGAACACAGCAGCAGGGGAAAACCATGGACTATTATATTAAAAAAAAGAAGGACAAATCCAACTTAATAAAGAAATTACACTGTAATTTTTTAGTAGATGCAAGACATTGTAATCTGCTCATTAGAAGGAAAGGCATCATCACTCACAATACCCAGAATCAGGATGCTGAGATATCCTCCTTCAGGACAAATAATTTCTAATTACTGGGAAATCAAATGAAAGGAAAATTAAATACTGGGAAGTTGCCCTGACTTTCAGTGATTTCATCCTCCTCCTTGCAGTGAAGCAGAGCTCAGAAAAATAGAGAAATCACAGAGAACAAATGATGAAATCTCCATTCCAACACTCAACAGGATATTATACATAACAAAGGTTCATCAGAAAGGAGCAGTCTCCAGCCTGGAGAGAAAACGAGCCTGTGAAATAATGAATATTATGAAGGTTCTCTTGGGGGTCTAACGGGTGTTGATATCCAGCATCATAAATGCGCTTGAAGCAATAAGAGTATTAAGCCAGTGTATACACCAACAGTATAGTGTAATACTCAAAAAAGTATAGTACTCAAACCACAGGGAATTGATTGACCTTTAAACACAAGAACATAGAATTTAGAAGGAAAAGAGTAAAACTACTTTCAGTCAGTGCTTTCCTACTGGAATCAAATCACATATGAATGAGAGCTGATGGTAATCATTATAAATCAGGGTTACAAATCTCAGAAAAGCGGTAAAGAAAGAAAATAGACACAGAAAGAAGTCTGCAGGTAGCTGAATTAGTGAATATAAACCACATTTGTTAACAAAACAGTTCTAGCAATAATTTTGACCTACAACTAAAAGTGGATAATAGAAATAAAAAATAAAAAGAATGTACATTTCTTTTTACAAAGACAAAATTGAAATATCTTCCAAGAAATAAAAGTGATAGAACACGTATAAAAACTGTAGCAAAATCTATCATTTTAACAATGGATGCATTTCTAATTTGAAGGAAAAAAATGCCCCAGCTGCATACAATTTAAAATTGGATGGAAAACCCCTACAAATATATTCTGTAGTTTCTAAGGGAATCAGTAATTGAAGTCCAACTTGTATTTGCACAAAATCTGAGAGCAGATGATTAATTTGTCTCCTTTGTCCTTTTAAAATTAATTAGTCTAATAGGAATGTTTGTAATATTTTGTAGAAGAACTAGAAGCCCAAAGTATGAATTCAAAGCTCCTCCATGTGAAAGAAATTTTAAGCTGTGATGTTCAAGTACTCGATAGGTTGGCCACATGTGCTAGTGATCACTTTCAGGCAATCTTAGATCTAACTCTTCGTAGGTTTTTTTAGGACTCTCTTGATTACAGAGAATTCTGAATGCCAAAAATGTACTTTCTGTTCATGGCAAAAACCCAAATGTGCCTTTTCTCCTTATTCAGAAGCCATAAGGAATCATGAGTCCACCTTTCTCATCTTCTCTGACATCAGAAAAATGACTTGTAGGAAACAACACAGTGCTACCCCTGAAACCCAAAAGTGCTAATGAGTGATAAACCCCCAGGAGAACTGTGCTGGAGCAAAGAGCAGAAGCAGGAGATTTACCACACCTCAGTTGCTCCTTGGCTTTGATTGAAACATCAGTTCAGCAGTGTGGCAAAAAGAAATTCGCTTCTCAAAAGAACTGAGATGCATAGAAACCCAAGACAGTACAAATACTGTGAAATAAATGTTGTCTCCAATAGTAGAACAAAGAAGCCACTGCTCTTCTTTGCCATATTAGTATGGAAAATAATAACCTCCCACCCTGCCAGTGATGTGTTAGTGTGTTAAAGAGGAAACCAGTGCTCAGGTCTAGAAAGTGTCCAATTAGATAGCAGCTGTCTGTTCACTCATGGTCTGTGAATGAGAAAATGGAAGGGCCCCGCTGAGGATATGAAATCTCAGCACTTCCCTAAAATAGCTCCTAGTCTGCAGAGGTGAAATGAAATACGAGGTGATCGGTAAAACACATAAATTATTAATTTTGGATTGAATTGACATTCACTCTGTACAGTAGGCAAAATTTTCTCCCATTTTATCAAAGTGATTCCTACTGAATTTGGGTAGTAAATGCTTGGTTTTTTGCCTTCCAGTTAAATTCCTGCTTCTATTGAAACCAGAATCAGCTATGATCTATAAAAATTGATACATGTGTTCTATTGTTCCATGCATTTTCCAGTTAAGTTTTTGATTTTACTCACCCCACTAAACATTTTCCTTTTTTTAAAAGGAAGCTATCAAGAAATATTTACAAACAGCCACTTGTAACTGCACAGCAAATATCTCAAACTAAGTGTCTGAACTATTTGTGAATGGCATTTGCTTCTCTTGGTTTTTGGCTGTTCATACTCCTGCCCCCTCTTACTGGTTCAATATATAAGTGGAAAAAGTATCCACAAGAATGAAAGGAACAGTTATATGGCAGCATCATTGGGAAGCTTCTTACACCCATAAGAAATTAATTAGATGAAAAAAATATTAAGACTAATCTTAAACATTTGCTCTTTCATGAATTATTGGTGCAAGATCTGCCAGATGAAGAGGACTACTGATTTTCAGTTTTTAAAAGTAGATGACAATATTTCATGTATCTACTGAAATTAACTTATTAACTTCACTGCTTTCACAGCCCTGTGAAGGATTTTAATTTCTAAATTATTTTAAAGAAAAAAAATCATTCTCCACCAAAATAAAAAGACTTGTGGGATATGTAAAATCATTAGGTTTTCATTTTCTATAATACATCCTAAATTTACCATTATTATCAGTACAGAGCTCTGCAAACTCTATGCAATTGTCAATAGGATTGCAAAGACATACAGAGAGGAAAGTTTGACTTGTATTTTTGTACATTTACAAAAGCAGCCTCTAGCACCAAAAGAATTGACCAACCACTTTAGGTAGAAAATGTTCAGCTACCCTTGGCTATTTTCTTATTTCTCAGATGATACATTTGCAGGGTCAGAGTTTTCATGAACTCTTAGTAGTAGGGGTACTGAGATCACCTCTGCAAAGTGCTGCAAGCTTTTCCAGCTGCTCAACCAATTTTCCTTTTGGATAGATATCCCCTTCTATAAACACTACTCTGAGACTCCACCTGCAAGCCCGCTCAAAGGTCTGTAAGAGATCATAAGAGAGCCTCTTATGCTAAATGGACTCAAAACCCAAACATTTAAAACTTTCAGCAACTTTTCTGACTCTCCATCCCTGAAATGTCTTTTTATGTGAGGCTTATAGTATATAACAGTGGAGGGAACATGAAGATGAGCTTGGGATGGCAAAAAATAAGGGTGAGACTCTTGTGTCTTAGTGTGAAGTGCCAGTCTGTTAGCTACTGATAGAAGTTCAGATGAGAAAGGCGTTATCAAAGTTACTGATAATAAGGTTACTATGTCAGATCCTGGGAGAGGCTGAGCATCTGCTAGTCATCCCCAAGGATGAAAGAAAATGTTTCTCTGTGTATAATCAAAGGTGTAATTTGTAAAATTCACTGAAAGTCTTAGAAGATGCTGTAAGAGCAAAAAGTATTACAGCACCAGCTCACATTCTTCCTTCAAAACGGGATTCTGCCACATTTATATTTCAGTTATTTGTACAGCTCTGCACTTTCTCTGTGTTATTTGCATTCTCTGTGCTATTATTTACACTTTATTTGACAAAGCAGGAAGACTTCTTCAACTACAAAGAAGTTTTGGGTTTTTTTAAATTTATTTTGGCAACAGGTTGTAGGAGTTCTGAGAATAATTTAGAACTCACTGTTTTATCTTTTGCTTTAGTCAAAAGCTGAAAGCATTCCTACATTACATGGACTCTCTAGAAAATCAGAGCTTAACTGCCACTTGATTTTACTTATTTCTGTTTTATCTAGCTCTGCAACTGTTTATTTGTGTGTAAACAAAGTAATAAGTGATAATGCCATGACAGACCACCAGGATCCCATGCAAGTCACCTCAGACTCAAAATAAATTGTTTGTCATGAGAAAGGGACATGCCATAAGCTAAAGAGGGAAGCAAACAATGTCAATTTAAAGATGCAGTGTCTAGCACCGGGTAGCATACAAAATTCCATAGAAGAGGTAACAGGCACAGCCCTACAACAGCAATCGCAGCACAGCACTGAGGTTGTGTGTGAGTTTTAGTAGCTCGGGTGCAGTTTATGAATCCATGCAGTTGTGCTCTACCCCAGCTCTGGAGAGGAAACAAGTGAACATTCTTTGTGGAGAAATGTGGCAACAGTGTATGCATGTAAACATCTTAGTTAAAGTGAGTACTTAATTTTGAGCTTGTCTTTTTGAAAAAGTTACAACATGATATTCCTTCCCAGCACATTTTTTCTTAAATTTTTTTTTTGTAAATAATCATCTAGGCAAGGGAAAATATATTCTCAGCAAGATATGCATTCCTTTCAGCTTCACACGATTTTAAGCAACTGGGATGCCATAATAAGGCACTAACACAGCAGCATGCTCTGCGTACCAATGGCTGCATTTCTCATGCAGCCTCACTTCTGCCCAGTGGAACTTTCTTCAAAAAACACATTACAAATATAAGCCAGCAGCAAGTGCAATAATAACAGAACTTCATAGAAACAAATAAGGAAAACAATAACATCTTTTCCTCAGCCTTTACAAAACTGTCAGCATGCCACCTGTATTTTAGAGGAGGATACAGGATTGACCACAGAGGATCTTTTTTTCTTATATACTCCTTAGCTGAATGTGTCTTCTCATCTTGTATTTACACAGAGGAGAACATTCTTAGGTCAAGAAGGGAATAAACCCTTGTTTTCCCTGGCAGAGTAGGAACAGCTGACTTGCTGCTTTGGTACACTCATCCTGATGACTGGTCTGGACAACAGCACAAATTCCCATTCACTTTGGACAGATTTAGAAACTAACACAGGGCAGACTTGCTGATGTCTCTATGAAGCACTTCGTCTGTCAAGACAGCGCTCAAGTTCAGCTCCCCAGGGTCACATCCCCTAAACCCAGCTAAGCTCAGTTGTGAGGTAATGTCATTGACTCGATGCGACTGACCAAGCACCTAAGGCAAAGCTGAATGCTCCTCTGCTCTGCTGGATGCCTCACACATGCCAGCACAGGGCCTGGCAGGAATGTCTCCTCTTTGCACACTTCTAATAGAAAACAGATCTAACCTCTCTTTTCTCACTTCGAGAGAAATTTACTCCTGTCATAGGAACAAGGGAAGTTATGGGAACTGGAGGGTTCTTTGCAGATGAGAGGTGAGGTGGAGGTTATGATCTCCCCAAGATTCAAACTCCTTCTTAAGATTCAAGGTCTGGATTCAGGGCAATGTAGAAGGCAGCACAATCTCTACACTTTAAGAGAATTTCATACCCGCATAATGGAATTTTAATAGGCATGCTTCTTGCAATGGCATCTCTTTATGACCAATGACTGTTACTGCTAAATGTGTCTACGAGGAAAAGATAATAAGGAGCCTTGAGACTCTTGCATGATGTATTTTCCCAGTAGGTAACAATTTATATCTGAAAAAGCCTCTGCATTAAATGTGGCAAAACGATCTTTTAAGTTCAACCAAACCTGAGTTTTTTGAATGGCAGCCTCATTTATTGCAGTAGCAGCCCAGTGCCACACTTGAAGGGTTGGCGGTTAAATGGAACTGACTCAGCCCAGCTCAGCTCCAAGGATATTGTTTACAAGCAGAAACAACAAAGCCTAATAAGACTCTAGGGGATAAATTAACAACAAGAAGAAAAATCTCCCAATTAAAATTTTCCTAAAGCTTGAGGGCTTAAAGACATTGCGCATTGGTCAGATCTGGATATAAAAACAAAACAAATTTCCCCCAACCCTCTTAGCTGTGATGAGGCTGAGACAGAACAACAGAGGGAGTACATTCAGAGCCAGACAGACTATAGGCAATCTTTTCTAATAATAGGTATGTGTCTAGACTTAGGGCCAAGTTCTGAGAAACTACTATTGTTAAAATCAGTGAGGACTCCACGCAGGAAAAAAAGATAATCAAGGTATTTCAGCAATTGGTCACAACATATTAAACTCTGCTCTCCAAGTAAAAATGCACAAAGAGATATCAAATGAATCCTCTTTCACAGAAAAAAAACTGGTTCTGACTGACTTTGTTGGTATGTGCTGAGTGATGCAGATCTTGTTTATGTCTCAATTTTTGTTTAAAATCTTGCAAGATTTATGCAAGGAGTAAAGAATAAACCTCAGTTTCTGTAGAGGAAGCGGTTATAATCTTGTAGAATTCTGTCAGTCATCTGCAGATGCTGGGCTAGGAATTGAGTTTCTTGTCTGACTCATTGACAGGAGCAAAAGCACAGAACCTTCTTGTGCGAGCACTGGATGCCAACCAAAATCTTGTTTAACTGTGGCCGTACTGTACCTCCTGGGCATAAAGAGTAACTGTCCAGTAGCAGGTAAAGAAAAGCATCAGCTAAGTTTCTGTATTTTATGTATTTCTTATACTGAACATGCAATAGACAGAGTGCCTAAGGGAGGCTTGAAAAAATGCAAAACTTCTCAATTTCTAGACCTCTCCAATTTTCAGGCTTTTATACAGCTCAAGTCTTTTGGGAGGGGGAAGTTAACAGCTAAGCTTTACTACAGTGAGAAATAGGTTGTGCAGCAGTATAGAAGTTCGGATAGTACCAGGGGAATTTGAGTCTAAGCCCATCTGCAGAGTACCAAAATGAAGCAGCTGAAAGTTTCCAGGCATGTTAATACTACCCCACCTATTCTTGTGCTTACTTAAAAGATAGCCCAACCTTCACTTTAAATTCCTCTCAGTCCACGTATCTTTCACATCTGATTAATTTCATCTAGTACCTAAGAAAGAAGTAGTAGTAAGAATTTCAGGTTCCTTGAACTGCAGTAGAACACATATTTTAATTTCTACAAGAGCCTTCTGACAAGTTCAAGAACTATCACTTTTTAATGAAACTGATTATTATAAAAGAATAATGCTTTAATTTTTACATTTTTGTACATCTGTACAGACAGCTTGGTTTGCTACTGAACTCTCAAGTGGACCTTGACAAGCTTAAAGTCCTGCAGCTCACTGAAAAGTGTGCAGCCAGCCTAGAGCTCTGCCCTTTCAGAAAAATAAGTGCAGTGTTCTAGACCAGAACACTGGAATTTCCACTCATGACAACTGGATATACAAATAATCAGGAGCCAGTTCCTAACAGAAGCCTCCTCTCTTCTTTACTCAATATCAATAGTGGCAGCCAAAGTTGCATTAACACAACCACCCCACTACCATCCCACCCCTCACAAAGCATGAACAGCTTCCTAAGGTGAGTCAAGGTTACTTCAACTTTTCCAGTTTTTCTGATCTTTATTGCTTTTTTTTAGGCTACCTGTCCTTCACTTTACATATGTACTGTAAGAACAGAAGAACTGTTCTTCTGCATATATTTTAAAGCAGAGACTAAGCATCCAGAGATTCTCTCTCTCAGTTTACAAACAGCTTATTGTTCATTCTTATTAAGCTAGCACAAAAACCTATGAAATGTGACCAGGAAAACTGGAAGCTTGCTGCCATCATAAATCTGCTCAAGCATCTGCTAGAGGCATGACATGCTCTCTTGACATCTCTGTGCTCCTAATGATTTCCATGAGTGCAGAAAAAACCCAAAGCATTAAGAAACAGAAGAAGAATGCATTTTATGTTAATTTTGAAAAAAAAAAAAAATCCTTAGGACTTATTTTGTGGTATTGTCAGGAAAGCAGAGGGGGATAAATAGCCTGGAAATAGCTCATGATCGTTAATGAAGATAATATTGCTTGGTTAGGCTTCCTGTAAGTTACTGACAAAATTCTTATTCCATTGGTGTTTTTTATTCCACTCTCTCTTCCCTTTCTGTCAGCCAGCATCTTTGTTTACTTTTGTTTGTATCAAAACAAAGATTATCAGTATCTACTGAAAGACTTCAGCTAATGTCACCACGCCTTGAAGAAGGTCACAAACTTTGCCAACAGTTTATCTTTTGCCTGCCTTCATAGCTTTGTGCTTTCCAAGCCTGTCTGAGTCTGTGCTGCAATGCGGGGATCCATTTAATTATGTTTTCTCTCCTTCAGTAGTTTTGGATAAGACTAAATGATGAACAAAACCTGGGCAACCCCTGAGCGACACACACTTAGCATCAGGATGTGCCAATAAAAACAAGACTGTATCTCTCAAGAGCAGTCACTACCGTGTATTGTTTTGCTGAAAAGTAGGATTTTCTTCATGCAGCAAGACATAAGCAGACTCAGAATGCTTCAGAGTTCCAGCTGTAGAAGATACAGGCTTAAGGTGAAGTACAAGCCGGCTAGGACAACAGGAGCCCCAGCTGTTGCAGCAAGAATTAAGGTAAATACAGGCTCACTGAAGACTGCAGTGTTCTGGCATCTAATTTTTTTTTTTTTTAATTGGTTGTTGAGTTAGGCAGACTAAATTTATGTTGGGTATGCTGGCAGCTGCATAATGTCTGTCTTCCCGTATATATGTCCAAATTATGGTTTCCCTGATTAACGAACATTCCTTTTCTCAGATGTTCATTGACTGGCTTTGCACAGCCAGTTTTGAAGCAAAGGCTCACCTTCAGAGAAGATTATAAATGAGGTGTTTTCCTTGAGAGATACTTAAGACTAGCAGCTTTTGGGGAAAAACAGCACAAAAGGGAATGTATCAATTACAATTTACACCCAAACAACCCTTCAAAACAAAAACCCCTTTATTACAATTCAGAAGTGATAATAGGCAATGCTTATTTGTACTGTGTCAGGATCTTAAGTGTCAGTGAATTTGAAGGATTTACTAAAACAGTAATGAGAAAACTGGTTCACATTGTGACTTAGCAGGTCTATAAATATCCTAGAAAGATTAGATGTATGGGACCTATCTGCATCCCACTACAATAAATCTGTAGATATTAAAACAAATCGGACAAACCCTATTATACAGAACATATTTTAATATTCTTTTTCAATTTTTAATTCTTCTAAATCTGAAATATATATTTTTAAATTATGGTTTAAGACCTTGACCAAATGATCCAGATTCCATTATTTTTAGCAACATATTACTATGAAAGCAAAAAGCTTGCATATTTCCAAATTTGCATTCTAAACAACACTAGACTTTAGAGCTGAGAGGGTCATTTGCCTATTGATAAAACACTGCATTAATGATTACCTATAAACTTTTCGAAAAGCAGTAATAGTGGTATGGTGCTCCATTGTGGATGCCTTTAAAGCCTCATATATTGGAAAAAACACCCACAGATAAATAAATCCCTGTAAGATAGAAGATCATGAGCTTCTCCTGTCTTATATTTTTTTGGTTGTAATACATGTGCTCTCTAAACCACACCCATTCCTATGTGTGCTTGAAAGACCCAAAACAGGCTTCTTGATGAGAATAAGCAGAATATTTGGATTCTGCAAACATACATGTGGCTCTGCTGTGATAGACATACAAAGCTGTGCACATAAAAAGTTGACACCACAAAAAATGGTGAAGGCACTAAAAATGACAAATTATGGCTGACTGTTGCTATTTTGATCAACAGTAATTTATAAAGGCAGTAGAACCTGAGATAGCATATAAGAAATAAGAATTTATTTTCATACTTGTTTTTCTTTTTCTACCTATCTCAAATTTAGCATCTTTAAGAGCTCACTTGAAGGCAAATTTAGACCCTGGCAGGGAGGGCAGTTAACTCATCAGAAAGATGTTGCAGAAGAACCATTTTAAAAGCCAAAGAAAACTTAAATATTAGAAGAAAAGAGATTTAAAAAATACAGCAAAGGGAGTAATTGCATCCAGTATCTTTGGCATACAGAGACTTTCATGTTTTAGCATAGGGCCTCCACACACATCCAAGGGGCTGAGTCAATCCCAGCCCTACTCTGATGAAAGTAAATGGTTCTGCTGAATGAATTGGAGGAATAATAGTCTAGGGCAAACAGGTGGAAATTGCCTGTGAGAGGATAGGCTGTGCTTGTTACTGTCAATTTGTTTATACTTCAGCTTCCAAATACAAGACACCTGAAGCTTGCACTGAGCTGACAGAAAGGTATGCTTCACAGAAGTGGCACCAGAATACAAATAAATTGGATACCACTTGGAGACCTGAAAGCAGTGAGATGAAAAGCAAATGCCACTGCGACAGCAATATTTTCTCCAGAGCACAGAAAATGTAAAAAAGAGAAGTACTAATAGTATAAAGAGGAAAGAATGCTGTGTTTCAATAATAAGGTGCCATACATTTTAATGGAATTAAAGTAAACTTGAGGCAGGACACTCTAAAAGCACTGCATTTCAAAAATCCCTCTCTATTGTTTCTTGTTATAATATTCAATGGAAACATAAGAGGAACCAGCTGTGGATTGTGGTGTAGGCAGCTTTGTCTTCACCTGTGATTTCCATTTTGTGATAAAGTACTGAGATTAATATTTATGTTGGAGTTACATTGTAAAATATTTCATTTTGCATAATTTTACTTTGTCTAATGTTTCCAAATGTCTCTTTTAATGAAACATTATTCCATGATACATTGCTATATTAAAGTGTCTCATGACATTAGCAAGTTTAGAATGCTGGCATTTCCCACATAATACTCAGCCTGCTGAACACTTTTACATAAATGCACACTTTTTAACCAATCAGGCATGCCTTGTTCATTTTTCATAATATTATGGCATATAACATCTCAAAATAAAAGCTTAGATACTTGCTTTTCAGACACATGAATTTCCAATTGCTGTCAGAAATAAAATGGCTGCTAAACCAGAATGATTCAAATTTAGATGATTTTGGGCAAATTATTGAATTACTTTTTGCAAAACACATAAAAGCAGGTGACAGTCTCATGTTCCTTTTAAAAGAATGTTAAGTGGTTTGTTTTTTCTTTTTTTTCCCCTTCAAAACCCCTATGTGCTTCACCTGCTGCATCATGACTGTTAATACCAAACTGTCTCGCTGCAGTACAACAAGAGAAGCACAGGGAGAATTATGTTTGTGACTGTGGAAGAAGTCAAGCAACATAGTGGTTGGGAGCAGAAGAAGAACAAAGCATGTGCATCCAAAAAATGTATCAGGGAGTGTGTTGTAGGTTAATGGAGCCGGCCGATTGCTCTGTGTGTGCAGATCTGTATAGGTGGAAAAGGAATAATGGTGCGATAAAGTGCCTGGTTACACAGCAAGCACGTTTAGAATGATGACAGATAATTGCTGGAATGTAAATATAATGGAAACCATAAAGTAAAAAAAAAATGACTATTATTAGTTTTCATCTTACTCCTCCTAATTGCAACAGTAACTTTAAACAGATAAAGAGAGCATAAAATCCAGGCTGTAAATGAATGAAAAGTAGTTCAGAAAACCAAAGCCTCTTATAGTATATAAATTACAAGCTACTTCCCATCAGTCTATATTAATAAAAATGTTAATACAAAGCACAAATACTGTAAGACTATCATTGCTAGAGGTAAAAAGGAGGTGGCATCAGCTACCCTGCTGACATTTTCAGTTCCTGCTGCAGAAGGGGAGTAACAGGATTTACTAAATGTACTTTTCCAAAACACCTCTTTGTTGATTTGGAGAAAGTCATATTCACTTCTCCAGATCTGGCAACAGTTTAATGCTGAGCATGTGAGCACCAGAGATGTGGGCACATTCAGAGGTACCTTAATGCCACAAGATGAGTTGCAAATGCCATCAACGTTTTGGTTGCAGCTGTGACTGATCTCCCAAACAGTCTGTGTCCAGAGAGCTATAAAGTATTTCAGTAAAGTAACACACTTGATTAAATCCTGACCTTCGCCAACAGCATGTGCATGCATATGCATTCGTTACAGACACAAAAATACATTCATTCCACTGCCCCACTCTCTTTTTGACATAAAGCATTCATGCATGCTGCTGACCTCTGACTCCAGTTTGTCGCTGTTTTGACCAGCCTCTACTTGAAAGTTATTCTGGGGAGCCTCTGGAACAACCAAGTTTATGAAGAATTTAATTTTAAAAATTCCCCAAATTAATTGAAATTTTGTGAAGACAACAGTCTGCTGTATTTTCTGTTACAGGTTATTGGTAGAGATAAACATAAAAACTGTTTTAAAAGTATTTATTAGGCTACTGAAATGAAAGGCTGTCTCTGGAGTTGCTTTATGGACCTGCAAAGCTGCATTATTGGAGGTTCAGTTCGACGTAGCTGGCAGCAGGAGAACCCCAGAACTGCACGGAGACCCACATGTGCAGATAAAGGCTGTGCTGGGTTAGGGCTGACAGCATTTGCAAATCCTCTCTGCTTTGCTGGAACAGATTTTATAATTATGAAACTGCTAACAAAAATGGTGGTTCTGGAGGTAATTTTTTCTTATATTGTAGATCTCCATAAATACTATGGGACTGATGTACTGCCAGCAGAGACAGATGAGTCATCTAATATATTCCCAATTAATATGTTTGAACTTTTAAGTGGTTTTACTCCAACCATGCTTTCACCCCTTTGAATTTACTTCAGTGAACATTTGGAGCAACAAAATTTTGCTGGCACAAGTTTAAAAGCATATGCATGATTTTCATGGTAGCTCCTCCTGGTGGACCACAGAATATTTAGGATTGAAAGTGCTCACAAAAATAACTACACCTGATACCAGAACTGCTGTCCCATTATGCTGGTCAGAATAAAAAGGAGCTATCTCAAATAATTGTTTTCTCATTGCCGACAGGTGCAATTCTGCTGTTTCTGCTTCTTCCTTTGCCTTTATCTCCAACTACTAAAGAGAGCAGCCAAAGCTTCAGGGCTCCCTCCTGTACTCTCATTGCCTGAAACCCCACTACAATGAAAAGAGGAAATTAAGGACACACTTGACATTGGTGCTGCATGGCCCAACCCCATCAACGTGTCCTTGGATGTTTACCTCTTTTGGCATATTCTTGTTCATAAAAGGAAACTGAGTTAAACAGATTCTCTCCATCAACTCAATGTTAATGGTCCATTTTATTGCTATCCTTGGGAGTGGGAGCAGAGAGTGCATTAATATGAAGTCAAAACCCTGAAATGAAAACATTTTCATGTTCTCATTAAGGCATATAATACAGAAGAAGTACTAAATATTTGTGTATGATATTGTTAAAGAGCAATACCAGCTGAACACACTATTGGGCAGCAAACATAAGGACACTACAGCTGTTTTCCTCTTTGAAGCTGCCTTACCACCAAACCACCAGTGAGAAGGATACACCTTGAGCACTACAAGAGCCTGGCCAAGGCTACACCCAAGATGAACTACTGGTCATGAATTTCCACATTTTTATAAGTTTTGGTCCATTTACCTATTGGGGTTACTTTTCCAATTACAGCTTTAGGTTATAAAGTCCCATCCTCCAAGTTTGCTTTCCTCAATTCGTTGTTTGTACTTTTTGGGCCTGAAGCTGTAACAATGTCCTTGGCTCCCAGGCTGGAAAAGGATTGCTTTGTCTAACTAAAGTATAAAAAGAATTTGCTAACACTTTGTATGAAGTTCAGAATTTTGTATACATATATATATAATGTTTTATATATATATATAATGCAGTACAAAATCTGGAAAATATGAAAGCTAAAACATAAGGCATCATTACCACACAGAAACATAAGAAAAGATTATTAAGTGTATTCTTCTCTTAACATACTGGTGAAACATAAGGAATGGCTCAATTAAATACCTGTGCTATTGCACGCATATTAACTGCTCCTAAAATTATATTGAGTCCCTTTCTGTGAAATTGATCTCTTCCAACCATAAAACGAGACCTTTACTTCTTTCTGCACTCTTATTAATTGCACAGCACTTCACTGGCTCTTGCTGAACTGAAGCTGGAGTATTAGGCCACAGAAAGGTCATTTACTTTCCTTTCTGCTTGTGTGCTAATTAATGAGATCTAAACAGCTGCTTGGTCACAAACCAGGGTGAATTAAATTGTATGCAAGGAACTTTCCAAGCTGTGGGAGCAGAAGCAAGGCAAGACTATGTGGTCTAGGCTGTGACTACAACACACTGAGCTTGACGTCCTGTTTCATGAGCCCCCTTCACAAGGGCCAGTAGGTGGTCTTCATATATAACCATTCAAACATTTCATAAGATTACTTATGAACATCCCAAAATTTTCTTGTGTTAATTACCATACAGAGAAAAAAAACTGCCTCTACCCCAATAATGGCAAAGCTATAAAAAAAAGTAGTTTCACCACCTCATTACAGGCATCAGGAAGATAGAGCTACACTTCACTGTTGTATACCAAGTAATTTTTAGGTGAGAAAGCCTTATGAAACTGTCATAGTTCTCAACTTCTGTGGGGAACGATCATCCACTCTGTAAATGAGGATTTTTTCCTACTCTGATCAAGAGATTTGATCTTCCAGCTCTCTCTAGAACATCACAAAGTGGTATCTAAGAAAAAAAACATTACATTACAGTCTCTAGCTAGCCCTTACAGAATATTTCCCTTAGACTTGCATAATCAATTCTTTGTTTTATCCTGTCCACTCTTTTCATGCTATAGGTACCCTGATTCTGGTTCAAACCTCTATTTTTCTGCAGAATGCTACCATGTCCAATTAGAGCTTGCCATTATGACAAAATTCTTGCATAGGACATGAATATGGAAAAGAAAACACTAAATAAATATGGCTGAAGTGCTTTGGTACCATGGACATAAGCAAAACTGAGCCCTTGAAGCCCAACTACTTTTGTGTTAATTTTGGCATTTATTTGGCATCATCACAGCTCGTTGTGATGCTAAAGCCAGGAACCTGTTTGATAAGGTAAATGCAGGCAGGTATTTCAATACATTTGAGAACTGTTCTTGGGCAGTTATGGCTAACTCTTTGTCCCTGCACATGCAATATGAACCTGATAAAATAATCTGCCAGATCAAAACACTTTATAGTTCATTAAGTAGGTGACAAACTTTCACTGTTCAGACCCATCTTTATACAAGACCAAACTAGTAAATATCTTCCTTCAGAACCAAGTATGTAAAATTTGAAATACATCTTTCTTTAATGCATACTTGCATATAACATGTCAAACCTTCAAGCATTGCAAAAAAAAAAAAAAAAAGTGTAAATGGCTAAAAGTACAACCAAGTTAAAATATGGAGCTGTAATATATTAAAAGACAAAACAGTAAACATGCTTTTTTTGGCAAGTTTACATGATTCTGTACATGTGCTTTTGTCACTCATTGGTGCAGAGAAAGGGCCAAGAACTTTTACGCATGGGGGACAGGATAACACTTCCTACCCATGTTTCACTCATCCAAATTCTGAAGGTCAGAAGCGATCCCTTCAGCAGATCCAATAGATACCCACACCCTGCAGTCTGTTTCTCCAAGTAGTCCCTATCAAAAGAAATGGCACCTGCATTTGTAGTACCTTCCACCCCCTAAAGTGACTCACACCAGTGTGAAATGCAAGGGCATTGCCTTGCTACACTTTGAGCAGGTAGAAGTCTGTGTAATATGCAAGACTAAACCAGGCCTATAGGATTCCTTTAATTGCAGCTCTTGGTTGCAGAAGCAGGAATGTTGCACTAGATTTGCTCAATAGGCAATTTCTTAATCCTGGTTGTAGTTAATATCACAGGCTTTGGAAGAAAGCTTTTACATTCAAGCCACTCCTCTCTAATCTGCCACAAGTGAGACTGATGCAGAGTGCAGAAACCTATCCATGGCAAATCCCAGTACAAAGCACTGGAAAATTAATCCCTCTTATTACGCCAACTATTACCCTGAGTGTTGCTTCACCATGGAAAGCAACTGCTTTCTGATCTCTGAGGTGATCTGTTTGCCCTGAAGCAAATGGACTAACAGCCCTTGTAACAATCCAAGACAAGACAGAAGAATATCTGTTCCACCAGCACATTTCTATGTAGCAAGTCAAATTAGACTTCACAAAATAATGGACTCCTAAATCAGAACATGAAAAACATAACTAATAAGAAATATATTGTGCATAACATGGATAAAGCATTTAACAGATTGTTGGCTTCCTGACACTCACCCTCTGGGCTTATATGCCATGAATGAAATTGCTACTGTGGCTGTCAGTAGGTTTTCACATTTGTTCATTATACATTGAAGCAGTAAGATTTAATTGGTGAAAAGAAATGACAGTGAGCTCAGAAGCTGTAGAAGAGTTAGATTAAATGTTGTATGAAATAAAGGAAGAGTTAACCTTAACTCCAAAACTTGCAGGAAAACTTTGTGCGGAGAGTAGAACAAGTGCATTTAAAATAACCTACTACATATATAGATATATAAAATATATTTTTAGATGAGAATGAGCTGTAGCAGAGACTTTTCTGCTTCATAGCTGAGATATTTTCAAGGATACAAACTATAGTTTATAATAATATATTATAATAATAAGCTATGACAAAAAATGGGAATGTCTTCATGATGACTTTTTCTGTGTTAGAATTCTGCTTTGTTCAGCTAATTCAAAAGTTGATTATAAAATATTTAAGTACCATTGCTCTGCATTCAGCAATTCTGCTGTCAGACATCACATACAGCAATGCCTTGCTTAGCCTATAGAGGTTTGACCAACATATGGTAGCCCAGTTGGAAAATAAAATACAACTGGGACACACACTCATTTCCCAATTGCAATGGCCCAAAGAATAAGTACTGGCTACTGCTGAAAGGAACATTTCTCTCTAAGCTCTGAAAATGTGATGAGGCTAGATGAAAAAAACCTTAGTTTTTTTTATTACTGCTAGCTATTTCTTATCATGAGAAATACAGGTGGTCACACCTGCTGAGATTCCCCCTTTGCATGTATCTGGAAATGCACATCCTCATGGTTGAGAGCCTGGAAATGCTCCTGGTGGGCTCTGGTGTTCAGGTAATGATCCTGAAGGCAAGAGGACTTTATTGAGGGAGGGCATTCTGCAGAGAGAAATTATTTCCAACACAATCTGCTGGACTTTTTGCCCTCCATCAAGGTTCTTCTAGGCTGACAAAACTTTTGAAAAGTGCCCTGGAGGATGTCAGACCCTCAGAGACTGGTCAAGCTACTAACACTTGTTGTCCCTTGTTGCTTGTGTTTTCCACATGAAAACGAATTTAATTTCAAGTTGTAGCCATCTTGCAGCACAGGGAAAAATGACACCTCTGAACACCAAACTCTGCACAGGAAGGTTAACATGGCCTGACCCCTGTCTACATAGCTTTAAATAAAGTAATTAATGACTATACTCAATATCAATTTCTAGGAGTGTAATAACTTTGTTAACAGAAGCTAAAGTTTTGAAGACCAAAAAAAAAAGCTTTGAGGAAAAGACCAGCTAGTTATTGTCATAATTTCTTTTTCCAAATCCCACCATACTTTTCTAAGTGAAAATCTATTTGCAGAAAAATGCAAGCAAATTGTCAGTGATGTTTTACCTACAAGCACTTTAAGAACCACCTTCAATTCCCAAATGAAACTTGAAATAAAAACCCTACAACTAGGTTAATTTGATGGCTCACCATTTTCATTTCAAAGGCTTTTTTTAACATTAATTTGTCCTGAGGCATAAATGAAATACAGACAAACTGTATTAGATTTTAATTTGTTAAAAGTAGATTACAAGCCTTCTCCACAGAGATGCTGAACAATCATTTCTCACAGAAGTAAAGTTTTTTCCCCACAGTAAAAGCAGGAGTAGCAGGTACCCACTGAGAACTGCGAAGGAGAATTTTTTCAAGGGGTTGACCTGTAAAGTGCAAACATTCTGAGTCTGAGCCCACAATACAAAACCAAGATGGAAATATAGGATCAGCAGAGCTGGACTAGGCATATAAATTCATTCTGTCTTTAATTAAATGCTTGAGTTTGGAGAAAAACTACTTATCAAATATTTAGGCTGAAAAAAGTCTAAGTTTTCTCCCCCAATCTTATTATTTTACATGTTTATCTTGTCCTAGGAAGTGACATTTCTCAAATCTGACCAACTTGAAGAGCAGATATGCATGTGAACACAGTGGGAGGATTTCAAGGCTATTGCTAAGTCCAAGTGACTAATATTAATTAGATTAAGGGACAAGCTCTTTCCACATTAGTCTCCTTAGGATTGGTAACCCCTTAATGGTACAGAAGCCTCTTAATGGAAGGAAGCTATGAAACCAAAAATGGTAAGTTAAACAACCCTGGCTAGAAAACTTGACTTTAAAGAGATCCAAGATCTTACAGACTCTGGGCCTATGCCTTGTTTTGCCGCTGTCTATTTCAATTGCTAAGGATTTTTTCCAACTCAGGTTTTGGGTGTTGTTTTCACCTTATCTCTGGATCACCCTAGAGACCAGTTTTACTGCAAAAGAGTGGGTAGGAAGAAATTTCTTTGCCTTCAGGTTCTCTCTATACAGGAGTGGCTCCAATGGCACTGTACTATAAAGGACTCTCCTTTTAGGCTGAATCCTGCAAAGGAGCGTCTCAAGAGATGTTTCATGTGCCTGCTTTGAAGCAGGAAAGAGCCAGAGAAGGAAAAAACTGAGTCATTAGTCATTCTGCTTTAGAATGACCATGAAGTTCACAGGCATCCTCCAACTCTTTCCTCATTGTTCTCTTCAACCTTTTGAGGGCTTCCTGGGTACCTGATATCCAGAGGGAAGTTACTCTACTCCCACACCTATCTTGTGAAGTTCTCTATGACTACCAGTGAAAAAGGCCAGATAAATTATTAAGCATGGAGAGATTCCAAAATCCCCTCACTGATATCTTAGCCATAAAGCACTGAGTTTTATAGTGATTCCTGTCTTCTTTTCTAACTGGTTTCTTGTGATTCTGCTTTCTACTCTACTTACTCTGAAATATACTTTTTGAACTGCAGAGAATAGAACCACCATGTTGTAAAGCAAAAACTTGAAGTCTTCTCCTTAAGTGAGTTTCCGATTTAGATAAATGCATAGTATTTCTGTAGTATTCTCTGCTCCCCTGCAGTTATCATAGAGAACAACTGCTACATCCACTGGGGTCATTTTTTGATGATCCAAGGTAAAAGACAGGTTGCTAAGGGTAGCCACCTCACAATCAGTCCCTGGAATCACATGAGATTTATGCAAAATCCTGATTAATAAGAAATGGAACAAGAAGCTTTTTCTATCCGTTCACATGAATATCTTAAAAAAATGTCTTCCACAGGAGGGAATAGGAAGGAATTTACTTTTTCTCTACAAGAATTATTTGCCCACTTCCTCCTGTTTCATCCACAGTCTCACATTTAAAGGCCTGCACCCTACCAGCTGCATCTGAAGTAATTCTCTCCTGTTGAAAGACTTCCTCACAGCCTTGCAGGAAGAAATCTATAAATAGCTTATTTCCTCATCAATTGAGGGATCAATGTCAGACACAGACAAGACACAGACTTACACGTCTGGTTAGTGGAAAAGCACAATGGTATCACATAGTGAAGCAATAAATGAGCCAGAAAACATGCCAAACCCAACAAACACAAAAATCCAGTAATAGAAACTATTTTTAAACACAGAAAATCAGAAGTATGTAAGAAGGAGGTGGTCTTCCCTCGCAAGTATCTATACAACCTCTCAAGAAATCTTTTTTTACCAGAAGCACCTTTAGTTACAGACAGTTTCCAGACTTACCTGCAACTGAAATAATACATATATAGTAAGAATCTGGAGAAACCTCCAAAACATACTAAATTAAGTTCAAGTTCGAGTCCACATGTCTTTACTGACAAGAGCACACAACTAGAAGCACACATATTTCACAGGCATCCTGCAAGGTCCTTCATAGGGCACACGGCCCTAGGGCTGCTTCAAATTTCATGGAGAAAGGCATTTTAGTGTTTTATCCCGAAAACCAGCAGATTTTGAGGATAGCATGAAGCTATTGTATCATTAAGGTGCCACTGGAAAAAAAAAAGTTGGAAATCGGGATGGTGATTCCAGTTCACCCAAGGAATTCAGTTTACTGGGAAGCTTTAAAAGATCATGCTGTACCCAATTCTAGTAGCAGAAGCATGTTAGACCTGTTAGGCAACAGAATTTTGAAAAAAAACCAAAAAATACCCCAATTAAAAACTCTTCACTGTGCACTAGAAGGAGGAAGTCTTATCTCTGGTGTGTAGTACTAATGGAATAGGAATTAGTGCTGGCTCTAGGAAAGTTGATGTGGAACGCACAGAAAGCAAGAGTAACATCTTGATGGCTGTATTTGCATTTTTGCCTTTCAGGAATCACATGCTACCAAGCTTTCCAGAATAATCTTAAAGTGAAAAACACTCTCTTCAGTAGAGTTTGAAGGCATTCATTGTTGTTTTTAATTAATATGAAATAGAATTCTGCTAGAAAATAGGAATATAAGGAACCATAATATCAAGAAAGTATACTGGAAAGACAAACAAGAAACCTCTCCAGGCAAAACACCACTTTTCCTGCCACAGAAATGATATGAGAAGGTAGAAATATGCTTGCACAACTTAAATATTATTTCTCAGTCATATTACCATCACATTCAGGACTGCATTCATTACAATTTAGGCATTAATTTCCAACACTTGAGTTACAGGTCCAATAAGAGAAAGGAAAGGCACCAAAAAACCAGAAATGCTTTGGATCCAAGGAAGGCTATAGCCCTGATCTTTTAAGGCATTTTATTTTAGCTAGACAAAAAACAGCAACAAGTACTGATGTTTCTCTAGTGCATCATATTCTACTTCAATATAAAGAACCTTGATCTTATTTGAAAAGGTCTGTTCCAAAGCCCCATAAAGCCAGTGGGGATCACTATGATTTTATCTGTCTTATAGTGCAAATGCAAACTGTATCACATTTTTTCCCATAAAAACCCCCAAACATTCATCAGTGTACTTTTAGGGAGACTATTAATGCAAGGCTTACTAAGGATGACTAAGATCATCCTAAAAGGGGTGCATTCCTTGTAACTTAATGGATAATAAATGGGAAGAAGGCATTCTACTCCCAGAGGTCTCTGAAAATCCTGACCAAAACTAGACAGTCTTCTCTCATTAAATTTTTCATGTTTCTTTGTATTTCCATCTACGTGCAGCCATAATGACAGAATAAATCTAAGAAACACAATTTCATAATAAGTGAGCACTGCATTTTGTGTTTCCTCATTCCAGATCCTCAGAACCCTCCCAGATGTGCATTTACCATCAGCAAATTACTGAGGTCTGAAGCAACTGTAAATTAATTTAACACTGGAAAATTAAAGAGCGCTATCACTGTATAACAGCAGTAGAGGAAAGCTACTTATTATTTGTTGCAGTAGACCTCTCCTTAAGGGTAGAAATGAACCAAGATATAGACATTTAACAACATGAAAAGGGCCTCAGTTTATCCTTCCTTACAGCTTGGCCATCCTGACTCTGATTACAGCAGCTCCTGCTGCAGGGTCCAGCTGCAGACTCTGGCTGCTGGTTATCTCCTGCTGGACCATGGCTGCAAATATCAGTTTGCAGACTCTGAGCACAGGCCTGAGTCAGCTCCACTGTGACTGCAGCCCCAATAGCAGCTCTGACTCCATCACACCCACACTGACCTCATGGCAGATCTTTTGCCAGCGGTAACTCCTTTCTTTCTTTCTGCTCCCTGGATCTGTCCTTCTCCCTCAGGGCTCCTTCATGTCTGCAAGGCTCTCTTCTTCAGGGTTCTCTTCCTCAAAAAGCTCCTCTTCCTTAAAAGGTTCCTAGGCTCCCTTGACCAGCCATCCCACCCCTTTTATCATGCCTGTCTTTATTAGTCACAACTACAACCCATTAAGAGCAAGGCTGCTCCTCTTTTTTTGGTAACTAGCACAACTGTGATGTACCTGGGGCAAGGTCCTGAAATCCCCTCTTTCACACCACAATTACTCACCTGAAGAAATTTGGAAAATTCTTACAAGTCGTTTTTCAATTTTTCTCCTTTGCCTGAACATAATGCAGTTACCAATTGCTGCTGAGGATAAGAAAGTTAAAGCTGTAACAAGTGCACTATTTTTAATTTATAAATTTACTTTAATTCAGGTGGTATAGATAAATTAATATTGGAATATTAGTCAGAATATTAGAAGCACAAAGAGAAAGCTATGCTAAGGTTACACAAATGGGTGTCAGGAAATAGGACATTACTCATTCACCAGTGTATTGGATGTTGAACTTCTACGTATACTCTTAAAAATGTAAGTATGAACAAGAGTCCTCTGAAGTCTAGTTGGAATACTTCACTGAGACTTGAAACAGACTCTTTGTCAGTCAAACCCAGGTGCCTCACAGCCTCCTCTCACTCTTCCAAGTAACAGCCTATCTTGGACCTAAAAAAAAATTACTACCAAAGGGATTTAACGAACTTCTTCGCTATTTTGTGCCCAGGGCACAAATTTTCTTCAAGTCTCTTTCAGAATCTTCTGTCCACAGGTGGAGGAGATTCTCTAAGTTTTGAGAGAATTTGAAACTGAACTTTTTCAGTTTCATGGGCTGTAGCTGTTTTTGCAGGATTGATCCAGTGATAAGTGATGCTGAAAGGGAAGAACTAGTACTTGAAATAACTGCAGCTCTATCTGGTATTTTTCCAAGGCAATCTGACTTCAATTAGTCAAATAGAAAACTTTACATGTCTGAATTAACAGAGCCCTAGTCTCAGATAAACTTGCATACTTCATAGCAATAAAAAAAGAGGTTCATGATAAAAGAATCAAAACACACTCATCTTCGCACCTGTTTTCAGTATTTGCTTGTTTGCTTTTTAGTTGGTGGAATGATCTGTCAAACTCACCTGCAGTTTGTTTGTAGTAACTGATGTCTCCGCTGTGAAGAAGAATAATTGTCAATGTTATGTCAAATAACACCAGCCAGAGCTGCTCCTACAAGGTAAAAAGGAGTTCCTTCTTTTTCCTGCAGAGGCTTTTGCTTTGCATTAAACCCTTCACAGAATACTAGTTTGTTATCAGGAAAGGAAAGGTTGAATGGCACCAGCTTAGTCTTTTGCTCAACTGAGCTTGAAGGTAGATCTGAAAATACACTACCAGCACCAAATCCATTTAACCCAAGACTCATTCAACTTGAAATAAGTCAAGGCACTGCACAGTCTAGTTCCAAAAAGATTTTAAAATATAATCAAGCCTTTAAGAGTTTTTCATGTTAGCAGTGAGTTGCAATGTGTGTGTTAGCAGGCTTTTGGAAGTGTTTCTTGGAGATAAAATTTGAATAATCTGTGTGGTTTAATTTAAATAATTTATGCATAAAGCACTGCAGAGTTATAATTGTAATTACAATGTTCAACTCAGTAGCAATGAGGTACATTTGAAGTTGGATTCTGATTGTACTGTATATCTTATGCTCTAAATTTCATTTTGTTTTGAACAAATCCTTTGGAGCTCAAGAGGTCTCAGAGCTTCATGAAAGTTCCAGAGTGAAGTTTTAGTTTCTTTGCTACACATTTTTTATTATTATTTAAAGTCCGAAATCCAATCTTGCATGCTTCTGTGTCATGGTGATAAAGTAAAGGTGGCTGAAAAGTGCCCCCGGTCAGAGAGGAAGGACTTTTCTACTTCGCTCGTGAAGGAGCAGCTGTTCCTATCAATAATTTCCTGAAGCAATAGGCCTGGAGTGTAAACAATATTTTATATGGATGGCAGCAGCACAGATTACATTATTTCTGAAATTCTTGCACTTCCCTGTGGAGAATGGATTAACCCTGTGTGACATAAATTCAAATCTTAGTTCCTTGAATTGAATGAGAGCGTTAAAGTATTGTAAAGAGAAAAAATTTCTACAGAGTAGTGTAGTCAGAGGAGTGTCATTTTAGTAACTTGGTTCAGAGAGAGGGAGAATACTCTGGCATTAGGAACAATTCAGAAATTGCATATTGAAGCCTGAACAGACAAAAGGTTTGTTCCCACCACTCATATAAATACTGATTTTTTTCTGAACTTGTAACATATGCCCGGAGATAAGAGGAAAATCCTGAATACAGCCGTTGAGGATGCTGGAGAAGAGGAATGGACAGCTGATACCTGTGTGCCTTTCCTAATTAAAGATGCATGGCTGGCGCTGGAGATTGGAGGATCATTGTTTCAATCTAGGAGTTCACACCTGGCATAGTTTGCAGTCGGAACTAGCTGGGTAAGTAATACTCAGTTTCAAACACTAACAAATGAACTCGAAGGCCCCCATATTTCAAGCCCCTGGAATAATACTCCCAGAGGACAAACTGACAAAAGAACATACCTGTGTGTTCCACTGCTGGTGAGCAGGTCTGGCAAGAAGAGCACACCTTCAGCCAAGCTCCAAGCAGAAACAGGGGGCTCCAAAGGTTGAATAAACAACTGTCAGATTTTCATGGGTGAATGTTGAATGGGCCCATCAATGTCAGGAAGAGGTAAAAGTTTATACCTTTATTTCTTTTCACAGAGAACATGCTAATCCATACCATCCTGCTGCTTGAAAAGCAGCTCTGGGAGGTAATGACACTATCACTGCTTAACCTCTTTGTCAATTCTGCATTTAACTCTTTCCACTTTGTCCAGAATTAGGTGTGGTGATGGATGATCACGCTCATCCCTTACCTACCCACACCTATATGAGCAAGGTCAGTATATATTTCCAAAATATGTATTAATGAGTAGTCTCTAAGACCTTATATCTTCAGAAGATTTCATATGAAAGAGGCAAGCAAAATTACCAAAGGAAAAAGCTTATGAGGAAAAGAAGCAGATACATTTATTTCAGTGGCCTACCTACAAGCTTATTGGAAAGTCTTAGAACTAGGTAAACCAGAGAGCTCCAGAAGCTTAATATTTTAGCTGAAGCATTAGATGTTCACAGATCTTTCAAGACAGGAAATAAGGTAAGTGCAAGTTTCTTCTACACTGCCATCATAACATGCTTCCAGCATGCATTAATAAATCTGTCATTATTCCAGCTAACCCCTAAGTTTCTAATCAGAAAGTAAAAAAGCCCTTGGTTTTATCTTCTCTTCAACACCTACGCATCATTGTAATTTTGTTTTATAATTGGAAGACAATCCATTTTCTGCATTAAATGAGTTCTTGCAACATTAAGTCTGAATCTGAGCTGGTAGGACCTTTCTTCTTTATTTTGAGTGACAGCACTTTCCTGGGATGGTGTAGAAAGCACATTTTAGGCACTCGGAACAGACCAAAATGCCCCAAAGCCTCAACCACCAATCGAAAGCCTGAAACAAGGCTGAGATCAAAGCCTTAAGTGTCACATCAATTTGCCTTTAATGTACCTCCAAGGATGGTGGCTCCACCACTTCCCAGGCAGCCTGTTCTCCCCTGGGACAGCCTGAGGTCATTCCTTATCATCCTGTCACTTGTTGCTCTGGAGAAGAGACTGACACCTGTCTTGCTGAAGCCTGTTGGGTTCTTGTAGAGAGTTCTAAGGTCTTCCCTGTGCTTCCTATTTACCAGGATAAACTTGCTCAGCCACTTCTCCTAAGAGGAGGAGTGCTCCAACCCTTATACCAGCTTCATTGCCCTCCTTTGGACACACTCTAGTATCTCAATATCTTCCTTGTAGTGAGGGTCTTAAAATACACAGCAATTTCAAGTGCGGCCTCGTGATCACTGCTCTAGTAGTGCTGGCCACATTCTCTGTGGTACAAGCCAGTATGCTGCTGGCTTTCTTGGCTCCCTGGGTACATTGCTGGCTCATGGGCAGCCAGTTGTCAACCCACAGCTTCAGGATATCATGTTTAAGCAGAAAGTAACTGCTAAATGCGGCCTGTTATTCCAAAGTATTGCAAAGATCCAGATAATGAAAGTGAGAGATTCTTATTCTTAGAATTAAATAAATTGAAGTTGATAGATACTGTGGTCTTGATCTGAGATAAGAAGCTTTATCAAAGGAGCCAGTTTGATAAACAAGCAATCTGCAAGGTGTTATAAAAGGGATTAAATAGGCAAGAGCCTCAGAAACAATGCTTTGCTTCTCTAGTGGTCAAAATTACAGCTGCCATAAGCTTTGCAACTTCAAGCTTCTCTCATATCACTATGAACACACATACCCACCCTCTAGGTATTAACCAGTCATTTAAAAAATACAGCTCAATTTATAGATTAATTTTCATTTGGACTGCACCTACCTGTTCGGTTTTGCTAAAGAAACCCAGCACCAGTCTGCAAACACTAGCAAGTTGTGCCACACTGAGAAATAAAACTACCAGAGGGAGAAAAATGCTAAAAAATCCAGCTTCTTCAAAACCTGCAGTCCTTAGTTTGGAGTTCCAACTGATTTGCATCGTTTTTTTCTGGCAATAGTTCAAGATTAAGAGATAGACCTATCAGATTTTTGGGAAAAAATATTTGATTTTTTCTAGATGCCTCTGTTTAAGTGGCAAAATTTTACTTCTCTATTTCCCAACATAGAAACAGTTAAGGTTTAGAATCTGAAGTTGAGGCAGAACAAGATAAGTTAAAAAATTGAGAGCAATTATATAAGATTTTGTACCCCTTTAACCCAGTTGCTTTTTAAACTTATTTAAATTTTAAATTTGCCTTAAAACCAGTGTCTGGCAAGTCCAAATCATTATCCCTGATTAAAAGAGCAAAATATTCCTTCTCAAGACAGACATATAGATCATAGATTGTTTGGAAAAAATCCACCCTATAAAATAATTCCCAAGCCCCCAGTAACATGAGGTAAAGCATAAGATAACCTGGTTACCTTCCCTGCAGAAAGTCCAGGATCATACTGGCCCACAGGAGAGCTTTCATGCAGGGAAAGAAAAGCAAAATAAACCTCTAAAATGAGATATGTCATGATAAACAAAATTATCCCAAACTCCATTTTTTTTTTCCATGACTCTGAAGACAATGTTGCTATTTCAGCCTGTGATGATGCAAGAATTCAGTTGTGACAATGTCCCCACCAATCCAGGCAGCCAAGACCATTCAGCAACTTTACCAGGCTTCTGTGAAAGTGCCTGAAACAACATTCATGCTACAATAAATAAAAAAACAACCAACAAATCAACCACCAGAAAACAAACCAAACCTCCCCTCAGCTTTAACTGGCTGCAGTAGACTGTGAATGAATCAAAACAGAGCACAATTTCACTGACAAATTGAAATGTAAAATAAGGGAAAAAAAAAAAAAAAAAAAAGAGGGAAGATGTGTACAGATTCATGCTGTCACATGGAGCCAGACTGTCTGAAACTCAACACACTGATGAGAATATTTCTATCCACCTGACCTGCTGTATTACACTCAAGCTGGGGCAGGTGGGATATGACTAAAAAATGTACTAAAGAACCTGACAACTATGAACAGGCTATAAACTGAAGGGCAGATTACCTGTGGCATGGCTCTCAGAACAAAGCCCATGTTTTTAATACTGCATACACTCTGTTCATACCACATCAGGCAGCTGTCTCTTAACTGATGTCTAAGGTGGCATCGATTGATGCCAATTTTCCAATCACTTTCCAAAGTTTCCTGTTTAATGAGGTGAGCTGTGCAATGGCAGTTTATTTACCTGCTGGCAAACCTTTTCTTTGAAGGGTCACTGCTCTTAATTATAGTGGCACCTGCGTAGTGCTTCGCTTTAAAGCCTGTCAAGGTTTCCATTATGAACCCATTTCTGGGTGTTTATTCTGCAATACCCTTCCAAGTCCACTGTAGGTTGAAGCATGGCTTGTAAGATGTCAGCAAGTATTTTTCCTAAGTAATTGTGGTTCTCTTGTTCCAGCCCAAATAACTCAGGAATGACTCTACTGCTGCTATGTGGGAAGATTATACCTGCTTTATTTTTAAGGAAACCTCTTACAGGTAGCAAAACCTGAAACAGAAAGAGTACTCCAACAAGAAAGTATAATTGTCTTACAAGAAATATTGGTCTGTACACCCAAACCCCAGGGCTGGATAATTTGCCATCTTAAATTCTTTTCATCTGTTAGAATGAGTTGCTGTCCTTGGCTCACTGTCATGGCTATATGATATTGACTTTTTATTTTCTTCTCCACCTATCTTGCCTACTATCACAGGCTTTTTGGCATTCTCTTTGTCCTGAAGTCAGGAGACACTCCGACTGTTGAAGAGAGGGTTCACTAAACCATGTAGATTACCTGCTGTATATTTCACATTGTATGTAACATTGCAGACAAGAGAATGGAAGGCAGCCTCTATATGTTCTCTTACCTGGATCAGGAGAAAAAAAGAACCCAAAGAGAAAAAATTTCAAAGCTACTCACTTCCACTGGATCATGGTAACATCCACATAAAGACTAGAGCAGACTGTCACAAGGAATGACTGATCAAATAGTTCAAGAAGGAGAAATCCAGCAGAGAAACAATAACCACCAGTAATAAGTAAGCAGACGCTGGAAAAAGACTGATGTATACATTGGTACCTGTGGCTGAGAGAGAAGTGACATGTGGAAAGTACTCTTTTTTGGTGGGAACCTGAACTAAGTTTCAAGGATCCCAGCTGCAAGGGTCACAGCTGCACTTGTCCACGACACACTAGAATCTTGCGGCACAAAGAAGCAGTGAGACCACAAGCCCAACTTGTTGCCATTTACTCATCAGGTTCATAAACACTTTTTCAATTCTCAACATAACGAGCTGAGGTTGTTGAACTACCTGTCTGAGGTACCAGCCACTGATGTACACTGAAGCTCTCAAACTAAGGCAAAAACAAGCAATAAATCCATGGAAGAAATTAGTGGTTTGGAATGGAGTTCAGAGTTTCTGCTTCGGCATTAGGATGGCACCTGCAGTGACCTTTGCAAAAAGAATTCCTGCAGCCAGACTAATTGTCATGCATGTGTGCACAGCAGAAGAGGGAAGAGAAGAAAGTGTTTGTATTAGCATTGATAGTTACATCTGGGGCACCCTGCTTTTCTTCCACAACATTGCATGCTTCTGAAATGCAGAAGTATTTTTTGTATTTTCTAACCTACTTCTGGTCATGCACTTTCAAATCCCTTATGATTCTCCATTTTGATCACAGATAAAGGCAGCAAAAAGGACCAGGCTGTGAAAGACACTGTGTATTCCTTAACACAGCTACACAAAACCTTTTGTGTTCGCTGTGACCCTGTTTGAGTCATCCACTAGCTAGGAACAGAAATATTCTATCTTCAAAGACTGCATCCTCTTCTGTATTCGTTTTGCTATAATCATCTGAATGACAGAATCTTGCTTTTGATCCCAAATGGGTAATTCAATAAATCATTCCCATTCAAGTAAGCGGAACTACAACAGCAGATTTAGAATAACAATGACAAATAGATGGAACTTCTGGTCTTTGACTGCCAAAGCTGTTCAAATCTAACTCTTCTTCCATATAGGAAGAGATCATTATTTTCTGATGTGCAAACAAAGTTAAACTTCGGTTCTTTCCAGACCCCAAAAACCTCATGGCTTGAGAATTGACTTAATAATTAATATAACTACAAATTAAGCAGAAATCTAATTACTTCTTGGACAGGTATTCATTCCCCTTGGGCATTAGGAATCTGTTTTTCTTGTTTGAATACTGAATGACTAAGTCGCAAAGAAATAAAATCCTTTTTGTTTTAACGAAAATCCTTCAAACTCCAAAAATCCTGCAGAAATAATCATCTACATGCATTATTTTTAGCTGTCCATCACAAATCATTAATATGAGTCTGAATACCCTTTATGATGCCTGTTTAAGCAGGTTGTTTTGCTTTGGTTTTGTGACATTTGTTGTGTGTGTGGTGGGTGTCTTAATTTGAGTTGTGGAGTTTTGTTTGTTTGGTTTTTTTTTTTTTTTTTTTTATTTTTAATTTTCTCTGCAGACATGCAGGAACTTACCCATTGCAATCATTAATTGAGCATGCATTTGTACATAAGTGAAGAATTCCACCAACCACAAATATTTAGCCATGTAAAGAAGACAGGAAGTTCTTACAGCTTTGATTTTAAAAAGCACAAATGTGTGGATACATGTAAGGGAGACACTGTCTTCTAGGCCTAAGCTGCAATTGCTTTTTCACTTTCAGTAGAGCACTAAAAAGTAACAAAAGGATTTTTTCCATGATAAAAATGCCACAGAAACTATTTACCACACAAAAAACTGTGTTTTGGGAAATAGAGAATATCCTCTCATCAAAAGTGACACTGAAATTAACAGAGAATAAACAGCTTTTGATCTCCTCAATTTAGATTTGCAACCAAGAAGGAAAGCTGCATCTTCCCTTGACCTGAATTTAGCCTTGCTATCCCCTGCAAAACTAAATTTAATTTCAAGAGTGAGATGGGAAACAATTAATACCAAATCTGAAATCTGAATAGGAAAAGTGGCCAAAACCAAAAAACCCTCAAATACCTTAAAGGACAATGCACTGCAATAAATTTGTTCTGCTCTTGACTTTGAGGTCCTGCAATGCAGAATTTCCAAGAGTTAGAGGAAAATGAAAAAGTTATAGACACCCACTACCATACATTTTTACTACTTTAGATAAAAATAGCTCCTTTCTTTTCCCCTAGGACTGCCTGACATACAAGCTTCTTATCTTTAATTTGATGCCACCATCATCAAGCTTTCAACATCTTGACAGGCTCAGTGGCTCTCTCTTTGCCCCATATCTGTCCAGAAAATACTGTAGCACCAAAACTATAAATCACCTTTAAAGGTGACCTCCAAAGCAACAAATGGATTTATTCCCTATTGTTACTGATTTAGAAGTAAAGACAAAAATCAGAGGTTCTGAGTTGGATGTTCTGGTTACTATTTGGTATTTGTTTTAGTATTTGGTTATTTTGGCTGTTAAATTTATTTCCCTAACCTTATCTTCCCTAATTTTCCCATGTAACTCTCATATGTTTTTTCCTTAACTTTCTGTGCAAAATTCAATTGCATTAAAATGGCAAGTGAGTTGCAGTGAATAAATCAGATTTCTAGGCACAATTAGGGATACATATGCAAACATGAGACACAAACACAATCAGATCCTCATCTTTGCCCCCTCTTTGCATTTTAGGGCTAAACCAGAAAAAATTCTGTGAGAAAAATTGCCCACATTTTCTTCAGTCTAGTATCTCTAGGTGAGACCAGGCACACCTGGCACTGACATAACAAAGTGATTGTTCTCAGCTGTCCAAGAGCAGGATTGTACACGTTAGGCTCTCAGTTACTGAAATTCAGGGCTTGCTGTATTCAGGTGGACTGATACCAATCAGGTGTTGGAGAAAGTAGGCTTCAGAACTGCAGTGACTGAGATTTCTTCCAGCTCTGTCCGGAAGAAGGAGGAATTAACAAAGACCATCTCAAAACCTCTGGTTGGAGACAATGGGTTGTATTTTGTCCATTCATAGGCCTGCCACTCATTGGCATCACAGCCTTCACACCTGGCTCTAATAGACAAACTCAGAAGTTGCAGTACTCTCAGTGGAGAGTAGGAGTAGAGGGAACTCTTCCAGGTCCCCAGCAGGACAAAAGGCACCCTTACTTTCTTCATGTTACATCCTACTACGTCTCTGTTTGACCACAGTTATGACAAAATTCTGTGATTGTTATAAATTTTAGCCTGTTTACTTACAATCTATACTTGCATGTTTCTGGTATTGTACATTCTTCAGCATCAATGTCCTTTTTGAAAGTCATCTGAATGACATTCAATGGTTAAAAATAACACTTAACCCTTGTGCCAGGAGCTATAGTTCATTCTAACAATTCAGAATTATAATAATTCAATTAATCAATTAACAGAGTATTTTTACTGGTTTATGAATTCAATTGATTTTTTACATATATTACGTAAGAAACAGATGATACGATTATTTCTTTGAGAAATATGTGAACTATGTGAACTACATTTTGAAATATGTAACAAGAGCCAGCTTCATAATAAAGCTAAGAAACACCAGTTAAGTGTATTTAGAAGAAACAGTGTCTGTTCTGCCTGCACTTTTTCTTCTGTTTAAGCAATTGTTATTTCATTAATTTAGAAATCTCTTAGTGGGGAAGAAAGTGATTACAAGGCCTTATCATTGACCACAGTATACCAAAAGTTTTTTTGTGGCAAAGAGCTTAATACTTTGCTGGCAATTAAGACAGATTTGTTAGTGTTGTATGTACCTATGTTCAATACTTTGTTTACATATTACAATAGCAGTCGATACCCTGAGTGCTATTTTTCTGATGTTGTCACATTATCACTCTAATGCCAGAGTTATCTGTAGTATCTACAGGCTTGTACCAATTCATGTTTAAAAGAGAGGTTGAAGATTTCAGAAAGCAAACCAGAAAAACAGGGTAAGCTTTTTAGTTGTTTTACCTTATAGTTAAACCAAAGAAATTATTATATCTTGAGAATAAAGGCTTCAGGTTACCTTTCACTACACCTTGCAGAGCAGTGCCATTTTAAAACAATTTTTTCCATATGCTTTGCAATACAATCAAATACTGTGAGGAACTGACTGCAGTTTTCCTATTGACTTCAAAGGTGAAGCAAGTCTCATAATTACTTATAATGAGGGTATTTTGAATCCTTCATTATGGGGATGTTAACAGAAATATTAACAAAAATTAGAGCCATTTTAGAGTTGTGACAATTCAAGGAATTGGAGCCAAGTATGATCTCCACTGTCACCTCTGCCACTGTGTGGCCAAAAAATCCTTACAAAAGTAACAGCACCAAATAGTCCCTCACTCAGACTTTGTAGGAATTGCACCAACACTGAATCATTCCCTACATTTTTTCTTTCCTCTAAAGAAACTGCATTAAAAAAACAACTCAAAGCATAGGGAACTCACCAGCTGCAGCAGTCCTTGCGGTGCCACCAGTGCTCTCGTTTTTCCTGCTGGGCTCCTGTTGTTGGAGGTGCAGATGGCTCAACCAGCTGGGACTGTGACCCAGGCCAGCCTGGCAGCTCCCTCTGAAAATGCTGTTTGCCCCTGGTCTGCCATCTTGCCGCCTTCTTCACACCTTTTCTCGAGGCCTCTTTTCCCGCCCAAACCATGGCGCCCCTTTCCCTCAGGGCCCCTCACGGGCTCACCCTCACGTGAGGGGGCTCGCACAGCCCAGCAGCTGCTCATGTTCCCCTGGGCTGGCCCCAGCTCTCCTGGCAGCTCCAGGGGCTCCCCAAACATCACCTGGGAGAGTTGCCCAGCCCCTGCTTGCTGCTGGTTTAACGCTGCCCCTCAAAAGGCGGCCCCAGCGGCTCACTCCATCTTGGCAGAAGGGCAGCGGAGCTCCCTGACCTGCCCTGGCTGAGGGCTGCTGTAATGCTGCTAACTGGCCTTCTCATGGCTGGAGGAGACACGGTGGGAGAAAAGGACTAAAACCCACACCAGGCACTGCTTGCACTCGCCTGAGTGGGAGAAAAGGACTAAAACCCACACCAGGCACTGCTTGCACTCGCCTGAGGAGATGTGCTGTTGTTCCCTGGCAGGCCTCCCTCGCAAATCTGGGCTAATCACTGCTGAGAAAAATTGCCCAGTGTTTTCTTCAGTCTAGGTGAGACCAGGCACACCTGGCACTGACATAACCAGGTGATTGTTCTCAGCTGTCCAAGAGCAGGATTGCACACATTAGGCTCTCACTTAGTGAAACTCAGGACTTGCTGTATTCAGGTGGACTGATACCACTCATTGGTATCTGATTTTCTGACAGAGGCAAAAATCTAAAATAGTACTGAGTTTCCACAGGCATCACCATAGTTGGAGCATTTTTTTCACCTTTTGGCTACACTAGCATGTTTATAACATAAACCAGCCATTGCATGCTGAGTGACAGTCCCGTAGACAGTGAGGCCATATGCAGGGAAAGAGGCAGAGCGTCATCGCTCTCGCTGTGGGAGTTCTTTGGGCCAAAGCTCCCTTCTTCACCTCAAACCAGAGTCAGTAATTTAACAGGAGAAATAATTTGTTCACTTATTCAGAATTTTAAAAAAGCACTTTTTCTTCTTGAAATTAAAGCCTTAGGGAGTTGGTGTATTTGCATGGAAAGGCACTGTCATGGAAAGATGACATCTACGGCATGGAAGCAGGGATGCTGCTGTCTCCCTGGGTGTTTGGCAGCTTTCTGGAAGGAGATTCAAAATGTCTGTGAGACAGACACTCTGATGAGTCTGTTTGAACAGGGAGAGGGCCAAAGCCTACAGTTCATTCACAGGGTGCCCTTGGCAAAAAATATTTGCCTTCAAGATTTAGAGTAAGTGCTCGGGACTCTGGTTAGCAGGGCCTGAATATTTTGCTGACTCATAGCATATATAATGAAAGCTTAATAAAATGGAATATATCTAGTTCATGAAGTCTCTTGATACTGTGTTGTAATTTAGTCTACCAACAGCCTTTATTTAAAGTTGGATTCCATGAGCCTGTTATAATGAGCTAAAAAGTGCACAGATAAGCAGTTATTTCTGAAAATGTGGCTCCCTATCGATATATATTTTGCACAGCCTGTATATCTTAATTGAATTGAAATGAGCATGGGACCCTAGGGTTTTTTAGGTCTAGTGAGGCATTAAATACTCCAAAATCACAATAAAAATGAAAAAAAACCTCTACTTCTCCAAACTATTGAATCTTATTCCTTCAGCTGTGGGCAAAACACTCCTGCTACCTGGGAAATACACAAAAAAGCATTGCTTACAGCTCTTTATGGTCTATATCTGTAGCCTTCATGCCTTCATACCTTCATAATCTTACTTGTCTTCTGCCCTTTTGATGCATCCATCTTTTTAAGTATTCCTATCTCATCTTCAGGTTGCCTTATATGTGCTCATATTTTTTCCTTCTTTTCTGTTTGAAGCCTCTCACTGCAGGAGTACTCCTGTATTGGTTAGAAAAAAAACCCCACAGTTTTGGCAATAGTGACAAACCATTGCCCTCTGTATTCAGATAGGGTTCTAATTTACTTATTTCTAAGGAAGTCCGTCTCTGTTGGAGTTGAATTAAAATCATGTAGAACACCCTTTAAAATTGTTGAATAATCTGGGTTATGTTTATTGCTACATATATCAGCAAGAAAACCAACAGTAGCTGCTCAGTGTATTAAATACACAACAGGTTGAAGCTGATGTGAAGAATGATCTAACTCAAAGTAAACAACGGGAGAAAAGCTTTTCCAAAGTTAATATTTTAAAAGCTTAATAGCTGTTAATTCTAAAAATGGTTTTTATTTATTTTCATGCTTCCTGCCTACCATATACCAGAGCAATCCTGAATTCTCTAAAGAAGGCACTGATCAAGTTATTTTTGAATGAGATTTGAAGACACCAAAGGGTAAGGCACTAGAAGAAAGATCTGAGGTCTTGGATGCTTACCCAAATTGAGCTGAGACTCTGAATGTTTTTGCTTGGCAATCACTCTTGGATGATACTATTTACATTGTCACAGAGGGAGTATTGTTGATCACCTTCCACCACCACGACTGTTACAGTGTCAATCAAAAACAAGCAGCTTGCTAACATTCAGACTCCAGCTGTACAAATGTTCTCTTTTTGGGGCTCATTAGTTTGCTCCTGCTGGCATCTTTTCAGCCAGAAAGAAAGCCCTAGTGTTTTCATTTGGTACAAACAGAATGGTATGAAAATATTTTGCATACACTTGAATTCTAATTAAGTAAAGATGGTCTTTCTTAAAATGTAATCAAAAGAACTCGTTTAGACAATAGAACTATGAGTGACACACTGTTAAGATGTATGTTTTTTCTCTCTATTTTGATATCTGAAACAAAGTTCACTGGTAGTGGGTAAAAATGCCTAGACTATGGAACAGACTTGAAATCAAAGACTGAACGATTTAATTATGACAGAAGGAGTTGCTGCCCACAAATTAAGTTACGTTAATTCAAATGCCAAGCATAATACTTTGAAGGATTGTAGCGTAGAACTGGACAAAGAAAAGAATATCTGCAATTTTTATGAGTTGCTAAATTAATTTTGTCTGTAAGGAGAAGAATATTGATTTAATTCATCTCATCCAGTTGGTAGTTTGACTGAAGAATAACTCAAAATTCAGTGGCACCAGCTGTACAGATAATGTACTGTAGCAAAGGATGGCAAGAAAAGGTAACTCAAGAGTGATAAACAATTTCATCAGAAGAGCTCAAAGCCAGTCAATCTTTAAGAGAAGGCAAAGCACAATCTGTGGATTCTACTGCTCCTAAAAGTTATGATAACCTTTGTAATGCCTGTGGGTTTTAAGCTATGGTTAATTTTTCATGTACTTACACATTACTAAAACACACAGACCAAAACAGTGATGACATGGGAGGTTGATCTACAGGTATAAATCAGGAGAAGATATATAATAACAAAAGAATTAACAAAGTTGCAATTAAATAATGAATCGATTAATAGGTAAAGAAATTGTTTACATAGCTCAGCAATATGGGCTTGATTCAATATCATATTGAAGTAAATTTAAATATATCTGAATAACATCAGTAAATTTTGGATTAAGCTTCTATACCATATATTTTTAATGTTGCTTTAATAATCTTTTATACTTCTTGAATTTGAGATTTGGAGAAGTGGTTTTTTTCTGATCTTTCTTAATTTTTAAAAATAATCTTATTTTTTCCACTCAAGGACTCAGTGTGTGACAGCTTAAGCACATGAACAGCCACCTTTAAGTTAATGAGATGGTCTGTGTGCTAAATCTCTGCATTTTTGTGAATTGTCAACATCACTTGAAATAAAAATTCAGAAATCACCATGAATGACAAGAAATTAATTCCGATGTTCATTGCACTTGATACAATTCTAAATAGTTGCAGTTCAAAGACACTAAAAAATCTGATCTCATCAACATAACCTGCTGAAGCTGAAATTTCTTCCTTTGATTGTCTCAGCTTCATTTCAGTTAAGGATATGTAAGAAAGCCAAAACTTGCTATATTTCCTACAATCAAAGAAGCTTTATTTCACACTGTATTTACATATTAGGTCTCTGAAGACCTAATATCTGTATTTACATATTAGGTCTCTATTTTATATAGTCTTATTTTGTTATAAAGGCAATCAGCCCAGTTTATCAGAATATGAATAAGTGCAAATGGAAAAGAGGCAGGATTGACTACACAATGTCTTTGCTCATGGTTGCCAAACAAACAGGCATGGTGAGGAATAAAGCAGACAATAATCCTTTAAGGAGATCCTGAACACATTAGAATATATCTAAAATCTGAATATTTTTCTCTTTCTTGTCTGTTTTGAAACAGTCTCTTAGAAGTACTGTACTTAGAAGTACAATTCCAGAGATTTGATTTAGAATCAGCATTTTCAAATGTGTAAACATGAGGTAAATGAATTCAAACCAAAGAGGGATTTAGTCTCTATTGTGTTAACAGGATTGCAATGAGTCAATCTGTAAAGCCTGATGAGAACACCAGGCTCTTCCCAGAAATATGTACTTACCTTAAAACATTTGCTTACATTCATGTCCAATGTGTTGTTTCGTTTCTTGTCACCAGTAGCAAAAACCTTTCACACACTTTGTATCTCCTTGTGGATTTATTTTGTGTTCATCTCACATATTTTTACATTTCACATTGCAAATTTTGTTTTCGTAGTTGTGAATCTCAGGCAAAGTCTTGTCCAGTACACATGCAGAAGGTAACACACTGTTGGATTAATTTTCAGAGATTCAGAGTGTCACAGAGGCTTAATGAAGTAAAATATATTAGTCAGGCTAAGAAAGTAACAGTATTGTGCCCAACCTGAGACACTAATTTAGCATGAGACACCATTATGCCTGTGCAATAGATTATTGGGGAAAGCCTTGCTGGGTGGATGGTGCTTCTGTGGGACCTCATACCTTTTCAAGAAGTTCACACTGATAGGTCTCAGAATTTAATCACAGTACCAAGACTTCTTTTGGTTTTTAAGTATATTTTTACTCCAAAACAATGCTAATAACAAAGGAAGTGGATTCAAAATACAGCAAAAGAAATATGAAAAGTATTGGATTGTTTAAGGCACAAAATGGAGATCTTCTGTTTAGAGTATCATTATGTACCCTTATCTACAACTGTCCTCTGACTTTTGTAATAGCAGTTCAGAAATAGTTTGGGTGCTCTTAATATTTATAATCTGCAGTGTTTTGTATTTCTTACAAAAGTTTTAATTGCTCGATCTTCATCTATAATCAGTGGCAAAACCCCAAATAACCCCTGATTTTCGTGCAAGTGTTTTACAGCTCTCCTAAGTCATGAATCAAATGACAAGGTAAGCAGTTCAGCTTGATGTTGGAGCTGGAATCCTTTCCCTGTAGTTGACTAAAATATTAAATCTTTAATATTTTTAAAAATTCTAAGTAATTGAAATAATTATTGTTAAAAATAAAATATACAAAGTATAAGAAGAATGAGAGAACAGAAAAAAATAGGAGAATGAACAGGAGGGAGAGCCAAAATTAAGACAAAGTGCCCTACAGGTGTATTCTGCCAAAGGCCAGAAAAGCAGTTTCCATGCAAAGTTCTGGTCTTCTGTTATTCAGACTTGTGGCTGAAGTCAAACCAGCATGACAGCTGTGCAAACTCCACTTTAAAACCTGGTATTTCACATGGTCACTTGGCATTTGAGCTCCGTGAGGTTCCTCTTGCACTCAGCAATTTTCTCTGGAATGATAGAAATCTCATAAAGGTCAATTCTTCTCTTCCTAAGTGTCATTAGACCAGAGCTAAAATCTCTAAGTTAAAACTGACAAAGTTAGCAAAATTAAAATGCCATTTACTGACCTCTTTTTTGAACACTTCTCGAGAAAATGTGAAGAGAGTTAATGTGTGCCAGAGGGATCCTGATTATGTTTGTGGAAAAATCCTTCTCCTCCTTTTCCCCAAAGTACATTTACACCTAGAAATGTGAAGAATAGCAGAAAACGAAATGAGCCCAAGTGCATTCTTATATTCCAAACATTTTATTAGGTGCCATCACTTGATTAGTCTCTCAATTTATGGAAAGAACCAAAGCAATTCATGGCTTTCAATGGCATTTTAATCCTGTGTTTTAAAGCATTACTCTCTAGCTTACTGTCTGTGTTTTCCATGACACTGAAGTCTGTACTTGCTTGTAGTTAATTTTCAGCTTGGCTGACTGACTTTTGCTGCTCCTGCTGCAAGTGTCTGTGGTGCTTCATCCTTCTGGGAGATCGACTATAGTGACTGCTTATTTCATCTCTATTATCACACCATTCTGCATATATTACCTTACAGATATCTGCAGCACTTCTGCTACAGTTTACTGAACTGCTTATCCTGGAAAAGTCAAAGTCACTGGGAGAAAGAACTTATTCAGACAATGCACGTTAATTCAACAACGAGAGTCTCTGATTAACACAGCAGGACTGAGTTCTTATGAATACTCTGCATTCTGAAGCCGAGTGACATTCGAGTGCTGATTAAATCAGGAAAAAGGCCTCTGTTGCCTCGCTAAACAGGACCTGGGCAGTCAGCCTGCAGCTGCCATCCAGCTGAACTTGCCAGACTTTGGCAAGAGATAGAACCGGCTAAAGAAAGTTTCTCAAGCTTATGCAAGAGTAATTTCCTTTCCATCTGCCATTGTGGAACATGTTTTTATTTACCAAGCCAGCAAATCTTGTCAATTCATGGAAAAATAATGCCTTCATAGTATCACTTGACCTAGGTTCTTCTGATGCCATTAGCAGTACAGTTTTCAGAGCTTTGAGTCCAGCCACTTCCCTCAAAGGTGCCACCATGCTACAATTTTAGTGCTGCTAGTTGTCTGGTGTAGAAGGAAAAATCCAGTGTAGTTATGCTTTGTGTTACAGTTATCTAATGGCTGTGAGGCTAATCTGAGACTAGTTTGAGTAATAAAATTCAGAGCTTCATAGGATATCCAGTTTGGACAGAAGTGTGAATTCTCCATCAGTATCATCTGTTCCTTCCTATAGCTTTGATTTTGCTTTGCCTGCACACCCAAAGACCATGAAATGGCTGTATCAGCTGTTCAGTCAGTCCTCTCATCTGAAAAGGTCAACTCAATGGAAAACATGGTTTGCTCAGAAGGGCTGATCTAGTCTGAGCAAACACAAAGTTTAGCATTAACTGACACCAGACCTGTTTAAATGAAAAAAAAAAGCAAACCCACTGAAATTCTCCTTTTATTCCATCTATTTTTAATTTTCATACTTTCCTATAATCAGGATAATTAGGACTAAAATACACACATTTTTAAAATACAGTCAAGTAAGAACTAACAGGAGAATTGTTTCCAGCTACATCAGTGGTAAACACCAGGAAAACGGAATTGGTGCATTAGCCAAATACTGATTATAGAGGAACAAATGGCCATGAATACATTTAGGAATATATTAAAAGAATGATTCTAATCTTCAGAGGGATCAGATATGAGAACAGCTTTCTAATAAAGTTTTGTAATAAACCTAAGGTATTAATCTTGATTGGTTTATGATCATGGTTAAATATAATAGCTGACACTGACTTGGTATTTTAGGGGGTCCCTTCCAGAGCCGAATCCTCTATTGCCATCTCCGTATGCTGAGGTGCCTGACAAAATGTAATTTCCAAGCAAAAATTTACACAGGAAATCACATATGAAATCTAACTTTTTAACTGTGTGCTGTTCTCCTTTGTAAACTCAAATATGCAGATTCAAACCATATGTCTCTATTCACATTCTCTACTCTAGTGACAGAAATCAAGGCTAATTCTAACCCTTCATGGCCAGAATGCCATGACAACTCCTATCATAGCACCACATAGCAGACAACTTCTATCTTATACTATGGCAAACATGAGCTCTACACCCTGTTCAAAGATATCTCCAAAATATCTTGCAATTAAATTGGAGATACCAAAGGTGTGCATTTTGGGATTATAGTCTCTACATTTCTGCAATAGAGATGCAGCAGCCTTTATCACATTTAGGGTAGATTCCTGGGAGGAGCAACTATGTGTATTCCTATAACTAGAAATTTGAACACTTACAGGAAGATTCAGCACTAACAGATATATTAAAATTTTTCATTAGGAATGCGAAAGATTTTGCAAAATTAATTTTTCTCCATCTTTATAGCATACTTGACACTAAGTTGGGTGTTAAGTACTCACTCTTACTGAAGCCAATAGGCAACATGTTTGGAAGTCCAGTTAATTTCTTAAGCTATATTAGCTTAATGAAGCATGTACAGGCTCCCATAGTCTTTGCACTTATATGACAACTTGTCATTAATATTAATTAATGACACATCAGCACACATTTGAAGTGAATGATGAAAATGATCAGCCAACCGTGAAAATACATTAAAACAATACTCTAGCAAGGCATCAGAGAGGCAGAATCTAGATAAGCATGCATCAGGTTTTTGCTGTGGTAAGTTGAACAATAACTGTTTTTACACTGTAGGAGGCCCCAAACAGATTTGACTGATTGCTTCTGCTTTCCCAGCTTGCTGCTGTTTCTTCCCTTTTTAAAAGATATTTTCTCAGTGATGTATAGAATCGAAGACAGCAGTGAGTAATGATGCCAGAAATATGGGAAATGCAGATGATAACAGAAACAGAAAAAAATATTCTATGTCTGTCCATAGATCAGAGGTTTAGAGACCAGGTTAGGATTTTTTCAGCCATCCACTCCTTTCTCAAACTGATGATAAAGGAATGAGAAAGCAGATTTGACAATATTTGGTCAGGTGTTCAATGTGAGCTAGAAAGCATAACAGTATTTTAGGAAGAAGAATTCCTGTTCCTTCTCTGCCTTCTTTTTAGATAATTTGTTTTGCCTGTTCTTGTACTGCTGCTTTGAATTGTGTTCAGGGAAAAATAATAGATACTGTAATGGCACTTTGTACTTCAGTCAAACTTCAGAAAAAGGACCTGGAAGTACCATTTAAAGTTACTAATTCCAGGCATATTTCCAGCAGATATTTCTACATGTGGACCAAAGCACTTCTGCATGGTTCTGAGAGTCCAAGAAATGTCATGGGTTTTATAACCCCCGGGGTGAGGTGAATCCTGATGTCAGTAAGAGAGAGATTGACATTTTATATGTCAGCAAGTAAGGGGAGACCGGGAATGAATATGTACATTTTGACCTCATAGCCCTGCAGACAACAATGGGAAGAAGCTATTGGCAGCAGTAGTTCTTCAGCTGGATAAATGGTCCCAAACCTGGGAAGCTCTGTAATGCTTTTTTATGAAGTTGCACAGTAGATAAAACAGAAAAAAAAATTAAATGTAGCCAAACTTTAAAGGAGAAAATACAGATACTTTGAAATCAGTAAGAAAATTTCAGGATTTCATTTTAAAGATTCCAAATTGTTGGACGAAAGAGGGTAGACTTAGGAAAAGAAAAATTCCTTACACTAAAATTTAGCAGATTGCAAAATATTTGATACGAGAAACTTTGAAAATGTTATTCCATGAGCTGATTTTCTTCAACAAAGCTTTTGTGAAAATATTGCTATATGTTGGATGAAATAATAGACCTCTTTTGTCTTTTAACTTTTACTACACTTCCGTAACAAAAGACACAAAAATCAATTCTTTCCAGTGATTCACAGAATTATTTCACTTTACAAAACTATAAATGTGCTTTTTCACTTGGCCATGTCCCTTTAAGACATTCTAATAAAGTATGTTCAATTATCCCAACTTTGAAAATTTATACCATCTTATTTCAATAGTCAAATGATTTCACATTTTTTGGGCAAAATTAATCTTATTGTAATATTGTATCTTAGTGGTAGAGAGCTGTGGTGTCTGGCGTTCTACCTGGTTTTCTTGCAGTGCTACCATAAAGCACAAATTTATTTTTATTTAATGTGATAAGGATGCAGGCTGAGTCAGGACCCTTGCTTCTGTAGAAGTAATTCTTTTCTTATACACTGCAAATGAAGAAATATGCAATCTTCTGCTTTTGGCAAATGGAAATTCAAAAGCAAACATTTCAAAGCATTTACTTTTAAATCAAATACTTTTAAGCACTTCAAATGTTTAATATATGACTGGCAATGTGGCTTCCCCTAAAAGAAAACTGAAGGAACTGACATCTTTCTGCTGTGAAGATGGGCAGAGATCATAAGTGAAGTAGGAATGACCTTTGTGCTGAATAGAGGGTTTACCTCAGCCTTAACTGGGTTTATAAAACCTGTTATTCACTGCAAATATGGCAACTAGTGTTATCATGTCTGAATTAAAAGTGATTTTGCCAGCAGCAGGCGTTTTAATATAAATTTAGCACGATGGAAAATTCAGACATATTTTAAAGTAAATTGTGTCTAAAAGCAGGGAGATGTCTAGAAAACGGAACAAGATGTGGGTAGGGTTGTAGCATGCTAACTTCACACAGGTTTGGGAAAACTCTGCTCAGCCATGTTCTTTCCAGATGTAGGGAAAGAAGTGCAGCAGGTCAGTATTATGGTCAGAGGGAAGGGGAATGATTCCCTAGGGCAGATGCTGCCTGCTGTGGCTGTGTCCTACTCAGCCTTGTTCATGCAGTGCTGAATCCAATCTCCCAGAGCTTGTCTTCAGGCATCTCAGACCTGAGCATTGCTTTGGCTGAGCCAGCAAGGAAAATGCCTGAAAGGCCTCACTTGCACAGCCTGCTAAAATCACAGTGCAGGGCCATGTGACTGGAGTCTGTAACTTAGAGGGGAATGGTTTCAGGGGAATCTTAGCACAAGGACTGATGTACACCTAAACTGGGTGAGGAATGTGTTCTAAAAGGTGAAGTGGGAACTCCAATACACATCCAGGAGAAACTGAGGGACAGACAGAACTCTTATGGTTGAACTTGATACGCTAGGGAAGGGGATGAGGATTACCTCTGTTCATTTTCAGACTTTTTGACTGTGGCAGCAAAAACTCAGTTTCTGTTGAGGTCTCTTCTGGCACCGATTTAAAAAGACTGTAAACATGAAGAGTTAAGAAGAAAGGTTGGACAAGTTATTTGGATGTAATCCTGATTGCAGCAAACTCGGTTCAACCTGCTCATTTGATGGGGCTGGGATTTCACCTTGACTAAAAGTGCAGAGATTCTCCTAAGTGTTTGTTTTGTCTGGCAATACAGAGCACCTAGTAGACAAACACACATTAAAACTTCAAAACCTTTATTTGCTCTGTGCCAGTTCAAGGTACATTCTGCAGTTCCAAACACTTCAGCATAACTTCCCTCTCCTAATGTGAGAGTGGCTTATTTTCTCCTGTACAGAAGAACTAGTAGCCTGCTTTCTAAAGATAGTGTCACGCTGTCCTAAGTTGCCTGTACAAGCAATAAAATAGGCATTTTCTTAGCACAAAGGAAATGGCTAATTAAAATTTAATTAGCATATTGAATACCTTGGATGCTTTTAAAGGAAAAAGTACTTGAAAAGTAATGGCTTTTCCTTACAGTTTTTAGTTTTTCTCTTTTAAGGGCAAGAAAGAGCACTTAGGTAAACTTAGTTAAAAAAAATCTTTGTATTTTATATATAAGAGAAAAAAATGTGGTAAGAGAGAGTAAAAGAAAGAAATGGAAGTATGAATGCCAATAAAACTTACAAGGCAATTTACTACAGTGTGAGGCCTGATTTCTACATGGTTGGGTCCTTAGCTTTTATGCTCACCCATGCTGAATGACATGCAGAGCAGAAGAGTGTGCCTAAATCCTGGTGGGTTCACTGGGATGAGCACGACTGAAAAGCTGGCAGGTGCCACCAGGGCTAAGGATGGACTAAAGTATTGTTTTTGAACATGTGTTAATTCACATACATTGGGGTTCCCTGGAGGACAACAAACTATTTTCTCAGACCAGAGGACTGAGAAGTGAGAGGACTGAGAAATGAGTGGAGACTTTTACCTCCACCAACAGTTGTTCTGAGACTGCACAATTACAGCAGTTTAATTTAAATTCAAGAATGTTTTATTATAGAAATTTATTTTTAATATATTGCAAAACCAGCTACATATATGAATGTACTGAACTAATGGGATCAAAGAAACAAATAGTTAAAAAGACACACAACTTTTCTACTCACTTTCCTGGAAAAAAAATTCATCCTCTTGTACTTCTAATTCACTGCCATAATGTGGTGGTTTGAAAAGTTTTTGCAGAGTTAAAGCAATTTCTTATCACCATTTAGTTAATTCTTATACCAGATCTCCTAAATATACCTGTTAATTTATCTGAAATGAGGTTCACATGCCATGGACCAACAGAGGCAAACACGCCAGGTCCCTGATGCTGTCTTACGTGTCTCAAGCTCAATGTGGAAAGTCCATTACTGTGTCTTCAAAAGTAATTTCAAAATACAAATGCAATGGCTAACAGATTCTCATCTCCTACCTGCCTTAAAATACAGGTAATTTCCTTGCCCTGTGCACCCTAATTTTCCCTAGAATTAAGTATAGAGCAGAATTTTATTTGTTGAGTTATCAGCAGTAAGTCAGACTCACTGCTGACCTAAATTCTTTCTGCTCAGAATCACTGAAGTAGAAAATAATGAAGGCAGTGTTGTTTCTCAAATGCAAAACTTGAAATTACTGGAATGCTTGCAAGTTCAAGGCCTCCAGATTTACTGTTAAATTCCTTATAATAAATTCTTATGTATGAAATTTTACCTATTTGTTAGCTATTCCTGTACTGGACTAGATACTTTAATATAATAGTTTATCTCTCTTTTTATTTTTATATACTTTTTTTTTTTTTTTTTCCCTAAAAGCACTTGTTATTAAAAAGATTGTGAATATCATTTATGGTGGAGAGACAATCCACAATTTTATCCCCAGCTATATATTTTTTATATTCATGTCTATATGGAATTTAGTGCTTGAGCATGGCATTATGAAATATCTGCAATGATTTGAATGATGAGTATGATGCCTTCTGTTGCTGTTTGAATGTAATAATTTGGCCAGAGTAAATATTTGGAACTTGAATGTCTTGGTCTTCTGCTGTCTTCTTTATAAGGGTAAATATTTTAAAGCCAGAAAGGATTCTTGTTCATGGTGTTCAGTAGCTTTTGAATGATGTATCATTTTGAGCAACATTTCTTTAAGAAACAACCAAACAGCTTCATCAAAGCTGGTGCTGGCACGTGTCAGTGCTGCAAACTATCAGCATGTCAGCAGCAGGAGTTTTCATCAGTGACATTTTTATTTGACTAGAATAAATTACTCCAGCTAATGGCAATTAAAGCTCTGAGTACAGCTTTGGTCATCTCAGCAGGAAATCCCACCCAAGGTATAGATACCACTCTGGCAACCTCCCAGTCCCCATTGCATGCTCAGGTGTTGGTAGGTGGCCACTTCTCTCATATACTGTCCCTGGATGCAAATTCTTCTCAAACATCTTCCTTTTCCTGCTTCTCTTACTTCACTGTGTTTACTGCAGTTGGCCAACTACTGATTTCTGGCTGACGTTTGGGATTTTTTTTTATACACAGGGAGCTGTCTACCTGTCAAAGATTTCCTCTCAGTCCAGGAGTGAGAGGAGCTGAACAGCATGGCTGGAGAAAATAAATTGCTCAGGTCTGTTCCCTACTGTGCCCAATCCAATACAGAAATACAAATGAGAGCAAATAGTGCAGCCAAAGCCTCCCAGCACTGTGCTGCATGGAATGCCTCTAGACAGAAGCAGGAGGGGACTTGACATCCCTGGTATCCATAAAGGTCAGGGACACCCCATCCTGTCAAGTGTGGTTGCTGATTTAAGGTGTGCCACTGCAATGTTCTTTGGCCTTCATTTCAGAAGCAAACAATACATGATGAACCTTTAGTTTTACTTCCTGATATATCAGGAGAAATGGAATTATTATATTTTTTCATTTCAACATGGTTTTAGGGGATTTCTGAGGACTGCATATCAAATAAAAGAACGTTTCTCCTCAAAATGGTATTCACATACCATAGGGATTAATTTTGTTTATGTGAAGGAGTTTTGTTCACCAGCAGCTGTAGCCTGTGCATGTTTGCTTTCCCAGTAAAATGTTGCTGTCAGCTGCAATAAGATGATGGTTGATGCTTTTCAACTGCTGCTTCTGCCCTGTATTGGTGCTGCTCAAATGTGGTGCTGCTCAAGGGAGGTCTGGGCCCTTTTGGGCTCTGTGTGGAGAGTGTGCAGCCACACTCTGCAGCCAGCCCCGAAGAGAGGGGATGAAGATGAAGGTTAGGCATTCTGCTAATATGGCTTTTTACTGTCTCTGCAGTGTTCTGGTTTGCATAAAAATAGCTACTTTGCCATAGGACAAATTTTGGAAAAATAAAAGAGCCTGGGTATGTTGCATATAGGAGGTGGATTCATATACTGTAGGATATTCTACTGATAGAAGATGTCACTTTGCTAATGTAATTTTATATAATTCATATCGCAGATTGAATTTTCACTTTTCATATTGCAGTTTTTATTTGATCTCATTATTATACTCTCCTAGACTGCCATACCACACCAGGGAGTTGTTAGGTTGAGCATTTGGTCTAGTTTTATTTTCTGATTCCTGCTGTTCCCTTAAGTGGTGTCGTTAACATGAGAATTTGGTGTTCTATATTTTTCCATAATTTTTGCGTCTCAAAGGGCTCATTAGATCTCATTATTTGAAGGTGTGAGCGTGTGCAATAGAGTTGATAGAGAGATATATAGGCATATATATTGTATATACATGGCATTTGTTGGTATGTTTGAGGGGGGAAGTTAATGACTGAAGTCCTGTATGTAAAGCAAGAAACTTAAATACATCATTGCTATTTAGTTAATATTGAAATAAGAAGGAGGTTATATCCTGAGTTGCTCTGAAAATCTAGCTACTCATGCTTAGATAAGTATGACTTGAAATCTTTAACTACAGATTCTTATGCGACACTGAACTGCTTCTCTAAATGCAGGTATGTGTGTATAATAGAAGTCAAATGAATGTATAAACATTCCCACTTCACAGCATGGCAGTATTACACAGGCCTGTTTTAGGGTGATACTGAATACTGGGAAAAGATGACCCTTGAAACCATGCAATTTATATTTTGAAGGCTGCCAAAAGCAACCCTGAGACTATAACATTCTTGTTGCTGATATTATTATTTCATTAATTTTCTTTCTGGGTAATAATTACTGGCTGTTCTGTTCACTTCTTTCCTAGGTAATACATGGAGCATTTTTGTTAAGTTAGACATCTGTACTTTAGTACCTCTCTTGTATATTCTCTGTGTGCCTCAATCTCTTTTCTTTACTTATTTCCTTCCTCATTCCTGCCATTACAGAGCCAAAATTTTAGACCAACCTTTGCAGAAGGTAACCTGACTTCATTTAACTGGTCCTTGTGGCTCTTAGTGCAGGTTGGTGGAAAAGTTGTTTGTAGTTCTGTTTCCTTTTCAGGAAAGCTTCCTAAAAGCCTGAGATGAGTCAGAGTTCTAATTACACTAAAAAAGGGGAATTTTATTCAAAGAAATTAATTTCATGGCAAATGATGCTTTTTTTTTTCACTACAGGGATTTCTTGTTATGATAAAAATGGCTTTTAAATGGCACAGATCCCCTGTGAACAACATGAGAAATGCAAGGAGTAATTCTTATATGAAAACAGACCATTCATTTTAGATACTTTGGAAGAGTTAAAGAAAAATGTCCTCCAGTCAGGGGTCTAATCAGCATACCCCCAAATCTATGTTGAGGGAATTACTCCTATTTCTTGGATAAAAAAAAAGGGAATTCTGGTATGTTGCTGTTGCAAATGACACACAACACGAATTTCCCCAGGACAGCTTGGAGAGATGATCTGACTCTGTTTATTTGAAACAAATCAATCCCTTTTATACATTTTGCCACAGACCACTGTGATTGGTGAGAGAAAGACAACCCCTTCACCCACATTGGTCAGGCCAGAGGGACCTCAAAAGAAAGTCCGTCCACTGAAAGAATTTCAAAACATGAGTTTGTTACAAAAACAATCCTGATGTTTATGTTCAGGCTGTGAGAATAAGCTTCAGAAACCCAAAACATCAGGAAAAATCAGAGCTTTAGAAACTCAGAAACTGCAGGCCTGTAAAAATCAGGCTACACCGGTACACCATGACCTTCTGCTAAGATCAGTTTTGGTTAAGAAGAAGTCACCTGCTCAGGGGGTGTTGCTCTGCTGCCCTGCTTTCCTACTACAGGAAGAAAATGAGCAGATCAGATCCTATGTCTTTTTTGTACCTCTGCCATTGCATTTAGTTATAGAAATTAAATTATGCACCTGGGAAAGATTGGAACCAACACTGATTGCAGTAGAAAAGAAATCTTTTCCTCCATCACTACAAATATATTTCCTGTGCAAGAAGCTCCCTGGAACTCAAATGTAACCCTAGATTCATCCCTTGAAGTTTAGTGTTTGCCAGCCTACAAGTGTCTGTCATCTCTGCTTGCTCTCTGCTGTGAAGCTCCATTAGTTCATTCGTGCCACAAAGGCAAACACATTCTCATGTCCTTTGTAGGCATCTTTCAATATTGTTGGCACAAACTTTCTACCCCACATTGCCTGTGGGATTTCTGAGAGTGCTCTCCAGCAGGTTCAGGTGGCCGGATGTGTCTCCCCTGTTGAGGCAGAGCACAGTGCTCAGGACAAGGAAACCAGGAAATGCACAATGCTTGGAGATAGCTCGAGATCAAAACAGGATGGCTGTTGCTCTCTGCATGGGAACGTGAGCTCTGCAGCACATCTGATAGATGAGTGTTTGTCTCAGTATTTCCAGATGGGAATAAATCTGGGCTCTCAGGATTTGGAGTGCTAAATTTGTCAAGATGGCATTGTGAGAATATTAGCTGCTGGCTGCTAAACTCTTTGTTCACCAAGAAGGCTGCTCTTGACACTTCCTGATAAGCTCTGTGAAATGTTTGTCATTTTTACTTGCCCTTTTTTTTTCCAAATTTACAACCAACGTTTATCTTGCCTAGGATTTAAAGCTACATTTGTTTTAAGCTATGTGAAATAACATGTAAGTAAGCAACATAAAAATCAACTCAGCTATTTAAACAACTTCGCTATTTAAAACTGTCTCCATGTTTTCCCACTGCTGTTATACTTTTTTAAATATACATGGTCTTTTAAGAAAAATCATATTGGTGTATGATTTAACAGTAAGTTTCCATCAAAGTCAGGCAAATACCCTCCCCTGTGCTGCTTATGCCAGGATGTACAGTACTATCAATTGGTTTATTACCTCTATTCTTTCTAAACTTTTGATTGCAGTCATAAACCCCAAAAGGACTCATTAAGCTTTTTTCACTTTCATTTCCGTGTGCTTGGAGCACTCTTAAAAATAAAAGTTTTAACCTAAGTAAAACTACTCTTGATGTGTTTTAAAAATCAAACCAGGTCCTAGCTCAGCAGAAAGAATTTGTGATCTTACAAGAAGTCCTTGGTTCTGTACACAGACTGTCATTAACTGTAGGCTCTAAGAATAAGGGATAAGGTTTAGCATTCCACCTAAAACTGCCCAGGTTTAAAGATAAGTTTCTGATGTTAAGGTAGCTAGAAAGCTAGAAATTGACCCCTAAATTTAAATTAGATGAAGTGATGCACAATCTGAAGTTTTGTGACATATATTAATTGCTGCAGATTAGAATAATTTGCAGGAAAAGGGGAAGAAACATTACCTTGCATGCATTTTGAAGGATGACAAGAGTGTGTCTATGATGATCATATTTACTCTCTTTTATGTCCCCCTCTGAAGTATTTTGTTTTTCTCAAGGTTTTTTTTTCACTAAACAATACATATTTGTCTGGGAAGTCAGCTAGTGTGAAGTGGAATGGCCCAATTGAAAAGGGCATTTATGCTAATTCACACCAGTTCAGGATTAGCCTCATGTACCAGAGCTATGCAGCCCTTTGAAAAATGACTGCAATTTTTTTTATAACAACACTGACTATAACAAAGAACACTACTCTTTGGGCTATGGAAAACAACTCAAGCTTCAAACAACATTATGTTCAGTAAAAATATTTGGCATAGAGAGCATGGTGTTGATTCCCCTACCATGAAAGCAGTCTTACTTCTACAACTGCTTAAATAAATTACTTGTTAACATTTACAGCTGTTAACTTATTCACTCATCCCATCACAACAGATCAGTGTCAGCTGGAGTGAAAATTCTGGTAAAGCAACAGCATTTAACAAGACAGGAAAAATCAGTTCTGGAAAGTTGAAACATTTAATTGCATGCTGTTTCCTGGGAAAGAACCACTTTCCTTGGCGTGGCAGTTCAGTGAGTTTCCCCAGGCTCTGGGTGAGCACAGAGAGCTGCCTGGATGTTGTTCTAACAGCAAGACGGCTTTGGAAATGACTTGGTCCTGGCTCTGAATGGCCTGTCTGAAGAGGTGTGCAGATACCCTCCTCTCAGAGGGTCACTGGAATCAAAGCCTTGTCATAGGAGTTTTTTTGGTTTGCTGTGTTTTAATTGGTGTGAAATGGCCAGGATCGGACCAAAATAAGAAAGTGTCTGTTTGCTGATAATGCCAATGAATTACATTGCATTTTTAACTTCAAATATAGTTAAGTGCTCAAACAATTTACCTTAATGGGATGCAAAACAAAAACAGCATTTTATTCTGCTGATTCAATATTGTTGCTTTTTTGGGAGGTTCCACATCTTTGATTGCTGCTCCAAATATGGACACTGTTATGAATACTGTTCCTAATAAAATATATGGTTCCACCATATTTAACTAGAAATAGTTTTCAGGCTGCTCTAATAAAAACAGAAAGAAAAACAAATATGACTTGAATTCTGTCAATGTAAATTAAAAATGCATTAAGAAAAAAAATCTGATGTTGGTAATGGCCTAATATAACAAGGTTATAAATAAATTGCTCACTGTTCTCATGTATTTTTAGTAAACAGAATTGGGAATAGCAAAACAAATCCCCAATGCCCAATTAAAGTCTCTTAGCTAATTTAACAAATGCATTGTAAATGGGTAGCTGGAGATACTTTAAGTAAACATACATTTCACAGAGGAACTTTAATAGCCAAACAAATGGAAAATCAGTTCAAATGCTTTAGATTTCTCAATTGTCCCTAATAAATTAGTCATAAGAAAACAAACACAATTAACAAGCACAATTATCATAATTTTTTTTTTTTTTTTTATATTCAGATGACAGCATTTTGCTGTATGTGTCTTTCAAGAATGTCTTAACTGAGAAGCAATTTATAAGGTGTTCAAAGCCTCAGTGGCATTCTTGCTTTTTTTTTTTTTTTACCCAGCGTTGCAATTATTTTAATGTGCTTTGCTTGTTTTACTTTCAAATTATTTCCAACAGAACAGTGAAGAAACCAATTCACTTCAAAAATCTGAGGCAGTTAACTTAGTGGCGAACAAACTCTGTGTGTGCTTTGAGAAGGAGGCACAGATCTCTCCTGTTCCCCCTGGGCAGGACCATGCCAGCCATCGAGCGATGAAACGGAACATCTGGCTTTCCAGTGAAGATTGCTCTGGCACTTTGCCTGCACAAATTTTGTCCTTGTGGATTCCTTGTAAAGAGTGCAAACTGTGCAACGAATAAACATAGCTGAAGGAAAACACACAGCACTGAGCAGCATGTGAGCTGGGTTTGCCTGTGATGGGACTCTATCAGGCAGGAAAATCAAGTGTAAAAAGAGGCAGCTGTGGAAAGTCTACTCAAGAGCAAATAAAATTAACTCAAGTTAACAAATCAAGAGGCAGAAAACAACAGTGCAATGTGTCTTTTTTTTTCTGCAGCACTTAAGACAATAATGGTGACTAAGTTTTTCCTTCTCCTTACCTCATGATCTTCTATATATAAAGAAAATAAAATTATAATATCCTTATCAATCAGATGTATTTCTTTCATGGTACTTTCACTCAAACTACATGAACAAAAATTAAAGACAGGTTCTTCTCCCTTCACTGTGAAAACTTATCAGTCTGCATATTCATAAGGACAACCAGACACATGATCTGCTTGTCCAGGTATCAAAAAGTATCAGTCAGGATGTCTTGGCCTACAGAAGAACTTATACTCCTATGAGTGGCATTCTGGTTTATGCTATATGGAAAAAGTAAAGCAAAACGTGACTTAATAATTTGGAAAGATTGGTCTCATATGGCATTGGCGAGTCAGCCCCTCAGTTGCGATCAATGCTTCAAACTCGTATATTTTTTTAAAAAATTGGAGAAAGAGTGAAAAAGAAGTACAAAAATGGTCCTGAAAGCTATAAAAAATGCCTTATGATGCCAAACAAAAAAGATTGCTGAAGTGAGTTGATGGAAACCATGAAAAGTGACTTGATCAATCTCAAAAACAATATTCTGAACAATTTCATAACTTAACTCAAAAGAGTTAGGCTTTGTAGTAAGAAGTACATAATTCTCATAGCTTTAAAAGTAGGACTTGACAGAACGTGTATGGAATAAAGAAATTGATGCATTTAGGAATAGTTATGTCCAAAAAAGATTAAACTAGGAGACACCTACCAGAATTCCTGCAGGCCAAATTCAGATACAGTTCTTTAAGCACTTAGTGACTTGAAGAACAGCAGTAATTAAAGAAAAGTCTGTTAGGCTTCATTTGCACATTAAGGTGAGGAATAACTGCCTGCTACTTCAGATTTATGTCTATGCATAAGTGAACTTCAAATATCTATATGCTAATATTAAAAGGAAAAGCACTAAACATATTGGTGCAGCCTTATGTCCTAAAATCTGTGTTTCTGATGTAGCTCATGCCTATCTAGAGAGGCCGAAAGTTTTTTTTTTAATAGACTTTGTTAAACTGGATTTGTTAATTGTGTGCTGAAGACAAGATTCCTTGGAAGAGACTGCAGTTGCAGCAACGGTAGGAAAATTAAATTTATTTTCAATATTGCATTGGGGAAGATAGGGAGGTCACCAAAGACACCAGCTAGAAAGGTGGGCAGATAGGTTGCTGCTCTTTACCTAAAACAGTTCTCACATTTTTATATGAACTTCCTAGAGTTTTTCTGAGAGAAGTTCCACATCACTGGCAATATTGCTGAAGGAAAGCAAAGTGCCTTCTGCTAAAATTGAAAAAGTCTGGTGCTGACAGGGAACAGTTAAGAAACCAGTTGTGGTGTTCAGTTTTCATCAAAATTCAATTTAAACAAACACAGAGGATATGTCTCAAGCCTGTGTTTGCAGTAGCTAATCCAACACTAAAGTGAGATGCATTTGAATATTCAAGTTTAGATGAAGATAGGAATGCAACCCATAAGATAATTTTTTAACTTCCTCTCCACAGACATAATGAAGTGTTTTCCCAGCCCAGTCTGAGAAGGTGCCTCTAGGAACTGGTTTTACTCTTAGCTGTCAGGTCCCTAAGCCTCCTGACCTTAAACTGGCCGCTCTGTTCCTAATAGTTTTATGTTCCCATTAATGTCTAGTTAACAAAGCCATTAAAAGTCAATATTGTTAATGGAAAATCTAGCAAAATGTAATCAAATTTCTTTAAGTTAACATTTTTGACTTTTACTGGGTTATCTTAATAAGGCAGTCTTAGGAAAGGAAATTTTATATAAAATGAAACCAGGCCCTAAACCAACAATGGATGGTACTGGCCTATTCCACCACACAATGACTTTCCCTTGCCATTTATCACACTTGTGATTCTGTGCAACTATGAGGACCTGTGGGTAAGCCCTTTTTCCACACGAGAGAAAAAAGTCTTGCTTCCTCTCTCTATTTCCAGTTTGTGTTGTTTGGTTTTTTGTTTGTTTGTTTGTTTTGTTTGTTTGTTTGTTTGTTTGTTTGTTTGTTTGTTTTTTGTTTTGGTTTTTTCCCACATAACTTCTTGTTTAATTAAATTGCATTATCTGTGGAAAATGAATTGTTAAATCTGCATGTGAATGTGTTAGGAGGGAAGAAAATTTTCCCCTTCCATTTCCATTGTGACCTACAGGAACCACCATAAGACAATCCCCTCTGATTTTTTTCAATCCCTTGTCTTTCCTCAGGCTGTCAACATGACGGTAGTCATGAAAGTGATTTTGTAATGTGGACCAGACTCAACCCTGACAGCATATGCTGCAGCACACTGTGAGAATCCTGTCCCTCCAGAATATTTCTCTGAGATGGGCAGTTCTCTGAAGGGCGTCCAGCCGTCCCCTTTAATGAGAGTCTCCATGAGCAGCCAGCCCCAGAGCTGTCAGACACTGCTGAGCAGGGAAGGGCTTGAGGCAGAGCTCTTCTCCTTCCCAGTTGCTGTGCAGGGCTAAGATCAGGCTGCTCTTCTCTGTGCCTCGCAAGACAAAGAGTAATAATGTTGGATGTCTGCTTAATTAGTTTGGGGATTTTCTCTGGATCTCCTTCACAGAGAATCCAGCCACTGAGGGACAAATTAAAGATTCATATGTCTCCTGTGGCAAGCACCTCTATGGTATCTACCAAATCTTCGTGGAGCAAACATTTGAATACCCCATGTTTCCAAAAGATTTCCTTAGGCACAATATTTCATAAACATTAATAGACTGAGGTGTGTTATTTGCTCCCCGGTTCTGAGGACCAAACAAAATAAAATGATCGAGTTTATTTAGGCTGAGCCTTAGGAGTTTGGCATTCATTCTGTCATTTAAATAGATAAATTGCAGTGTTTTGGATGCTACTTCCAACTTTATATGTTGGGAAATCATCTCTGAATCAACTGCTAAGAAAAGGGCGCAGTTCAGCTCTCACATTCTGTACAATAAGGAAGTATCTCATGCTTTTGAGAAAAGTGCAATGTATAATTGAATGGAGCATGTCTTTAGTGACAACTGCATTTCAAAAGGAAAACAATGACAGCAAACAGTCACGCACCACGTAGGAAATCAACCTGCAGTTTATTTTGCTTTTCGTCATGTTGAATAATGTAAAATTTGCACTAAGGCAGTACAGATGGCATATTTACCACTTGTACACCGATAAGAGAAATTTTATAAATTAGTATTTTTAAATGTATTTTATGTTTTCTTTATAACCAAAAGATGATCTAGAGTAATATCTTTTCACTGGAGAGGATATAGAATTTGACTGATCTGACTTGTAAACAGCTCATTTCTGCTTGAATAATTTTACAGAATGAGAGAAGACAAGATTTCTTTCTAATTTATCCAAATCATAACTGCCCTGGACTGCACAAAAAGAAGTGGATTTCTCATTTATACTCTTTGAATTTCGCATGACTTTGCCTGGTAGGACAAGAAAAACAGATATTCTGTTTGCCATATAAGGCATCTTTGGTGCGTGGTAAAGAAATCAATATAAGTTGACTTCGAGGCATGTACAAGATTTTAAAAGGGGTCTTGTGGTTTGTTGCACTTTCAGAGCAGTAGAAGCATGGTGTGTCATGTAACCTGCAGGCTTTATGCTTGCCATAACTCACTGGAGTGTGTATGGAAGAGGATAATTGCATGTAAAGAAAAATATAGCACTTGCAAAGGGCAAACTGCACCAACTATATCCCTGCATGGAAGTATTACTTGGGAAAAAAGGAGGGCCATTTACTTGTCCAGTATTTCTGAATTAGTACCAGTCTGTCTTCTTTTTTTTTCTGTCATTTGAGCCCTTTCTTGCAAAGGCAAATAGCAAGCAGCCTTTGCTTGCACATACAGGGAAGCAAATAATTTTAATGTATTGGAAGTCTATAAACACAGAGAAATTAATCATTGTGATCCACAAGATATTTCTCTGCACTTCTTCACCTGAGTCTTTAGTCAGCTACTCTTGCTCAAATTCACAGCCACTGATAGATACCTATTTCTCTCCCAGGCAGAACCCTAAATCTGAAATATGTGTTTTGGTGGAGTGGATGTTCTTGGTAATCATTTTAATTCATGTTCTTGGTAATCTTTTTAATTCATCTTCAGACTTACGTGCAACTCATGATAATGGTTCACAGTTACTAGGAAGGGAGGACTAAAGGAGAAGAAAAAAGGGAAATTTTCCTAACAATTAAAGTCAGCCATTCTCAATATTATGATATGGTCAGCTAAATATTTTTACAAACTTGAGGCAGGAGCCTCCTAAGAATTGTGTTCCTATACTTCCTACTTCTTTTTAGGATGAAAATGACAGTTCATTTCTTTATGTCAGCTCTGATAAGAGCACATCTCTGCATGAAGACAATTATTCTTTTTCTGCTCAGTTTTCATATCTCTCCACTCCCATTTGGGAGAGAAGAGGGTTAGAGAAAGGGAGGAAGAACTAGAAAAGACCTAATATATTTAGTGGAAAAAACCTCTCTATAGCTAGAGAAACATCACAGAGAATTAGAGGATTTTGGTATGGTTTTAAAACTGCTGTTTTAAATACTATTAGCTTTGGCTTTTGTTTTTAAACACAGTGTTCCCCTATGCAATATGGTATTGCTGTATTAGTTAATGAATTAAGAGATGGACTTACGTAGAAGTGTTTTTATTTTTAGCATATTAAAGTTCCCAGATGCGCACAACAAAAGATTAATTTTCCTTTTGGCTCTCTGTAGGGAGGAGGATATGATTATATAATTCCAGTTCTGTTTCTCTTCCCTAATTTACACATGCTGGTGCTTCTGTTTATCCTAGGTTATTATGGAAGGTGCTGTGGGAAATTTATGGTAATCAGGCAAATGAAGGGTTTAGAAATAGAAGGATAATTGTCTAAAAATCACTGGCAAAGAAAGTATGAAATAATCTCAGTGTTCAGTTGGTGAGGCAGGGCTACCAGATTTCTACAGCTGCAGTCTCAGGTGCTGTACAGGGGTCAACTGTTTGTGCATTATCATCTTTTGCAGTTAAAGGAACATCATACATAATTGGTACCTGCACTAGCTTCTCTCCATCATCTGGCCTGAAGCTTTATTTCAGGCAAGTGTAAAGGCTCTGGGCAGTGTCTGCTTAGGATCAGAGTCCCGTGTGTTTGCTGAAGGCAGCACCATATCCCTGCCTCCCAGACTGTTCTTCAGTCTGTGCACAGTCACTCTCAGTATCTTCCTCCCTTTCCTCATTTACACAACTCAGCCTTGAAGAAACCTTTATTACTATTTCACTTACCCCTCCTCATATACTTTTTAATTTTTTATTTATTTTCTTCCTGCCCACCCCCCCATCCCCTGCCATGGTTTATAGTATTTTCCTTTACATTCCTTTCCTTCATATAAGTTTTCAACTTTCCCTTATAATCCCTACCAGGATTTGTGATGGTCTTTATCTGTTTTCCAGGGTTTTTTTCATTCCCTGACTCCTTCCTTCACATTTATCTCATCTCCTTTACTTTATTCCTCTTTATAGTTCTGTGTTGCATTCCACTAGAAGTACCCTTATGTTGCTCCTTACTCTTCCTCCTGACTAACTGCTAGTGTGAAAAACTTCACCAAGAAATAGGAATCTCCTAAAAACAGTGCTTCTGAGGGCTCTAATAACATGCCAGCTTTTTATAAACTTGAGAGAGAGAAAGCAACACAGAAATGGTGTACAGGAAATTGTTAGCCTTTTTCTCAACGGGGAAGAATTCACAGCAGAGACTTAGACCTCCTATTTTGACATATCCAACCACAAAGCAGATTCCATGTCAAGGTATCAGAGCCTGATATTGCCAGGTACACTCTCACCTGTAAAGGAGACATTGTAATAAGCTGGGAACAATTCTCACCCAGCCAATGACCTACACTATGTTAGAAGAAAACTATGTACTCTGGAGCTGCACTGCATGTTTTCCCAAATGCAGATGAAGATAAGGATAAGGCATTTAATATCTGCTTCTTTTCCTTTTTCCTGCACCACCCCCTGTGGAGGTGAAATGCTGACTGGAATTGGTCTGTTGATCTGAGATCTGCTGCAGCTGTGTGTCTGGGAGCACAAAGCAGTCAGTCTTATAAGTAGGAAAGGATTCAGTCGGGATTAAATGGCTTGGGGGTCAAAGTCAGAGAGAACGGGCAACAGCATCTCTTGAAGACCTTCACAGCAAGTACCACAATGAGCAGGGCTGCCTTGAAGGCAGTCTGCTCATCTGTTACGGGCTCCTGCTGCTTTAATGTGTAAACATGCCACTTATGTCTGAACTGCTCTTGTTTTTATTTGCTGTGCAGGTGTAAATCCATGTCAAAGTAATGTCTGTGCCACTGGCAGCGCAGCCATCAAACATTTCCTAGGATGCTGCTGTGTGTCTGCAGAGCCCAGTGGCTCTCAGTGCACCGGGGTGCAGAGGGGGCCGGGGACTGCAAGCACTGCCCTGCTTCCTTCCAGCCTGTGCTCCACAAAGGCAAAAGGGAGCACCCCACTGAGGCTGCGTGTTCCTTCTCACATCCATTGCTGCTGTGGGTGCTGACTGCTCAGGAAAAGGAAGCAGCCCAAGATGGCAATGGAAATGAAGTGATCTGCTTGCTAACTTACACCCTGTGAAATCTAGGAGCCTCCAGTTATTGCTTCTTATTAATGATTAATTTTAAAACAATACAAGACAATATGAAAATATTTGTAAACTACACTGAAAATATTCTGTAAGCCATTGTATGCTCTCAGGTCTTGTTCAGTAATATTGTACATTTCTCTCCAGTCTGGAGATGTGTTGCAGGAATATCTGCATATTGAAAATGCCCAAGTATTTCCTAATGTTCTTGTGAATGAAACACAGTGTGATAGACCTTGGTAAAGACTGGGATCCAGAAGAATGGTGATGGCTGAATCATTAGTCACTCCTTGTGGAAAGATATATAGGAACTGATAAGAAGAAGAAACAATTCTGATCTTGCTCTCTTTTTTTTAATTTTTAAATTTTTTCCTAATAATACAAAACAGCTGCTATTCTGCTCTTCAAGTTACAAAAGTGAATCTACCTACTAATCTATAACTATTTCTGGATTTAACTGTAATACTTTTCTTGTGTGTAAACATGACAACATTTCACAAAAGAAGATAGTGTTAATGTCCCTCTTTTGCAGATAGGGAAATGAAATGATAAGTAAATGAAATGCCACAAAGAAGAACACATGAAAATCCTTCCCGTGGAAAAACTAGGCCAATGGCTGTTCTGGTGTATCTAAGCACCTTCTGCCCCAGACCTGTTGACTCCTACAGTCAGCGGAATGACTTCTGAAGTGGTACCTAGCTAGGGAACACTAAGATTCTAGCCTTATTGAATGAATTCTCAACTCTAAATTCCCAATATATGTCATATCTTTGTACATAAACTTCTGCTGAAACAATTGTCTGGGCAGTGAGTGTTATGAGAATTAATATATTAATATATTAGGACACAGAGGTAATTATTAAAGTTGAAGCAATGAATACATTTACTCTTGACAATTTACATCATCTGTGAAGTGTACTGTGATTTATTGTTCATACTGGTTGATGAGAACTGAATATTTAAACTAACATTTCAGAAACTACACATGGCAGGGTTGATTTTCTTGCATTGAAATTCTGTGAGCAATTGCTCATTTTCATTTAAATGTAACTGTTGACACTAGAATAAACATGAAGTAATCTGAAGAAAAATATTCAGAGTATGTCTTGAAAATATGCCCTCACAGTTTTATTTTTGCATAATAAATACCACCACTGTATTAATATCATGTTGAAATTAATTGTGTGAGAAAGATAATGGTAAGCATTTTAGTGCTTTCATAGGCAGTAAGTATTACTGTCATTATATTTCATTACAACTCCATTAAAATCTAAGATATCTCAATACACATCTTAGCTAGGAGTCCTGTGCTACAGTGTTGAAAATGCTAGCTAACTGCTTTTCAATAGTTTTATAATTGCTTATAATTGTATCAGACAGGGTTGTCAAAGGTGAGAATTTATTTGAGGCCCTTTAATATTTGTGTGGTAAATTTCGTTTGCTTTAGAGCACTCATTTCCAAGAGATGAGGATTCTGCATTTCTGAATTTCACATTATGAAAAAAGCAGACTTCATAGAGTTTGAACACCAAAAAACCCCATGAAAGTAGTTCTTAAATGCTTTAACTTCAGTCTCTTTCCTGGATTGGTTGGAAGTACCACAGGAGTGTTATTAGCACCTCAGAACTTGTGCATTCAAATGCTAGAAAATTACACAGAATCACAGAGTCACAGAATATACTGACTTGGAAGGGACCTGGAAGGAAGAAAGCTTCTTGAGGAGTTTAAAAAATGTTATTTCAATGATTTTAGCAATTTTCTAAGGAATGTCTTTTCTGTCTCTGTTTTTAAGTGATGTATTTAATGAACCTCTTTCCCTTACTGGTAAAATTCTTCCTCTAAATCAAAGTGGAAAAAAAAACTGCAACAGGTTAACAAGTGGGAGTTAACAAGTTAACAAGAAAAAGTGAAATTTGGGGAAAAAAACTGACAGAAAACATCCTCCTGCCTCATCAGTATGAGGCGTTGGAGATCATTGTGCAGTAGGTGTCCAGTCAATTTCCTGATTCTGCAATAAAGCTCATTCTGAATAATAATAAAATTAATACCCTGCTGTTTTGTAATTTGGTTTGCAAAGGAGTACTCTGCCTCATTGAAGTCAAATCACTTCAAATTTAGAGGGTCAGAAAACCATGAAATTTTAGCAGTATTGATAATAAATCATGCTAGACAAATTGTATTTCAGTATTTGGAAAAAAAAAATGCAAATTTAAATCAGTACATGAAAGAACCACAAAAGGTGTAGGGGACAAATCTCTTGTTGGTACAGGGGCTCCACTACTGACATTTACAGGAAAATGCTCGGCAGAAAATTTGAAACTATTTCCTGTCCCATTTTAAAGAAGTGCTGGGGTCTGTCCTCCCACACAAGGGCGCTGTCAGTGTGCGCCCACTGTGCTTGTTTGTGGATCCTTGTGCCCATTTTTCATGAGGTGCTGCAAGAACTATTCATTGTCCCCTGAAGACATGACTACAGTAATTTTTTTTCTTTTAAAATCGCCTTTCTTACCTCAGAAAATGTTTGGTTTCAACTCGTAAAAGTTTTGGCATTACACGGTCTTTTAAAAGCCAGCCTTACTTGCTTTTTCAGGTATATATCTTTTTATTTCTGATAGGCTGCTGGCAATCCAGCTAGGATGACACAGTGTTTGATATCCCACCACTAAAGCACGTGCAGAATTCAGAAACTAGGCTAAATTAGGCTCACAATTTTTAATGAATTTTGAATTATGCAGTTAATCTATTTGTGAGTTTTACAACTCTTTCATTCTGAAAGAAAGAAAAGGAAAGAAATGCAAACAGACAGTCAAAAAATGATATCTAGTTATTGGGCTACATGTGGTAGAATGCTGAGATTTTATTTTCTTCTGGAAATACTACCCCTTATAAAGCCAATCCATCATATGTAATGAGGGCTGTCAGGAATATTTAGCTGAGAAATAGCTACTTGATATGCTAATGGTGCTCCCTTAGTGAATTCCTTAGGTTCTGCTGGCTGACATTAATGGTTTTCATAATCTAATGAATGATGTGTGTAATAGAGGTAAGGCCACAGGGAATGACATTTTGAAACTAAGGGAAGTAGTATATATGTATTTTATAAATATGTGCATTTTTTATCTATACACACATACAGACACATATATACACTCAGAGGGAGAACACAAAATTGCTTTTCCAAGCTGGAAAAAATAAACCTAGGGAGAAGCTACATAGATAGAGCAAATCTTTGATACTGACACTTTAAATTCTAAAACATCTCTATTCCCAGGACTTCATGAAATATCCTGGATTGTAATAAGCATGAAGACTTCACTTCCACAACTCCTCCTGACTCCTGTTTCAGAATGTGAGACCTTGTCTAGCAGCTCTTGCCAAGGACAACAGCTCCTCTCTCCCAGCTGGATCCAGGTGGGTGGGAAGAACCAAGAACCCCCACTAAACCCCTGCACCTGGGAATCAGGGCCCTGCTGCAAGGCTGAGAGTTGGACTCTCAGTCTGGGCTGCTGAACTCACCATGCCGATCAATGCCTACCATTTCCTGGTGAAGTCCTATATCTGTACCTCCCCTTGTCTCGTATTTCTGGAGGAAATGGGAAATGGATGCTAGTGCAACATCTGATGCTGAAACTCCCTGGTGGGCTTATGTTTTGTCAGCTGTTTTTAACCACAAATTTTTGTGGCCATCTCTACCTGGTGAAAAAGACAGGGAAAGTAGGTTCTAAGACTGCTCTGAAAATCTAGTGGAAACCAATTTGCTTGTTCGACAATTTCATTAGGTGGTGATATTCCAAATGCCTAACAACCTCAGCTTTTAGATGCAGTGGAGCTTTAGCTGCCCCTCTGTGTCACAGGTGCTGATGTTTGCAGGATTGATCCTGTGATTTGCACAACACCCAGTGCCCATTTTTCTGTGGCTGAACTTTCTGCTGTCTTTGTCTTCAGAGCACCTGACTCTGGTTCTGGTCTCACAATCAGCTCTGAATGCCAATAGTCACAGTGAATTAGGCATTCCACTGTGAATATCTCTAGGGTAGTGATTAAAGCCCTTGGCGATCTAGAGGCATAAACAAGAAGTGATTCGGGTTCACAGAGGATTGCTACTCCAACTCCAGTGCTGTCCTTGCAAACACATAACAGCATTAGGCACTGGGGAGAGCATGATGAGTGTAATATGAATTACATTAATTCTTCATGGATCTGAAAATGTGCACCCACAGCAATTGCTTTGTGTGTGGACATGCAATATACATTAGAATCCTGAAGAAGGATGAATCACTGAATGATAAAGTAGCAGTGTACAGGCTGCCACAAGAATGTTTCTTATGTTTAATTTCATCTTAGAGGATACTGTGCCATTTTTTATACTTTTAAAAGGAGCAGGAAAATAAAATTCATGACAAAAAGATAAAATTAATGAAATCCATGGATGACATTAACTTGTGACGAGTTGCAAATATCAGAGACCCAAACCAAATTAAAAAGAGCTTAAAGTATAGACCAAAAATAACGGGCAAGCCTTAGAATCCTTAGAGCCATTGAAAATTAAAGTATATCTAGTGGAAATTAACAGATGAGAAATTCAGTAGGAGGGAGAGATCTGGGACAGCACAGCACTACCAATGTTCAGGGAGATAACAGATCAGAAATTAGACATGATTTTGCAGCTTAGCATTGCAAAGTTAGGGAAGCATGCAGAGTCATTATGCCATGGAGGAAAAAAAAAAAAGGTTATTTTCTGTGACTTTTTAGATGTAAGGATCTCTTCTTTAGAGATAAATGTCTGGGCAAATTAAATGAAGTTCAAAGATGAGCCATAGAGTTATTATTATAATTGGAGGAATTTACTTAAGATGAAAATTAAAAGATGGGAACATGGATTATTTCAGACAAGAAGAGATGCTAGAAACTAGTAATGCTGAATGTGCATGAACAAAATGGGAGCAGTTCTCTTATACAGGAATAAGAATAATTGTGATTAAGAAAAGGTTGTTGGGAAAGTCTCCGGTACATTAAGATGCATCAGTCAGGAAGTAAAGTAATCAATGGAAACGTCATGTTAATGACAATGCAGAAAATTTCAAACTAGATTTTTCCTCACTGGGTAATTTACACTGCTTTTTAGAGCCTTGTTGAGGCAGGTCAGGGCCTGGGTTGGAAAAGGTCTCATTGGTGATTCTATCTTACCTTCTGCAGGTACTTGTAAACTATTTTTCACGGTTTCTTCCCACAGCTCATTTCAGGGAACTTGTGCAGATGTGCAGCCTGACTGCCTTGTTCAGGTTCTCTGAGGACTCCTTTATCAAAGTGAGGGCACTTTCTATTTTTAGCTGTAGTGAGCAGACCTGATTTTTAGGCAGGTTTTGTACAGAAAGATCCTGCTTGCTTCCAGGTTTTCTGAGTCCTCAGAACCAACAAAGAGCAGTCCTCATGTCTTACATGACTCATAACCTCCCTTCTCCCTTTACCTTTAGACTTTTCAAGTTGAGAAACATCACCTGCAAGGAGTCCAGATCGTAAGTTGTACTTGGCCTCCTATTTCCCCTGTAGGTCAAAGTTAAGAGATTTAGGAACTTTCATAGCTTGTTCCCAGGCTTATAAATTTTCTAAATAATAGGGAAGGTTTCATAAAATACTCTAATTTTATTTAAGTTAATTAGGTGACATATTCCCCATTAAGTCTGTATATCACACATAAGTAATGGCAACGGTATGTTCCTGTTTAAAAAATGTAATGATCTCTGTAATCTAATATGCTGAAAATATTTAACTATTCCCACAAAGATTATTAATGATCTTGATTTTTATTTGTCCTTCTACCTGACATATGGCATAGTACAGATGGTTCTGCATCATAGCATCTTTTTTTTTGCTAAATTTAAATGAATGCATTAATTTATACATAATTTCTATGTTATACTTTGTCCCAGTTGAATTAATACTCAGGTTTATTATTTAATGTATTGTTCAACAGAAGGAAGCTGCAACAAGTGGGATATCTATCCTTTTCTTCCTGCTGAAAAAGCCAGTGTCATAGTTAATTTCTTAAGGAAAGGTCCTGACATTAATTTTCCCTGAGTGCAAAGACAGCAGCCTATCTTGCTGATTAAAATATTACTGTGGAGTTCTCATGTTCTCCTCCAAATCATTAATTCTCTTTTATGTAACTATTAGAGAAGGTGTTTGTCTCTGATTTGTGTCTGTACCAAGTCAGCACAATGAGGTAACAGTCCAGACCACTGTCCCTTGCTGCTGTGAGAAATATTTGTGTTTAGTTCAACTGTGATGTAAAAAGAATGGCTGTCATTTGACTTAATGTGAAGTCGTAAGTGAAAAATCCTTTGTTGTTGTAAAAAAATCCTTTTCCTGCATTGGATGCCTCTAAGCTTTTTCTTCTAATAATTTCCAATATTTGCTTGCTAATACTTACTGGCATTTCAATTGTCAGCTATAATCTAAATGTAATGACCACCCCAGTTCCACATTATTTATTCTACAATGCTGTTAACTGTTAAAGTCCTTTTTCCCCAAACATGAATAAAACAGACTAACTGATGACAAAATTTAGCTGCAGTCTAAAAAGATACAGCTGGTTCATGCTGTAACATATTTTATGTCTCAAGAGAGGAAAATGTAAGTTGTAGCCTTTGCTTTAAATTCAGATGATTGCATAAAATACACAATTAATCACAGATGGGTTACATGGGAAAACAGCCCCATTGTCATATATACTTTACATTTCCAAAGCCAAAGTGGCACTAGTAAACAGTTTAAACAGCAAGTCCCATATGCTTAAGTCTTGAAATCATTCCCTAATGGAAGTTAAATGGAAAACCTCATTAATGCCCAGTAAGGCAGAGGTGCATATGAGAGATCCCCACTGCTTGATTTACTGTGGCACCTGCCATGAGTATGGAAATAAAGGAGAGAGTTATTTTCAAGTACATGAGTAGAGAAAAGGTAAAAATTAGGGTACTCTGCTGTCTAGGGGAATTTATACCATACATGTTTTGTATGATACAGCTGGGGGAAGACTCCCAGGCACTGGGTTGGAAATCTCAGTCATGAAATCTGGATTAAGTTTTTTGTTATTTGGTTCAAACAATAATAACAATTTAAGAAAATCTTGGATATTCTTTATTCTTTCAAGCACAGTCGGACAAAAAGAGCTGTTACAGTGACCTTAAATACGAGAATGCATTGTAAGTTAGGCCCTTCCTAAGATTACACGTGGTGACCATCTGCTGTGGAGCAAACACCTATTTTGTTAAGAAGTCATTTGAAGTTATTCAGCCTCTCTTTATGCTTACTTGAGGTTAATTGCATACATCTGAAATCTTATTCCAGCGTGATCCTCAGAGAGGCAGCCGAGTGTTGCTCACCAACAGCAGGTGAAGTGCCTATAAAACCCATTGATCTACATTACACCCTTGGAGTAAGGGGAGCAGTGATATTTAGTTAAAAGGAGTTTTTAACACTCTGCTGGCTTTTTAAATCACTGCTGGGTGGAGAGTACTGCATTCATCTATTAAATAGGTAGAATACATTTGACTGGGCCAAAGTCCCAAATTGACATAAATCAATGTAACTACTCAATACCTTCTACAAAGGTTTGTTACTTTATATTGGTTATGGATTTGGCTTGATTTCAGGGAACCCTCTCACGGTAATGATTGGCCTGGATGTAACCCTCCTAAAAGCAGTAAAGGAGTGTTCTTTGTTCAGTATGTTCATCTATATAAACCTTTACTTTTCCTTTTGAAGTTTCTCAAACTGTAAAATTTCATTAAAGGGAAGTGGCCAACATGTATCCAGTCAATTTTCTACATCACAAGGTGCTAGAAAATTCCAGAAAGGAGGCTGCAGTGCCAGCCCTCCCCCCATCCCTCAGCAGCTGAAATGAAAGCTCTGCTGAGGAGGTGAAGAATACGAGCTGTACCTGATCGTAATACGAATGAGAGCCAGTCCAGACATGAACAAATGTTGACACATTTAGTATGAAGAAAATATACTATTACAAAAGGAGTGTCATATATGGTTTCAGAAAGCAAACAAGCAAACAAAACTAACAGCACAGGATATGAATTGTTATTGCATCCACAGCATTACTATATGGCTTCCTAAATTAATTTGTTGTTACATGATGACGAGAGAGGAGAAAAACTTCCTGTCTCCAGCATGTCACCTTTCATTAAAATTGTGTTTGTCTGAGATTTTGTTATTTGCAGTTGCTCATCTGTTAAATTAGAAGTTTTAATTCTTCACAGTTTGTCACCTTTTTAATTCTGGTCTGTTGACACATACTTTTAGGCAATGCAGAAAAGCTTGAAAATGAAATTTAAAAGAAAATTAGGTGAGAAGAGGATAACAAAGTGAAGCATTGGTTCTTTGCTTTTTCTTACTAAATATGAAATGGGCCTGGGAGACTCAGATGGGTGGATAACAGCAGAAGTTACCACCATGACATTGCACATGCTTCTGTATTTCTGATTTAGGAAAACTCAATGCCATGTTTTTGGAAAGCAGATAGTATGGTAGGCTTGGCTTAATTATGTTGAGAAATAGGTAATTCCTTTGAATTTCTGTTTGTCTAAAGGAATGAAGTGATTCTGAACCACACATGGACAGGCATTGTCTGTGCTGTTTGCCTCTTGAGGGTACAGGGTGGCCCTGAGTACAAGCTGAATGGAATTGTGCCTCTGCTGCTTTTCTGCCTGCTGAGCATTCCCTGGAGTGGGTGCCAGCCAGCTGGGAGGAAAGCCCAGCTGCTTTACAGAGCCTGGTGTTCCCTTACCACCCTTCAGCAGCACCAAGCTTGGGCTGGACTTACAGTTTAATTCAGGAGTGCTCAATAAACTTTTGTCTTCTGTGAAGGAAATAATCTCCTCTCTCTGAAAGTGCAAAACACTTCAAGACCCTCCTTAAACTCAGGAATGTGACCCATTTAAACAGGTGATGGTTTTCTCTGCCCAAACAGAGGATAACTTGATCTGCTGAAATTTCCACTGGGGTTCTCAAACCAATTCAACTAAACTGGCCAATTTTTGATGGCAAAAACTCTGCATGTGGCTCACATCTGTTCAGTTCTTTGTCCTTTAGGTGGCCAGAACTCTCACAGGTTCTACCACAATTTTCCTTGGAGAAACTGAGAAACTCTAGAATGAACTTTATGAAAAAGCTGTGTGTAGAATACAAAACCATGGCCTAGAGTATTTTGTCTTTTTACGTAGCTATGCTCATCTTTCCCTCTCACATTTGAATGGCTGGTTTTGCTATGACATTAAATTGAGTAAGCCATAGGAATGAGTGTACAAAAGCTATTTTCCTACACATAATTAATATGGTTTTATAAATACACTCAGTTCAATGATGAAATTAAGTGTAAAACTACTTCTGAACTCTGTTGTTATACTTTTCTGTCTTAATAAGGGATCAGATTACATCCCCAAAATCCATGCTTTTGGCAAATACAGAAGGGGTCGTGCTCAGCATCTGCATTATCTGTTACTTACTTATGCCTGCACTCAATGCCCAGGAGACATTGAACAGCTGGATGTTTTCTACTCACATTAAAATAAAAGTATAACTATGAGAAACCACGAGTTTTCTCTCCACAGATTTAAGCTTAGGAAACATGGAGAAATATAAACATTAGCTGGACTTATTTTTCTAGATTCACTTCTATTTCTTTTTACTACACTTTTTATTTCTTTCTATTACACTTTAAAAGCTGACATGCAGTACTTTGAGGGAAGCAATGTAGTGCTTAAAATGTGTAAATAAAATAAGAAGGACATTACTGGTTTTGATATACATAACTAGTTTGCTGTACAAACAAGACCCAAATATCAGTCACCATCTTCTAATCAGGGGAAAGTGGTGGTTGCATTTCCATACGGTGCCCTGAATCCCTTTTTTACTCTCATATTACACTAGTAGAGTGGCGACACACACTTTGGTGATAAATTTAATGATCTTGATGTTTTCCTTAGTGTTTGAGTGAAATCAGAGTTTTCGATATGTGTAGGTTCTTAAGTGGCAAGAATATACAAAATATTTGAATTTTTTATGACTCTAGTTATGGCACAATATGGATAAGATTAAGAAAGAAGCTTCTCTTATGACTCTTATATTTATTTACTTATTCAGATTAAAAATAATATATTATGCTTATCCAGGACCTTAGGCACCGTAACACATCATTAATATTACAATAAAATCTCAGCAGTATTAAACTAATCGCTCAGTTCGACACACTCCTACACAGATTCCTTCTCAGTCTTTCCTTGTGGGAAAAACACCCCACAACACTGCCCCAAAAATTATCTAACTCAAACAAATTTTTGAACTCAAACAAATTTGTTTGAACTCAAACAATTAGAGGTAAGTCAATGTGTGTGAGGGAAGCAATTCTAGAAACTATGAACTTTTATAAAAATGACTTGGTACAGATTCCAGGGGAATCATTATGGTGAGGAAAAGGATGTTCTGGGATCTCAGCTGTTCACTGGTTAATACTTGCTGGTGACATGGTTTTTCTCAGGACAGTTTCCTGAGCTGGCTGGTCCAATGATACAATTTGCTATGGCTGTGATTGTGTGATCCTTTTTGAGCGTCAGCTGTAGTTGTTTTGTTTGGGTTCACCTGCAGTGTTCTTCTTTTTATGTTTCAGTGAACCAGAGTGCAGATGATAACAGCACCTTGTACTACAGGTGGTCACATGCATCCTAAAATTTACTGTGTATTTTGAACAAATACATTATTTGGATTTCATTACATAATCCAGTCAAAAGGAAAGGAACAATCATTTAGGGGATGTTAAATATAAATTCCTAGTTATGTCAATGTCACTTTTTGATTTTCTGAAAAGGTAGGGAAATGTAGCCAAAATCAACAGAATTTCATACAGAAATAAGTCAAATCCTTGCAGGACTTGTTAATGAAAGAAGAAAAAGAAAGAACATTTGAATTTAATTTAGTGACCTATATATTCAGGGACTTTTTCTTTTTATTAACAAAAATGTCCAATATGGAAGCTCAGACTGTATTTTGTTGATTGTTTTAACTAATCAGCTGTATGGGGGAGGTACAGATAGCCTCACATCTGTTGATGCCTCATAAATATCTTCTTGAATGCCATTTACTGTTTTCATGTGAGTCCATTAATTTAGCTGAAATTCCAGCAGTAGTCACTGTACCAGAGAAAACTACACCATAAGGATATGCAAGTAGTGTAATTCTTT